>JAHTLZ010000330.1:32258621-32287808 GCA_023846285.1 Phrynocephalus versicolor
ACACACACACACACACACACACACACACACACACACACACACACACATTTTAAAAATACAGAAAATTGCATTGGAAGACCCAAGTGCCTTCAGAGCCTCTAATTCACATGGGAGGTAAAAATTATATGTATATAATTTTTTTTTGCAAGTGTGAGCAGGCAGAGAGTGTTCTTTAAAACCTACCACCTTTTAATGCTCCAGATGTTGCATGCAATTGCAGCAACAAATGTGTGCTACACCTGGAGCCTTTTCACAAATCCAGCTGTGTAGAGAGACTTCATATGCAGCAGAACATTTCATCTTCAGATGGTCCTTCTTTTCACGTAGACAACAAAAGGCGTGGAATCAGGCCTAGAACTCTCTCCCTGCTCACACTTGCAAATTAACCCCTTTAAAATGGCTGAATAGGCAGATGTAATTTCATATGGAAAGCTTTTTTATATCCAGGGTTATATGTTGTGTGAAAGGGGTAGAGTAGCAGCAGCAGCAGAAGCAGCAGCAGCAGCAGCAGCAGCAGCAGCAACAACAACAACAACAACAACAACAACAGCAGCAACAACAACTTCACAGTGCCTTCCATGTCCCCCTTTGGATCCTAGTCACTGTCCCTAATTTCTGCATAGAAAATAATAATGAATGAAGTACCAACAAAACAGAAGTACTAGTATGAAATCGTGTTGCAATTCATTTCACCACTAAATTGTCCAGTTCCTATCATTTCATTCAAAGGCATGATGTTGGGACCCAAAGAGCCACATGACTAGTTTTATATGCCCAAAGTGGATTTAGAGATCTTGACCCAGTGCTGTCCCCTTAAAGCCATGACCACAATGCAATCTGCTATTAGTAGTTGTTGTTCAGTTGTTTTTGTCATATTGAAATCATTGTGCACCGCTGTGGCATCCCTCTGCTCCTTTGCTCTTGGATACAAATGGTGGTGTTTTCTCACTCTATTTTATGGCGCTCTGAAGAGCAAGAAGTTTTTTTTTTTTTTTAATAAATATAGTTCCCATTCACATTTGTGACATCCTGTGGTGTGGAAATGATAAACAGAGATTCAGTTTAATTTTTTATCCTAACATTTCCTGCTTTTCCTTCTTGTTCTTATTTTTCTAAACTGCAATAGGCATTTCACAGGAGAAATAACTCATTCATGCCTAGGAAGAGCATAAATTGCTTGGCTTTGTGCTTCACCATAACATAAAACAGAAAGTAAATGCAAAAGCATGGCGTTTTGTTTTCACATTCAAAGTTAACAATACATCTGGGCTTTGTTTGCTTTTTTAAAAATTGCCCAGCATCATATGTTGAAATAAAGCAAAATGGAGACTAGACGAAAGGCTCAGAAAGAATACTTCATATGCGTACTGAACATGATTCCACACCTTCCATTTACAGGAAGAGATGATGAAAAAAAATGCTTCTTTTGCAATATATATACAAAGTATGTATACACACACACTGTATATAAATCATGACTCATACGCATCATCTAAAACTAAAGCAAACATTATAATTCATGAATTCTCCCATGGCCTTTGATAAGGAATTTGCTTTGTATTACCAATTCATAACTCCACATTGTTACAACAGAGTAGGAGAATGATCATTATATCATATTCACATCCATGTGCATGCCATGGTGTGATGCTGAAAATTGCTTTCTCTACCAATGTCCTGGAAACATGGAAAGAATGATGGTACTCTCATGCCACTGATGGAGAATGTTTTCTGCTGTGTTTTGCAAGTCGCATGAGAAATGGAGAAAGAATGCAAATGAACTAGAAAAGTTATATGTCATGGCACACTGTGCATGCCCTAACAAAGGATTAGAAATCCTTTTGAAAGAGAGATGGAGGTGTTGCTCTTACGCAAAACACATAACTCAAAGGAAAAGAAAAGAAAAGACACAAACATGTGGCACCTTAAAGACTAACTTACATATTTTAATGCAACGTTTCATGGAATACACGTCCACTTCTTCAGACATATAGCAGCAGAATGAGGTGTGAAATATAATGGGATATACATTTCATATCAGATATGTATTGGCTGTAGTCCAGATATTAATTGGCTGTACTATATAGAGTTGGGGGGGAGGGGAGGGAGGAGGAGAGGGAAGAAGAGGATGGGATGGCTGTGTCTTAACACTATGCCTTTATAAGGCTTCCCTATGTGAAAGTAGGTCATGATTAGGCCAGCTTTCTTGTTCATGCCTATTGGTACGTAGCACTTGTTCACTCCAGCTGAACATTCGGACTGCTGCTAAATATATCAACATTAAAGAGGCAAATTATTTCTTGTCTAGTCTTTGACTGGGATTAGGAATTCCAAAGTCATCCTCTTCACCCTGCAGTAGAACAAGGTACTTGGTGGGACCCTTAATTAAATTAATTCTTAAACAAATTAAGGAATAGTGCACTACCCAGTACTTTCATACAAATAATACAGTTGGCCTAAAACTGGGTTGGCTTCTGAGGGATTCGCTAACATGGGCATTCCTAATGGACTGTCTAGCCACAGCCTTGAGGATACAAGTGTACCAGAGACCTCACTGGATATTGAGGCTGCAGACAGCAGTGCCAGGCACATGCAGATGCAAATGGAGGCACTGCCAAAAGAAAGCAAGGTGGTCTGGCAGTATAGGTGGTAGATGTGGGCAACATAAATTAGCCCTGGAGGAAGCAGAAGAAAAGTCAGAAGGAGAGGAGGATCCCTGAGACTGGGATAAGGAAAGGGCTTGGGGTGACACCCAACAAGAGAAATGGATGTCTACAATGTGGAGGAGGACATGAACGAGGGACCTTCTAGAAAATGAGTTTGATTACACCCTAAAAGAGGAGCCCTGATCTAGGGTCTGCCTCAAAAACAGGTGAACCAGAGAGGGTGTTCTTTCCATGTTTCCCAGAAGATTGGTATAATACAAGTCTAAAAGCCATTTTTGTCATCACATCATGACAAATGAGAGGGTGAAAAGTATCAATGCCTCAATATCTAAACTGCTAGAAGAAATGGCAGCAGAGGCAGGGTCAGCAGCCCAAACCTGGACAGGTTCAGGAGAACAGACCCCAATATAACTACGACTTGGGTGAAGACAGTGGCAGAAGGTGCACAACTTTGGGAAAAGCAGCAGTGGCGGCCATCCCAGAGCTATATCCAAACCAGGAATCAAGTACAACTAATTGCCTGCCCTTACTCTGGGAGTAAAGGCTGTTGCTTCTCTGGGCCAACACCACTGGTGCTGCATGGCACATACTCATAACTTAAACAATGACTTCCAGATCCCAGTGATGACAACATGAAGTTTGGAGTACAATAGGACTGAACCGAGGTTAGTGAATGCAACTAGCCCTAGAGTAGACTTGGCTCCAGATCAAAGTATTCTTAGAACTCCTGTCTAAATCTTATTGAAAGCAAATGGTACTGAGTCTATGGATCAGAGAATGAATAAGGAACCACCTGTCATTCCAGGCCAGCTCAATGGGGCTCACAATGCTTAAAATTATTTTGGAGCTTTAGGAATTAGAATCATGGGAAGATTATTTGCATCTTTGTCAAAAATCAACCCATTGTTTGCACTTACAAGGTATATATGCTTTCCTTTACAAGCTGAAAGGACATTAATTTTGCCTAAAAAATTAAAATAATTACAGACACGTGTGGTCACCTAAGAGTGAGTATCTTGCAAAACTTGAAGGTATCTCATCATGGAACTGCAGCAAGTAGAAACAGGCTAGATCAACAATAATTTAGTGCACATTCTTTAAATACCTACAACTAATTGGTATAGGGAGCTAGCCTGTGTGGCTCTATGGCTCCGCCCATGTTTTTATTTTCAATACAATGGGAGGGTTATTCAAATCTATCAAAGAATCACACTTCAGGAAGCATGGAAAGCGCTGGAACACAGATGGAATTATATCCAAAGCAGAAAAGATAAATGCACTAAAGCACATTTCTGAATTTGTTGTATTTTGTTTTTGCACTAAATATAAATCTACCTCATATACTTGAGATATTCATTTGAAATCTGTGAACAAAACAATTTTTAGAAAGCTATTATTTTTACATTTTGATACCAGAATCAGAAGCATTAATAATTCTGGTCCTTCTGAAACAATATTCTTCTAGGATGAGTTGAAAAGGTGTTATGTTCACATTGGGTATGTAAATTAGTACGTGGAAAAACCTTGTACCTTCCATAGCATAAACAAAGACCACATATTGTTCTTCTTCTGTTATGCAGCATGTTCCTTATATATCAGTTTTCATATTGATTTGAGGATATATTCTTTCTGATATCCTAGACTGGAGAGAGAGAGAGTATGTTCTCCCAAGTTAAACTTATTGTGATTGGAGTCAAAAAAGATTCCACATGTCGTTCTGAAACAAGAAGTAATTTGGACAATGTAATCTCTCCCTGCCCTCTTTAAGGAAATAAAACATTGTGAAATGTCAGGTGTCTACTTTCTTCCAGAAACAGAAGTTAGGATGCTGTTATGTTACAAAAGTAATGGATCTTTTGTAGTTTAAGCCATGGCTCATAAGTGGATGTTGATGCCTTACATGGAAAACATATATAGGCACATAAATCAAATTACGGGAACAGTTATTAAACTGCCTACTTTCAGGTATTAGTCTCTAATACATCCCTAAAGGAGACCCTTATAAGATAGGACATATATGTTTAAGTCAAAGACACAAAGAATATTATGGCATTAAAACAAGAAGCATTCAATAGATGCACTACGGCATAAGTCATATGTGTCTTGAAATAAAATGAATTACATCCAAAGATATTCTGGCATGAGGGGAAAACACCATCACGCAATGCATCCCTCCTTGTTTTGCCATTTCTCGTTGCCTGTTGTGATTTTCTGTGTCACATTCAATCAAGTCACACAGAAGAAAGACAAGCCACTGCTGACTGGCAATCCAGACCAACAGCTTGCAGAGCTAGTGGTTGGAATCCCAGTGTGCTTTGTAAGAGAAGACCCAACCTATGTAGCCTTGGGAAAGCTACACAGCCTCAGAAGGCCCCTAGAAGAAGGAAATGGTAAGCCATTTCTGAGTACTTAATCTCTAACTAGGAAACCTTGGAAAAGGTGGACATAATTCAGAATTTCTTCTGTCCTAAATGCTTGATGTGTGAAATTTAGGAAAGATCCTGCAGTGACCAAATGGGTATTCACCAGTTCGAGGACCTGCACTTACATGAAGTGAACTAAACACCAAACCTCTTCATGGTCAGTGTTTAATTTTGCTTCATTTCCTTCTCCCCCACAAAGCCCCATTCATGGGCCACAAGATCTACTTTACTTATTCTGGGTCTCCTCCTTGCTGCCACAGCCAAGCTGAATGGGACAGTAGGCTGTCTGGAGCCTAGTTCATGTCTTATCATTTCCTGGGAGGCTTAGGGTATTGTAAGGCAAGCTGCCTCTCTGGCTCTATATAGAGAACCCTCAAAGAACTGCACTTTCCTCCACCCCCCCAAAAAAACCCTAAGTCCCCCAGGAAGTGCTAGGGCAGAAAGGAGGGCCCAGGCAGTTTGTTGTGCTACACAGCTCACAGCAACTACCCTGTGTAAGTGCTTGGGGCCATGAGGGATGAGGTGTGGAGGGGCAGGGGATTAGAAATCCATGATGAGCAAGCTTTGTCCACCAGCCCAAAATAAAGAGATGAGACACATTTCTGGGATTAATATTGGGCCATAATTTTTTAGCATTGTATCATACTATTTCTCCTACTGTTGTGTCCTAGAAGGGGGACCTGAAAGGGCAAGTGGCTCTCTGGTATTTACAATTGATGTAAATGGGGTGTTAACTTGTGAGGTAGCAACCCCAGTGAAGGAAAAGTTGTGGGCAGCCCTCCCCAAGCCCTTTATGGTTAGGGTCATAAATCACTCTGTTCTGTCTAATCTGGGAATTTAAGGGCTGCCTTTGTACAATGTACTATTTTCTACTATTACCCTCAGGGGCTCTTAGCCACTTGCCCTTACCACCAAATGTGACTGAAGATAGAAGGTGGAGACTAATTCCATGAAAAATTGAATATGACAACCATCTGTTCAGAGGAAGAGGTAGATTTACCTCTGCTGAGTATATTTTGATTGGTTAAGCTGGAGAATACTTTTCTGAGCCATATTTAAAACCCCTAGGAATGAAACATTATATTTACATACTGTAAAACTGTCCAAATTCTACACCAAGTATTGGCTTTGTAGAGAAGTCCACCAGTGACTCTCAATTCATCATGTATTTAATTGCTGCTCAATAGACTCTGAATTCAAAATAAAACAAAAAGCCCTTTCCTTTCATCTTTCTATTAATGTCACAATGACATGCTCTTTGGATGACTAAACGTGAATAATTGAAAACTATCTAGCAAGGAAAGAAACATAGCATGCAAATGTACTTCCTACAGAAATTGCTATCCAACCTTCCACTGGTGCCAAAAGAGTTGAGTTGCACTCATGGGATTTAAATTAGTATATCAAGCAACATTTTAGATATAAAATCTTTTATAGATGGAGAAGTCATTTTGTGGATCAGGACTGATGATGTGACAGAATTAATTTAAATAAATTCAGCAAGAATAGTAATAAGCTATGTTAGCACAGACTGTTTAATAAAGAAAGAAACATTAAACAAAAACCCTGGAAGCTATATTGGGCAGGTGGTGCAAAAGATAATTGAGAAAAGAGGTTCATACAAGTCTAACTGAGTAAATCAGAGAGCTGGATCAAACTATAATAGGGGAATTAAGTTATATGTACACATATGTATGTAAAAAATTATTTGCAGGACTGAAAACAGTGCATACCTCTGCCTCTCACTGCAGCATATGGAGGGGACCTTTGGCTCACCATATGGATTCTTCCTTCTCCAACAGTGACTGAATTGATGAAAACAAGCTGTAGAGTCTGATAGTACTTGTAGGCATACAAATTATCTTCTGAATGCTACAACTGAACAGGATTTTTATAAATCAAAATTGGTGGAAATGAGAACGAGTGAGAGCGAGCGAGCAGCTTTTTCTTATAAAGCATCCCATACAGAGGTCACGATAAAGCATCTCTTTCCTGCTTTTCCTACAGTCTGTTTTCGTGCTCCACCTCTTCTGTGTTTGCATCATCATTTCTATTCCATCTGTTACTGCAGTACAAAGGCTTTGTATAGTCAAATTTGCCCATGTTTTAAAATAGGGGATTGCAGGAAATCATAGCCCTGTGTTCACATATGCCAGTTCACATGGGTGATCCAAAAAAGTAAACATGCAGGTGTCCATAGGCTGGTGATGGGTGTTCAACACGATGTATGAACATAAATATATACGCAAAGCTTTGAATAGTTGGTTAGTTCTATAATTGGTAATTAAATCATATTTCCTGCTTTTGAAGACTTCTCATCAAAATGTCTAAGCAGATACAGATGAAAGCACAATATGTTTTAATAAAACACAATTGCTACTATCCTCTCACAAAGCTCTACTTCAACAATAGGAAGGCTATCCCCTGTAAGAGAACCTTGCTTCTAATAAAATAGTACATTTTCTGAGTGCTGTGGACCATTTTTCATTGCATGTGAGTCTTGCACACACCAAAATTAAAAAAAAGTAACACTTTAATTAGCAGCAGTCTTCCACCAGTGGTGATAACCCTTCCCACAGGGACACCTCTTGAAGAAGAACCAGCCAATGAAGCAAACTATAATATGAAAAAAAATCATTAAAAGCAGTTTTAAAATATATTAATAAAAATTACACAGGTATTCAACAACCTGGCTTTATCAATCTGACAGTTACCTAACACTCATCAGAATAAGTGGTTGCGGGGAAAAACACAGAAAAAGTGACTTTTCATTCAGGAAAAAAAAATAGCAGAATAAAACACTTGGAACTACTGCCTTGAGGACAATAGAAATGCCTCCAAATGGTGAATCCTATTTTTTGAAACCTTCTGCAGGTGAGAATGGTCTTTGCCCCTCCCAGCCTGGAAATAAAGAGGCAAGACACATTTGTGGAATTAAAATTGGGACACAATTTATTGATATGAAATTCACTCAGTTCAACTGTTAAGCATCCCTTAAACATGGAGGGTTGACTGTAGTGCAAGTGGATCAGTTAATTATTCCTAATATTATTAGAAGGTTGCTGCCCACCTCTTCAGTGCCCTCCCAAAATCTGCAGTCTGGAAAGCCTTCATTCCTAATCTTTATTTATACCTAACACCTAATGTTCCTAATTCATTTCCTAATTCATATTGAGGGACCAGCTCACTAGGAAATATTATTCAACAAAGTTCACCTGACTTAAATTTTCCGCTTGCACTATCCACCACAGAAAGGGGGCTACATAGTATGTCCCCTTCCCCCCACCGAGTCCATTAGCTTGGACTGAAGGACTCCTTGAAATTAGATTTTTAAAAAATCTCCAACCTAACCCTTGCTTAATAGCTGCAAATTTCCCTAAGTACACTGTTTCAGGCTATATTTTTGTGGGGGTTTCCAAGCCTATAACTAAATGAAACATTGCACGATTTTGGACCCATTAATCCCAATCTGAGCAAACATGTCTCTCAGATTCTGCAGGTGGGCCTTAACCTGGAGAATCTGTCACTTGCCTGACCACTGGGTCAAGTCATCTCCACCACTGTGGGTCAACAAAATGGCAAGGTGACATCATGGAACACGGTTTACTTGAACCCGTCCCAGGGATGGCTCCACAGCATGACAGGTGATACCTCGCTTCTGATCTCCCCCATTTCAATGTAACTCTTATGGGCCCAGCCATCATGTGGCTCTACATCATGACAGGAGTTTACTCTGAATCCTCATCTCATCCATTTCAATGTGGCCCTCATAGGCCAAGCCGCCATGTGGCTCAACACAATGTAGGTGTTACTCTGTATAGGGATGCAGGCTCCATGAAGCTGTCCCAGGGTTGTCTCCATAATCCATCCCTTTGGCATGCCCCGCTGGACCAGGTTCTGGCCTAAAGTTGTATGCCATGCATATTCAGCTGTCCATGATAGTTACTGTGTCATATAACTGTGGCAGCACTCCAAGCATGATAAAAGAAGAAAGTTAGGGATGCCAACAGATGACAGGCTACAATGAACCAAGATCAATTAACACTGTAACACCATACACAGCAAGAACTGCAGAAGGGAGGGACTTAATCTCCCCAGGGGAGATTAACACAGGGTATATTACTGCAGAAGTATATGGCATAAAAGTAGATGGGGAATGATGACTTAGATTAGACATGTCCAAACTTCCGCCCTCCTGATGTTCTCGACCACAACTCCCAGAATTCTAAGCTTAGCCTGCCAATGGCAAAGGACTGTGGGAGTTGCAGTCCAAAACATCTGGAGGGCTGAAGTTTGGGCATGCCTGACTTAGATCTAAAAGACCAGTGTGAAAGGCTCAGGTGATGTGGGGGAGCATAAATTTGTTTGAAATTCTTCTCAGCTACAAATGCTGTTCTAATGAATTTTTGACATGTAGAAACAGTGCAACTAGTTCTGTTAATGGTCTGCAAAGCCTTACTGTGTAGATTCCTTTGGATTTGGGCCTTTGAAGTGAAAGAATTTTCTGGGGAAGAAGTCCTGCCACCACTGTATATTGCTTGAACTGCTGGATAGATCCATGGTTTAAGTGTCTGGTCGTGGAGCCAGAAGTTGGAAGTAAAGTTCCCAATTGTGCCTCTAAGAGGGGTCGAACTTGATGATTCATAAGCTCTCTTCCAGCACGGTCATTCAAAAGTTATTATTTTAAAAGCGTGTCTTTGTTCTAGTTCTTCTGCAGGACAGGGGAAAAAGAGAAGATATGAATTAATCTGGTCACTTACCAGTCCATTGTAATTGGTGAGCAGCCAGATCAAATTGGTTGTGCTGGTTGCCATAACCTTTTGGTTTATTTATCTACTTATTACTCTAATCCTCAAACAGAAGGAAGAGGGAACTTCCAAACTCAGCAAGATAGTCCTACTTGCAGAGTTACCATCTAAGGGGCTTTCAAAGAAAGAAAGTGAAATGGAAACTATATTGTGAAGAGGGGATATAAAATAAAAGTATTAGCTGATCTTAGTCAACAGGGTTGAGCAAGTCATGCAGCTTGATTCATGAGCAGTATAACAGCATCTTCTTTATCTCCATATGATGGCCGCAGCAGTGGCAGGTGAGAGACAGAGGGATGGAGACTTACAGCTGGAGTAAGATATAGGAACAATAGAGGGGTGCCTGGTGGTCGTTTCTTCTCCATTGGATGACCATATCAATAGAAATTAGGAGCTGAAGGGAGATGGCTTTTCAAACTCAGCTGGAGCCAATAGTATAAGTAGTAAAAGTAAAATAAATGTTTTCTGTGTTGCTATATGTCTGGGTTTACTCTAGAAAGGTTTTATTCTTGGGTATAAAGAGAGTACAGAGATTACAGCTGAGTTTTCAAGTTGCACAAGTATGTTTACATTTGCTTGTTATTAATGCTAGCCTCCACACATACAAAATAGATACTGGCTTTTGTTTAACCAGACAGTTACAGGGTAATAAAATGCCACAGCTATGTAAGAAAAAAATAATTTATGTAAAAACTAAAGAGGAGCAGGCAAGTTGCCTTTTATTTATAAACCCTTTGCAAAGCATTACATTGAAAATTAAATATCTGTACTTTTGATTTATCCTCTTGAAACAACTTTTATTCTATATGAAAGTCCAGTAAAATTGTGCTTACTGGCCTGTTGGAGTAGTAATCAGAAAGTGCTAATATATATTATCTATCATTTCTAATGAAATAGTATTCCACATGAAAATTTACATAATGACCCTAGAGAAATCATGTAAACAGTTTATTATCTTAATTTTTCTAGTTCACTCCCCTCATGTTGCATTATTTTCTTTTTATTAAACAATGCAATTATTACACAGTCATTTAAACACAATTATAGGGAACACGAGCTAAGCAATAGTTTGATTGTTTCCTCTGTTCCATTGGCTTCCCCTAGGTCCCATTTTTATATCTACATAGTGACATAGAGAGTGGTAGTGGCACGTGAACCAGAAGCTGTTCTAAATACTGGCATGACCTGAGGCAAAGTGCCATGTTAGTAGCCAATGGTAATATTCTGCACTAATAGTCCATGGGAAAACTTTGAGGGAATTGCCATGGCATTTCGTGAGTTAGTCCTGACCACAACATAGATTACAATGCTACCTCGGTTAATGAAATTAATTTGTTCTGTGCACCATTTGACTGTGTGAAAATTTAATTGCGGTTTCCTATTGAAATGAATGGGAAACCAATTAATCCATTCTGGAGGTCAAAAAAAGAGGCAAAAAGCTATTTTTCCCCAGACCTCTTTATAAAGTGCACTTTAAAGTTATGAAAAGCCAGACATACACTCCCGGACACCACTCCCACAGTGCAAAGCAAATATGGACAAAAGAAAGCAGCAAGACCAACCCCAGCCTGTTCCTGCTAAAAATGCAATGGGAAAACATGTAAATATGGACAAAAGAAAGCAGAAAGACAAACCCCAGAGTGTTCCCACCAAAAGTGCAATGGAAAAGAAAATGAAAACATGAACAAAAGCAAGCAGCAAGACAAACCCAGCCTGTTCCTGCCTACAGAGCGATGGAAAAGAATGCAAAGATGGATAAAAGAAAGCAAGGAAACCTCAGCGCCCTACCTTTCCAAGTTCAAAAGGTACAAAACCTGGAGCAAAAGAAATCCAAAATACTGTAGCTCCAAAACACAATGAAGGAACTGCTCCAACTCCTCCCACCCCTCCACAAACTATGGGGGGGTGCAATGCATCCTGGATACACTTTTTTTTTTGCAAAGTGTAATGGGGAAATCATTATCCAAGGCATCCCATAGGAATTTTTTGTTAACTGAAACATCCCTATTCCTGGAAATATCATTTCATTAACTTTTGTTGTTGTTAACAGAGGCATTCCTTTTCTGGGGTATTACAGTACTATAGCCAAGTGAGAGGTCATAGCAAGTTCCCCAGTCTGAAATGATAAAAAGTGTTCTGTGACACAGAGGCAAATGTGTCAAAACAGGATAAAAGTGCACTCCTGGATTAATGAAGTTCATAAAGACCCTCTCTCTGAACAGATTTACCATGTAGTTCACACAGAAGCTGCCTCCCATAGTTAGTGTTTTATTCCAGAATTATAATTGGTGCTTAAATCTGCCCTTCCCATGCCAGACACAGGAGACACAGTAGCATGATGGATTGCAACCCTAATTGAGTTTTCATGGTAAGTGAAACATTTAAAGAGTGGTCTTGCAAATTCCACACTCCTTCACCTCCATGAGTTTGCACAGCTGAGCAGAGATTGGAACCTAGGTCTCTTGAATCCTAGCCCATCACTTTATCCACTGTATCACAGAGGGTATCCGTAGGTGCTGCACAAGCACTGAAAGCATGAGAACAACAGCACATTTACCTTAATCATTTCCATCTGATGTCAGAACATCCTGTGCCTGGTTTTGTCAACACAGGGCTTATCTACATCAATCCTGTAAACATGGATTCTCATGACTTTAACATGAAATCTGTCCCCAAATACTATCAAATCACAAGTCCCATTAGTATCCACTGAATACAACATAGGCTGCGGCCTCACCAGTGTTTTCTGCGCATTTTGCTGCAGCAAACTGTGCAGTAAAAGATTGCATCCTATCCGCAAAGGGAAGTAATTTGTTGCCCCGACCAACCATGCCCCCGGAAGCGCACTTACACCGAAGTTTTTTAAACCACCGTTAGGGATTGGTTTAAACTTCCCTTAAAGATGCACAGTTCTTTTCTACTCTAGTGATGTGCGATGCAAGACAATACACAGTAATTAACTTTGTACCCCTTTTCCTGCCAATTCCTGTGTCTCTGGCTTAGAAAATCGACCTAGGAAAAAGGGAAAAGATGCGCAGTAAGCAAGTAGAGATGGGCACAGAGCAGTAAAATACTAGCCTATCGACCGGACACTAACTGCACATCAATCACCATGTGACTGCCCCAAAAAACCTACACATCAAATTAAGATGCGCAGAAAACTTTAGTGAGACCGTGGCCTTAGAAACGAGAGAGGAGGCTAAGAGGGGAGTGAGAGTGCTGGCAGGAGGTGTTCAGGAAGGCAGCAATTTATGGTGGGGGAGGGAGTCACATTGCTAAGTCTGAGGCATTTCACTGTGATTCAAGCATTGAGATTGACATGCATCCAAACAGAATAACACATGTGCCCTTGGAGATGTGTGTGTGTCTTTGGGTGGGTCCCCGCGATGAGCTCCACTGTGATCCTCTTTTTAAAAGCATCAATGCAACTGCAGATAAATGTGATTCAAATACCAGTTATTCTGCCAGTGTAATCAGGATCAGAGTTTCAAAATAGAGGGGAGGAAATGCACATAAGAAAAAGTCTTAGTGCCTGCAGCCCAAATTATATTAGAGGTTTATGCCTTTATGGTTTACAAGAGACTGGAGAGGGGAAGCAGTGTATACTGATCTGAATGCAGCTCATAGCTCTTGCATCTCCACTATGTTAACTGATGCAATTTCTATCACATTTAGCACAGATCAGTAGGCAGTGATTGTGACCTTATTCCAAACCACCTCATGATTCCTAGCACATTTTCACATACCACCCACCCTGGTATGTTAAAATTATTAATAAAGAAAGGAAGAAAGTGGAAACAGAAATCATTTTTAAATTCTAAGTACAAGAACGCAACCGGTTTGTAAGTATTTGATGTCTCCAGAGAGAGATTGGTTTTACATTTTGCATAGGAAGATGCACCTTAAATCCTGAGTTTATCATTTAAAAAACACTTTACTGGGGTGTGGAGACACCCCTCTGCCAGTCAGGGGACACATTTACTGTGCTAGATGATGTTCTGGTCCAATATAAAATAACTGCACCCATGGCTGAGATTGAGGCTATGGTTACACTTGCAAAATATATCCAAGTTACTCCATTTGAATTTCATCCCTCTTTTATTTTGGTTCAGATTATGCCTGGCCATTATTGATTCTCTCCCCCTCCCTCGATGGTACCTCCACATCAAATCCACCCCACTGCGAGACTGCTACTCTTTCTGTTCTTCATTTCATGGCATATTATGAAATGATTATTCCAGCATTGCATTCAGTGTGTACTCCTAAAATGGTTTATTTCCTTTACTTCTGTCATGCAGTGCCACTTCCATCACCTACTTTGAATAAACTCTCCCACTCTCTCTTTTATTAATTTTCAAACAGGTGTGTCAGCACATTGGTATTCTTCAGTCAAATGCAGCTTGAAGAAGGAGAGTGTGCTGTGGGTTCTTCTCCAAAGGGTACTGCAGTTCAGAAACAGCAGGAGCGTGGTGTGGGGAGGAGAAGGGGGTGGGGTGCCCTGGGCACAGCAATTAGGGGGCACCAAATTGCCTACTGCCCCCTGCTGTCACCCCCAATGTATCCAATTAGTCCTGACCCAAGTAAAAGCACGGGCACGCCTGGTGCACCTGGGCTGCCCCTCGCTGTGCCTCCACATTTGACCTCACCTCTTCAAACCTTGCCACTGTATTGGCCATGGGGGTGGCACGGCTCAGCACCCTGTTTGCCCGAAGGCATGTGAATGGCCCCAAGGGCACCGAGGCTGCCACCACTGCCGCCATTATTGCACTGGGCCATAGAGGGGGGAACAGGGGGGCACACTGGCCAGGGCTGCCCCTGCTGCAGCTGGAGGAGGAGGGCGCCGCCAAGGGCTTGGAGCTCCCCAGAGGGAGGGGTCGACTTGGTGGAGTAGCCTGGCCAATCTCAGTGGCCTACTTGCCAGTGGGGGGCGCTGGTGCCGTGCTCTGCTCTGTCCGAGGTGGGGGGGGCAGGCTGGCACTACAGGAGGAGGGGACACCCTCCGGGTGGCTCAGGCAGGTTGAGGGGAAGTGGCGGTGAGGGTGGGAGTGGGTGCTCGCTTTCCTGTATGTTGATGAGGCAGTGGTGCCAAAACTGACTTTTCCCCCAGGCTACGCCTATGAAATAGAGGTGGGGGAGGCATAGATCACTATGTGGCCAGCAGTGGGTCTGCTTTAAGCAGGTTAAAGGCATGCATGCAAAAGAGAAGCCAAACCCTGATCATCTCCTAACTGGCAAACCACGACAGCCCTGAGCCACTGCTGGCTTGAGATGGATAAATCTAGACAGTTATCTTCTTGTGGAGGTGAATCACCATCCTATTTGATTCACATGACACACAAGATCATAGCTTCAAAGTTACAAGTTTTTTGTTTGCTGCTTCCCCATTTTTACATTTGTTTAATAGAATGTTGATTTGCTCTTGGGATAATAGCATTCCTACAGAAATTACATGTTATTATTGATTTGCAAATAGCTTTTTCAAGCTCTGGGGGAAATGACCAAAAATGGCAGGGACATGACTGGGCAATACTTGCAACACTGCCTAGTCTTTCTTAAATGGCTGTTGCTTATGAATGAATGATGTCTGGAAAAGGCAGTTATTACTCAAATGTGCATAGCACACTTCATACATTATGAGCACAAAAATATGGCCGATTTGACATTGGGATTATGAGGTACTGCAATGAAGGAAGGCTATTTTCTAGTCCTTTGAAATATGTTGGCACAGAGCAACTGCAGCGCCATTCCAGGTGGCCTTAGTTCTACCTTCTTTGAGAACCTATAGTACAGCTCATGTTATCTTCTGGTTTCCTCTAACACTAGAGGGAAGCTGCTTTTGGAAACTGTGTGCACGGTATGTATACTTAAACTTCCATTTTTTAAAAAATTAACCATCCAATTTTTAATTAATGTGAGATACTTTGCTTCTCTATCCATGATTCAGAACACCAAGAAATGGCCTGATATTTATCACCAGCATAGAACTGCAGAGCTGGAAAAGACTTGCGGATAAGTGAGACCAGCCACTATCAAGGAGACACAGTGCAGAACCGGACTCCCAAACTCAGGTGCTGCAGCCAGATATCGATCCAGCAGTTCTTACTACTGCACTTTGGACAGTATCATACCAATATTTCCAAGTTGGAAATGATGGGAGGGAAAGATTGCAATGTAGGATAGAAAGCTCATGAACCAGAGAGGGTTCATGAGATACCCAGGAGCTTGTGGGGCCCACACGTGATTTTGGGAAGATGATTATGACATTAGTAATACATATGTGCAGTTCATAAGTTCATGGTCTCATCCATAATTCTTAAGTCTCCTAATTTATGTCCTGAAGAATAAATTTGGAAAAGACTCATGGACATTCTGCTATGTCAGCATGATGAGTTACAATTTCAGTGCTAGTTATTGTTCTTTCTACTCCTAAGTTTCTTCCGGTTCTGATTGTTTAACATAAACTTATTAATGTTTATGTTTTTGAACTTTGTGCAACTCTGGCACTCTCTTGGGCAGATCAGCAAGCAAGGGGGAAAATAATATTATGACACCTGAGATTTGTGCAGGTATACTGTCTCTTTCTCTGCCACTCCTGATAGAATATCTTAATAAGCACTTTCCTTCATGCTGCCTGAAAGTTTATTTGAATGCTAGTGGGAATTCTCTTCTTTGGATGATTTTATATATATTTGTCCAACAGGCAGAGGAAAAGAGGCAGGCATGGAAACAACAAAACTCGAGGACCGGGCAAGAAACAGACTACATCTGTCCCCAGTGCGGTAGAGACTGCCATTCCCAAATTGGTCTATTTAGTCACACTAGGTGTTGTTTTTAGGATCTCTACTCCAGGCATGATACCATAGTCTTTCGAAACTGAAGGATGCCAATGAGAATGAGAATATATATACGGTATGGATATATATATATCTCCTTCAGAATCAGCTGCCATCTGAATCCGAGAACACAGTTGCAGCCAGTAATCGTTAGCACATTTCCTGGCAGTCTGTTGGACTTTATTACGAACAGCTCGCAGGGCCTGTAGGTTGTGCTCACTGGGACAAGCTTTATATGAAGTCAAGGCTTTCCTCTTTTCCTCAATAGCTGGCATCAACTCTTCTGAGTGGGCTTCAAACCAATCTGCTGTCTTTCGAGTCTCCCTGCCGAATACTGATAAAGCAGTGTTATAAACAACATTCTTAAAATGTTCCCAACGTTTAGATGCATTATCTTCAGCAGGGCCAGGAAGAGCTTCCTTGAGTACATGGGAGAATTCCTCCACTTTTCCTTGGTTACAGGTCTTACTGGTATCAATATTTGATCTTCTTTCCTTCTTCAGGTGGTGTAATCTCTTTGTTTTCAGTTTTACTTTGCTATATACCAGGGAGTGATCTGTGTCACAGTCGACACTCTGATAACTGTATGTGATGGTAATGCTAGAGATGCTGGAGCGCTTGACGAGAATCAGGTCGAGCTGATGCCACTGTTTCGATCTTGGATGCCTCCAAGAGACTTTGTGTTGGGGCTTTGTGTTAAAGAATGTGTTGCTGACACAGAGACCATAATAGCAGCAAAACTCCAGCAGGCGTTGGCCATTTTCGTTCATCTTTCCAATGCCGAACCAACCTAGGCAGGTGGGCCAGGAGTTATAATCAGCTCCAACCCTGGCATTAAAATAACCGAGGATAGCTATTGTAGAGTGTAGTTGCTGCTGTAGAGTGTAGTTGCATGGACAGGATTTTCTCACTTCCTACAGCAGGTGGGATAATGAGACCTAGTAAAGTATTTCTAACAGCAAAGCCAACCCCACATTCCCTGATCTCATTTGATGGTTTTCCCTGCCAGAAGAACGTAAAGTTCCCCTCCTTAACAGATCCAGAGTCAGGTAGCCTTGTCTCTTGGAGAGCAACAATGTCCATCCTCAGTCTGCACAGTTCCCTGTTGATGACAGCTGTCTTTCGTATGGTGTCCATTTCTTGGAGATAGTCTGAACAGCCAGGATTCATTGTCCTAACACTCCATGTGCCCAACTTTAGGCTTGAGATTTGTTTTATGTTTATTGCATGGTGCGAATGGTCCTCTCCAGGGCACAAGGCCTGGGTAATTCAATATGGAGATTAGGCTGTCATGAACTGTCTCTGGGACTCCGGCTCCGTTTTTTCCCCCGAGGTTGACTCCCGAAGCCTTTTCCAATGAGGGATATAGCCACAAGGCAGTGGAGGTTTGAAAGAGTTTATAAGAGTTTATATATAATAAGAGTTTATATATATATAAAACCATCCAAAGATATATATATATATATATATTACTTTAACACTCCTCTGTGTATAATAAATGAAGGTGTTGTTTTAAGGCAATAATCATTTGCTTAAAATGCTATTAACTCTATCATTGGTCAAATTTTCATGGGAACAAGTTCCAGAAGGAATGGGGAAAACTGGCACTTCAGCTTATTACATTAGTCCTTTTGAAGTCCCTCTAGCCCTTTATTGTCCACTTGCTATCTGTTCCTTTTGACAGGAGATCCTAGAAATAGGACCTTTTTTTCAAAATATTCTGAAGAAACAGACCTCCCTTCACACTTTTTTTCCATCTGTACTGGAGATGTAAAAGAAATGTGTGAAAAATGCCTTTGCAGTTTGTCAAGCCTTGCCACACAATGACTTCTCTGTGAGACTTTTTCTTGAACCAGAAAGATTTCTTACCCTTTTTTGTGAAAACAAAACCTTGGCCTTGCTTTTCCCACTTAGGTGTGTATCTGATTGTTGCCCATATGTCTGTGCATTCGACCGCAAATACTCCACACAGCTAAATGCCCTTTCTGAGGCATCTTGTGTGAGAAAGATGCCATTTCACAATCCAGCATAGATCCGTCTTCCAGAAAAAGCAAACAAACCACATAATATAGAAGAACTCCCCAGAGATTCCTTGAGGGTGGAAAAGAGGTCTCACAGGAATAAATTTTGCTTTGGAGAGAAAAGAGGGGATGTTTTTCTTAGTTGCTCACTGAAAGTAAGAGGCTATGCAACTCACATACCTAGTCTGTACAAATTATTTAAAGAGGAGTCAACTTGCTGGAAAATATCCCAACAAGGATTCTGAGAAGTGACATCCAACTGTCACTAAATTTCACATGTCCATGTGCTTCAGTATTTTTAGTCCTACAGTTTCAGATGATTTGGAATATAGCCCATTCACTGTGGTGTGTTTGAGTGACTGATCTGCTGCTGGCTTATCATTCATGGTCTGTAGTTGGCATTGTGCGTTGCACAGGCTCTTGCAGCTTATATTTTTGCCTTATATTTACAGACAGATGTCTCTAAGCTGGTGATAGCTTCTAGAAGCAAACAAGGCTTCTAGAAGCATCACAGGCTACAAACCATGATGGAGATGTGTAATCTCCAGGCTTACAATCAGGGTATTTCAAGGGCCAGATGCAGGGGAGTGGTAGCAGGAGACAGATATCTAGTCTCATGTGCTCCCAGAGGCATTTGGTGGGGCCACTGTGAGATACAGGAAGCTAGACTAAATGGGCCTTTGGCCTGATCCAGCATGGCTCTTCTTATGTTCTTATGTTCTTAAGGCCCTTCTTCTGCTATGTTCACACTAGAGATGGGCACGACTCAGAAAAATTGTTCGTTTTCGTTTTCGTTTTCAGCTAGGGGTCCGTTTCGGCTCGTTTGCGTTTTCGTGAGCTAATTTCAAAATTTTTCATTTTCGTTTTGTTACGTAACGAAAATGAAAAACGAAAACGAAAACAAAATTTTTTTCGTTTCTTCCCATTTAGGTCCATTATGTGTTTTTCCAGTAACGAAAAACGAAAATTGGCTCGAAATTAGTCGTTTCGTTTCCGTTTCCGTTCCAGTTCTGAGCCGTTTTTCGTTTTTCGTTTCGCTACGTAACGGAAACGAAAAACGAAAACGAAAACGAAAATACCGCTAAGTCGTGCCCATCTCTAGTTCACACTGCCTGTATTTGTTTGCTCTTGGAGTTAAATTCCACTTCAACTTTAATACATCTTGAGCTATTTTGTCCTGTCTTGTCTAATGTGATCAACAGGCATCGGTCTTTTGTCACTGTCACTTCATGCCCAACGCACAGGGAGTGCTCAGTGAACAGGAGTCTGGAAACAGGCTTATTGCATGTCACCTCTGACTCTAAATTCGTATAAGGCACAGAAACAATAAAAGATCTGGGGTTGTGGTTTTATTACTTACTAAAAATGTGTCAAAATAACAATTTTCTTCATATTTTTCCCTTGATTTACAGACTGATTCGTAGAAATACTTTTTATAGCCATGATTTCATAAGTTATACTGTGGTAGGATTCATGTTTGGTCATTATACTATAACAACATCAATCATATATGTTCCATCCTGGCATCTAGGTCCTACATTTTTAAGTAAATTAAAAAAAGGTTCTGTATTTTTTTTGAAGTTTAGCTAAGCAAGCTTATAAGCAAACTTGTTTTAAACAAGGAGATATTATGGGAGTATGAGTTACGTGTATATCAAGCCTTAGGTTCCTCTAGGCTGGCAAGGATAATCCAAGACATTTCACCATTTCTGGCTAAGAGAGATGGCACCATTTTGATTGTATGCATAAAAGCCAATGAACTGGCAGTCTTTTTCCATCAACACAATATTGATGTATTCAATATCAATACAATAGCATCTTCTACTGCATCTGAAAGCAGCAGGCTAGCTGTAGAGATGCAGACTGGAATGTATAAGATGCACTGTAGCAATTCTTACTACTGTCTCACATCATGTTCCATCCAAAATAACTGTTTCATTTCTATGTTAGGGCCACCACACATAGTGATAATTTATTCCTGACATGCTCTTAAAACATGTTATATCTCCTTGTATCAACCACTGACAACCAGTAATTAGGAAATGCGAAAAACTAAAAGTTCTGATTTTAGTCCAAATGTTCATGGCCTGAATGGGTTAGAAGAAAATGCTAGATAAGATGTGTGCATTATGCAAACATGCATACACATATGTACATATATGTTAGATACCATGTGCGTATTTGGAGAAATACATCCAAAATATGTCAAATGTTTTATTTTTATTTATTATTTGTTTTTACCCTGCCTTTCTCCTTGGAAAAGGACTCAAGATGGCTTACAGTAATGAAGGACAATATACAGCCCACTACAATTAAGATATGTTCAAGTATTGAGAACAAGGAATTGAGGGACATCTTACAGCATTAAAAGACAATGTTACATTAAAGCTACAAAAGAATGTGAACAGTTAAAAAGAGAGTAAAATTCCATGTAAAAGTTATGAGTGATGGAAACTAACACTGAACATAGTGTCAGTGCAATCACACAAGGTTAGAAGTGGTTACAGTATAAACACAAAGTTTATGCGATCATATAGATTCATATAAAAGACACACAGGCAGTTCATCATTTAGAGAAAGCTTGCATGAAGAGAAAGGTATTTGCCTGTTTCCGGAAAGAGATCAGAGATAGAGCAGTCCTTACTTTTTGAGTCTGGCGCAGCAGATGAGAAGGCCCTTTCATGTGTTCCCACAAGACTAAAAAACTAAGTAATTAATTGTAAGTTGCAAACATTTGATTGGACAAATTGAATGTTGTGAACATCGATGGAAAGTTGGAAAAGTTTATCCAAACTAGGCTATGGGCCTGCCTAAAATCTTGGTTGCCTCAAAGCTCATAAAAACTTCATAAAGCCTCACTTAATCATGCATAGATAGAACCTCGTCATACATTAGATAGGAAAGGTCCCTCCATACCAAGAATGGTGGCCAGTTTATCCAGCATCCTAAGAGCACTGTGCCACCTGCCTCTCACCATAAGTGGTATGGAAGGACCTTTCTAAGCCAAAGTACAAGGAGGCTCCAAAAAACAAACAGCAAAATTGCAAGTCGGGTAGAGAATCCTGCAGCCTTCCAGATGTTCTTGAGTTACAATTCCCATAACTCCTAGGCATCATGACAGTTTAATCTGAGTAGATTTATAAATTTCTCCCTTTCATCTTATCTGTCCAAAATTACCAGATGACCCCATCAAATAGTCCAAAAATTCTGGGACTGTTCCTAGTCCTGGCTTTCAGAATTGCTGTTCTGTTCATTTTTAGGGAAAGCAAGAAAATGTCTGCAGACAAAATATTATTTCTTCGCCAACAGCAGACGCATCTCTCACTGCTCCTAGCACAATCTCCCTCGACATCAGAACAGTCTGATCTACATCATTGCCAGTAACTATTCCCATCCTGTGTTCCCCCTCCATTTCCCTAATAAGAGTTATTCCAGAAGTATTACTCTGCTTGTTAAAACTAGAGTAGAAATATTTGCCAGGAAATTGAGGCCAAAAACATTTCTATAGGAGATGAAGGGAAATGAATGAGAAATGAATGACCTCACTGGTGCTGGCTGAGCTACAAAAATAATCATCATTATTGCCACACTTCCTCTCTAATATAGTTATGGAAAGCCTAATGATGTGCACTCAAGTTTATGAAAGTACCACCAAGTGGCTCTTATAACTTCTTTTTATCGAAGATGTTGGTCAATGCTTTAGAGTTCCTCTGAGCTTATGAATTCTGATCAAGCTACAGAACAGAAAAGATAAAATTCCTCAGCTAATTACATGCCTGAAGGCACATTAACAATGCAAGTGTCGGCAGTGTGCTAGAAATTCATTTTGTATTTTCAGCACAGCACTGCTAGCAAGCAAAGCTCTGAGTCGAGAAGAGGAATATTTGCTTCAGCACTTTATCCTGCAGAGAAAATGAAGAAAGCCCTATAACCTCCAGAGAGAGGGATCTTATTCTTTTGCATGGTTAAAAGGCAATCATCCATTGATGGGGTCATCTGGTAATTTTGGACAGATAAAATGAAAGGGAGAAATTTATAAATCTACTCAGATTAAACTGATAACAAAAAAACAGGCATGAGTATATAAACCAGGTCTACAGTAGCTTCCTGTTGCAGCCCATGAGGAAATACAGTACTGTATGTATCCACTTACTCTGACAGCCACTTTTTCTATATATGTTATGTCATTTGTTTTGAGCACCTATGCTCTTTACTTTAAAACTGCTTAGTTTTATGTATAATTGCAAACACATTTTATATATCTGGTTGCAGTTTCAGCATGAAAGGGCCCAAGTAGATGGCACATTTATAACTGGACTTTTTGCAGAGGTTCTTTTACACATTCTTCACATTTTCACTTCCTTTATGCCAGGCTTGCCCAACAGATAGACCGGGGGGGCTACCAGTAGCCTGTGAAGGGTTCAAAAGTAGCCCGACAGCCATCAATAAAAATGTGAGGGGATAAGTTCTCCACCTCTATCTCCCACAACCCAAGGACCACCACTGCTCCAGCAAAGTTCTGGGTCTGCCAGCCCACTGTCTCAGCCGAGCGGGGCAGTTCAAGGGCCATGGCACAGTCCCCTGCTCTCCCTACCAGCCAGATGATCAGCGTGCCCTTTCTCGTGCCAAATTTAGTTGTTGCTGCAGAGCTGAGGAAGGGGAGTGGAGGGGACAGCGAGGGGCGGGGTCATGGGTGTGCCCACCTCCTTTGTGTGGTGATGTCTCCCTCTTCTCCCCCCTTCCATCCTCCTCCCCCTCCCACCCCCACAGCTGCCTCACAGAGAGTGTCACTTGCCACTCCTCCTGCTCCCCTTCTTAGCCATTCCCTCCTCCTTGTGCCGCCGTGGCAATGTGATTGCCCCGCTGCTGGCTTGGCCCATCCCAGCTGCACAGCGAACATGGCAGAGGTGAGTGAGAGCTATGAGCGGCAGCAGCAGTGGCAAACAGGAGGAGAAGTAAAGTCAAGTCAGGCCCCGGGCGGGTTGGGAGGAAAAGTGCACCTTTTAAAAAAAGTCTTCCAGCAGCCTGAGCAAGCGGAAGGGGTGATCTGCACAAGCATGTATGCGCCTCCCTTGCACCCGTCCACACCAGCTTGACTGGGTGTAAGGGAAGTGTGTGCATGATCAGCCTTACCATAGGAATGCATTGTAATATGTTCCCTCCAGAAAGGATTAATTAATTTTCAATGCATTCCTATCGGAAACCGCTGCTCTACTTACATATTTTTTTACTTATGAGCATATGCTCGGAACAGATAAAATTCATAAGCAGAGGTTTTAGTGTAGCAGCCCTCAGACACTTTCATCCAGAAAAAGTAGACCTCGGCCTGTTCAAAGTTGGACAGCCCTGCTTTATGCTATCACTTTCATCAGAGACTTTAACTGTGCCTCTGTTTGCTACCAAATTGTCTCTTATAATTTCCACCATTAACAATCTTCTTTGGGCATTTATCTTACCATCTTTATTAAGAGAAACTGTTTATCAACTCATTTTTTTGCAAGTCTACCCTAATGTCTTCCTTTTTTAAAAAAAAATCCCCTTTGGAATATTTTTTAAATAGTTTTATTGACAATCTACTTAAGATAATGTGTGCCATCAAATATAGCTTGTTATACATATAATACTGAATAACACAACAAATTCAGCAGTCCAATCCATATTCCAATTTATCCCATTTAATTTTTGTATAAATTCTGTATTGTATAATGTCTTTCAATATAATTAACAAAATTTTGTCTTATCCACCTTCTAACCATATCTTTATATTCAATTTCCAGAGTTCTGAAGGAGAATGGGGAAATGTGCCAACCTATATTTCTATACCTCCTCCATCCATTATGGAAATTGGAAGGAGATGGTAACACACCTCCTCCACCCCACCAGCAATCTCAGTTGCACTCCACAGAAGCCTAAGGTTCAACTACCTTTCTTGGTTTGCACAGTGTCAACATTTTACTTTGCAATCGAAAAGGGCAGTAATTTTGCACAGAAACATATTTTGTGCAAAATGTGTAAATTTCAACAGCAAAAATTGCTTTACATTCTTGTGTTAGGAAGGAAAAAAATGTCTTGTAGGTATCAATGAGAACTTGGCAGACTCCCTCTACCTCTGAGATAATTAATCTTTCCCAATACCGAAAAATTTACAAGCTTTGATTCTTTACATTTACCCTACGTACAGCGCATTACAACAATATAAAACAGGGATAAATTTAGGCTGAGAGAATTTCACCTCAGGTACAAATTTATGCAGATTCCTTAGGCTTGGTATATAATACTGGTTGTTTCAGGCTTGGGGGAAAAAACTATTTTCCCATGTACAAGAAACACAGATAACTATGTCATAATGGTTGATCTGGGGCAATAAATGCCCAGATAAATATGCTTTTAAGAAAGTATAACATTTTGATAGTAATGACTTCACATAGAATTCCTTGGCATCCAAGAATGTTTTCAACAGCATATTATGAAGTTAACTCTGAAATATATTATACACCTGTATGAACTGCTGTGTTGATAAATTTTTGCCAATTTGCATACTGTTAATGTTTTCAGCTTCAGAACACAAAGTCTTCTTTATTATAAATGATGGCAATATTCTGCTGACTGCAAAACTAAAGGAGACTATGATTGAACACTGCAATTGGCATTTCTTGCTTCTTCTAGTTTTTATTTTAAAATTGCTTATATCCATACATCTGAGTGTCTGCAGTTAGCGGGGAAATGGCAATTTGAGATATTAACATTGCTGAACTTTGCCAAGACCTTGTCTATAACAAAATATTTTTCTCCTTTCAAGAAGAATGTAAGTCATTTTAAATAACACAAGTGTGGCAGAACAAAATATTCTGTCTCTCTGTTCCTGCTCAGTACTACATTTTCTATTTTTCTTGGTTTCATCCTATAAATTAGTTTTATGTCCTTCAGCTTTTTAAAAAATTGGTAAGTAGGAACTGACAAACCACTCCAGTATTCCTGCCAAGAAAATTCAATGGACATGGAGTCATGAAGAGTCAGTCATGACTGTAACGACACAACACACACACAAGCCAACAGCTAACTCAACTTGATTCATACAACACAAAACTCATTTTGTGGGACAGTAAAGGGGGAAAACAAGTAGATTATACTTATATTGTTGTCACTAGGATGATAAGTTAGATATGGGCATGAACCAGCAAAGTGTTGGCTCATCTTGGTTTGTGGATTGGTGAAGTCCATGAATCACAGATTTCTATTCCCCCCCCCCCCAAGAAGCAGTCCATTTGGGATTTATGTTTTGACAGTTCAGTGGACACCTTTTTTAAAAAGCCCAGCTGCCTCAACTGAGAGGTGGGCACATGCAAAGAGGCAGGCAGTAGAAAACAATGGGGGAGGGGCATTGAGAAGAAGGAAGAGGACAGGCCCTGGGAATGCGAGAAAGGATCCAAGATGTTCATTCAATTGCCAAGTTTATTTATTTATTTATTTATTTATTTATATTTATTTATTTATTTGCATTTCTAAACTGACACTAATTTTCCCACAGGAACTCTGGGTATTTACACGAAAGCCAAACAAATAAACAACAATTGATAGAATCCTAGAATCATAGAGTTGGAAGAGACCTCAAGCGCCACCAAGTCCAACCCCCTGCCATGCAGGAACCCCATCACAATATTTCTGACACATGGCCATCCAGACTCTTCTTAAGAACCTCCAAAGAATGAGACTCCATCAGCCTTCATGACAGCATATTCCACTGCTGAACAGCTCTAACTGTCATGAAGTTCTTCCTAATGTTCAAATGGAATCTCTTTTCCTGTAGTTTGAAACCACTGTCCCCAGTCCTAGTCTCTGAAGTCATGGAAAACAAACCTGTTCCTTCTTCAATATGACATCCTTTAAAATATTTAAACATAGCTATCATATCCCCCCTCAACCTTCTTTTTGAAAGGCTAAACATTCCCTAAGTCGTCCCTCTTAAGATATTTATTCCAGACCTTCCACCATCCTGGTCACCCTCCTCTGTACCTGCTCGAGGTTGTCAACATCCTTTTAAAATTGAGGTGCACAGAACTGGACACAGTACTCCAGGTGGGGTCAGAACAGAACAGAATAGTGTGGTACTATCACTTCCCTTGATCTAGACACTATGATTCTGTTGAACCATTAAAAATAAGCAAATTAATAACAGATCAATAGTAAACAAGGGAACCCAGCAAGAGGCCAAAAGAACTAAAGGGTGACAGGAATTACAACAAGGAGCAGGGGAAAACAAAACAAGAGGTTTTTTTTGTTCAGACAAACTTGTATTCTCTGGTTTGGACAAACCTGAACCAATCCGAACCAATGAAATAGTGAGTTTCCATGGACTTCCTGGTTCATTTTAGTTCAATCCCATCTCTGAGATAAATCTCTGTCCATGCTGGATCTAATGGGGAAAGGAACCAAAATAAAACAAGAAAGGATAACAAAAATGAACAAGAAAGTAGCCCAGCTACTTGACAACAGAAGATTACAATTGTTGCAATCCTACTGCTTAATTACACATGTGAAGGAAAACTATACAACATCCAGTCATTTCTAGTTGGCAATTAGTTAAAGGATGCATGTAAGTGCTAGTAGAGTGCATGCTTACGAATCCCAGCAGGGACTTTTCAATTGCCATCTAGAAATCACTGAATATTATACATTTCCCATCCACATGTATAATTAAGGAACAGGATTTCAAGCCATATGTGGGATTGTTTCACTCAGAAGAAAGAATGTACAGTAAATCTTAATAAAGTTATATTTAAAAATATTCATGATGTGGTTAGTGTACATACGTCACCGTTTCTCTTTCTCTCACCAGAACCCAAAGTCATTCCCTGAAGTTGAATAGTAGGAAATTCAAGAGGAATAAAATGAACAGTTCCCTTATACTACACATAACTACTGTATACTGTGGAATACAGTAATAGAAGATACAATACTATCTGACAGCACAGATAATTGTATATTGTATACAGATAATTATATATTAAAGTTGGATGAGATAAATTTAGGGAGGTTAAGTGCATTAGTAGCTACTAGTCTGGAATATGAATTTCCTCAAGTAACAGAGACAGTAAGCACTGTATATTAATTGCTGGTCAACACACAATGCAGGCTACAGGTGCTCTCATGGCTTGTTGCTGAGTTTTGGTCCCACCTAACATGGCTCCTGTTTATGTCCTTCAATCTTGGCAGTACAGGTACTTGTCCTTTAACAAAGAGTGTCCCATTCATTTCTGTAGGGCAATTGAGCTCAATCTTATACCCTTAGATGTTGGACAACGGCTCCCCAAACATTAGTCTATTATCTATGTTGGCCAGGGGTGAGGATTGAAATCTAATAATACCTGGAGATTCACATTTGGGAACCAGTGGAAAAGAAGAAATAACTGTGGATTCACTTTGTGCACAGATCTTTTTCATGTGTTGAAAAGAAAGGCACAGGGCACGGCATTCCAAGATGTCATTACAATATGCAGCAAGCTCTAGAATAGGGCAGATTTTTTTAGTAGTCTTCAAAATGGAAAATCCCCCCCCCCATTTTTCTGCAGGTAATGAAAGAATATCAAAGAGAACTTTCATCTCATTGAAGCAGCTATATATCTCAGGTGCTTGCAAGTGGCAGGAATCCATGAATTGGTGGCACCTTTAACTTCTTCCTATGCTTGGATCCCAATATGTTGCTGGCATCCAGCTGCCCAATGTGGGATGCCTTGACTTTTGAACACCTTATGGACAGGATTTAAAACTTGGACTCATCTTTTTTCAGGATTAATTCAGGGCTTTGGCTTTAAATGTCTGAAAATCATGCCAGATGGCAATTCAACTACTGAATACTGAAAGAAAGACAACATATTTGTCTCATGCAAATACTTGCTCATTCGGTATGCATGCATGTTTTTGAGATTTTTATTTCTGCCAAAACTGAAGTAGACAAAGAGCAAAAGGATCCACCAGTTCATGACTGGAACTATGACCATTTACTGTTCCTGTAATTTTCTACACTTAAAAACCTAATCCTATGGGAGAGGGAAGCATCCCAGTACCATAAAAAGGACTGAGAAAGGAGAGAGAAAGGAAAAGAAATAAACATTTATTTTGAATCTGAGAAAGGCAGCTGCCAATCCTATAGTTACTCCTCAATGAGTAAGCACTAGAGATGGGAACAAATTTGGAAAGAAATAGCAACATTCATTCAAAATCACACATTTGTTGATTTGCATTCAAACACAATGACCTCAGTGGTAAATTTGTAGAAGACAATCAGGGGAAGCTTCTCTGAGATTTTGGCATCTCTAGGTATCTGGAATCTGTTTTATAAATGCTTTTAATGTGAGACAAACTGATGAATTGAATCATTTGTTGGTCAGCATAGATAGATAGATAGATAGATAGATAGATAGATAGATAGATAGATA
>JAHTLZ010000330.1:32295951-32318130 GCA_023846285.1 Phrynocephalus versicolor
TTTTGCTGAAGAGTCTGAGATTGGCCAATTTTATTTTTTACAAACATAGAATAACATAGAATAACAATAATAAACAATTATAAAAAAAGTAATAGACAATAATAAACACTACAAAGTGCCCCCCACCCCCAGGAAACTGTCCAGTATTCTTGCATCTTCTCTTCCTTCTTCATCTTCTTTTTTTTTCCAGTAAGCTTCTTAAGGTCCTTTACTCCAGAACTGTGTTGGATTATAAGGCGGTTGTATCCCTTTCCCTTTTAGTAGTACATGGTCTATAAATTTCCCCCAAACATCGTAAAAGATATCTTTTTTTTCATTTCTCCTCGCAAAACTTTTATATTACAAGACAATTTATCATTTAGCGCTATATCCCACACTTCCTTATACCAGTCAGCAATTTTAAGGTCTAATTTCAGTTTCCAATTTCTGGCAATAATCAGTCTTGCTGCTGTCATAAGGTTTACTATTAATTCTTTAGTTTTCACATCATATTCATTAATAGATGGTAATGATAGCAATGCAATTTCCGGTACACATTTAATATCAGTTTCTCTTATCACCTCAAAAATCTCTTGCCAAAACTTTTGAACTATTTCACATTCCCACCACAGATGAAAATAAGTACCTATCTTTTTTTCACATTTCCAGCAAAGCTTGGAATATCTTGGATTCATTCTATTCACTTTGACTGGAGTCATATACCATCTCAAAACTAGTGTGAAGTAGTTTTCTTTTATTCTAACTGATAATGACCATAAGATCCTCAAATTCCAAATTCTTTTCCATTCATCATTATTTATTTATTTATTTATTTATTTATTTATTTATTTATTTATTTACTATTCTTGATTACACTGAACTAACATTGGACCCTGGATCATGCATGATCAGTCCTATAGCAGATTGAACATAATAACATTTGAAATTTGTTATGGCATGAGATATTGTGCTCACAGCTAGATCTGTTAAGTGTTCATTTGAGCTGCATATGTATCTATATACAGGGGTGGGGGCATTTTAAACAGATAAATTATATATAAATGAAAAACAGAGGATACATACAGTGAACAGTATGCTATTAACAGTGCCCATTCCCAAAACACTTGTTGATATTAATACAGAGGCAGCCTGGCACGGATAAACTAATTAACACATGTATCTTGACTTTTTTTTAAAAAAAAAGTTAGTCTGATTAAGCTCCAAGAAATAGCATTGAATGTGTGATGAACTAAATTTTGCCTTGCAACATTTCTCTGTTGCTCAGGGCTGAAATGCTTCTCCATTGGTTTTTGAATACTGCCCTTCTCAGCATGAGATTTCTGAACATTCATTTCTTCTTGGTCCATCTTCCATGGACTATGCAGTGGAACAGGGGTAGAAAGACATGCCCATTCTGTCGGGCTTGAATACCCAAGTATTTTGGGCAAAAATGGGAGTTTTTTTAGATGGCCTAAGGTGCTGAAAGCTATAAAGTATGGATCGTTAGCTATGGCCTTGGTGGTGAAGGCTTTTTGATTTGTCTAGCTATTGTTGAAAGTACACCCTGATAAGTAGCAGATAGACTATGCCTGAGGCCACCATCGCCTATCTTCTATCTAGAGGATTTTACTTGTGTGTGTTTTAATAATGCCCTGAAATCTATGGTTTTTTAAAAAAGAATACTGTAAATGGGCAGAAATCTGTTCACGTCCCACAGCTAATCCATAATAGTTCCGATACCACCAAGATATGTTGCCCCTTTTTACTGGAAGAACACTTCAGAGTATAATCCCCAGCACCACATTTCTTTTCTAACAGACATCTGATTTGTTCGCCACATAGTAAATGTTTAGATTGTCAAACCAAAGAGAACAACCACAAATGCTGTAAACATTGCAACCTGTTATTGTGCACTTGAAAAATAACTTTTCGACATTTTGTTACATTTCCAGATTGCTCTCAACTTACATTATGTTATATTGCAGCATGTGGCGCACCAAAGTCTAATGGCACAACTAAACAAGATGTTCAAGAATGTGGTACGAAATGCCTTCAATTTGCGTGGGGGAGAGCGGAGGGGGAAGCATATGTTCAAGTGAATGCGCAATTTGCATCCTGTTACTATACAGTAAAACTCTATTAAGACTGGATGAAATACTAGAATTAAACACTAAGAGAGCAGTCTGGGCCATTTCTCCAGCTTTCAAAAGCATCTATGATCATTAGGAGACAGGTACAAGATGCTTCACTGAACAGTACTAAATGATATATCCCCCTACTCCCATTCCAGGGTGCATGGCACCCAAGGCCAGCCGTTTTCTACTGCCTTCTTGAATACTATGCCAATGTGCATAGTAAACAAGGTAACAGAGTACATCTCATATAAGATACAAACATTTGCCTATACTTAAATGGATTTTGAGCCCTTTGGAGTAGCTTTTTAGAGGGGTAGGGAAAAGTATTAATGATGATTCAGTGAGGCTGAATAATCAAAATTTAAGTATGCTTAAGTCCTATTTTGACTGAAGAAGAATGAAGATGTTATCAATACTTCTACAATTTAATGTATCCACTACAGTATAATCTTTTTGCTAAATGAACATCTTTTTACAGCAAAGAGCTATGGGTAACACGAGCAGTTAGAACTGAAGAATGTTGGACACTGTTGATTTACCAGGGACATTATAAACTTAATTTGCTTACTTATGATTTGCCTGCTGTTCTTGTTGAACTGTTTTTTGCATGAAGAACCATTGCACACTGGCGGAAAAACCCAGACAAATGAAACATGCTGTAACACAATCAATACAAGTCTACTTGAATGTAAGCCCTATATGTTAAGATTTCAATTTCATTGTTTTGTTTCATATGCTATAGGAGCTTGTATATTCCGGGTCTAAAATAACTGAAATTACTCAGCATCAGTGATGGTCCTAAGTAAAATTTTATTTTTAAAAATCGAAATCTGAACAATAGTAATGCAAATAGATTTAATTGCTCCAGCACTAATCTTGCTTAGGAACAAACATAGCTACAAACTTTTGGACGGGAGTGTTTAAATGAATACATCACTTGCTCCTAACACAGCTACATAAGCTCAGCTTGTTAATTAACATTTTCCATCCCTACAGTCCACTTGTCTGTAAACCCATAAAAATACTAGTCTGCTGCTGTGTACAGTCCCTTCAGCCACTGTGTTCCTCAAAATCAACATTCTTAATCTCATATATTTCTTCACAAGAGAAACAATTTCTGTGGTTGGACATCCCTGGGAGTATATTACACAAATGTCATTCCTTCCTCAATTTGATCCTATTAGCTCCCAGCAATTCTCTGATTTATGGCTATTTCATTATATAAATGAAAGAGTTGAGAAAATTATTGCACATGTTAAACCATGTGCTGCCATCCATCACTGTTAAAAGAAGAAATGCTATAAATATATCTTCTGATTCCTTACAGAGATGCTGCTTTTCTGTGCAAAAAAATAAATGTATTGAGCAAGCATGGGCAATTTCGTGCATCCAACACTCTCACTGACCCTTTACAACAGGCAGCTTCCAAGTAGCATAAAATCCAGTGTACCGAGAAGCTAAACAAGCACAGTGGTGAAAGCAAATGACCTGTTAAATACAGAGACATCCATTGCTCTGGGCCAGGAGGATTATTGGCCAGATATATGTATGGATGCTCACTTGCTCTTGTTCACTCTACCTGAGTTGTTGTCAAAGAAATTACCAGTAGTGTCAGTTTTCATGCAGTAGCAGGAAGACATATGCTGTTCTCAACTATATTTCTCCATCTATGTGCCTGAGGACAGAATCTGTTATGACACCATGTAGACACACATGTCATGTACTATGACTATGAAGCTCTTTATGCTCATAGTGTTCCCCAATTATGACAATAATGATGGATGCATGATGGTTTTGATGGAAAGCCCACATTACCTAAAGGTGTGTATGAAAAGTTGGTATTTGTGCTAGTCTGCGTTTCTCAAACTCAAGAATCTCTGTATGAGTCAAACAGTCAGACTTCCTTGGGAGCCCAGTCCCAGTTCATCAGAGGATAGTAGAAATGATAAAGGAGTAGCAGTATCACAACTTGCAAGTGAGAACCAACCATTTTATTTATTTATTTATCATGTTTCTCATCCTAAGGGACCCAAAGCAGCTCAAAACAGAATTAAAAAGTAACATTTTTTTTTTAAAAATAGATAAATATCACATTTAAAAAGCAATTATGAAATTAACAAAACTCCATTGCAGGAATGCACAATTACACTGACAGCCTCTTGGATGACAATATCATTCAGCAGCAGTTTAATCTATGGCCTAAATTAGACTGTCTTCAGGATGAAGCCAAGAGATTCATGTGCACAATCCATAACAAATTATTTTGTATACGGAAAATGTATACGGAAAGCAGACTGGATTCAGCTGAAGGAATTGTGAAAATTGGTGGAAGAAACATTTTGCTAGCAGAAAGCAGCAATGAGTTGAAATGATTTTTAGTTAGTGAAATAAACAAGTGTTAAAGGAGGACTGCAATTGAACGTTAAGAAGACAAGATCACGGCTACAGGAGAACACCACTTAATAGTGATGTTAAGCAGAGATAACTGCTGCCAACACCAGCAGTTGCATCATATGGATGTGTCTTGCAGAGCTTAAGGGCCTCATCTAGTTGTTGTAAATGCACTAGATATTTTGTATATCTCAAGTCAGCCATCAATCCCAGCAGAGACTGCAGGTAAAATTAGCCTGCCAATAATAATGCATTGTTTTATGTCGCTTTAATATTAATGTTATTTTTATGTTGTTGTGTTACTATTGTATGGTTTTATTGTATGAATTGTGTGAATTTGTTAATTGTTGTAAACCGCCCAGAGTAACCTCACTGCCAGATGGGTGGTATAAAAATCCAATAAATAAATAAATAAATAAATAAATTTGCACAAGACATTGCCAGAAAGTAAATGTGAAGCAAGGTGTAAGTGATATATTTAGGAACTTGGGGTCATATTATGGCTGGATGCTCTATACTAGCAGAAGTGGATTATATGTACAGTAGAGATGGGGTTGATTCAGAAAAGTGGTGATGTGTTTTGATTCATGATTTGTCAAGGGCAATGAATCACAAAAATAATTTATATTTTGTTTCCTGATGAATTGCCAAATTGATTTATAAATTTGTTTCTATTTTAAAACCCCATAGAATAGCCTCCATGGCACCTAGAGGCACCACATTTTCAAAGAAGCTTCCCACGACTCTCCCCTACAACCACCCAATTGGAAATGTCTGGGTTCCAGATGTTTGCGTTATACATCCCCAAATAGATGTAGGAAAGTGCCCCTCAGGGACCTAGAGAGACCAAATTTTCAGGGAAGCCTTCTATGATACTCTTCTACAATCTTTCCAAGGACTTGGAGTTATACATCAACAAAGTGGACCCCCAGGAAAGTGGTCTATAGCACCTTTAATTATATTCTCTTTTGTGTATAACGAAATGACTTGGGCACTAAAATACAAAACAAAAAGGGACAGCCCGCAAAAGAAACCACAATGAAAGAATTAATGAAACATTTTCTTATCCCTATACCTGGCTGTGGAGCTAGGGACTGGAAGGTTCACTCCCTATTGGGTTTTGTAAGAAAACCAATAACTTGCATGACCTTGAGTAAGCTACACAGTCCCAGATCACCCAGAAAAAAAAGGCACATGCAAACCACTCCAGGGTACTTTATGACTTCGCTGTAAGTTGAAATCCACTTTACTGCATGCAACAACATTATATTACTGAATAAACATATTTTTAAATGCAGTGGGCCAATTCTGAGGAAGGTGTCAGATTATTTGGATCTTATCCAACCTCAAATGTTTTTTTAAAAAATCTGTATATCCTAATGGATAATGTGTTCCTCTCAAATGATGATACAAAGGGGCAAAGTCTAGCCTTTTCTATATACTTTTATGTACGTTTAAGCAAATATTTCCAATGCCAATTTAATCAGTGCCTCTTTCCCAAGTCTTCATGGACAGTATTTTCTTTTACTTGAGAGAACATGCATTTTGTAGTTTCTCTCTTCTTGTTATTTATTGTGTCTCTCTTTATCTGCATGGTGCATACTATAGACTTCATCCCTAAATACATCATTTTAAAAGACAATTCTGTCATAATGACTATTTCATTATGTGTAATTCATCAATGTTTATAGTTATATTAAGCTATGAGAAAAGGTTTACTAGCCTTTTATCTTCATTATTGGCAGTAATAAGCTTTCACTTTCCAAGAGAATGAAACAAAATATGGGATGAACAATGAGTATATCTACTGAAATATAATTCTTATTTGCTGTTTCTCTAATATTACTTTCCCAAACTACAAACAACATCAGTCACTGAAGACTAACTGCTGTGCTGTGATGGAAAATATATTCTTGCCTTACAGTCATGTTTTTCTTGCAAGAGATATTATTCATAATGGAAATTGTAAATCTTAACTACTGGTTTCAAAAGTATGTCAGAAAACAAGTTCATGTTCCATGCCAAGGGTGGAAAAGAATGGTGTTGGGAAAATCCAAAAATAACTGCAAGGTACCTTGCACAAAAGAAGGAAGTAACACGGCAGCCAATAATGATTTACTCAAATCTTGAGAACTGTTTATTTATTTACTTAATATACAGTATGCTCATTCAATGTATATGCAGCTTATCTAGCCAATCACTATGCTGGGCAGTGTACAGCAAAGTATGATAGTATCTCTCTCCTCCTTTAAAACTATATGAAGTGGGAGGCACCTGCTGTGCTGTACCTCCTGTAGGACAGTTATCTATGAGATTGGTGGTACTGCAGAGAAAGCTTGGTTTATAGTTAGTATTTTCTGGGGTCTCTGAGCATCAACAGCGTGAGGTCTGTGTGGGCTGAGACAGATGGGTGGACATTGCAAAATTGAACAGGGAAGTGACTAGAAAGCCATCATCTGGTGGACATATATTTTGGAAAATATTCATTGAAGAGGGGGAAGAAAGGAAGATGTTAGTTAGTTGGTTATGTTTCTGTTTATTTTCCTGTAACCCTTTCTTCATAACCTCCCTTTTTTCAGAGTGTTCCTGATTACATGTCTTTTCTTAAAAATGCTAAACAAACTAAAAAGGGAGAGAGGGGGAGGGAGGGAGGAGGGAGGGGAAAAGTGTGTTGCTTATATACCACCCCATAGCACTTAAAACACTCTCTGGGTGGTTTACAATTTAATTATGCAGGCTACATGTTGCACCTCCCCCAGCAAGCTGGGTACTCATTCTACCAACTTTGGAAGGATGGAAGGCTGAGCGAACCTCGAGCCAGCTACCTGGGATTGAACTCCGGGTCGTGGGCACAGTTACAGCTGCAGTACAGCAGTTTAACTAATGCACCATGAGGCTCTAAAAGAATTTTTAAAATAATCTGGAGATATGGGCAGGATGAAGTTTCACTTTTGGGTGCATACTTGCACACACTGTAATGTGAGTGTGCTATGTGGACTGTAAGTCTATTTAACCACATGCTCTTTGTGCACATTCCCCAGTCAGCTGGCATCCAAGGAGTTCCAGTCTTCCTCCCAAATTTTTCATGAGTCTTCACTTAGTCCGAAATTGTGGTCTTTTTCAAATGCTATCTTCCATTAATGGCCACCAGATACTGAAGATACTGGTAACACTGATACTAATCTGAAAGTTCATGATTTTTTTCAGGCCCTGACACCCATCACAATGACAGGCATTTCACAAACATACTAAAGTTCATTTCTCTTCTGTTTGCCCTCCTCCCTGCTCTGTAAAGGGTAAAATAAATTGGCAGATATTGCTCTGCAGCACTGCTTGGCTTTGTTTGTATTTCTGTAGCCTCTTTCAGTGGAAATTAGTATCATCTGGAAAAATCTAAGAAAATTCTACGGCAGAGATGATTATATTCTAGTTTCCATCACCATTTAATATCACCCTCTCATGCTGACGAAAGGGCTTTCAAAGAACAATGAGTGATTTACACAGCATTGTAAATCAAACCTTTCTCTGAAAATAGATTTGCTAAGCTACTCTTAATGTCAAGGCTTTCTTATTTCCATTTATATTGAACAAGCAAAAAATATATTAAAATTAAATTCCACACTACATCGTAGGAGATGGTATACATACACACATAGATGTGACTTATTAATATAACACATCAGGTGCTTATAAATCACGGGCAAATTAGAACATCTTTCCCTGCTGTGTTTTTGAACTGCAATTCATCCTCAAAGAAACCTTCCAGAGTCCCAGGCTAGGAGCAAGTTTTGTCTCTTTACATGCTGATAGGGAAATTACTTCTGGGCCCAGGAATGGAAAGACTTTGAGCTTTGGCTCAACTGACCTTTGAATCTGCAGATGTGCCATCAAAGTACAATCATGTAGGTATTTAGGGACTTACACATTTATTTATATAATAGAATAGAATAGAGTTTTATTATTATGCATATGCAATATATGCACAACGAAATTAGAGAGTTGTTCTACTACACACTCAAAACAACAAGGCACCATACAAAACACATAAAACACCATACAATATGTTAAAAACTCTTAAAACCACTTACAAAATTTAAAACACTACTTGAAAACTGCTTAAGATGATGCTAAAAATGTCGCATTTAACTTAGATACTACTCTAGGATAAAAACTGCTCTTTAGTCTATTTGTCCTTGACTTAAGTGTCCTATATCTCCTGCGAGATGGCAACAGTTCAAAAAATTGGTGGTCAGGATGCAAAGGGTCTCTCTTATTTTCAACCTGTGCACCTTTGCAGATGTTATCCTTAAATACATTACTCCATTAATTTGCTATTGTTAAAAAAGAAGCTTTTATACACACACACACACACACACACACACACACACACACACACACATTGAAAACTGCTGTCCTAAGCTTCTGGAAGGGTGTCCAAGCCAGATTCTTATGAATACTTTCATAGTCAAGATAACTGGAAATTTGCTGTTGTGTATTCAGCAGCAATGAACAAAACACCTCCACTGCACACTCATGAAAGTATATAGTAGTGAAAAATCACTTAGTAGCCATAATTCAGTGTTAACACAGCACATGGTTCCACTGCGGAAGATCCATGCTTCACCTCCTGACATTTCCAGTGAAAAATATAAGGCAACAGAATGATGGAAAGACCTTCTACCCAGGACTGCTGCTATATGTCAGCTACTGGGAGAAACAGTCCAATAGCTGAAGGAAGCTTAGGTGGGTATTCAGATAATCACATCATTAGAAATCAAAATCACACAGCTTCCAAAGGCTTGATTCCGGTCTGAGCGACCATTCTTGCTAACAATAATAAATAATCATGTGCCATCAAGTCAATTCTGACTTGTGACCAGCCTTTTCAGGATTTTCCAAATACAGAATACTCAAAAGTGTTTTAGTATCCCCTTTTTTGCTGGCAGTTCCCTGGGACTATGCAGTCTGCCAAAGGCCAGACAGGTTAACTCTACTTGCAAGGGGCAAAGGAAGGAGATGAACTTCCAACCTCTGATTCTCCAGCCAGATTGCTAAGCCACTGAGCAAAGCCAAGGTCTATTTCTTGGTGAGGAAACACAAGCCAAGTAAGGTAATTTCCTTAGTGTAGGTGGTGTGAGCCACTTGTCTTGGGACATCCTGAGTAGAGATGGGCACGAAACAAATTTTTTATTTGGTTTGTTACTTGTTAATTTGTTTTGTTATGTAATGAATTGAATAATGAACCTAGGAGTAAAATCTAAGCTAAATGAAATAAACTGGGAAAAATTGCTTCGTTACGTTACATTTCGTTAATGGCGGCATGTGAAGAAATGAGCTGTTTTTAAACCCCTTAAATGAATGAAAAACACTTCAAAAATATTGTAAAAATAATTATGTCTGATTATAGCTATTAGGTTGATGCCAGTGATGTAAAACATCTAACAATATGTTTTTAAAGAAATTTTTTTTAGGGGACAAAATGGCTGCCACATACTTTTGTTAATGACAGCAAATCTATGCAGAATGGCATTTTTAAGGTATTAAAACATCCTGAATATATTTAAAAACCCAGCAAAATTATTTTTTTTTCTGCCTGATAATACCTAGCAGGGGGTGAAGAGTGCTTAAAATGTCCATTTATGTGTTTTCTCAGATCGCTTTTTTTAATCTTTTCCATTTGGTCTGCAGTGTGGGACGTCCACACATGGTCAAATGCATTAAATCGTGCAAAGCGGGTAAAAATGAATAATGAATTAATAAACCAACAAAATATTGTTTTTGAAAAAAATTGTTAAAAACGAAATGAAATGAAATGAAGCCTCAAACAAAATGAAATGAAACAAATTGCCATTATTTTTTTTTGGGGTTGTGCCCATCTCTAATCCTGAGGTCCTCAGTGCGTACAGAATTCCATCTTCCAATAATCTAGTGTTTAAAATGGATAGTTTGACACAAAATGCAAGGCACTTTCATATATTCTATAGGTCAATAGGGCTTTGCTATTTTGAGAATCTGCTTCCAGGCAAATTAGCTGGAAAGTAACATGTACTATATATTCACCAAGTAGAACTATTTTAGTCATTGTCATCAATCTGGGATTTTTAATAGGGATCTAAAATGTTAAAAGCATTTAAGCAGAAGTGACGTTCTCACTAGGGCAGTCATTAATAGACTCGCAAAGGACCAAAGGTCATCTGCTCCAGCATTCTGTTCAGAGGCAATGCAACCAACTCACAGAACCACCAAGCAGGCTGCACAATCAGACCGTAGGACACTGTGAGGCGAAAGAAGGTGCCCTGCAGAAAAGTTCCTGAAGATCATATACCTGTAGGTTGACTCATGTAAAAGAGTCACTGCTCTATCATGCAGAAGTCACATATCTTTATCTGCCTCACAAAAAGCCAAGGGTTAATACAACAGCACACACACCCTTTACAACTTTACTATACTAGTACTACAGTCCTCTTGTAGCTCACCTTGTAGAAATAATGTGAATACAGAATGCATGACCATCTCCATGTCCTGTATTTACCCAGGTACCCTGCTCTAACAAAACAATTGCTTAACATATTCATGGGCTGCATTTATGAAAACTGGGTTTTGGCATTTTTCTTTCTATAGAAATCCTGCTTATAATGTAGTCTTTCTGATCTGTTCTCAGTAAGATGTGGATGTATTTGTGTGGCCTGCATACTGGTTATTAAGATGCCAACAATAGCTTGGATCCATGTTTAGTTATGCTTGGGGAAGGGGGGGAAGGGAAAGTCACAACCTTGTTCATCTCAGTGCGCCATGTAAACAGAGGGCTGAACAGGACTTGCCAGGTAAATGCATGTTCAGTCTGCTTAATCTGTTTTCTCCCCAGTTGTAGGATTTTTCAGACATGCATGCCTCAGCAATCAAACTTGCAAATCAGATATGTGCCTGCCTTTCAAGGACAAATCACAAAGCATGGCATGTGAAATGCAAGACAGAGGAAAATCACATTCTTTGACAAATACATATCTTTTTCTGCTTTTCAAAAACAATAAACTTATAGATTGACCCTGGAGGTCACTTCATAGTTCACTCAGTATTAAGAGCTCCTGTTTGTTACTTGGAGAACTTTGAACAGATTGAGGGTTGGGGCACCTAGATGTAAGACCCATATAGTTAAATAGGGGTTGCTGTAGATGACAATACACTGCATGAATGTGGAGAGATACAGACCCCAGTCCATCTGCTGATAAGTTCTTTGTTACTAGAAACATGCACATGCAATGTTTTAGTGAATGACAGAGCAAAATATGTGGCTTCTTTTTGACAGCTCAAAGTTTGATCTGAATAGGAAATAGTGTTAAGATACTGAGTCTGTGGTTACTAGAATTAATTGTTACTGACATACCTCTTGTCATTCTGATATGCAGCAGTTCTTCTGCCTTATTACCAACCAGTTCCAATCACTGGGATGTCCTTGTTGGAGCTATAGATCTAAGGTTTATCTAACGCAGGGATATTTACACTAATCCTTTATATACCTTTTATTTTAGTTTCAAGTTGTAATTATAATACAGCTAAATCCTAAACATGTCTACTTAAACAGAAATCCCCTTGAGTTCAGTGAAAACCTGTTTTCAGTTGTGCGTTAAAAGACAATAGCCTTACAGACTTTTCTAGGGCACACAGTATATCTTTCACAAACACACACACACACATGCTTTATCTGGAAACAAAATAGAAGGCTGAGATGGGAAATAATAGCCATGTTTAAATATTTGAAAATATATCATATAGGGATGGTCATGAAACAAAAACATAGTGTTTCATTTCATTCCATGATATTTCCATCCCAATTTCATTTTGTTTCATAACTAATGAAATTTTAAAGTAGTATTGTTGGTAACAAAACAAAAAGGAAATGAATCGCTATGCTCCCCTAGTCCCTAAAGGACACAGGGACCCTAAAGGACCCAGGGAAGCAAGTGATTTTAGCTCAGCCCCCCTGATTTGAAAATATTTGGGGCTAAGGTGGCTGATTTATTAAACTCCAAACAGGGTGCCCCTAGAAGACTTTTTTTTTCTAATTAGCTTCTTTCCCATTCCAATTAGAAAAAAGATTCCTAGGGGCACCCCATTTGGAGCTTAATAACTCAGCCCTCTTACCGCCAAACCTCTCCAAATTTGGAGGGCTTAAAGGGGAGAGTCCAAGGGAGCCACCCAAAAAGTTTGGTGGCCCTTGGACCCTTGGGAGGCAATCTTATACAGTAAGAAAACCATTTGCTTTTAATAAAAAATGACCATTTTGTTACTACCCAAAACGAAACGGGGTCTCTCATTCCGTTAGCTTACAAAATGATTCGTAAGTTAGTGAAACAACAAAACAGTGATTCATTTTCATATCAAAGAGTGGACAGGTTTGTTTTCCATGGCTTCAGAGACTAGGACTCAGAGCAATGATTTCAAACTGCAGGAAAAGCAATTCCATTTGAATATTAGGAAGAACTTCCTGACAGAGCTGTCTGACAGTGGAATATGCTGCCACAGAGGGTGGTGGACTCTTCTTCTTTGAAGGTTTTTATTTAGAGGCTGGATGTCCATCTGTTGGGAGTACTTTGATTGGGGTTGCTGCATGGCAGGCCCTTGAGGTCTCTTCCAGCTCTATGATTCTATTTCAGAAGCAAAAATGGGTACATTATAAGTCCCTGTACACACACACACACACACACACACACACAAAGGAGAAGATGTAGGAATTAGAGATGGGCATGAAACAAAAAAATGGTGTTTCGGTTTTTTGTTTGTCGTTGAGAGGTCTGTTTCAGTTCGTTTCCGTTTGTTGTGAATTTTTTGGAAAAAAATCGTTACTGTTTTTCGTTTTTTGTTTGTCGTTTCTACCCACTTTTTGCGCTATTTTAAAAGCATTTCCGTGCACAGGCATCCCCCAATGCCCCAGACCAGTACGAAAACACTAGAAAAAAATGGATGCTGGCAGAGACACAGTATAGACTAGGTATGCAGGGAAGCTGCAAAGGCAGCGGCAGGCGTTGCCCAGGGTGCAAGGCAGCCGCAGAGTGACTGCACTGCGGGGAAATGGAGGGTACTCATCGAGATGTACGCAGCACGCACGCACAGAGGGAGGCTGCAGGACTGAAGCTAGAGTCGCAGAGACAGCAATCCCACCCTAACTCCCACCAGAGACTGCAAGGAGGAGGGGGGCTGCCAGACCTTTTTATGCCCTCTGTGGCTGCCAGACCTGCCCACCCAGTCTGCAACCTGGGCATGCTATTGGTTGAACATGATCCCATCACATGGCTTGCCTCCATTTTGTGGCTGGTGTCGACATCCATTTTAAAGGGAAAAGAAAAATACATCGCAATGGGAGAAGACAAAAACAAACGTTTTAAGGACCCCAACCTCCCTGGTAGGTATTATCAGACAATATAAATAATTATCACTGCGTTTTTACGGATGTCCAGGGCGTTTTTTAACATTTAAAACAGCTCATTTCATTGCACGTCGCCATTAATGGAAACGAAACATAACGACCACAATTTTCATGGTTCTGTTCGTTTCGTTTCATTTTCATCACAATTTTCATTTGTCGTTTCGTTACATAACGGAAACGACAAATGGTAACAGAAACAAAAAAAATGTTCATTCCGTGCCCATCTCTAGTAGGAATACAAAGAATTACTCACTTATTTCACATTTGTCTGTTTCACAAGGTACACATCTATGTTTATTTATTCTTCATACCCTTCCTCCAGACAGAAGAATATTGGTGTTAAAACTCTCATTTAGTGTGGATTTCTGTTAGAAGGCCGTAGATCAAATGTAACCTATTATTACCTTTAAGTGACTGAAGCCAATTGGAATGTAAACATGATTAGGAATCTTAGGGCGCTTTTACACGACCCCTAAAAACCGAGGCAAAGGGCTCCCAGATCTGGAGCTTAAAATGTTTTCCCACCAGCTCTGGACTTTTCTTTAAAAAAGTACGACCACACCCACCTAAGCACATCCCAGCGCACTTTTCAAGTACCTGGCCTCCAGGAGGTAAAAAATCTTCCAATGTGCATTGTAAAGCTGTGAATGTCGGGCTCCCTCACCTTCTGTTTGTTTTTTTTTTGTCCCCGCTGCCCCTTTAAGAGACAGGAATCATGACAATGGGGCTGCTGGGGCTGCTTCCACCATCAGACGGCAGACGGAGGTGAGCCTGCATTTTTTCTCCCTTTTTTTCTCCCTCCCCTCACGCAGACAGGAACAATGGAGTGTGGAGGGGTGGGAACACAGGAAGAGCGACAAGCCCCAACAATCTCTGGTCCGAATTTGCCACCGGATTTTAGAGGTTGTGTAAAAGCGCCTTGAACTGACAGTGAAGGAACTGCCAGAAAAATTAGGGGTTTCACTGAGTCTTACTTTTAATTGAAAGAAAGACTTATATATCCCGAGAGTTTCAGCACTGCTATTTTGGGTATTGAATTTTAACTTTATTTTGAAAATACAATGACCAAAAATGGTTTTCATGTGCTTAAATATTGGTGTTACTGATGACTAAATAAATGGCTGTCTATCAAATCATGCCATAAATTCTCTTTTTAGTAGACTTGCATCAAAGGTAACAGATACTGCATATTTCAATAACAATAGTAACTGATTGTAATGCAAGTGAGAGATGTAAACATGCAATTTCAAAGTGAATTCGAGAGCTATACCATTTTTCTCTCCTTCAACTTTGCTTTGAAGACTGATTACCCAAGTAGGGTTCATTATGGTTCCTATGTTTAATGCCAACTAATAATATTGTGCATTATGTGGATCCTGAAAACTACAGCAAAAGCTAACTTCTGCATTCAACAGAGGGAATGGGTATAAGACCTCTAAGTGGATTCTTTCAAAGTCTTGATTTGATGTAGAAAAGAAAACCAATATGGGAGATTCCTGATTTAGACATGTGATTTAACCATATGGAACAGAAATTTAATAAGCCCCCTGGGATTAATCCTATAATACTAATTTGGAAGTTCCATTGATCTTAAAGGGTACCTGTGCAGTTTTTGGAATCAGAATCTGTACATCCAAAGCATTACCAGTTTGTGGAAATTCTCCAGGCCCTTGCAAGTCTCCAGAGACATCAGTTCAGTGGCATTGGACCAGTACTTACTGATTCATTTATTTTTTTAGGACACAGTAGACAACTATCAAAATGACACCTGCTTATCTGGAAGCATCTCTAGAAAACAACAGTTCTTTGGGAATTGTTGCTTATCTCATAAAACCTCAGTATGAAATCATGAAGTGCCACTTGGATATGGAAAAAAGGATTCTACACACTTTAGCCAAAGAATACAACCACACAGGCAATTTTTAAAACAGGCAGGATGTGATTACTGCTACAAATTCTGGGAGGGTTTTCAACTTGTGAGGCTATTTCTTAAAACTCAGGGAAAGTGACAGAAATTATTATTCTTGCCAGCAGGTGTCATTTTTATAATATTTCACTGCTGTTTAACCATTTTTGTTGCCTCCTGTCTCATACTTGCAGCTATTTTGTCACGGAACAATTAGCTTTGAGTTGAACACAGTGGTTGCCAACGTATGAAATTTTGTTTTCCTGCTGGGTAGAAAACTGGGAGAGATTTCCTGCTGCTCTGCCAAGCCTCAGGCGATCATCAGCAATCCTGCAGGCTCCCTCTGCTCTTCTGGTGATAAATACTTTGACAGATTTGGCTAGCTGTTGATTGGGTGTTTTCTCCTCCTCTTCTGCTTTATGCACTGGTTTAAGGCAGGGGGATCTTTGATTCTCCCGTTCGGAATTAATTATATGTTTGTATACTACATCTTTTGATGAGGCCGCAGATCCTATTTCAGCAGCCTCTGTGGCCGCAAACGCTTCACAGCTTTCTTCAAAACCATGGGATCTTTACCTAATAGATGTGATGCACAAGTGGAATATCAAAATAAGAAATTTACTAATAATAATGCATAGCCTTACCCAATAAGGCAAAGGGCTGTATTTGTTCTGAAATAACTTATAGAATATTGACAGAAATATTTATGACACCATATCAGGCCTGGGTGAGCGATTAGCCAAATAAGCTGTCTTAGGCAACATATTTTATTTATTATGAAAAAGCAGGAAATTGACATTTTAATCGTTACTGATGTAACTGTTTTGCAGGGATCAGAGAGCAAAGCTTGTTCCAAAATAGGGTTTCTGGCTTTAGGTATTCTGCTGCTTAAATTAGTTGGATGGGAGTCCCATTGCCCACTCAGTCTGGAAATAAAGAGACATGACACATTTCTGGGATTAAAATTGGGACAGAGTTTATTACTAATCATCCTTAAACAAGAAGGCCTAGAAAAAGTACAAGTGGCTATATTCCTTGTAACTGATTATTCTTAGCAGAGTGCTGCTCACTTGTTCAGTGCCCTCCTAAAATCATCATGGTCTGGACAGCCCTTATCTATCACCCTTGGGCATATTTTCTTCATAATCCTATTATACTATTCCTAACTTGCTAATCCACTCCTAATTATAATTGAGGGTTGTTGGTCTAACCCATGTTATTATTTACTGAATTTAGCCTGATGTATATTTACCACTTGCACTGTCCACCAATTGTGTCTGGATTATTGAAAACTCCCTAAACCCACAGAGAATGGGATGGGTGAAAAGGCAATGTCACTCCCGGCCAATCTGAGTGACAGTCAAAAATTCCCATCCAGCCCTTAAAGTGACCAGCTAATCTCCTTCTCTTAATAGGCTGGCTGGGTGGAAAGACAGCCAAGGTAAAAAGAGAAAGAGGGCCACGTGGCACACCCTTATATACAGTCCAGTCCCAGCCAAGCACCCACGTGGTCCATTCAAATATGTCTACCAATGGACAAGCGGGCAAAGTGCCCCCCTGGTTTAGACTGTTAAGACCACCTACTAACTACTGAACTTCAGAGAGTCAAATGTCTGGATCAGCCCTTCAACATAGATATTTACCAGAATATGTATGTGCTTTGTTGAAACACAGGGTGCAACTGCATTGAAGAATACTGCAGGAACTTCTCCAAGATTGTGATAACCAGATTCCTCTTGTTTTCTATTTACCACAGGGTGTACAAGGTAATACAAATCAGCCCAGAATCCTCAGCCTCTTAATCCATATTTTTCTCTCCTTCTGGCGATCCTCCTTTTTGGTAGCAAATGCTTTTGCATTTGTTCAGATGATGTGATCTCTTGAGTCATTGTGGAGTAGTTTGTAGTCATTCTGGGTCAAAATGGTTACAAAAGCAATCAGGGAGAGGAAGGGGGAGCTAGTGCTTGGGTCTGCTTGTTTTCCTCTTCCCTTCCCTTCCCTTCCGCTCCCTTCCCATTTTCTTCCTTTGGTCAGGCACCAAGGAGACAAAAAATTAAAATTAGAATTATAATAGTCAAAATTAAATTTATAATAATTAAAATTAAAATTAAAGAAAAATATTTATAATTAACATTAAAAACAAACCATTTTGTTCCCTTTGTAAAACGGCTCACCACCACAGGTTTTTTTAAAAAAGTGCTGACAGCCTGCAGGCCAGCTGGTCGGCGGGAGATTTTTAAAAAGTGCCAACCTGGCCTGTGGGCCAACTGGTCGGCAGGAGATTAAATAAATAAATAAATAAAACACACTGAACCAGCCCGCAGGCCAGTTGGTCAGCGCGAGATTTTAAAAAAATAAAAAACAAAAAACATGCTGACCCGGCTTGTGGACCAGCTGGTCAGTGCAAGATATAATAATAATAATAATAATAATAATAATAATAATAATAATAATAATAATAATAATAATAATAATAATAATAATAATAATAATAATAAATGTTCTGACCTAGCCTGCAGGCCAGCTGGTCAGTGCAAGCTTTAAAAAAAAAGAAAAAATTAAAAATTAAAATAAGCCAACTTGGCCCACTGGCCAGCTGGTCGGTGGGAGATTTTTTTTAAAAAATGTGCCGACCCGGCCCATGGGCCAGCTGGTCAGCACTAGGGTTTAAAAAAGCACCCACCAGCTTCCCCGCGGGCCAACTTGTTGGCGGGAGAGGCCCCATGAGTGTATAAAGAAACAACGCAAAATGAAACAAAATGAAATATGAAACAATGTCTTTTTTTTTAAAAAAAATCATTTCGTAATAAATGAAATGAAATGGGGGGAAGAAACATAAAACCTAAGAAAATGTCATTTTGGCATTTTGTGCTTCTCCCTAATATTCTATGGGTGACTCCTGAGTCAATATCTTCTCTATTTTGCTGTAACAAAAGTAGCAGAATTTGTTTTGCACCTTAAAGACTAAGTCCAGAAACAGATGTTAAAGCTAGTCTGTAATTAAACCTAAATGCATGTTAATCTTCCACAGATTCAATAATCGTTCCATGTTTGTGAAACCAGGCATCAGAGACATTTCATACTTAAGTCATGAAGACCAACATCCAAACAGAGCAAGTGAAGCTATCAGTGAGAGAAGCACATACTGCAATGCTCACAAACTTTCCTTAATTAAGATTTTTTTTTTCAATAGCAGGGTCTCTCTAATGTCTGTTTCTGGGATAACAACTCCGATTTAGCATAAGAAGCCCAACTCTTTGGAAAAACAATGCCAGCTTCTACAAGGTTCTTGGCTGATTTTTCTGCATCAGACTAGCTGTTCCAGAACTATCTATGATGCATTATTTAATACAGGTAGCATGAAGCAAAATGTACAGAAATCTCTCTATAACTATGATATAAGAAAAGGCCTTTTTTTGAGGCAATAAAATACACTCCATCTTGTCTGTACCAAGAGGTACAGTAAAACCCATTATGTTCAATGGAATCTGGTCCATAGAGCAGGGGTGGAGCAATTCATGAATCATAACACTTTGGTTCTTCTCAGACTGCACATCCCATCACCCCTAATCATTGTTTAATCTGGCTATAAATGAGAGCTCTAGCCCAACAACATCTGAGAGATGAATTGTCCACCATGCCCTTCTAAAAGGTAGATTGCAATCCTTAACAAACTTCACAATGTTGCAAGTTCCATTGAAAGGAACAAGATGTAGCAATGAAATAAACATGTAAAGGCTTGCTCTATGCATGAGTTTTTCAGGATGTCACACATTTAGCAGGTTAAGAGACAGGATAATTAATTATCTCACTTTTTAATAATAATATTTTTACATTACTGTTACACATTAATTTCTGGATTAGGAGGCCATGTGTGGTAAATCAGTGACAGATGAAGATTAATGTGCTGATCTAAAGGAATGCAGATAGAAGTTATGCTATGGAAGAAAATGTAGACACATTGAAGAATTATCTAATTATTACAATCAGCAATCATATATCCAATTATAGGGCTTTTGATCAAAATATAAATTGAAAGAAAATGAGGACAAAATATAAAAAATGAATATATGAATGTGATCAACCATTGAATGAACAAGAAAGCAAATATAGATTTTTTAATAATGTTATGCATTTATTTTATTAACACATGCTTTATCTTGTTCTGTAAGTTTGCCATAAATAAAAGTTAGAAAGAATATGTCTAGGGTTCATAGCCATAATTTGCACATGCACAGTCTTGCTTTGTATAGCAGACCAAGTTCAAATCAAAATATTTTTTCTTCAAAATAAACAGAAATAGTTTGAAATATGCTATGGAAAAATATTGTAATTATAGATACTCAAGTTTTGTGTGTTGTGTCATTACAGTTGTGACAAACTCTTTGTGACCCCATGTCCATGGAGTTTTCCTGGCAAGAATACTGGAGTGGTTTGTCAGTTCCAACTCCAGGTGCCTACAGCACCTAGTATTCCCTGGTGGTCACCCATCCAAGTGCTAACCAGGCCCGACCCTGCTTAGCTTCTGAAATCAGGCAAGATTGGGTGTGCTTAGGGCATCTAGGCAGTTACTCAAGTATAAGCCAACCCAAGTATAAGCCGAGGGCCTAATTTTATCCTCCCAATGGGAAAACTTATTGACTCGACTATAAGCTGAGGGCATTTTTTGTTATACTCAAGTATATATGGCAGGCTTGCCCAAAGTCCAGCCCGGGGGCCAAATCTGGCCCGTCAGTCCATTCTGAGTGGCCCACAGCTGGCTGGCGCACCCCTCAATCCCCCTCCTTCACCCCCTTTTTTTAAAAAAAATCTTCTGCCAACACTGACACCGCCGGGAAGCTTGAGGGGGTGGGTGGGCCGGCCAGCCGGTGAGCAGAAGCTTGTAGGGATGGGTGGGCGGGCGAGGGGGTAGGCCACCACCACCAGCACCGCCGAGAACCGTGTGGAGCTGGGCGGGCCGGCTGGGTCAGTGGGTGGGGTTTATGGGTCAGTGGGTGGGGCTTGCAGTGGGGTGGCAGGGTTGGGGAGCAACCAGCCCCTGACACATTCTCAGCCACCAAATCTGGCCCTCCTTACAAAAAGTTTGGGCACCCCTGATATATGGTATACTGGCAGAGCTTTAAAGGGGCTGGAGGTAGTAATTGGCACTGTGTGCTGGGTGTATGTAGGCCATCAGGGAGTTAATACCATAGAGTAAACTCCTTGATTGCCTCCACAGTCCCTGCACAGTTGCCAATACTACCCCCAGCACCTTTAGTGCTTCATAACTAAGTCCCCTTACCCCTAAATCTTTCCATATTTCAGGGAGTTCCCTAAAATCACTTTGGAAAGGTACCCCTGCTACTTTGGAGTCCCAAGGTAAGTAAATTTTGATTGCCTATTTTGAAAATAATTTTGAGTGAATATGTTTTAAAAACATGCACTCAAAAATTCCTTACTTTGGCGGCACCAAAGTAGCAGGGATACCTTAAGTAGGTGATTTTAGGGAACCCCATGTAGTTTGGAAATATTTGGGGGTAAGGGGGCTGACTTATGAAGCTCCAGAGGGAGTGCCTGTAGGAAAAATCTAATTGGAATCATATGGAAGTGGCAGCAGCCTTATCTCTTGCCCAATCAGCTGTAGAGTAGAAATTATTTTCCTAGGGGCACCCCCTTTGGAGCTTCATAACTCAGTCCTCTTACCCCCAAATGTTTCCAAACCCAATTAGATGTGATGTCGCACATGCACCAGACTCACCTGTGGGCAGCCTTGCTACCTGCATACCGACTGGCTCTGCCCCTCTTCCCAAAGACAAGTCCAAGGCTTGTGGCTCAATTAATGGGGAGGATAGTGAGGCTTTCCTCATATTCTGTATCACAATGTCATCAACAGCCATGGGCCGGCATTCCACTGGTCTGGGTGCCGCAGGTTGAGTTGGAGTAGACCTCTCCCCTGGTGATTGGGCTGACGTGCCTGGGCCACCTCCCTCTAGTGCAGCTAAAGATAAAATCATGTCAGTAGCTTTTTGCCTTTCAGCCTCTCTGTAAGATTTGGATGGTCTTTGTGACCTGCAAGGTTCAAAAGATTGCTTCATGCCTGCTGTATGGGTCCTGGTACATTCTAAATTACTCAATTTTTCCATAATCATGTTAAATTCAAGCCAATGATGATATCACTGGAACAGGGTGGGCCTGTGCCTTACATTTAACTGGTTGCTTACCTTTTAACCAACTATTTGCTTTCTTAGGTGGTATGGTGCTTAGGTAAGCTTAATTACCAGCCAAAATAGAGATGGCTGCAGATTTAAAATCAGAGGGTTTATTTATTTATTTATTTATTTATTTATTTATTTATTTATTTATTT
>JAHTLZ010000330.1:32323573-32355213 GCA_023846285.1 Phrynocephalus versicolor
ATGGGTTAATTTGGTGGTTTCCATTTTTATTATGTTACCTCCTCCCTCTACTTAGTCCTTCCCATCCTAAACATGCATATACCTGTGAATACTAAAAAAATACTCATAGAAAATGCATCAAACAAAATTATCTGGTATCCACAGAACACAAAATAGAGTTCCCTAATGGAAAGTTACTATCCAGTGGAAGCAACACTTTCAGACAGCACTTTGTAGCTTAGCTGGTCTTCACCTGCTGCATCCTTCTGTGTCTGCTAACAGAAATCCCGTTCTGCCAAGAGAAATAACATTCTCTGCACTGGACCCTCTTTTGTCTGTTGAAAGCAAATATTGTCAAAAAAGCTGTAACATGCTCTCATGAGTAGCTTTTCTAGGCAAATCTGCTCACAGAAGATACAAGAAAGGGATAGAGAAAGTATGAGGCAACAGAGTGCCACATTATACCATAGCCAAACCTCCTCCAGGTCAAGGATGTAGCTACAGTTGTCCAGGATGAGTTGTTCTAAAAGATGTCTTACGTCCGATGGGGTGGTTTTGGTGTTCAATGCAGCTTAGCTTCTCCAGTGTACAGTTGGTTGGCTGTAGATCAGGCATGTCCAAACTTCGGCCCTCCAGATGTTTTAGAACACAACTCCCACAGTCCTTTGCCACTCGAAATACAGCCTTGGAATTCTGGGAGTTGTGGTCCAAAACATCAGGAGGGCCGCAGTTTGGACAGGCCTACTGTAGACCATCTTCACCTGTAGCCTACTATTCTCTTTTGGGTTTGGGAGTACTATCCTATTGATAGTGTTTACATAAGTTTCACTTGCCAGTCAAATCAGCTCTCTACGTGGAAATGAAATCTTTAGATCTTACCATGAGGAGATGTTTGGTGCATACTCAATCGTCCTAATATGAGCAAGGACTGTCATTCTAGCAATAGGCCTTTTAAATAACAAACAGCTTATTATTATCCTTGCTCTTTTGCTATTACAAGGAAATTCCTGTCAGCCCCAAATTTCTACAACACAACACACATGAACCACATTTGATCATTTGATAGAATGTAGAACTAAGAAATAAATGATTATATGTGGCTCAGTTCATTTCAGAAAAATGTAACATTTTTGAAGGAAAACGCACACAATATTGGTTGTCACTAATCCTAATCACATTTGCAGTTGAACTGGAAAAATGAGAAACATTGTACTATTTGCATGTTATATTAGTCAGTGACAAGACAATGTTGCCCGTTGCTATCTTTCATACTTGAAAATATTTTTGTCAGTCTCAGAAAGGCCCTCTGAATTACCTTTGGGAATTTCTCAGTTTAGATGTAATGTCGCTGACTGTAGGGACGGCCCTTTGGGACTTGCATTCAATTGTACTTTCAGTGAGATATAAGAAATACATTGTCAGAAGAAAAAACAGAGACAGCCAAAAACCCTCAAATTTTTAGATGACACTAAAGAACAGCTTAGCATTATACCAATTCACAGAACTCGAAAATCTGTATTAATAAATTATGTAAATTCAACATTAACTCTGTCAAGTTTTATAACCCAAAATGAGTTATAACCCAACACAGCTTTGTACTGCTCAGCTGAAACACAGTTGGTATGGGCTACAGAAGAGCCAAATGAAAAACACATACACAGCGGTGATTCCCTTCATCAAACTTATCTGTATTTACAAAACATACATAGAGCAATCTTTGTTGGAAAAAAAATCAGCAGGCATAAGCATAGTCAAATTACAGTCCAGTCCAGTGATCCAACAGTCCAGGAACTCACTAATCTGGCTGGCTGAATGACGTGCTGCTCTCTCCAACATACCCCAACCACATGTGCCATACATCCAGCCTCCTTTTATACTCTTGGCTGATGCAATCATGATTTAGCATTTGGAAATCTGAGCATGTGCAAGGTGTCAGCTGATGTCTATCAGAGAATTATTACACAGATGTGCAGCAACTTCTGTATTGTTGTTCTCCCAGAATTCAATATGCCAATCCATTTTCTGCACAAACCTTGACAAACTCTATCTATAAAATGCTCTCAAGTGATGCTCTTATTAGGCCTGTTATTTAGGCAATACGAGTATAGTAGTATATTGTATCTGATGGCTAGGTCTCACTTTGCCACCATCACTATAAAATAGGTTGGCTGCCAGTAGCAGAAGGGTAGCCCTAAGCCCAAGATTTGTCTGTTTTCTAGAACAGACCTTTCAAATTTATATAATTAAATATGTTATAAAAGTCTGTGTAATGTTAAAAGAAGGGAAGGGGGAATTTTAGTTCAGTTTGTTCTTAACAGAATTACCTAATCATCAGTCTTTATTTATAATGATAAGAACTTGTGAGTAAAAAGAAACCATGTGAAACGATGAAACTAACATATTTGTCGATCTGACACAGGTCTTTCTGGGTTTTCTTAAAAGTCTAGGTTTTTAATTCTATATTTTTAACCAATGTAGAGCTCAATTAATTTATCTACTTCATTTTTTTCTTTTTTAAGATTCCCCCTAATTTTTAGCTCATATATACCAAGTAGTGACAACATGATTCTAAAATAGGTTATGCAGATAGATTAAGATTTTCTTATGCGTTTCTGATGTGTTTACTAAATTTCACTTCTCAGATGTTTGGGATTGAAAGAATGGGAGTTTTAAAGACATTTGAATGGAGGACAGAATGAAATGGATCCATTTCCCAAACCATATCATCTTGTGTCAACTGCAGGGGGCTTCTTCGTCACAGGACCATCAATTTCCAGCACGAGGAGACCCTCAAGAGTTGGCTGACCCTGAAATACAGAAGGAGACTGGACACGTGTGGGTTCACTGTCTCCAAAGGGGAGGTATGAAGCACTGGGAAAGAAATCTCCTTAGCGTGATGGTATCTGAACAGGCAGGTGTCTGGTTATAGACCAGACTAGAGAAGGACTCCTCATATTTGTCGTCCTCGTCATGAGGCAAACTATTGTATATCTGGAAACCTCCAATATAGCATAGCTGGATCTTAGCTGGGATTGTAGTATCTCTTTCTTCAAAGCTTCAGAGTGAAGCTAGAGGAGTCTTGTCGTGGACCTGATGATCCTTTCTGAACATTACTGTAAATTTGTAAACTGTACCTTACCTGGTGACTGACCTTGGATTGTGCTTTGCTCCCCACTGTTTGACTTCCTTTACTGTTCATTTCAACTTCCTAGCCTACTCTATACCTACTTTTTTAACTGTCTTGGTTCCTAACAAGGTGTGGGCACTTGACCCTGGCATGGCCAGGGGCTCTTAGCTTAATTCTATATGAACTGTCTACTTCTGTGTTTCACCCCTGGTTATCAATCCTTGAACTGTTACTTGCTTCATTTCTAAGGAAAACAAACATTTTCCCTCCCACATTTTCAAGTTTAAAACAGGATCACGATACTAGGTTTATTGTCAAGAACCCAAACAGGCTTCCTGTTGCCAGCAGACATTTTCAGAACTAATATTTACACATATTCCTCCTACAGATTATGAACTAACTAATGTCTCCATGGTGCTTCTACATAGCATGCTAATGTGCCAAACATCCTTAGATGGAAAACACCTAATATCTTCTAAATATAGATTGATAACTCATCTCCCTTGCTAACAAGGCTTTGCTTCCTGTGTTCAGTTGGTGGATCATTATTCTCTTAATCCCACCCACACACAATCCAGATGGCTACCTGCCCATTAAGAAATGTTTCTTTGTCACAACATTACCCCTTAACATTTACTGGTGCATAATTAATATCTAACATTTCGGTTCTAGCTCAGTTTGTTTTATTTTGCAAATGGAAGAAGGATAATGTGTCATACATGGGAGAGGAATGGAAATCATTCAGTAGTCATTGTGACAAATAATATTTCAAATATGTGCAGGCCCAGAAAATGTTTTAGAAAAGGTAGCTGCATTCATCTGTGCTTGCACATCAAGCAAAAACAAAAACAAAAACAAAAACAAAGAAGACAAAAATATTGTGGTCTGAGGAGGTGGACATGTCCACAAAAGGTCACATTCGCATCAGCATTCCACCAGATTTCTATATATTCTGATGTGACCTTTTGAGGACATGTCCACCTCCTCAGACCACCACAATATATATATTTATATAAGACATTTTTGTCTTCTCTATTTTCTTTTAAGAACATAAGAACATAAGAACATAAGAAGAGCCATGCTGGATCATCTGAGGAAAGTCTGCCCTTCGGAAATCAAGGGTTTTTGTGTCTCATTTGCTTGACACTCTTCCCATGACATGCATGGCAAAGGAGATTGCAGCATGGTCACTGTTCCCCAGAGGCTCAGTGACATTCACATCCATGACCCGGTCCTGAATATCACACAGTATTAGATTGATAGTTGACTGTTCTCGGGTGGGTTCCATGACAAGTTGCTCTAACGCATAGTTATTCAGCATGTCGAGAAGCTGGGTTTTTCTTTCTTGCCCTGAGCTTGCATTGACCCAGTCAATGTGGGCATAAGTGAAGCTCCTCATGAATACTATCCTGTCCCTCTTAGACACCCCCATGATTTGTCTCCTCATTTCAAGGTCCCCTCAAGTTTTTGATCTGGTGGACGATAGGACAGCCCCACTATCACATCGCTCCTTGGACCTGGTAGTTTAACACACAGTGATTCCATGGGGGAGTCAGACCCACTGCCAATCTCCATTCTGCTGGATTGTACCCCTTCATTGACACAGATGGCCACTCCACTTCCAACCTGCCCCTCTCTATCCCTTCTATAGAGTTTATAGCCTGGAATTGTGGTATGCCACTGGTTCTCTGCATTCTACCAGGTTTCTGTTATGGCTATTATATCAATTTATCCCTAGCTGCCAAATGTTCAAGTTCTCCCATCTTTGCTTGGCAGCAGCGAGAATTTGCATAGAAGCACCTGTAGAGTGGGTCCCCCCAAGACCTCTGCTTCTTTCTTCTCCCCCTCCCCCCAGCAGCTTTTAATTACAGTACACAAACTACCACATCCCATTATTCTCCCAGTGGTAATATACCTACTATGTCATTCCTTGGTGGTTCTCTACCCTCTCCACCTCATTCCATGGGGATGAGGTGTTCTGAACCGGATGCCACTCAGCTCCTGTCATCTCTCTCTCTCTCTCTCTCTCTCTTTCTTTCTTTCTTTCTTTCTTTCTTTCTTTCCTTCTTTGTGTTTTATACAATAATGTTTAGGTTTTTTAAAAAAAAACTGAATTATTATTATTTTTTAATTCTATGTCCAATCCCAGGAAATGAAATTAAACATAAGAGGAAAAAAGAGACTTTCACTTTTGTTTCCATACCTTAGAAAGTCACTTTATAATACAATGCAATACAATATAATATAATATAATATAATACGTTGAAACTGTCCATAACTGAGCAGACTGATGCTTTGGAATTGCATTCAAAACTTTCCAAGTATTTCCAAGCTCCCTTTTCAATCCTTTTCCTGTGGTGCTTTATCAGGCACAGTTAATGAAATCCATTATCATTAAAGAGACAGCACACATATATCATTGGCTCAGGAGTCACAGTAGTGTTGCTGACTCTCAGCACTGGCTCTCAGAAGGGAATTACTAACATTTCTTGGGGCATGTTTAAGTACATGATGTGCATCCATATAATTATATGTGTGGCCAGAGTGCATGTTCTGTTAAAGGAAATCAACTTCATTATAATATGGTAGGATATCCTACTTATCTTTTTCTGAGATGAGAGTCAGGAAACATAATTGTAATGGATTCACATTTTACTGGTAACTTCCCTCTGCACTCCTTTTAAGGCTCTAGCATCCTCATGACCTCCATGTTTGAAAACAGCATGCTTGTCTGGGCTCCAGTACCCACTTATTTCAAGGAGGAAGGGAAAAGGGAAAAATGTTGAGTATTGCTTTGCAAAAACAAGATTCTGTGACCAAGTATAGGTGATACAGTTGTCCCCCGCCCTTTCGTGGTTCATATACTGCGGTCCCGGTATATTGCGGGTCTGCACTATATGAAAAAAGGCCCCCTGGGGTAAGGAGGAAAGCCTTTCCCAGGCCCATCAGAGGCCCCAAAAGTGCTTCCCCGCAAACCGGAAGTGACTTCCAGTAAACCAGAAGTGACCTCCAGATCACTAGATAGCACTTTTGGGGGCTCTGGGGGACTGGAAAGCCCCTTGCAGGCCCGTTTGGGGCAGCGCCAGGCCTGGGGTAAGTACCAGAGCCCCCAGAGAGCCCGCCTGGTCCCAACCTGACCCAGCATCCCCATATTGCGGATTTTCTATTATTGCGGGTCAGATTGGGTCCCTAACCCCTACGATAGGTGGGGGCTTACTGTATAGCAACACTCTCCACTTTGTTCTCATTGTGTTTAAACATAAGACACTAATTTTACTAGTAAGTGGCATGATCTCCCTGACAGCAAGGAAAGGGAGTGTAGATAAAACTCTCACAAATGATAGAAAGTCAACACAATAGTCTCCATAAATAATATCACAACAAGCTGTAAAGAGTAAAGTTCACAAAGAGGGTGTGGGTAATTTAATATGTTGTTGATTGAGAACAAATTAAGTATTGCACTAAACATGAAAGTAAGGCTTATATGTCTTAGTTAAAGAGTAATATAACAAGCAATCAATGCAACTATAAATCCCCCCTCTCATCACCAACAACTTCTCTTATTAATTCTTAGCCCAGAAACAAATCTCCAAACAGGTGTCATCAGCCAAGGAGGATGAGCTGTTCCAAGGACACAAATCTTAATTGCCAAGTATTTAGAAGCAACAGGGCCCTTGGAAATAATAGGGTTCTTCTGCTTTATGCTCTGATATTTTCTTCCATCTGAATATTGATGGGACTTTCTGAAGTTTATTTGACATAAGTGAAATATGCTGAGCAAGGGAACAATAAAAACACTTGCATCAAGACAAGTGTCAAGCTGATATGCCATCTCCTGAGTTCCACCCTGTGGAAGCCTCAGTAGTGAATAAATAAAACTTGCAAAGATTAATTATGAGACCAGCTGCACTGTCACAAGACACAGGCACTCAGCTTCCTAAGTCCATTGCCCTGCCAGCACAAGATAGCAGAATAATTGAAACTGTGCCATATTCACATGTTAACTATACACAGGGGCAAGTACTCAAACTATGAAGCAGAAATTTTGCCTTCCTTCAGAATCGTATCTTTGTGATAATGCCCCCAAGTAATTAAATATCATGGAGTCTCTATGTGTTAGTAGATGCTAACTCATATGGCTTTTTACAACTCAATTTGGCAATGTTAGCTCAGTTCTACTTCATGCTATGAATGTCCTATGTGACGATTATTTGCATGTAGGGCTATAGTGACCAAGTAATTGCACAATGCATAACTGTGCCTAGTAGACTCGCTTGTGTCAGGATGTGTTTCTCAATTGGTCAGATCACCACTATTAAGTCAATTCCACTCGATGTCTGCATCAATCTGTAAATGTTTGTAAGTGACTGAATGAGAATATGTGCCTTATTCACATGCATTTAAAAACAAGAAGCTGCCTTATTACACCAAATCAAACTATTGGTCTATCTAACACAATGGGCGCTTTTACACAACCCCTAAGATCCGCTGGCAACTTAAATTTGGACCAGAGATCTTGGGGGTTTGTCAATCTTCCTGTGTTCCCACCCCTCCACACTCCCTTGCTCCTGTCTGCATGAGGGGAGGTAGAAAAAACGGGAGAAAAGAATGCAGGCTCACCTCTGCTCTGCTGTTGGAGCTGCCCCAGGAAGCATTCCAGTCTCTTAAAGTCTCTTAAAGGGGCGGGGGGCAAAAAAAACCCACAAGGCAAGGAGACCGGCACTCACTGCTTTACATCCACATCAGAAATTTTTCACCTTCGGAGACCAGGTACTTGGAAAATGCGCTGGGACGCACTTAGGTGGGCGTGGTCATATTAATTTTTTTTAAAATCCAGAGCTGGTGGGAAAACAATTTTAAGCTCCAGATCTGGGAGCCCTTTGCCTCAGATTTTAGGGGTCGTATAAAAGCGCCCAATATTATCGAAAAGTTTCAGCAGTGACTTTCCAGGATCTCCCTGACTTAGCTGGAGATGGTGGGACTGAAGCCTGGATTTTGTCCATACAAAAATGCATGTTCTGCCACTGAGTTCTAGTTCCCATTTTTCCTAATAGAACCATTTTGTACACATTTCCAAATGTGTGAATTTCCCAACTGCTGGATTGCTCAGTAATTTAGGCATCAGGTTGCAGAGCCAGTCATTGGGAGCTTGATTCCGCACTGTACCCTCTTGGCAGGGGCTGGATTCAAGGATCTGCAAAGTCCCTTCCAGCTCTGCAGCTGTAAGTTTAAGATTAAATAATATGCAATAATCATTAGTGAACCGTGTTTACAACTTTCTTCATGAGCACATTTTTTTAAGTGCGGGTCACAAGCTCCACAATTTCAGAACACAATGGCATGCCGGCTTATGTACAAATTTGGGAAGATGCAATCACACCAACATGTGATTAAATGATATATCTCTTCCCTAGCGCAGTGGCAGTTATTTAAGAATGGGGAGGGACATTATCCAAAAGCAACAACATAAGCATTTCAAGGCTCTCTCTAAATGAAACACATTGACTCAATTTTTTAAATCGTGGAGAAGGAAAATGAGGGAGCAAAGGAAAATCTCACTCACACAGTGAGAGGCTTGCTGTTCACTCCATCTTAACACTGCACAATCACACACACACACACACACACACACACACTCACGCATGCACACATGCACACACATGTGCACGTGCATGCGCGCGCGCGCACGCACGCGCACACACACACACACACACGCACGCACACACACACACACAAGAGAAAGAGGTGGAAAAACAACTTCAGAACAGCAAACTCCTATCTCAGATCCTGAATAGCACAATAAAGACTGGAGATTAGCACTACTCGACAGCCTTTCCTCAGTTGAATCTCCAGAGTCTCCAGATTGGCACAATTCTGTGTCTCTTATTATCTCTGATTTGGTACTGCCTGGCCAATACACAGCATTTTACCTTGCCCAGTTCATTGGTTCACTGGCTTGTCTCTTAATATGTAGGCCAAAATCTTCCTTCCTCCTCTGCTTAATTACACATGGGCTGATACTTCATGTCCATCTCATTGTTGTTCACGGTCCCACATGTCCATTGCGGGACAAGGGGAGTTTGTCCCAACCACACCCCTGAACTGCAATTAAAGTGGGATGAGAGATTCCCCTCCCTGGCCTCGGGAATCTGCTTATCACGCTTTTCATTCCGAGACGAGTGGTCATGAGGTAAGGCTCGTCGTGCAACGTGCCATTCTCCATCTAGTGGCAGGAGTATGAAATGCCATTCACCAGTATATTTCCTATGGAGTCAGCAATGTAGTGCAGAGAAATTAAAAGACAAATGCCTCAAACTTAGCTCTGTAACGCATTGAAGGCAAAGCTTCGGAGAATCAAAACATCGAAAAATGGAAGGTCGGGGCTGGAAAAAAACAGAGAACAAAGGCATGGAATTTCACATCTCATCACAGAATGAGGACGTATGGTGACAGCCATGCTGGTATCATCCATCAAGCCCATGCGTACACAGGAACAGGGACAGAACTGCAAGAAGACCATGTGACCGCGACCAACATCAACACGCAACAAACTTCCTCCTGGGACAAGAATGGACGTGAAGTAGCCGTCATGGTTACTGTAGGAGAGGTTTCAGTCCTTCAGCATCTAACATAGAAATAGCCTATATCCATGTAATTCATTGGACTTACCATGGATATAGCAGTCTGCTGTGTAGCCAGGTTGGTTATACATTTTAATGGTCAGATGGTAGGGTGGGTGACATGGCTACATCCATTGACTACCAAAATTTCATAGTCCCAATGCAACCTCATCTCTGCATGACAAGAGAAGAAAGGGAATCGAGAACAGATTTTCATTTTAACTGAAATCCCTCCTAGAGATTTGAAGTTTCATAAAACTGACAGCTAATTTAAGGAAACAGACACAATGCACAGCTCTCTTTTTCTAAATTAATATGTTAACAGATAATTGGCAGAGATTATGATGCTGAAATGCTGAACATATATTTCTCAGGAGAAGCTGCCAATAGATCAAGCTCAGGCTACACATTTCGCATGCTGTACGCAAGCAACGCCCTTGCATTCAGAATGCCTGCCACTGGGAAAGTCAAGAAAGGTATAAGTATTCCTAATGCAGAGAGACACCAATTTGCTCTAAGAAACTCACTTTAAGGCATAGTGAGAGTAATGAAAAGGCCTTTGTATTTCCCTTTCCTTCTTTCCAAAAATCAGATTTCTCCTCCCAAAACCATCTGTCATATAATCAGATATTTGTGGTCATCACAATGATCCAGTAAAATCAAAGTGCAGATGGTGCATTATTGCAAAATAGCGTGGATGGCTTAGACTAGATGGTACATTTGGTCATTTTTGCACATAAACTCTCTGATTAAGTATGAAAAATATGAACATTTGTTTATCTTAGAAAAACTGCTATTACTTGTGAAGCATGACGGATTAGGTACTTCTAAACTATTATCTATGTAATTAAGAAAAACAGCCATCTGTAAAGTTAGAAGTTTGTGTCTCTTTCCACTGCCACCCCCGCTGATCCACGTGTAAATGCCACTTCTCTAATCTAATTTATGCACCATAGAGTAACTAGAAAAAAGTTTCTAATTATTGAAACCGGTGTCCTTCATTTTATTCCCCCTTCTTTACCTTTCATGCATAATTTTTCTGTGGTGGGTGCAGTTAATAATAATGCAAATGCCATCATACAGAAGATAGTGGTCTCGGACTTCCCAACCTGATTAAACATGTTAGACTTTACTAAAAGTAGATGGTATATCACGAATTTTAAAAGAATCTTATGCTAGCTTTGAACTGTTTTGTAAAAAACAATCTTAGTAAAGAAATCTGTTTTGTGCAATTTTATTAATTTTAGATAAAATGCATCTCAATATACTCTAATTTACAGCAGAAAAGAATGTGGAGAGCTTGTATAGAGAGCTTAGTATACATAACATGAACATATCCCAGGATTTATTATAAAAATATCTGATATCCAGACAAAACTGAGTTCTTTCTTTTCTTTTCCTTTTTTCCTGCTTTCTCTTTTTTCTTTTTTAATTTGGGGAGGTTCAAAATACATTAGTATATGATCTGGTTCTTAGAATTCTCCATTTCATGTTCCTTAAAACTTTTATACTTGAAATCCAGACCTTAATAAGGAAGGTAAACAAAGCAAAAAAAAGCAAAGTGTTCTGCTTATATACCACCCTCTGGTGCTTAAAGCATTCTCTGGGCAGTTTACAATTTTATTATGCAGGCTACACATTAACCCCTCTGCCCGAGAGCAAGCTGGGTACTAATTTTACCAACCTCAGAAGGATAAAAGGCTGAGTCAGCCATAAGCGAGCTACCTGGGATGAACCCTGGGTTGTGAGCACAGTTTTAGCTGCAGAACAGCTGCCTCCACTAAGCTCAGTGCCTATTTATTCAAAAGAATGAATGTACATAAATCTGACATTAGGAATGGCAACCCGCTTCTTTTGGAAAACCCAACACCATCTTAAAACCAGAAGCACCATTGGCCAACCAATGCACATAAATAACTATAGGAGGCAAAGGATACTCATGAGTTCTCATCAGAAATTTCTTGCACACGCTCAGTGATTGCTTACTATATCCAGACTATTGTTATATTATCTTCTTGTATAATCAAAACTATTTTTACACTTTAGTTTTCAAGAACTCTGTAAATCTGAGATAATTGGTGGTGTTGTGGTAGTTCTGTTGTTGTTGTTTATTTTGGCTATACAACTGGGATGATACACTTTGCAACTGGGATGATACCAAGAGGTTTTTCTTAGTAAATAAAAATCTTCAGAACCAATAAGGCATAGTAATCATAGAGTCAACCTTCCAAAATTTAGCTATGAAACATTTGGAGTGACCTTGAGCCAACCAGCATGGCCTACCTCACATGGCCTACCCTACAGAAACATCATGATAGTAAAGTATGAACAAATTAAGAAGCAGTATGCATTACTTTGAGCTTATTGCAGAGTATTGGATTTTTGGTAAAATTCCTCCAGCTGTGCAACAGATGTGCAAGGATATGCAGAACCAAATAACTTCTACTTCTCAATTTAGTTTCTACTTCCCCACATAAGGTCCCTCCCAGCCAACAGGCAGCATGAGAGTTGGAAAAACAAAACTCCAAAGCTTGTTGGAGGAAAGATGGGATGCTAATATAAGAAACACATTGCCCAACCAACCCACAATAAAGAAGTGACACACTATTTTGGGATTCAGTTTGGGCCACAATTTATTGAAATAATTTAAATCTCTTTAACTATTCAGATACCTCAAAACAGGGAGCCTGAATGAACTGCAAGAAGATCTGAGGGGTAATCCTCTATTAAATTAGTAGGGTGCTGTCCACTAGTCCAGCACCATCCCAAAATTTAGCAGCCAGTTCAAATCCGGGCAGCCGTCAATTTTATCATTTAAACCTTTAAACCTAGTACTTTATTATGACTAGTTTCTAACTTTCCTTCCTAACACTCAGTGAGGGCTAACAACTTATCACTTAACCACATTTAAATTTATTCAAAATTTTACTGGACCTCTTGCACTTCCTACCATGTATAAGGGGCTATGGAGTATGCTCCTTTTCTCCCCCCCCCCAAGGCAAATAGTTTGGTTCTCAGGCCTCCCTGAAAATCACCTAGGAAGAAATCTAACCCAATGTTGGACAGGTGAACCCCATCTTCCCTATATATCTCAGGGTGCTTAAAATAATTTCAGGGTGACTAATTACTGACCCCAGCCCTTGTTTGACAAATCTACCAACTTCCCTATTTACTCCTTGCCTGGCTTTATCAATTTTGTTGGGTTATGTGGTGCTCTTAAATCTAAGCACTGCGTAATATTGGACCAAACTATTCTAACATTAGGGAACTTAACCTCAAATTCTGCAAGTCAGTGATGACCTGCAGAATCAATGACTTGCCAGACCGCTTGGCTAAGTGCTCCAGAACTGATATCTTGTTAAAGGAGACCCATCATGATGTAAAAACAATGGACCAGATGCCTCACTCCTCCAGGCAAGGTATCTCATCATCACTCTAACTGGGCAGATCTCTGCTATGTGGCAAGTGCAACTCTGAAGGACAGTCAGCTGGCCATACCTCTTTTGATCGGTTTTTGAGAAACTAAGAAAAATTCTTACCAGCCCGTCTTCCACAGACAAATATGTCCTCTCCAAAGAGGCTTTTGATTTGTCCATCTTTGATTTGGGAACCAGCTCACCAATTCTAAGGGCCACAAAAATGTAACCGACATTGCTATCTTAAAATTTTCAATCTCAAATTCATCAGAACAAACTTTCTTCCATACTTGATTCACTTTAACAAAAATCTCCAGAGATATGGGAACCCTAGAATCTGTGTGCCTATCCCTGTCTTTAGCACAGCCCTCCAACAACTTCTGGATTCAGAAATCCCCTGCTGGGTGAAACAAACTTTGAGCCTTCACATAAAATGTCAGCACTGACATTTTAATTTGAATGGACTGTGGGGCTAACCATCTCTCATGTAGGTGTAATGCAAACTGCATTAGTCAATCTCTAGACACAGGCCAAAAACAAAACATACCAGCCTATCAACAAAACCTATTATAATCCACAACTGCTGCTGCATAATTCTGCCTAGTGCTGGGTGCCAATGCTGATTTCATGGCTCTATAAGCCTTTAACCTCCAAGGTTATATACATTTTGCAGGAGCATTTCTGAATGAACTTGGGCTGTTAGAGCCAACACCCTGAAAAGGTTGATCTGTTTTTTGGAACAATGCATTCGCTGCATTATTCTGGAGCCCAGGGACATGTTTAGCCTGAAGAATTATGTTAAATTGCAAACACCTTAAGGTAGGCATGTCCAAACTTCAGCCATCCAAATGTTTTGGATCACAACTCCCACAGTCCTTTGCCACCAGAAATATAGGCTTTTGGGAGTTGTAGTCCAATACATCAGGAGGGCCAAAGTTTGGACATGCAAGCCTTAAGGTAAAGGCCCTAACCAATTTCATGACCCTAGGCAATTTGGACGATAGGGAATTAACAATGTGTACTACCGCCTAGTTGTAACACCAAAGAAAAAATGGATGAATTGGCCCATTCCTTTGACGAAACCCATAACACACCCACAATCGGAAACAGTTCCAAAAACGTGAGATCCATGGTAACCCCCTATGCTCTCCAACCAGCTAGCCAAGTACGAATACACCACCTACCTCTAAAATAAATACCAAATCCCAAAGCACCAGAAGCATCTGTATGAACTTGAAAATCAACTTTCAAAAGAATTTCTGACCTCCAAAAAGAGACCCCATTAAAATAATTAAGAAAAGTCAACCACAACTCGAGGTCCTCCTTCATCTCTGCTGACACCCTCAGCCTACATTGTGGCTTCTTCAAGCCCACAGTAGCATCACACAGATGCCTCAAAAAGGCCCTTCCTGATGTTTCCACTTGAGAAGCAATATTCAGGTGACTAATTATCACCTGCAATTTTTGTAAAGTCAACTTTTTCCTATGTAACAATCTACTGATATGTTGTCTTAAATCCACCAACTTCTCAACTGGAAGCCTGCTGGATTGCCCAACTGTATCCAGTTCAATACCCAAAAATGTCAGCTTTGTTAAAGGTCCTTCAGTTTTTTCTTCAGCTAACAGGACCCCAAGTTTCTTAGTCAATTTTTAAAGGCTTCCATCAGTTCTACACATTGTGTAGTACCTGCCTCACCACAATACAATAAATCATCTAAATAGTGCACAACCTGATCAGAACCCATCCTGTGCTTAAGGCACAGACCATCTGTTTTCATTTAAGAGGTTTTTTTTGCCATTGTCCTTCCATTTCCCTTTTTAGCGGTTTTTTTCAGCACTGTAAATTATCCAAATAATAAGCCAACCTAATCAAACAAACCTAAGAGTAACTAAATAGTTCAAAATTCTTTAGGATTAGGTTGAAAATTCCCCCAATTTTTAAATCTATCTCTTTTAAGGAAAATTGCTATAAGATGTTCTATAGATGGCACCTCGCACCACACCGATTATCTAAGATGTATAAATGTTGGAAATGTAAATATGATTGTGGAACCTTTTACCATATGTGGTGGACATGCAAAGAGGCAAAGGCATATTGGAAAATGGTAAAATTATTTTTAGAAAGATGTTTGAAAATTAAGATAGAGCTTAGACCAGAACTTTTCTTATTAAATATAGTAGATATAAATATTTCATGTGATCAGAGATAGGTACTTCATCATCTAATTGTTGCTGCAAGGATACTGTACGCGAAATTTTGGAAACAACCAAACGTGCCAACAGAGAAGAATTTTCACGAAAAGATAAGAGAATGCATCGAAATCGACAGACACTCTGGCTATTTAAAGGGAGACTATGATGAGATGTCTTGGAAAAGATGGCAAGAAGTAACAAACCTATTAGTATTGTGATAATATTTGGCAATCTATCAATATGTTACATCTCTATTATTACTTTGCTTGACATATTCAATGTAAATTTTAAAACTGTATCCCCCCCTTTTTTTCTTTTTCCCCCATACCCTCTCCCTTTCTTCCCCCCTTAAAAACCCAATAAAATTATTTAAAAAAAAAGAAAAAAAGAAAATTCCCCCAAGTAATCCCTCAGGCAACCAACCTACAAGTACCTCAGAATTATTATTATTATTATTATTATTATTATTATTATTATTATTATTATGTTATGTTGTATTGTGCTATATTATGTTATGTTATTTATGCATGCATGCATGCGTAGAAGTATATATATGAATCACTAGCTTTTTTAATAACCCCCTTAAACTTCAACCCCACCCCCCTCAGGACAGCTTCCTAGGAGGCTCAGTCCCCTGGCCCTCACCTCACTCCCCCCTTTTCCTAACCCCTACCTCCTTATTTTTATCTTATAATTATTTTATTTATTTAATATTATTAGAAACACTATTATGCTGATTGAAAGCAACAAGCCCAATGACCAAAGTGGTCCCACTACCATCCAGGATCAACAGAGGCTGGTCCCATGCTACTCCTGGAGCCAGTCAAGCATGTGCTGGGCTAAGCAGCCACCGCCACCACCATGCAGCCTCTGCTAAAACGGACACTCTACACAGCCTCCTGACAGCAGTGCTTATATTCCAACCCTTGGTTGGTGATCAGGAAGATACTGTGCCCTCTCCTCAGACAAGATCTCTCCACTGAGCCTCAGCTCAAACAGACAAGGAAGATAAAAACAGAGAAGGGCCAAAGAGGCTGCCAAGCACATGGTGCACCCTTAAATAGGATAGGCCAGTGGTGGCGAACCTTCAGCATTCCAGATGTTTTGGACCACAACTCCAGAATTCCAAGTCTAGATGACAAAGGTCTGTGGGAGTTGTGGTTCCAAACATCTGGAGTGCCAAAGGTTTGCCACCACTGGGTTAGGTGCTTGGCAGCCACCATAATTAGACAACATCATCTCACCTGATGAGCGGGTGGCCAAAAAAGCTCCTTTGGCACTAACAGCCAGTCAGAGCAACCATAATCATATATTTCTGAACACTCACTTGTGTCTTTCACATTGGCACATGCCAAACTATTATTAGCAAGGCTACATGACTTTTGGCAATATACAATATTTTTCAATGAAATATTTTCTGGAAAAATCAAAGAGATATTTCCAAATGACAACAGTCCAATGAACATTTGTTATTTGCCAGAAATGGTTTCTGTTATACAGACCACCAGCATTTCAACAAACTTTAGAAAGTTTCCATACAGTCGTTGTCTACTTAAAAAGTTTATTGAAAGACATTTTAAGAGTCAAAGCCTGCTGACCAGGATATTACATTTCTCCAGCAAGCCATTCAAAAACATTTACTACCTTATATATATAGCATCTATTGTCGTCTAGAATTCAGACCATGTTAGTAGCTCGCCCATTGCAAATGGTGCTTAGGATTTTCCTGCTGAGTGAGATGCTGTGAAATGGTTCTCCAATCACTTTATCTCTCTACAGTACTTGCATGTGCTGTTATGCTGAAAAATGAAGACAATATATTCTGGGTTTTTTTCTTATCTGCCAAAGTCATGCAAGTTTATTAACTATTTCAGCATTGCACATTTTGAATGGACTGGTGCAAAATTCCTGTTTCTATGCCTTTGCTCAGAAGTACCTTCATTCATTTGCCAGTCATTAGTAGAGATGGGCACGACTCAGAAAAAAATTTCATTTTCGTTTTCGTTTTCGGCTAGGGTCCGTTTCGGTTCGTTTCCGTTTTCGTGAGCTAATTTTCAAAATTTTTCATTTTCGTTTCGTTACGTAACGAAAATGAAAACCAAAAACGAAAACGAAAAATTTTTCGTTTCTCCCCATTTAGCTCCATTGAGTGCTTTTCCAGTAACAAAAAACGAAAACTGGCTCAAAATTAGTCGTTTTGTTTCCGTTTTCGGTCCATTTTTGAACCGTTTTTCGTTTTCGTTTCGTTACGTAACAAAAACAAAAAAACAAAAACGAAAACGAAAATTGCACTAAGTTGTGCCCATCTCTAGTCGTTAGCTTCCCCCCCACACACACACACATATATTTATTTGGAAAAAGTCTTGTCATGCTGCTGTCCCAACAATATCAGGTGGAAGTATACATCAACTCATAGCCACCTTCCTCCAAACACCACAGACAGAATTCTACATAGACTCCTCTAGTTACTCTGCAACAGCTGAGATCATCAACAAGGGATACCATTTGCCATCCAATTTCCACCAGACAGAACGCTGTAAACAGAATTCTATACACAGCCTCAAAAACAATCCCAACATTGTCCTCAAATAGGCAGATAAATGGGGACCTGAGAGACAATTGTCCAACTCCAAATTATACCAGCTCCTAACTACGGAGCCAACTGCCAAATATTAAAAAGAATGACAAAACTTTGTTGAAAAACTTCCCTGAAAACATACATGAACATATATTGACTCGTGTATCGCAATAAACTTAATCAGATATCTTCTACCTACTACCCCAAAATACACAAACCAGTAAGCCCATTGTATCAAGTATCAATACTGTCACTGGATACATGAACTTAATCCTCAAACTATGTGCCACCAATAGAGGTAGCACAGACTTTTAAAGGACACTTCCATCTAAACACAATCCTCTGTGACTTCATTCCCACACACAACTATTTCACCTTTGGCAATAAAACCTACCTCCAAATTAATAGAACTGCCTTAGGTAGTTACATGGCTCTACAATATGCAAATATATTCATGACTAACCTAGAAGAACACTTTCTTAACAGCTGTACTGAAAAACCACTCCTCTATTTTAGGTAATATATGCAGGTGATTTTTTTATCTAGATCCAAGGAAAGGAAGCCCTGGAGAAACTCCACTGGAATTTCAATAACTTTTTTTCATCCAAACAGTAACTTCAGCCTGGACCAATGTACACAACAGGTGCATTTTCTAGACAACACTGTGAAACTACAGCATGGAAAAATAGCACTACACTGTATAAAAACATGCTGATCGCTGCACCTACTTTCATATCTCCAGCTTGCATGCTGAACACGTAACAAAACCCATAGTTCATAACCAAGCCCTCAGGTACAATCACATCTGCTTGGATACACACGACAGGAAATCCAAAATCAAGCATATACAAAATACATTTTTCATACTGCAGTACTGATTCGAGGAACAAGTTATCTGGGCAAGATGAATACCCAGAAGCAATCTACTGGAAGACAGACACAGAAGAGAAAATGACTGAACACTGGTAGTTATCACTTTCGTCCTACAACTGGCACCATCCGTATGCATCATAAATAATCTCTGATTCATCCTTAACAAGATTATTTTATTCTTCCAAGCCATCGGTAACAGGCTTGTGCATCCCCTCAAACTCAAGTAGCAGTTGACACACAACTGATTACACACACTGATACAGAGTCAGGGACTAAAGCTTGATACGATGCCAACTCTGCAACATGATCACAGGACTCAGCAGAATCACAAACAACATTAAAGGCATTTTACTTGTTCCTCTGCCAATGTGATCTATGCCATCTCTTGCCTCAGCATTCTATATAGGACAAATGGGGCAATCTCTGCACAAAGAAATTAATGGGCATAAATAGGATATCAGGAATAGCAATATACAGAAATCTGTTTCAAATGGTATCAGTCAGCTGGGACATTCTTCAAGGGATTTGAAAGTTCCCATTCTAGAGAACAAAAATTAAAGGACAAGGATTTGGAGAGAGACCTGATAGAGAGTATATACACATTCTTAATTCCCACCTCAACAGTTTAAAGTTGTCAAGGCATTACCAAATGAAATATCTATCTATCTATCTATCTATCTATATATCTATCTATCTATCTATCTATATCTATATCTATCTATCTATCTATCTATCTATCTATATATATATATATGTTTTTGTTCTCTCTCTCTCTCTCTCTCTCTCTCTCTCTCTCTCTGTGTGTGTGTGTGTGTGTGTGTGTGTGTGTGTGTATGTGTTTGTGTAGGGGTTGCTTTTGTTTTTGCTTTGCTCTTCTGTTATTCAACACCTATGGCAAATAGGGAGGGGCACAAAACAAAAATGAAGTGCTGATTCGCGGTTCATTACATAATGAAATGAAACAGGGGAAGCAGTGCTTTGATAGTAACAAAATGAACCAGCAGTTTTATAGTTTAAAATGAACCAATTGGTTTCTCTGTAAAACGGCTCCCCTGGGTCCTAGAGGCACCAAATTTGGTGTGAATCTTCCATGGACTCTCCCCATTGAGCCCCCCAAACTTGGAGAGATTAGGGGGCCAGGAAGGAAATATTCAACTTCAAAAGGGATGCCCCCCAAAAATTCTAATTGCAATGTTATGTGCTTGAAAACAGTGATCCTAGGCAGCTAGCAGCATGGAGATTACAGTAGATCTTCCTCAATCTGTCCCCTTGGAGCACACCAATTTGGAGCGGTTTGGGGTACAGGGAACAAAGTTATTGAGCTCCAATGGGGCTGTGAGGGGGAACTTAATTGAAGCAGTGTGGATTGGCGTACTGAAGGGAAGCTGTCAATTAACCCTATAATTGGTAAAGCACACCGGACACACTCCTTCCATTATGCACCCCCCACCTCCTTTGGAGTTTAATATCTCTGCCCCCAGAAACCCTAACTTTTCCAAATTTCAAAAGGTCTCCTAAAATTGCTTGGGGAAATGAAGCCTGACATTTGCATACCTGAGATCAGTAATTTTCCATTGAATATTTTTAAAAAGCACATTTATTATTATATTACAAATATTCAGTGGAAAATTACTGAATGGGAATTTCATGAATCAGCCTCTCCAGAGCTTCCCCTGGTTCAAGTGGGACTACTCTAGTTGCAACTTACTACAGGATTTCAGCCAGCACTTTATATGCCTTCTCTCTATAGAAACTAGCTGCTGCAGGGGGAAGTATATATACACTTATCTTTAGATAATACAGGTCTGAAAATGGCTTAGAGCTCTTACATGGGGAGAATTTTACAGTCTCATCATTCTTTTCCTATCATAGCATCTTAATGTCTGAAACTGCATGTGCAAAAGCTGCTAGCTTCTTTCTGCAGCATAACTATTAGGTACAGTAATTACTGAGCCACTTCAAAGTACCTCTTTAGGGTGAGCAGAGAACACAAAAGCTAATACACATTCCAGTCAAGATCTGAAGTAAAGCTTTACTGGGTCTGCAAACTTTTATTGAGTCTCTGAACATCTAACATAAGGAGTTCCTTGCTAGATCAGACCAAGGTCAGCCTAGTACGGAATTCTATTTTCTGAACTCTCTCACTAGACATAAGAAGACGCCAATTCTTGTATCACGCACGGTGCATTTAAATAAATATCAGCAGGCTGAGCTCTAGGTCTAAACTTTCACTATTATTAAGAGCAATCGTTTTTCTGTATGGACCGTTAAGGCAGCATTCTCCCAGGTACCATCCAAGATGTTGATTTTTCCTGTATAATGAATATCATCATCATTATTATAGAACTGCAGATGTTCTGTCAAGAAGGCACAGGGGACTTCCAACCTCTGGCTCCACAGCCAGATGCCTATACCACTGAGTCCCCTATTCATAGAAGTGCACATGTTTTGTCTCGTTTAATTTTGTTTGCACAAGGGTGTATGCACCACCCCCCTGAGCATGCAGAAGTCCTATTGTTTTCAATGGATACACGCCAGCTGGAGATAACCCAAAGCCCTCTGTCCACAGAGCCCTTATGCTCCCTCTACATGTGCCAAGAAGGTTGTATGTCCCCTATGGTTTAGATTTCAAACCCAGTCATTCCTGCCAGCTGGCTAAGCAGTAATTTCTGTATAAAACATCCAGGGGACAGCAAGTGGAGGAAGCCTACTTTAAGCTAATTATTTGTTATTTATATTCTCTCAATTTACAAAGATGGTGAAACGTTAAGTACCGATTCAGTCAATAATCTGACAATCCCCCTAAAAAAAACTTAAAGAAAAATATGTTCTATGGCAATGTTATCATAATTACAAGCAAATTAAGGAATGTAAGGAATGTATAGCAGGGTAGAATTTGGGTTTAATGTGGACTGAGATTGAATTTGCGCGCACGCGCACACACACACACACACACACACACACACACACACATTCAACTGCTGTCTGGGCTGAGTCCCTGCTGCTTAACATTAGCAAGTTGATATTGGAGTAGGCCCATCGAATCACTCACGGTTAGAGATGGACACAAACTGTGGTTCAGCACTTTGATGTGGTTCAGTGGATTGGACCCACAGTATCCTGGGCTTCTCTGCCTGCCTATTCTTCTGATTGGGCAACGGTTGTAAGAGCTCAGACAAGGAAGCTGGGGAACCCATACAACTACTGTTGACCTGATCTGACGGAGTGCACTGAAGTTTGGCTTGTGCTATCCAGACATGGGGGCTTTCACCACACTGGTTGATGCATTGGTAGTCTCAAGATTGGACTATTGCAATGCTTTCTACATGGGGCTGCCCTTGAGGTTGATGCAGAGACCCCAGCTAACCCAGAACACAGCAACCAGATTGCTGACTGGTACTAGAAAATACGATCATATATCCCCAGCACTGGCCGCCCTGCACTGGCTTCCAGTTTGGTTCCGTATCGACTTCGAGGTTTTAACTATGACATACAAAGCCCTAAACAGTTTAGGACCTCGCTACTTGTCAGAGCGCCTTCTCCCACTGAAAACCGCCCATAATACCTGATCTTTCCAAGCTAGGCGTTTGAGGCTACTGTCACCACGAGAGGCCCGAAAGGAAAAAACAAGAAATAGGGCCTTTTCTGCCATTGCCCCTCGCCTGTGGAAAAACCTTCCACCAGACATCTGCCTGGCCCCCTCTTTGGCTGCCTTTAAAAAACTATTAAAAACATGGCTATTTAAGCAGGCATTGCCTCAAATATAATGCAACTTCAGTGTTCACCTATTAAATCTTGATTTTAACTGATTCGCCTGCCAATAATAATGCATTGTTTTATGTCACTTTAATATTAATTTTATTTTTATTTTATTGTGTTACTATTTTATGGGTTTATTGTATGAATTGTTTGAATTGTTAATTGTTGTAAACCACCCAGAGTGAACTTGCTGCCAGATGGGCGGTATAAAAATCCAATAAATAAATAAATAAATAAATCTTTACTCATAATTAAACCACGGGTCTACTCTAGTTGGAGTTTCCTACTCAAATCAATAGGATTTCAGTCACAGTGCCTCTAGTCCCAACTAGAAGAGACCCACTTAGTCAGTTGCTTAGTTACAAATGGCAGCCTTTACATAAGTCCTTTGTTTCACTAGATCTATTGTAGGTAGACTGAAGACTTAAATCCTGTATCCACTTCTCTGGGGAAAAGCCTGACTTACCTGTGGGACTTCTATTAGTAGGTATGTAATAGGTGACATGCTATTCTAGAATTACCACCATGGTGTTGCTGAACATAAAATCATACCACAATCATAATTCTGTGTTAGTGCTGACAATATGTAATTACTCTAAAAATGATTTTCTAACACCTCCACATAGAAAAGTAGTTGCAGATCTTCTGTCAAAGAAACATGCATTGTAAATGCAGGTATTGCTTTTCAAGTGCTTTGGAGCACTGTAATTAAAATGGACTGACCATTCCAAAAGCTGTATAGGATACCACATAGGAACAGCAGCGCACTTAATGTGTTTTTGCTTGGAGATGTTGAAAACGGCACTAACAGTTTGCGCACAATGGAACCTTTGATGCTTGTTGCCCTGATCAACTAAGGCAGTGATGGAGGTTCTCAGTGAATACAGTTTGTTTCAAGACCTAGGAGGGGAGAAGGAATGTGATAACTGGCAGTAGTAACAAGAAGTAATTTCAATAAGGAAGAAAAATGGAAATGCTTAAAAGTTTATCATTGTAGCTTACAGTGGTTGTCGGCCTTGTCCACTTCACCTACATTTTTTGTGTGTCAGAAGTTAATCTTAGCAGCCAGTCTCCAGTTCTACATTTTCCTGCTCCTAGAATGTCCCGTGGGTGAAGCAATATGAGAACATAGCTTCTTCCAAGCTCCATTCTGATGAAGAGGGAAAGAGCAGCCCTCAAAAGGCAGCAGTGAACACTAAAAGAGAAAGAGAAAGCCTCAGGAAACACCCCTATGGTCATCTAAGACAAGACCTCTTCCATAAAATCAATACAAATCTGGCATCAATGGACCACAGATGAAATGAGAAAAATAAAGCATTGTATGAAAACAGCGAACTGTCTGACTACTTTCATTGGTGGGCCAATTGTATTTCAGCTGTGAATTTATTTAGAAGAGTTCCATTGACACCTTGCCCAAAGAGATATCTAAAACAAATTTGACAGGTGGTGTACTGAGCAGAAAAAAGTTTTTATAGTAATGACAAGGAAAGTCTCTCAGCTGATTAGCAGACATTTTACACTAATGTGCATGTTTGCAAAGGTAGGCCACTATTCTGGGAGGGGAAAAGTGGTTATTTAAATTGACTTTCATTTATTTTTATAATTATGAATAAAGACACTCTATTCTATTCCATAAAATGAAGGTCTCACAGTCCTTATCACAAAGGCTGAAAATATGAATGCCATTGATCTCAGTGGGTCTTACTTCTTAGCAGAGCTCTGACATAACATAAACTGCTGGTGATTGCATAGGACAGTGTTGGTGAACCTGTGGCACTCGGAGCCCTTTTTATAGGCACCCAACATTGCCCCTTCACAGCCACCTGCATTCAGGTTAAATTACTGTATTGGCACTTTGCAAAAAATTAGTGGGTTTTGAATCACAGTTTGGGCACTTTGTCTCTAAAAGGTCCGCCATCATTGGCATAGGAAAATAGGTTGCTGTTTGACCATTTGTGGAGCGGGTCTGGTTCCATTTATTTTTGGTAGTCAAGATATATGATATTCAGAAATGCATTCCGGGTTCCCCCAGGAAATTCTGAAGCTGGATATTTTTCATCCCTCTGTTGGGCTCCTACTTTTTAAGGCCAGGCTGGAGTGATTCCCTGGCAGATGGAAGGGTCACTTTAAGGAAGATTGCTCCCATCAAAGCAACCCTGTCCATTTTGATGAGACACATGTCTTTCCAGTGGAGTATGGCAGTGCTTGTTCTCAGATAAGGAAGCATTGGTTTCATGGTGTTACAGTGCAATCCCAGGCTTCTCTACTCAAACATAAACCTCACCAAGCATGTATACCACTGCAGTCCTAGCTGTCTGCTACTTTGAATACTAAAAGCAGGCACACTGATCTCACTGTACCACTCCAACTATATGTAAAGACTTAACTAAGTTTTGTTGTAGGCATGTTGAGCCTCTGCCAGACCACTATAAAAATAGGGGCAAGAGTTTATACATTGAAAGCAGTTCATTAAACCATCAGGAATAATAGCATGGTGATTTGTTGGTGGCTATTAGTAATACAGACAGTGAAACAGCTGCTTGTTTTAATTGGCAAACACTTGTTCTTTTCATTTGCAGGCAGAATTAACACTTCTCATCTTGCCAAGAAGATAAAGATAGTGCTGGTTCTGAAATAGGCACTGTTCAATTTGGGTCATCATTAATGCAGAAATAAAGCACCTCACCTAGTTAAGGCAGCCTGGAATGTATGTTGAAAAGGACAAACATAATTAAACTGAGGGAGACCAAATCTGAACGAATCTGTAGGCCATAATTTTCTCCTCTATTGTCTTATGCATAAAGTACAGTAATGGGAAAGTGTTAGTGATTGGTGCACTATCAATGTGCTGAATGCCATACCCCAAAAACCTGATGTTGACAGTTGCCAGTTTCACTATGTCAATGATATTGTTCCACAATCCTTCTCCCTCTTCTTTCTCCTTCTGTTTTGGCTTGGCTGTGCACAGCAGTCCTATTAGCCCATTTGTGCCAGCTCACTTATAGTCACTGATAGAGATGGGCACGACTTAGCGGTATTTTCGTTTTCATTTTTGTTTTTTCGTTTTTGTTACGTAACGAAATGAAAACGAAAAACGGTTCAAAAATGGACCGAAAATGGAAACGAAACAACTAATTTTGAGCCAATTTTCGTTTTTCGTTACTGGAAAAACACATAATGGAGCTAAATGGGGAGAAACGAAAAAAAATTCGTTTTTGTTTTTGTTTTTTCGTTTTCGTTACGTAACGAAACGAAAATGAAAAAATTTGAAATTAGCTCACGAAAACGGAAACGAAACGAAACGGACCCTAGCCGAAAACGAAAACGAAAACGAAAACGAAAATTTTTTTCTGAGTCGTGCCCATCTCTAGTCACTGAATCCATAAGTCCTCACCCAAGATTACCCTTTAGAGAAAGAGTGGGAAATGAACTTTCCCCCTCATATTTAGAGGGTGAGTGGGTGGCCTTCATTGTTTGGTAAGGAATGAAGCATTTCTTTGAAACCCTGAGTAAATGATCATTTGGATGTGTTACTAAAGAAGAGCACATGTCCCTTGCTCTTTTGAAGACACAACTGTTGTCTAGATCCATGACAATATTTATATTCTCTTTGGATCTCAATAAAAACCCATTTTAGTGAAAGGGGAAACATGAGCATCAAGGCCAGGCCTAGCAAACTGTGCAAACACAAGGTCCCAGTGGGTTTTTGATTTGGGTTCGAGTGGAGTGCGAGGTAGGTTTAGGTTCAGGTGCCACAGAAGGTATTTAAGACAGGGCATGGTCATTTGCAAAAGGGAGCATTCTGTTTTATCCTCCACTTTTCATTGCAGCCACCAGGAGGAAAAAGCCATGTCATCACTGAGCAGAATGGCTTTCAAAGGCACCTAAATGGAAAGGTGGAAAGCAAAGAACCTTGAAACGGAAATAGGCACTGCATCATGTCTTTGATTTCCTCTTGAAAGAACGATGGGGACCCTGTTGTTCCTTTATGCCTCTTGGAGCTTCACCTCTTCATTCAGTTTATCAAGCCTTTCTTCTCCTATCCACTAGAACAACAAGTACGTTGATTCCAGAAATCAACATACAGAAATCTCCAACCCTCATCTCTTTTAATGGTGCCTGGTCTCCCTTCTGTTGAAGCTGCAGACATGAGAAAGAAAGCAGATTTTGGTGGAAGACTGAAGAACCAAGTACAGTCATCCCCCACCATTTTGCGTTTCATATACTGCCGTCCTGATATAGTGCATGACGACAGTATGTGAAACAAAGGGCTCCTGGGGAAAGTTGCATGGGCCTGTTTGAGGCCTCCTGCACTTACCCCAGGCCTGGTGCTGCCCCCAACAGGCCTCTGACGGGCTCCCACGGGCTTCTCAGAGGCCACAGACGTGGTTTCCAACAAACCAGAAGTGACTTCCAGATCACCGGAAACCACTTCTGGGGCCTCCGACAGGTCTGGGAAGCCTGTCAGAGGCCCAGTCGGGGCATCTCCAGGCAAGTATAGGAGGACCCAGATAGCCCCCCCCCAGTCCTGACCCAACCCAGCATCCGCATATCGCAAATTTTCCTTATCACGGGTCAGGTTGGGTCCATAACCACCACAATAGGTGGGTGGTTACTATACTGTATGTGTACGGCAAATTTTGTTGATTGGACCAGTACCTTTGCATCAGGAAACAAAAAAAATAAAAAAATAAAAAAAGATAATTTTATAATGTAAAGAACACCACCATCTTCTCTGTTGGTGCCAATTTAGCATCTTCCTTAGTTTCTATTTCTCTTTTCCTAAATGGTAACCTGCCACTTTATTTTTAATTTTATCATTTTTACTATAATAACTTTCAGATTTAACAAGAGTTATCTGAGGGGAGGGCCCTCCATCGATTAGTACCCCTGGTCTCTGCTTTACCCTATAGTTGCCCCAGAAAAAAAAATCTAATTCAGTACATTTTTACATATTTGTCTGGAGACTGTTCACTTCCTTGCTTGCAATGCTCTGTACATAAACCAATGAGATCTTATCTTCTTTCAAGAGCAGACAGATAAACTCAGAAGATAAACAATGAAAGCAAATGTACTTCCTGAAGCTCTTTGCTCTAGTTTCAGCAGAAGAGACTGGCCATAATAACAAGCTGTCAAAAATGAATTTTCAAGGCTAGATATTATAGCACTGTACAAGACTTTCTTCCCAGATCTGTTCCCATTTATTGCTGCAATCTAATAGGTCAGCAAAATTGCTTCTGTTACACAGATTGCAACTCAGGCTAGAGGTGTGAAAATTCTTTCTCCTTCTCTCTCTCTATGCATTTTTACAATTTTTATTTGCATTTCCATCACCCTTATGTGGTGCCAGGCTGTGAGGTGTTTATTTCCAGTAAAGCATAAATTCCTGGAAATTTGTGTGCATTTTGGCATTCAGTTTTTTTCTATTATAAACACTTTTAAATATTTTTTCTAGCATATGTTCTGTCTTTCTTCTTGTCTATCTTTGAACCTCTTTTGTACAATGACCAAACAATATCTAAATATATTTTTCAGTGTTAAGCTGTGAGCATACACAGACATGCACACACCATGGCAACATGGGGAGCAGTTGCTGGAACGGGCTCTTTATTGGAACTCTGTAACTTTTAAATTACCAACCAAGCTAAAACTCATAAAACCTAATCACTTAGGACATCAGTAACTTAACTTCATTTTCACAGTCTTTAGGCCAGGGCCTTTCAAATGTCTTTCATTTGGGGTAGCAGGAACCCTGATTTTTCCACCAGTTCTAGGACACCTCACAGGTGACCCAGGCATGGGGTGATGCAATAAGGGTACTGTATGCAGGCAGTCAGGGGACTGGTGAAGGTCCCTTCCCATGCTACTCCTTCCTAGTTTCTGCCAGCATCCATCATTCTGTAAGTGCAGTTATCCTCCTGAAAGGTGCTGCCAGACTCTACATGAAAATGGTTGGCCTCTCCCGTGAAGTGGGACATGGAGGAGCCTGAGGCCAACTCTTTTGGGTACCCATAGATAAGCTGCCCAGGAGGTCTCTGCAATGAGGACACTTGCCCTTGCTGCTTCCTCTGCCTCCCATCTTTACTCAACAACCACGGGAAACTGCAATTTAGCAGAATTTATTCCCCTGTGTTAGTGTGGATGAAACATGCTTGCAAGTAACTACAAGTAACTAGGTCCTAATATTTAATTCACTTTTTGCAATACCTGTGGCAAAACCACAGCCACATTAAAACTGTAACTTAACAACAGATCACCTCACTCTTTTTGTCCTGTAATCAACTGCGTAGTTGTATATTTGCATTTTGGGTCCCATGCTTTGTTGCAGTTCATGACATGATAATGAGGGGAAGAGGAGACAAATATGTTTTACAACCCTAAGAGCAGTGGTTTGTAGGTGTCAGGTGTGTGCATTTTAAGATAACCAATAGAGATGGGCACGACTCAGCAAAATTTCCGTTTCCGTTTTCGTTTTTTCATTTTCGTTAGGTAACGAAACGAAAATGAAAATTTTTCAAAAACAAAACGGAAACGGAAACGAAACGAAAATTTTTGCTGTGTTTTTCGTTTTCATTGCGGCAAACACATTGAACTGAAAAGAATGCTAACGAAACATAAATTTTTCGTTTTTGTTTTCTTTTTCATTTTCGTTAGGTAACGAAACGAAAACATAAATTTTTCAAAAACAAAACGGAAACGGAAACGAAACGAAAATTTTTGCCGTGTTCGTTTTCATTGCGGCAAACACATTGAACTGAAAAGAATGCTAACGAAACAGAATTTTTTCGTTTTCATTTTCGTTTTTCATTTTCGTTAGGTAATGAAACGAAAACGAAAAATTTGCGGAAAAACCCAACAAAAACGAAAACGAACTGAAAGGACCCCTAAACGACCAAACGAAAAACAAAAAACAATTTTTTTGAGTCGTGCCCATCTCTAATAACCAAATGTACTTACGGTGCTTTATATTAGTAATCTCGTACCAACAGGAAAGCCACCAATAGATGCACTTTAAAAAACTTGCTTTACTTCCTAACTCTATTAAGGCTACTAACACAATTACTTTTGATCACTTTAAAGACTATGAATTTGATTCCTATAAGCTACTGTCCTTTGGTGATCCAAGTGCTGGTGACAGAAGGAGACTACCCAAAACAGGCCATGCTTCCTTTTGTAAATGTCATCTCTGTTTTCAACACTTCCTATTCCAAAGACCATACAGTGCTTATTTATTATTTATACATAGCCAGCATGTCTTCGTTTAAGCATACAAGGAGTAGAAAAGGAATATAATTTTCACCTTTAAACTGAAAATGAAATCTGCAATTTTCTTTTGTATCAGAGTTATAGTGCCAGTTAGAAGGGTCTCATCATCTGTTTTAATTAAAATATATAGTCATATCCTACCTATCTGCACTTATTATGTGTCATATGCAGACAGCTAGACCTCCCTTGGGCAGCTAATTCTAATTTTAACATAAAAAATGAAGACTGGGAGAGAAAAATGAATCTTTATAAAGTAAAAAGCAGGTGTTCTACTTATGTACTGCTCCATAGTGCTTAAAGCATTATCTGGGCTGTTGACAATGCATTTATGTAGGCTACATATCACTCTTACCCCCAGGAAGCTTGGTACTCAGTTTACTGACGCTAGAAGGAAGAAAGGCAGACTGAACCTTGAGGCAGCTACCTGGAAGCGAATCTGGGCTGTGAGCAAATTTTGGCCTGCAGTTCTGCAGGTTAACCACTGTGCCATCCACGAGGCATCACAGGTAGTTGCATACTGCTGAAATGTACAAGGAGATATGCTTTCTTGCTGTTATTGTTCTTGTGTTGATGTTTTCTGGAACTTCTAGCCTCATGAGGAATTTGATATATCTCAAAAATCGAAATCAGATTATTTTTATGTTATATTTTATTAATTCAAAATGTAATGCCCCCAGACCCATATTTTGCGTTCTAAAACAAATAGCAGGTCTTAAACTAAGTACAAAAGCTAAAAGTCAAAGAGCAAATTCCTATCACTTTAACTTTTTTTTTCCAGAGACCAAATCTTTTCCATTGCATTCCACTGTTTTTGGCATCAAATTTTATAAAGAAATCCTTGTTTCATCGTGTTCTGTTTTGGCTTTTTATTAATCCTGGATTAGTGCTGTATTGAGTGCACTGATGGAGAAATCTGGTCAGATCAACTGCACCAGCCCCATTCACCTTGGTTTCAGTAATACATTCCAGGGCAGACTTCCCCCCTATATACAATAGTACCCCCATCTGCTGATTCAGTATTTGCTGATTCAGTTATCTGAGGTTGGCTGCCAAACATAATTTAAAAGTTTGCTGCCACAAATAGGTGCTGCAAAGCAATTTACTGTCTCAAATAGGTGCCACAAAGCATGTTATTGTCACAAATAGCAGCCACTATTGACTTTTGGGTATGCTGACAGGGTGTTTGCTCTTATCTGTGGATTTCCTTATCCACGGTGAGGCCTGGAACCAATCCCCAGCAGATACAAGAGTGCTACTGTTGTCAAAACATAGATGGCACTTGTTTTGTTATGAATGACCAGACATTCAGCAACAAGCTTAGTATGGCAAAGGAGCCAGTATGGAAGGACTGGAAGATGGGGCTAATTTCACATATTTGTCTCATCAGTTCTTTACTTGGCACATCCAACTATCAAGACTCCCTCTGCCAAATCATAGCATTTAGAAAAGAGGAACAGGAAATCAGAAATAGATTTGACTCCGTCAGGCCCACAATATGCAACAGATTATTCTGGAGTCAGTTTAAAAAAACACATTATCAATATTTGCTTCTCCCCCCCGCCCCCCGCATTCCCCATATAAATACACTTCCTCTCTTTCTCAGTCTCATCTAGAAAGGCATTTATATAAACATAAATGGAATCAGGCTACAAAATACAGAAGGTGATCAATATAGTTGCATTATCCAGTTGTCCATGTGTGTGTGTGTAGCCTTACAGCTAGTGTATGCCCACACATTCTCTCTCTCTCTCTCTCTCTCTCTCTCTCTCTCTCTCTCTCTCTCACACACACACACACACACACACACACACACACACACACACACACAC
>JAHTLZ010000330.1:32355223-32367715 GCA_023846285.1 Phrynocephalus versicolor
ACACACACACACACACACACACACACACACACACACACACACACACAATCCTTTCCTTATGTTAAATGGGGAGTCTTTCAGAGCTTTCCATCCAGGAAGAATGGTTGTTCTGCTGGTTCATGTACCCAGGTGGGGCTTAATAGATTTTGGCACCAAAAGTGCACCTGCTACAGGGATGGCATCACAGGAGCTTGGAAGTGTATATAAGAGGCTTCCATGCAATGACTGTCTTCCTTACTATAAAGTGTTTTCCCTCCCTCCCACCCACCCAACATGAAGTGAGAATGAGATTAGTTGGTTGTGGTGGGGCTGGATGGGAATTCTTGGCTGCCACTCTGATTGAGTGACAGTGAGTTTTCACCCATCCCATTCTCACTTCAGGGTGTTGGAGTTGGGCATTAATTCTCCAGTCGTAATTTGGCGGGTGGTGTAGGAGGTAAATGAATAAATTCACACCCCAAGGTAAGACACCATTAAGGTGTTAACACAGCCACCACGTTTAATTTAACGTCAGGCTAGGAATAGTAAGCATAATAAGATTTGAGGACCTAAAGCATGCTAATGAAGTATTATGGAGGGCTTGTCTTGGGGTACCTGCAAGTTGACAAAGTCAGGAGCATGCTGAACAGGTGGGTACTGTCCTCATGACATAGGAATTAATAGATTTCAAATTGGGTGGGGGATCATTATGATTCCTTGCACTCACCTCCTGGCACTACATTCAGACCCCCTTAGTGGAAGAAAAGATAGCAGTTCAAAGTAAGATTGGATATCAATAAATGGTGGCCCAATTTTAATCAAACAATATTTTGTGTCATCTCGGGGGGGGGAGGGGAGAGCCAACTGTAGGGCTATCTTGGTCACCATTTCTATCCAAATTTATTAATCTTAATCATAGTTTCCAATTCTATTTTTAAGGAGCCTGATAATATGACCCTATGCATCACCCTCTGTTTATTTTCTAGCCTGATTCCATCTGTGTGTCAGTTAATGCCTTTCCAGAGAAATAGTCCCACAAAGGCCAGAGGGGGTGAGTTTTGCTGCAAAAGAGACAGATGAATCCATGAGTGGCTTTTTGTATCGATTGACCTCTGAACTCTAAAACAGAGAGTTTAATTGCCTGTTTCATGACTTTAAACACTTCAGATGAATAATAAATTGCAATAACCGCATCAGCATTGTTGCTAGCTGGACGTTCCTCCCTGAGAAAAGAATGCAAACATCAAGAAGAATGGCGAAAAACTACTAAGCATGTCTTTATTGATTGGTAGACTAAGCTAGTGAGGTTATTAGGGGCATGCAGTGAATCATTCCATCTGTGAAACTAACTTATCTCCTTGGAGCAATATCTACGCTGATGAAGGCTAATATGAGAGAAACTGTCTAGCTCATGTCCTTAATGATAATGGTGTAGATTTATCGATCTCAAAATTGCAACACCTTGAAAATGCACTATATATAGCAGGCAGCTGTTATGGAGCCTAATGGTACAATTGCATTCTTGCTAAGTGTTAGTCCAAGCTCCACAGGAACTGAAGCTGCAAACTGCACCGACTACAATGGGATTCATAACAATCTTGTATGCATAGCGAGATCTCAGAGGCAAATAAAGCTAAGGCCTTTGTACATGCTCGTTTCTCTGCTTTAGAAGGCCCCTTTCCGAATTCCTGCCAGTGCAATTTTGTCCAACCTACGTCCTCATTAATATGGCTGATTTATTAGAAAAAAATATTAGAAGCTAAGAGGTTGACTAACAAGGGCTGTTTGGCCCATTGTTTGGAGTGCTGCAGGGATGGGCTAGTGCAATCTTAATGATCATATGATGTCTTTGCCAGGGCACATCAATCTGCGCCCAGATTGTTTCTACCTGCATCTTCCTGGTCCTTGTCAAAAGGCTTCTACTTTTCTATTGAATGTAGGGTCATTCTGGTTTGGATTGGTTCCAGTGTGTGTGATCCCTGGAACTGATCCAAAGCAAGCTTCCCTCTTTTAATTTGATGATATTGTGGAGTGACTAAATAAGCAAGTTGCTTCAGGATACTGGCAAATTAATCACTTCTCCTGATCAGCACAAGTCCATCCAAGTCAAAGAATGGACTATGTTAACTATTGCTATGTGTTATATCCATTGGAAAAAGAAAAGAAAAGAAATAAAATGGTTTTTTCTTTTCCATGGCTTAAAAGGCAGGTTGAGAAATTTACAGTCAAATCCATATTGGTGCCCACATTTCTATAGAACCTCATTTCCTTTCCAGACAGAAACCTTGAGATTCAAAAGGGTCAGGGGGAAGGGATAATGCTTAACATTTAACATTCCTTTGAGTTGGGAGAGAAAATCCAACCAAAAGCCACCAGAAATTGATCTAGAAACCTATGCGGTTTTAGGAACCAGACCTCGCATGATCATCTCCCATAGCTTTGGAGAAAAGCATTCTCCACATCATATTGGTATATGCCTGATAATGAATAGTATAGGTCAAAAGCTAACATTTTTAGTTTTTTAGTAAAGGTACCACGTCGTTACTTTTGCATTGAGCATCTGAATAGGCTTTACCCTGAATTCAGTTCAACTTCTGAGCAATTATGTAAGACTGTGTTGTAAGTTCCGACATTCTAGTCCTTTTATTTAAAAAGAAAAGGTACATTTTTTTTTCAAATAAAAAAGAAAACCAAGTGGAAGGATATTTTTGGCCAGTGGTAAACCTCTGAAACATTAGTTGGACAAAATCCCCTAGGGTAACTCCACATATGCAATGTGAACCTAGACCAATAATACAGTAGTACCTTGCAAGACAAATGTCCCGTAAGATGAATTCTTCATAAGACATATGAAATTTCGCAGACTATGCATTTTCCGCAAAACAACGGTTTGCCTACGGGATGTCTTGGAAAAAAATATGTCTTACAGGGCAGGCATTTGAGTTTTGTGTGCCCACATTATGGGTCCATGAGATTCAAAAGCCTAGTTTTCTGTCCTGGCTTTCCTGACCATGTAGCACCCAATATGCGGGTGCTACATGGCTGGGGAAAGCCAGGATCAAAGCTGCCACTGCCTCCCATTCGGCTTGGGCTCCATGTGTGGAGCTCTTTAAAGGGCTCCATGCACAGAGTCCAAGCCGAATGGGAGACAGAGGCTTGCGAGCTGCTTCTTCCCCTTCACCGGGCTTTGTGCACAAAGCCCTTTAAAGGACTCCCTGCACAGAGCCCAAGCTGAAGGGGAGGAAGAGGCTTGTGGACCAGCAAGCTGCTTTCTCCCCCTTGCCTTGGGCTCCATTCATAGAGCCATTTAAAGGGCTCCATGCACAGAGCTGGGCAAAGGAGGGGTGGCTGCCCCAGCGCAGGAAGTGGATGAGTGGGTGAGTTAGCCCTCACCCACTCCTGCCCCTTCCCCGCTAAAACCCCTCAATCAACCCAGTAGCAGAAGGCTGCTCCACAGACAGCTGATTTTGACAGCTGCAGAACAGCCTTTGGCTGGTTGATTGAGGGGGTTTGGGACAACATTTCCATAGATTGGTTTTCAATGCATTCCTATGGGAAACTGTGCCTCTTTAGCCAATTTTTTTGTAAAATGAATTGACCTATGGAATGAAATAAATTTGTCTTAGGAGGCACCACTGTACTGAAAATTGTAAGCAGTGCAAAACAGCTATCCACAGACTTTTCTTTATTCATATCAGAGAGTTGCACATTCAAGATTATGGATGCATAATTGCATATAGAACATAGGTAAAAGTAAAATAACTTAAAATGTTAAGATGAGTAACTTGCTTTTGACTTGAAGCAGGCAGGTTCAACGGTGCTATCTTGGTCATTTGCTAGCTCTTCTTTTGTGGCTTGACATAAGTACTCCATTAATTTAATTTCTCCATAGCTACAGAAAATCTGTCCTGTATCTAATGCAATGGTATCTCAACTTACAATTGCTTTGACGATCGAATAATTTGACTTAGAAACGGAAATCCATTACTATAGGGAAAATATGACTAACAAGGAAAAGATCCGTTTTGCTTGACTTATGATATTTTTTGAATTTTTTTTCCAAAAAATTCTTCTCTCAGGTTGCATTGCATCTGGGAGGTTTTAAAACACCTGTGCCATGCTTCCAGACCTCTGTGGGTTGCGGGAGGCATGGAGTGAGGAGATAAGTCGAGGTACCATGGGAGCTGTGTGTGTGTGTGGAAGGGGGGTGTATTCTTTCCATGCCATGTTAAAGATTTCCTTTTTAATTTGTGCTCTTTGGAATTTTTTTCAGTTTAGATGTCTTTTTAAAATGCATTCAGTTTGGAATTCAATTTGGAATTAAATTGCATTCAGTTTGGAACTCAGATTGCATGCATGTTTATTTTTTATTTATTTATTTTTCTAAATTCTGTTCTTTGGTTTTCCAGGTGGCCATGAGATTTAAATTTCTTTTTCCATTTTCTGCTCTTTGGATTGCAGGGTGATGTGTGATATTTTAAAATGTTGGCTCAGGGCAAGCCATGTTCAGTGTGCCTGACTGCCTTTAAACTGCACTTAACTAAAGTGATCTGCATCGTATCCAAAACTGTGATGAATGATGCTTTTAAGTGTTGGGTGAGGGTGAGGCATGTTGCCATGACACCACAATCACTAGGAAGAAAAACCAACAACATGAGGTTCCTGCAGTCCAAAGAGCAGAAATTGAAAAAAGAAATTTAAATATGCTCAGAAACCCATAACAAAATCTCATGGGCACATGGAAAAACCAAAGAGGAGAAATTTTAAAAAGGATGAGGCATGATAATGTTCAGAGTGCCTATCTTTAAAGGGCACTGAAGTGATCTGCATCATGTCCAAAAACTGTGATATTTTATTTAAAAATGTTGGCTGAGGGCGAGGCATGTTCAGTGTTTCTGACTGCTGCCTGCCTTTAAAGTCCACTGAACTGTTCTGTATCATGTTCAAAAAATGATACGTGCTGTTTGAAATGTTTATTCTTGAAAAGTAATGTTGCTGTGCAGTGTGCATGTCTTTAAAGTCCACTTTATAAAGCGTTTAGCACAAAAAACTGGTTTCTGTGTCTTTCTCCTCTGGAATGAATTAACCCATTCCCTGTGGATTCCTATGGGAAACTGCTGTTCAACTTATAAATCAACTTCCGAATATGCATTCAGAACAGATTAATTTCGTAAGTGGAGGTACCACTGTAGTCCTGATTTACATGATTATTCTTTAATCTTCCAACTTCACTTCAGTGTCTATTAAGTGACTTCCAGATGGTCCAGCCGGAAACTCATCCACTCTTCAGCATTCATCCATTTGGCAAGGTACATTGTTTTTTTTTTATTCTGTAATAGGTTTAGCCTACCCTCTTCTGGTTTAATATTTAGAGCTTGAGATGCATACAGAAATATTTTCCTCAATTTTAGCAGAAATTAAGGAGTTTAATTTCCATTACGTGGATGAGTTTGATCCTCTATTACCTTATTTTGTTCATTATTTGTAAGCTTATCTGAATATCCTACTGGAGAGGTAGAGCTAGCCAAATAAGAGAGATTTTCAATGGCAGTAGATTTCAAGCAGCCAGCAAGTAATCATGAATGAATCATTAAGAGCTACTTCCACTTGTTTCACATGTGCTGATTTATACTATTTGGAACTAGCATATTCTGCCATGGAGTAGCACAAGGAAAAAACTGTTGTTCTTGTTGTTGTGAGTGTGACCCCATCCAATTCAGCCAGTTTCCTATGTTATTCTGGTAGCCACTTTCTGTTTGCTGTTTAGACAATGTTTTTTTATAGCCAGGATTTAGTAGAGTGATGCCCAAATACTTTAGGTAGGGCAATATTCCAAAAACTGTATTCCCAGGTGTCTCAGAGTATCCTCTCTGCCCTGTACTCACAAAGCATTTTTGCATGTATGCTGTGCAACAGCTAGCCAGAAGTTGAACAATTTAATTATGCAATCTGGACTGCTTGAGTGTAGTGCTTATGAAGGTGTAACTTTATCTTGTGTGTGTGTGTGTGTGCATTGTTACAGTCGTGACCGACTTTTCATGATCCCATGTCCATGGAGTTTTATTGGCATGAATACTAGAGTGGTTTGCCAGTTTCTACTCCAGGCGCCTACAGCACCTGGTATTCCCTGGTGGTCACCCATCCAAGTACTAACCAAGGCCGACCCTGCTTAGCTTCCGAATCGGATGTGCTTAGGCAGGGCATCTAAACAAAGACAAACAAGATTTCAGGCATTGCATTAATCTCTGATGAAGCATGGGCTTCATTCAACTACACTGGTGCAGGATACCTGTGTGAAGATTCATGGTTCTGTCTTCAATATAGAGCAAGTGCTATAGCCAACTGGCTAGTGGAAACTTGACCAGGCATACCAAATGAAAAAAAAACTCTCCAAAATTCATTTCTAGCTTTCACAGAACCTCTAGACAATGGTCCATCTTTGTTAGACTTGCAGACTTCTTTTCCTCTTGGTTCTATTTATGTGCAACTAACATCTGGGTGCTAAACATCTTAGTGAAATTATATGTCTTTGAAATTAATGTGATTTATAATTAGGAAGATGCAGCCAAGATTAGTACGGTGTTTAGGACTGGCTTGTAAGAAAGTGAAGAATAATAAAAAGGTATATAAGAGTGATGGAACATAACTCTTACTTATTCTCCCATATTTGCCTATAAATTTCAAGTAATTATTTTTATGTATAATCTTCCCTCCCTTATAAATATATATTCAATCTTCCTTACAAATAGCATGTATCTAATACAATGTATTTGTACATTTGTTTTCTCACACAGTTTTGAACTAGATTAATCTCTTTCATACTTGTTAAACTTCAATAATTGTTCTTTTTCCAATCAATGCACATTTAATTAATAGGAAAATAATTGGCTTTTAAAACTGGAGCCACTTTCCTCAGCTTTTGCTGAGTATTTGAATTATGTTTGCACTTCTCTTGTGCTTAACAAATATGGTAAAATCAGAAGAACATGATCCTGCAGACGAATTTGCAGTAAGTAAACCCTGCTGGAAGAGAGAAAATGAACACTCATAATCATTTTTACATTAGATCAATTATTGCAAAGATCACAAGGCATTTATTAAAATGTCTTCAAAGTTATATATTCTGTTACCTAAATAAAAGTACAGATTTTGATATCTGTTGGTTTTGTACAAGAGGAAAAGACAGAATAACCTATAATTTTTCATAATTGGGACACATTTGCTTTGTTTGATATCAAATGAACTTTGCTCCTCCTTGAACAAAATGCAAAGCTAATGGGCAATTGATTCAATAAATACTGTGTTCAACAGTGTATGTTAAAAATCAATTCTAATATATTTAGAAAAACAAGGAGAGGGGCTTAAGAGAAATTTCTCACCATGTCTTTATTTATTTATTTATTTACTTATTTACTTATTTATTTATTTATTTAATATTTTGTCCTGCCTTTCTGATTAAAAGAAACTAAGGCAGCTGACATCTTTGAAAGTACAATATTTACAAGCTACAACAGTAAGTATATGAATAAAAAATAAACAATTATCATATGAAAAACAGTAAATATAATCAGTACTAAAACAGCTATAAAACAACACAGCACAAAACTCCATTTCAAAACTCCTCTCAGACCACCAGTCATTAAGGAATAGCGTGCATGAAGAGAAAAGAGGCAGGAATGGAAGAGGATATAAAAGAGGGAGAACAAGAAGTGAGGAGGAGGAGGAGGGACATGTTGATGGGCACAGACAGAGAAGAAAAGAAAGGAGGAGAAAAATTAGCTAACCATTGTGGAAGGAAATTCCTGGATAGGAGAATGGGTTACTTTTAAGGTGCCCAGAGAGTATGCAGAAAAGGAGTAGAAGAACAAGTATACCATAAGCTTCCTTATTGGGGAGAAACAAGAAGAAGAAGAAGAAGAAGAAGAAGAAGAAGAAGAAGAAGAAGAAGAAGAAGAAGAGAGGGGTGGGAGAGAGAAAGTGGAGGTAGAACAAGAGAAACAATAGAGAATCAGCAATGTTCTGTGTCCTTTGGGAAGGCTCAATGGATGTCCCTTCAAACCCAAGTTATGACAAATGTTGGGCAAGAAAGTATGGGAACCACAGATCAGATGGGTTTTCCACCCACACCATTAAATCAGCTTGTCCTTGAAGAAGAGAAGGCAGAAAATATCTATATCTGTTAACAAATATAAGGAGTTTAGTTTTACCCCTACTCATATTGAGCTAGACTTGCTAATGTTTGAATAGAATAGAAAATTTATCCTGAGACACTCCTGAAGCAAGAGGCTAGGATGAGCAATGCTGATGTTCATGAAGACTTGTTAAAGCAGTGGTGTCCAAACGTAGGACCTCCAGCTGTTTTGGACCACAATTCCCACAGTCCTTTGTCATTGGCAATACAGGCTTGGAATTTTGGGAGTTGTGGTCCAAAACATCTGGAGGGCCAAACTTTGGACATTCCTGTGTTAAAGAATAAAAAAAGGTGTTGTGGTAAAAGAAGACATGGACACTTCATCTGTTTGAGAAATTTTAGATGTAAATGAGGTGGGGGGCAAATATGCTCACAAAAGAGCATCAAAGATGGGGCCTGCCTAGTTTCCCATGGGAGGGAGTTCTAAACTCTGTCTGTGGCCATCTCAGTCGTCATGCAACAGAATACAATTAGTGCAATGGGACAGCATACTAACTGAGTTGATTAGCCATTCAGCTTCCACAAGAAGACATCTCTGGGGTTTTTACTGCAGGCTGCTGAAGGATCTCATCACAGATTGAAGCAAAGTGCTAGCCAATATAGCAACCAAAAGTGAGAACCTACTGTAAATCAAAGAATCTTACTTCAATGTACACATGAAGCAAATCAGGTATCCTGATACTGCTTTGGTGACAAAATACCCTTTTCCCAGACTCCATGCTATCAACTCAACCAAGAAGAAGCGAACAGAAAGTCACTGTGCAATGACTGAACACCTAGAATGTGAAGGTCAAAAGGCTTCTAGGAGACTGAGGCTGAGCCCAGGCCAAAACACTGAATTTGAGATTTCATTCTAGTTATATTCCCTGGAAAGCTCTACCTTTCAGAATTATGTTGGTGTGAGAATGTGTTTTGAGAATCTTGATGCAGCCAGTTGCAATTATTTGGCAAGATACTGAGGAACATCCTGGCCACATGTCCAGTCAATGCAGCTGGCTGAGCAACTGAAATGCACACCAGTGCTTCCACAGTACTTTCACTGGCAGCTGAATGGGATTTCTGCTGTTGCTTTGCACTGGAAGCTTGGTAGGTGATAATACACAGGCTGCCTTTCTCATCCATGAATACTGCATTGGGGGGCAGGTTTATTTTGGGTCCACCCCCTGAGGTGGACTTTGCCCTTCCAGTATTCTCTCCACATTTTCAGCTGCTCTTGCTAGATGAAAGGCCAGATGATGGATGTTTGAAGGGTAGGGAAAAACCCAGCTCTCTTTTATTATGCACTGTACAATAGTAGTAAAATAACCTTAGCACGTAGCATATCTTGATGATTAATGGGAGGGTCATTAATTAAATCTTACCCATCAGACGTTCATTAGTCTTCAGGTAATGAAGTTCAATCACTGTGATTACAAAGATTTAATCCTATAAATAAATACAGTACATTTCCTATCAGCCATTTTTGCATCCTTAACATTATGATGAGTTATATAGCTCCTTTACCTTCACTGATTAAATTAATTTTAAATTAATGAATATAATTTTATTTCCTAGTAGTATGCTTACTAAAAGGGAAAAAAGATTTTTGCCTTCAGTGCTCCAATAAGTGGGACCCTGTTACATCTGTTTTTGTCTTTGGTGCCAAAAATATAGCAGTAGATATTCTTATAAAATCAAGGCAATGATTGTGGAAGTTTAAGAATTTACTTAAGAAACAGTTCTCTCTCTTGGTCTTTGCATGGGAATCTCATATATTGCCAGAAACTAAACAAAAAGTCTATTTTTCATACTTTCTTTTCTAAAATACAGCAAAGCTGATGAGGAGGAGAATGAGAATTCACTACTAGCATTATATCAGAGGTATGAAGAATACTGCTGGCTGGCTATCTCAGTCATTTCAGATATCTTCAATTTCTCTGTGCTTATCTCGAGGCCTTCTTTGTTACTTCATCATCCAGGATGGTGTGACATGCCACAATTTTGGCCTGTCTTCCTCAAGCAAGGATGGTCATACAATGAAAAAACTCACTTTCATCCTCATGAACCCAGTAAGTAAAGTAATTAGAAGAATCCTGTACCTCAGTAAGGTAAGGAAAAATAAAGTAAGGTTATAAGGTAATGTTAATGAACATCTTCTGGGAAGTAAATTCCATTGCATTGAATAGGACTTTCTCCTGGACAAACTGCAAGGAGACAGGTATTAAAGAATGTTAATTGGGCAATCACACACTCTTAATTTAATGTAGAACCACAAGGAGAAGTGTGTCTCCAACTCACGGTAGAACTGGAGTGCTTCAGGAACAAAAAATGAACCTAATGTGGTACTTCGCTTGCTAGCAAAGCTGCTTTCACCGTGTGTGAAAAATAGCTATGTGAAGTAATTAGGAAAATGATTTGGAGAATATATTTGACTTTGTCTAGAGAGACAAAACCTCAGGTAATCCACTTCAGAAGCAGCCTTTGAAGGGAAGGCAATTACCTTGAGTGAGAAGGAGGAATAAATGGCTGAATAAAACAGGATCTATTTTTGAACACATTGCATGTTCCTGCTGTGCTCCATCAATGTAAACATACTGGTGATCACAACTCCACATTGATTAGCTTATAAAATATAGTGAGTCTAAGTGGAGCCATATTTGAAAGTAGGACTGACATTTCTGTACAGCAGTAAGTCCTTCATTCTAATTATGCATTCTCTGCCTCTGCCTTATCTCCTGGCAATGAGATTCTCAATCTAATTGTGTGTTTTGTGGGTAATTTCCCTATTTGTGTTTTAATATGACCATGCTGCAAATGCATTTCCCATCGTCCTTCCATTATCAGATGAGACAAGCTTAGATCTAGTAGTCTCCCTATCAGTTCCACATATTGCTGCATAAATAATGGTGACACTTCTAATTTGTCTGATTGTTAAGGTCAACAGTTGCAAACTTTCCAGTCTCTGCCATGATGAGCATTTTGATATGCCTGTAATCATTCTCAAATCACTTTCAATTTGGCAATATCTCTTTAGAAAGGTGACTAATATTACACATTGTATAACAGATAAGACAGTGATTGACATTACAATTTCATCAGATATTACTCCCCATGTTGCTTATGGTTTTTAATATGGTACTTGCTTAATTTCTTTTAGTAACTGTATGCTCACAAACTCACACATTTACGTACCTGCTGGCTTCGTGCAGTAGAGAAGAACATTCAGGTTACTTACCTGCACAATCAGCTTCTTTGTTCTTCACTTCTTACTGCTAATTTGTAAAAAGGAAGCTAATTCTTTGGGAAGGGCCCTCTATGGAACCTAATGGGCAGTGAGTCTGTGAGTCACAAGGAGCACTGCAGCAGCTACCTCTTTACAAATCAGCAACAGGAAGCAAAAGCCGGGAAAGCTGATGGTGCGGGGAAATAAATCAAAAACCCTTTTCAGTATAGGTGGGCTGTAATTCTTTCTCATCAAGGTCTCCATGATTTGCTCTGTAATTTGCACAAAACATCTTTATACAAAATTGGTGCCTCTTCCCTCTCCCCAAAGATCACACACAGTAAATGCACAGAATGATTGTCTGGTTGTTTAAACAAAACAAAACAAAAAATCACAAACAACTCCTCCAAGGCTTCTGATCCGTATAGGCCCATGCAACAACATTTCTGTTAAAGCATGACTTGAGTTAGCACTAGAGGTGGGTACGAAACAGAAAACTGATGGTTTGGGTTCTTCTGTTTCGGGCCCACCCTTGGTTCAGGTTGGTTGGGGTTCATACAATTTTTAAAAAATTGTACGAACCTGAACTGAGCCAAACAAGTTCAGGTCCAACTTACCGGATGGTGGCAGTGGTGGCAGCGGCAACAGCAGCAGAGATCCTGGCCATGGCGGCGGTAGGGGCTTTTGAGGTGCTGGCTTGGGACCAGCACCTTGGGTTTGTTGTTGTTATTGTTTGATTTTTTAGCACCAACCATGCGGCCCCAGGGGATGGGTCAGTGCTCTTTTTTAAATTTATTTCTTTGTTTTAGAATGCCGATCGTGTGCTGCTTGGCTGGGTTGGCACTCCTTTTTTATTTTTATTTTTAAAAGCGCCGACCACGTGGCTCCTGGGGCCTGGTCAGCACTTCTTTTATTTTTATTTTTATTTCTTGATTTTAGAGTGCCGACCACACAGCCCCTGGGGCCAGGTCAGCACTTCTTATTTTATTTTAATTTATTTTATTTTGGTTCAGTTTTAAAAGTCCGTAGCTGGGTTTTTTTTTGAGGTGCTGGCTTGGGGTCAGTGCCTTGGTTTATTATTATTATTATTATTATTATTATTATTATTATTATTATTATT
>JAHTLZ010000330.1:32367725-32382306 GCA_023846285.1 Phrynocephalus versicolor
TTATTATTATTATTATTATTATTATTATTATTATTATTATTATTATTGAGCACGGACTGCACGGCCCCAAGGGCTGGGTCAGCACTCATTTTTTTCTTTATTTCTTTGTTTTAGAGTGCCGACCACATGCTCCTGGGGCTGGGTCAGTGCTCCTTTTTTAATTTCTATTCTATTCTATTCTATTCTATTGGTTTTAAAAGGCTTTGCTTTGTTGCTAATCATTGTGGCCCTGATGCTGCTGGGGGGGCAGCTAACTACTTACCCTATCTGTGGGGTCTTTGGGCCATGACGTCAGCAGTTTTTTGGTTGAGGTGCCTTACTAACTCATTACCAATTTGGTTCTAGGGAGGGCATTTTTGCCACATCTCACCACACCTGCATCTAGGATGGCTGAAGTGGCTCTCTGAAGAGCAGTGGTGGCTGTTCCATCTGGCATGGTTCTCGTTGCCTCTACATGCTGGGTGACCAAATGGAAAGTGGTGGCGGCTGCCCCTCTTGTCTCACCAGGTGGTTTGATGGGTTGGTGGCAGCTCTTTCCTCCTCTGCTTTCCCCTGCCATGCCATTTTGCCTAATGGAGGTGGCAGACACAGCTCCGCTCAGCCAACTTGTCTGGTGGGTGGTCAGTCTCCACTTCAGCTGGTCCTGGAATGTAGGGCATTCTTTGTGGACTTGTGACCCCTCGGCAATCCCTCAACATTTTCCATCTCTGAGGTTTTGGACAAAGGGGTTTACACTAAGAGCTAGGGGTCTCTAAGGTCCAGGCTAGTTGTGCCTGTCCCTTGTTCTGATCCTCCTGCTCTCTGCCATATGCCAGGGGGCCAGTCTCTCCGTTCCTCTTACCTGTATAGGTTGCTGATTAATGCCATGTCAGTCCATAATAAATCATCTACAGGAATTATTCATGATTTGATCATGGATGAATGGGCCAATCTTGGCTTTTATTATGGAAACGTGGGTGGGCACAGAGGGTAAGCTTCCCTCTCCCAATTGTACCCTCCTGGGTACTGTGTTCAGAGGGCACAACTGTGTTCTCTCTTTTTATGCCAGAAAGGCATAACATTTTAATGGTCCAAGCATGACACATTTTTCTCTTGCTTACAGACAAAAGGAGAAGCTATTTTTTTCTTGCTATTCTTCTTCATGGTATAACAAGCAACATCCAGATTTTTGCCAGATGAAGGACCAGAGCCAAGCAGATCAAGCTAAAATGATGGGAAAGTATTGCAAGCAACAAAAACAGTGATACATCACAGAAAGTTGACATCGCACAAGAGGCAGTTCAGCTCCAGCACCAGAGGTCAAGTGCTGGACATTTTAACAACATACCAGAGCTATGCCCAACTGTGGGGAGTGGTGTGTGTGTGGGGGGGGGAGATCTGGTATTTTATACTAAAATAATTAAGGGGATGTAGAAAATGCAATCCTGAAAATGGGCGTTCTACTTGAAAAGTGAGATTTGAACAGCAGTTCAAGAGGAGCTGCAAAATGGTCAACCAGCTTACCAACCTGGTCTGGGAACAAAGTCATTGCACTGCCTAGAAAAAGGAATAACTTTCATGGCTGACAGTTCAGCCTTGTGGGAGAGCTGAAAGTGCACTGAAATAAATAGAATGCATTTATGTTGTAATGTGTTAATATGACTGGGTCTGGCATTTGCAAGTACTATAGCATGCACACTCTCTAGATATCCTAGATATTCTGGGTGATGGAGGAGAGGGAGGAGCAGAAGACGCAGGAGATATAAAAGAAGATAAGGAGCAGAAGAGAGAGGCTTGTCTAAGAAAATGGGAGAAAGAGGGTGACACGGAATAATGGAAGGTGTACGTCTTCCGCAACCCCAAAGCTCCCTGGAAGAGGGACCCTTTTATAGGCCGCGGACGGACCAGTTCTCTGGAGCGGATGGTGGAGTGGGCTCACCACCCATGCTGTGGGACCCTATGTGCCAGACGTGGACCTGCCCTCCTGAACCCTTATGACCGGGAGTGGTTCCAGAAACTTCCCTCCCACAGGACTCAAGAGTTGAGAGTGGACGAATTGGGACTACCCATGGACGTTAAAGTTGTTGAAGGTGTTGGTGACCCCACCAAAGTTGTTATTCATTCACCTGAAGTTATTGATAACAAAAGTTTGCATTTTGAATCGCTGTCTACATATCTTCCTGGGACAGAGGAATCAGGATAGCCTAGAATCGAACCGAACCCTACTCACAGTGATCATACAGAAAATGTATATATACATTTATATATATAGATTTATATAGATTTATATAGATTTTCTATAGATTTATAGAAAATGTATATATACATCTATATATATAGATTTCTATACCATGCCATCTGGCAGCACAGCCACTCCAGGCTGTTTACAAAATACATAATAAAGAACGGAACAGTATACAATGTAAAACAACATAACAAATTAAAAAAATTACACATGACTAAATGTACAATAAAATCATAAACACATATTAAAGAAAGAAAGATTGGCATCATGACAGCCTCCCAATTTCTTAGTTTCAAGCCCTTGTAGTTACAAGAAGTGCAAAGCCAATAAATATTTACAAATTTAAAAATTCTGCTTACACATCAGACCCCACTCATTTGCCAGCCCTGAAAAAAGGGAATGCATATGGTTCAAAGGGGAAAGGGGAACATCTAAGGGGAACATAAATATAGGTAGGCAGGACACACAGAGAGATCATGAACACAACAATGCATGCCACACACACACACAAGATATAAATAATAATCATGTAGCTACAACAGCAGCAGCTCATGAATACTTTGTGGATTTCCTACAAACTAATTTGGCTGGGTGGGCATTTCATATTACTTTAGGTGTGTTCTTAATATTCTTAGAGACTGAAAAAGTAATTTCCTTTAATCATATAATAATTTTAGAACATCAGAACTGTGAGGGACCCTATGGATAATTGAGTCCAGCCCCTATTAGAGAAGAATAGTGAGGAATCAAACTTCCAATCTCAGGCTCTCTGATATTATCAGATCCACCCATCACAATATCTTTTTTAACATCCACCATGCTCAGCCAAAGCCAAACAAAACCTTGGTTTCATCAGACAATCACCTCTGTTTTTCATTTGTTCCCCCTCTTTAAACCTTTCCTTCCATTAGCCCTGCCTCTTGCTATACAGCTGTCTATCAATGGGAGTTCACCATGCGGGAGCTGACTGGCTCAATTTTGTTTCCTTGGTAATTATCCTTTGATAATTGGGAACATTGTATTCACAGTTCTGTATTTTTGAGCTGGAAACTTCTATGGCAAGTTATATGTGGAAAGATGGGATGTCAACTGTCCACATGCCCGTATCTGGACATGGACTCCCTTCAGCCGGTAGTGCAGGCACTGGTTATCTTGAGGATAGATTACCGTAACACTCTGTACATGGGGTTGCCCTTGATTCTTGTTTGGTGACTGCACTGGGTGCAGAATGCAATGGCTAGGCTGGTAGTTGGTGCGGGCAGGTTTGACCGCATCACCCCCATCCTGGCCCACTTGCATTGGCTACCCCTTGCCTCCCAAATAAGGTTCAAGGTATTGGTTTTGGTTTACAAAACCCTACATGCCTTGGGACCTGGTTCCCTTGCAGAGCATATCTCTCAGAGGTCAGCTTTGGCCCGACGGACCAGAACTTTGCTTGCCTGTTCTCTCTGGGAGGCCACTCAGGGAAGCCTGAAGGGTTTCTACCCATAACCAGGCCTTCTTGGTGGCCACCCCAGCACTCTGGAATAAACTGCCCATGGAGATTAGGCTGCCCATGGAGAATAAACTGCTGGCCTTCAGGAGAGCACTAGAGACCTGGCTTTCTTGGAAAGTTTCAGCGATCGCTGATTGTATAGCTGTGTGTTGTCAGCTTGGTTGTTTGCTTTATTCCCACTCTTTTTCTTGCTGGACTTTGTGTTTGCTTTGAGTTTACAGTTGTCATTATTGTTTTTATATTTTTATATTTGTTTGTTGTTATGAATTGGGCAAGTTGCTTTGCAATTTGTTGTACACAACCCAGACTTCCTGAGGGAAAACCAAGCAGTTAAGAAGTACAAAAATAAATAAATAAATAATAAATACAAAAAAATAGAAAGGCAGATAGTAGAGTAGATAGATTTCCCTGCTCCCTCTTGGCACCTATATTCTATCTTATTATGTCTTACAGTAAGCAAAGTAAGCCAAATGTATGGATCTTGTTGCCTCAGGAGATATGCTGGGTTCTTTTATCTTTTGAATGTCAGTGCTAGGCAAGAACATTTTTATTCAGAAGGGCTCTTTATTGCGGCATATGTGCATTCCCAGTGGGACAGACTTATCACCTGCTGCTGACTTTTATCTGATTGAGTTTTTATGTTCCTGTTACTTGAAGCTGGTTATTTATTGTAGTGTCTATGTATGCTGATGGTGGGGAAGGCTAGATGGGTGCATGGAGAGGAGACAGGAATGGAAAGAATACTTGGTAAATTCCTTGTTCTCCTTGTTTTAGCAAATCCAACAATTTGATATCTGACTTACCAATAAATTGTTCCTAGTGCACGTTCCCTTTTAGAACCAAAGTTCACACATACCGTATAGTTGTTTGGGTTGAAAGCTGCACACAACCTGTCCATCCTTCAAATTCCTAAATTAAGTGTCAGTCACCGCAGTTTTAAGCTATTTGTGCACACACAAATTGTGCAGTCCTTCACAGGGTTATGCTCACCCTTGCATCAAAGGTTGGCTCTCCATTGATTGTGGACTAAATAACCCATCTTGTTGGACTCAGGAGGGATGGCTCTCCATTGATTGTGGACTAGATAACCCATCTTGCTGGGTTCATTAGGGATATGGCATTTACCACTGCCCCCACAAGAATTGTCACTGTTAAAGTTTAGCAACAAAACAAGAACAAAATCAAGTTCCAGGATTTCTGCCTTGACTGAAAAGTGCCACTGAAATTGCTGTTTTATCTCTTTGTCTCTCTTTTAACCCGTAGGTCATGTGGACAGATCAGCACACTCCACCTCGTAAAGAGACATTACAGAGACAAATCCCTTGTCCGGTAGCAGCCTGAGTCTGTGCCTCATCTTGACAAATAATGATGGGCTTAGATGTCCCTCTTGAAAGGTGAGGAACAGCTCCAGTGTTCTCTGCCATTTTATGCCAGTTTTTGTTCTTTTCTTTACTTAGCTCACATGTATCACAAATACATGTATAACAAACCGCCCAGAGTAGCCACGTAGTTAGATGGAGCGGTATATAAATTAAATAACGAAATAAATAAAGGGAAGAAAGGGGCTATCCCTGCTGGCTCCTCTGACTCCATACACTCCAACTATCAATCACACTCAGTTCCTAGGGAGATGTAGCACCCTCTCTTCATATTTACAACTTGGAAATTGAGGCTGAGGGTAGAGATGAGAGAGCATCATGACATCAGTGTTGGGGACAGCACTCAGAGACCTCCTTCCCCAACCTGTTCAGATTAGGTTGTTAAAGACGCCACTTTTCTAAATGAAATTCTGGTGTTGCAGGGTTGTTGTTATGGAAGTGGAGTATATTCAGAAACATATGAACCCATCTAGCCTATATAGTCCTTTCAATTAAAAGGCAAGTCTATAGTCCTTCTCCTTGACAAAGTACAAATTATGCAAATGATACTGTCCCTGAAAGTTCATATAGTTAAGTAACTTGAAGCACATTTGGCTACCTTTGTTCATGGCTGGACTTCCCAGCAGTAATTCTTTATGCAAAGTCAGCAACTCAGCAGTTCAAATCCCAGGTGCCATGCAATGGAGTGAGCTCCCACCGTTCACTCCAGCTACTGCCAACCTAGCAGTTAGAAAGCATGTAGATGCAAGTTGATAAATAGGTACTGCCGTAAAAAGTGAGAAGGTAAAACAGTGTTTCCTTGCAGCCATGCTGGCCACATGGCCACAGACTTGCATGACACTGGCTCTTCAGCTTGAATACGGAGATGAGCACTGCCCCTACAGTCAGACATGACTAGCACACATGTTCAGGTGGGGAACCTTAACCTTTACCTTTTATCTCCAAAATGAATTTTTACTTTTCAAAAGTGATATTTGTGTACAGCTGTTGTTGTTTTGGCCAACAGGTAGACTAAGAATTTGTTTAACCTACTGCATTTAAAGTCTTAACTTTTCACTTTTCCCCTTTCCAGACTTCTGACTTGGGTGTTATCAGCAGTATTTGAAGGTCATTTTTTTTTGCCATACATTTTCCACAGGCTATTCTCCATCACTCAGATTTCTGAGCTCATTATAAAATAGCAACGATAGCAGAAGCAATCCATTTAGAGATGCCGACCATGGCTGACCAAATGCATTGTGGCTCTTCTTTGCATTTGCTCACACAGTTTGTAACTGGTAAGTACAAGAAGTGAATTCTGATTGCTTGATTGTTTTCCCTCCTGTATGCACACTATATATATATGGTGTTGCTGGTGGTGTGTACACAATAAAGTAAATTTCTGCCTTAAAGTTATGGTCTTACTATGTTTCCCAAGCTTCTACCAGAATATCACCCCCTACAAATTTTGAATATGGGTTGCAGGCCTTTTCACATTTGGAACATAGATATTTGTGTGAATTTTGGATCATACTTTCCCTTATGTATGCATTTTATGGATTTTTTTTTCAATGACAAGATTTATGCACATTTTCAAACACAAGCAGATTCCTCCTAGACAACAAAAAGCTAAAACCCCTGTAGATAATGTTATTTGATTATCTTGTAGATCACAAATGGGATAAATTCAATAAAAATCTCACTCAATATGATTTCTTCTCAATTCCTAGCTATATGTCATTTATGATAATTACAATTGCCAGCAAAGACAAGCAAAACTATGGACCAAGGAATGCTACAATCTGTAGCCATTAAGCCCATTGAGCAAATTTGCTTAACTTCACATATTCTACATAATTCATTCTGGAGTGTTTACAGTCTTGCATAATTCATTTTAATTCTGGCATATAGATTGTCACAGGAGTCTCCAGGAGTGATGCATACATGGCTCTGAATTTATGTCTTCAATTACAGGAGATTTGGGGCTACACTATTTGTTATTTTGAATTCATGCAAATGTGTGCTGGGAATGGAAGTTTCACTCAGAGGTCTAATGCCAGGGATTAGTAGGTGAGACATTTCAGTAGGACTCTGGCACATTGCTTACACACTCTCTCCCCAAGCTGATGAGAGTGTTTGGGAGGCAGAATGCTGAGCAGAACACCATGTGTGACCTAATTTTGCACCTCACAGTACAACGAAAGCATACTCACTTGACACCTTCCTTGAAAGTACCATAACAAAGTAGAGATTGTATTTCTTCTACAGTTATTGGTAGTATACTACCTTATCCCTTTCAAGAGATGTAAAGGAATGTACATAAACAATGGAAGGCTAAGAGAAGCTATTCTGTTTCAAGGAGGAATTTGTAGAGCAGCCATAGTTTCTAAGAAGGTTTCTGCACAACTGACACATTATTTAGAAAATATATCAAGGGCTTTCCCCAGTTTTCAAGATGATACATGAAGAGACCTGCCTGTGCATAGTTTTGATACATGAGGCATTCAAAAGTGCTCGCAACCAACATAGCCAAACTGCTGTCTTCGTACACAAAAGGCTTAAATCCTGTTGTGCAGCATAGAGATTGAAATGAAATGGAAACATAGTGTTTCATTTCATTTTGCTTTGTTTTGTTACTCATCCGTTTCGTTTTGTAAATGACTTTTTAATAGTTTTGTAACGAAATGAGAAACAAAATTATTTGGAAGCTGCTGTCATCCAGGCCAGACCTGACCCAATAAAAATCCAGCTAGGAGGTGGGGGTGGCAAGGCAGAATGGAGCAAACAGCACTCCGCTTGAATTTCCCACTGCTCTGTTCTGCCTTGCCGCCCCCCTCCCCATATCTCCACAAGTCCCAAAAACCCAGCTGGGAGGTGGGGGGTTGCAAGAGAGAATGGAGGAAACAGTTCTCCATTCTCTTTTGTCCTGTCAAAATCAGCTGGCTGGTGGTGACAAGAGAGCTGGGAAATAGCCACCAGATCTTGCTGGAGCCCCTTGCCTGAAGCGCTCTCTGGCAGCGGCTCCCCAGTTCAATTTCCTCCAAACTGAAAACATGATTTTGTTTTGGTTTGTGATGACACTCAGTCTATCATTGTGTTTCATAACATTACAAAATGTTACAAAACAAAGAAACAGCATGTTGATTTTCATTTTGTGCCCATCTCTAGTGGAGCATAATACAATCTGTAGCCTTCTGTCCATTTCTAGGATTTTTATATGCACACCAAGTCAGCATACATGTGTGCTTTCAAGAACCATGGCAGGGACTCCCTGCCTTTTTTATTTTTTGCTTAAAATGTCTTATGTTAAGAAATAGGATTTCAGCCATTTAGTTGTCACCAAACAAATAAGGAAGTCAATAGACAGTGGAAGGTATTCTTGTGAACTTTTCTGCATTGAAGGTCATATTTCTCACTATGGCATCCTTCCTTTCTATGAGCCTTCATCCCTTTCCCTGCTTCCAGCACTATGTTGTCTTAGACAGATTTCATCTCTCTCATGAATGACACAGATTATTAAATATTGCTACAAGGATTTCAACATGCAAGTGTATTGTTCTGAGCGGTATTTCCAGCATATCTTGAAGAAAAGAAGAACCACATCTGAGGAAGAAAGGAAATTGTGCAGGATCTCTGACATGTGCCACACAATAAGATAACTAACAACCACAAATATTTAACATCTCTGACAGGGCATAGCCACTCTACTTGTCAGGAACTGTTACATGCAACTGTAGCAAAGCTATCCTGCTGTGTTTGTCTTTTAATTATTTTTGTTACTACTTTTGGATGATACAAAAGGCAGCAGAGACTTGACCTCAACTTAATTTAAAAGGACTACAGCAGTAAGAATAATATTTTTTAAAATAAATTGGATGTTACAGTCATGAGACATTTCTTTTAAAATTATACTACATGATTTCTTCAAGTTTAAGTCAAGTTTAAGAATTCTTCTCAGTCTAATCTATCTATTTAAAGTCTCTGGAAGTTGAGTCATGGAAACTGGACTTGTGGTTGGTGCAAGGCCTCCAATTTATAGTTTACCTTGATTTCATGCCACCCTGGTCTGAATAAGTAAGTTAGGTGGACAGAGACCTGAATAGGCTCATAAGATTAGGCCTCACATCAATTTTCCTTCAACTGATGATTCTACTTGGATGAGTAGTGAAATGTTTTGATCTCGAAAGAAAAGAAGTCCAGTTGCTATGACTCAATTTCCAGATAACCTCAACTGGATGAATGAGAATCTTCTCAGACTCACTTACCTTGAAAGCACTGTTAGGGTTGCTGCAAGTCATTTCCCATGTGATGGCACAGAATACACGCAACAACATAAATTATTGTGAAAGCTTCAAGCAGATGTGAGGGTACATTCATTTTAAAATATAGTTTTAATCCATCCCCTTTTTGATTGTAAGAAGGCCATGCATGATTAACTACATAGATATCAGGGGTATTGGCAAGTCCTTGGGCCTGACTCCCAAGACCGAGTCTGACTCATTTTCCAAACCCCAAGTCCCAAGACTCAAGTCCAAGTCATGAGTCATTTTTCAGCTCTCTCCACCCTACCCCACCTCCATGCTTGGAACTCAAAGATTCAAACTCCACACTACCTAGCTGATGCATGGTGCATGTGCACAGACAGTGGGGCAACTGCCTTTCCCCAGTCAGCCACAGCATCTGTGCATACCTGCCTATCAGCTGGTTGGTGGTTGTGTGGATGGAGGCAGCAGGCCCTTAGATTCCGGAAGGGAATCCAGGCCTGGTGCCTCTGAAGATGGCGTCTGCCTCCACGAAGAAGATTAGACTCCCCTTACCTCCTCTGTGATTCCCACCTCCTCAGCACACACCCTACAGCTACCTAACTACTCCTACCACTACATGGCCTTCCAGGCCTGGAAGTGAAACCAGGCACATGCAGCAGTAGTAGCAGGAACAGGTGGAGGGGCAGCAGTAGAAGGCACGGGGAGACTCACAACACTAATCAGAAAAATGGTTCTAGGTCACTAGCTGAGCCTGAGTCATTGAAAAAGCACTCCAAATCAAGTCCAAGTCGAGTCACTGGTATGACTTGAGACAGCCTCAACTGCATGTTGCCCAATGTAAGTCCCACCCTTGATAGATATTAGATCAATCATTAATGTACCTTTATTATGAATAAACTGTAGAAAACCCTAATTGCTTATGTTGGTGTTTCAGACTTTCCTTGTTCTATAACTGGGAGATCAATTTTTCACCCTTTCTTGATCCAAAAACCTACTGGACCACAAATGAACTCTTGAACTCAAATTTTGAAGGCTAAATCACATTCTGCAGGACCAGTGTATTAAAGAGTATTATTCCACACTTGGTGCTAGGGACTTTCACTGAGAGATAAACCATTATGTCTACATTTCTTCATGAGGTATGATTTCGTCTGTAAATGAGACTACAGTAGGACCCCCGTATCCACAGGGGATCAGTTCTGGGACCCCCTGTGGATACAGTTAATGCTCCTTACCTCCAGGCCAGAAGTCTCTTCTGCAGGGAGGAGGGAACCTCCTCAGGAGTTGTAGTGGTGGCAGCTGAAGAGGTGCTCACACCGCGCCATTCACTCAGAACATTGGTAGTGGCAATGGAAGAGGTGCCCACGTGGACCTGCAGATGCTTGCAGGAAGTGTGAGTGCTTCTTCCACTGCCACCCTGATGTTCTAGGCAAGCGGTGTGTCATGGGCACCTCTTCTGATGCCGCCCCCCACCCAGTATTCTGGGTGAGCAGCATGGGTGCCTCTTTTGCCAGGTGCCTTTGGTCACTTTAAGGACCCTCATGGGAAACTGCCCTTTAAATTTCCTGCTTGGGTCCCAGGCGGTGGACCAGAAGTTTGAGTGGGAAGTTCAAAACTTCCAATCCAATGGAGACCCCCTATGGAGTGTGCCTGGCTGGCCCATGGTGGCAGCAAGGAGGAGGGTTGATGGTATTGGCGAAAGTAAGTTTTATTTTTATTTTTGCCTCCTTGCAGCCCCCTGCCCCCACTGATAACTGAATCCATGGTTTGGGAAACAGAAGATAAAGGGGTGGTACTGTACAATGAACAGCTGAGACAACATAATCTATTTGTTGAGTCAAGTGGGGAAAATATAACAATTCTACCATTACCTTCAGGTTTAGGTTAGTATACTGTTAATTTGATTACATGCCATGCAATCCAAGCCATGTTTCATCAGAAATGAATTAGAAACAATCTGGATACTTTTCTAATCTGTATAGATTTTTAAACCTCTAGCATGTAGAATGATTATGTTTCTGTAACCAATTTTGAAATTCAGATTTGCTTTTGTACTCATTCAACAAAACTCCCTGACTTAGTCAAGACCTCCCAGGCCCTGAGTAATGCTACCTGCCTCTGAGCTATGATGTGCTCCAGATAGACAGCTTCAGACTGTACTGTACCAAAGAGAAGAAAATGGGAGTTTAGGTGGCATAACTACTAGGGAACACATTGAAGGAAGCTGGATGTGCACAAAGAAAGCAGAGTGTACTTGTACCAGAATATAACCTGATTGTTGCATCTTAACATCCAAAAATGTCAGTTTTTTTTCCAAGAGAAAAGATAACAGGAACTAGGACACATCCTGTTTTATATGAATAATCTCTAATAAATTGAGGTGAAAGTGTTTTTCATTGTCGGTTATAACCAGGGTGCACATATATGACAGAACCTGACAGCCAGTCAAAGAGATGAAAGGGGAACAAGGGGGAAAGGCACTTGTCAGAAATATTTGGATATGATGCTTCTTTGTGAATCCTTTATGCCACTGAATGAATATGGAGAAATAAGAGTGCTTAGATTTCAGGGTGGGTGACTTCATATACCTTGTGAGAACCATTTCTATGGTTCAATTCTATGGTTTACATAGAAGTTGGAAATGACACTTCACATTCCATTTCGAAGGGAAGATGTGTGCACACACATCAACACATACCAGTTATAAAGCTCATCACTGGAAGCTCCAAGGAATAATGAATTTTCTTTTCAGAATATTTTCCCCCAACAGAACAACAAAAATGGATGCCTACATTGCCAGAGACCTCTGATTTGCAAGAGGATTTATATAGCCTTCTGATTGACCAGCATGGGAGTAGAATACTGGAAGATGTAGACATTTGATCTGATAGAATTTGCATTTTAGTATGGTCCTTATCTTCTCATGAGCCAGCCCATTAAATAGGAACCCATAGAGAACCACTGTGATTCAAATGGGGAAAATGGCTTGAGAGAAAAAAACTCATGTTCTCCATGTTGCTTGTTTGACTTTGGTAAGTCAGATATCAAAGCATATGAAATAATTTGCAGACAGCTGACAAATTGCTGCTACTGTGGATCTCTGTGTCACCTAAAGCTTTTTTATATATCACATATGACCACTAAAGGAAAATCCTTCAATATATTCTATAGAATATATTCAATATATTCTATCTATAAAATTATTTTTAAAAATCTCATGAACTGTGTTAGAATCATAAGAAAGAGACATACTTTTTACAAGCTGGATATTTTTTGAAACTATGAGATCTGACAGTATTAAAAAGTTATGCTGAAGTTCCCCACTTCTGCATAATTTATACAAATATATAAAAAATAATTTGGGCATAGCACTGAGTGTAAAATATACATGTAAAATATACATGATGACTCAGAAGCCCTAAATGTTCTTAAATAATGGAGTGCATGTATTCAAAATGAAGCAAGTTTTGACTTAATAATGTCTTAGCTGTGGAACGTGAACTGTATTCAGATTCTATATAACCATCTGAACTCAGACATTTATGAGTGAATATACACTCTAGGTTCAACATACATAGTTTCTCACCTTGGGAAAGGAAAGGAGCTCATGATACCAAAAGGTTTAGTAAATGACATGACAGACACTTTCAAACCTACCATCTCCCACATGACGGCACAGAACATTTTTTATAGCAAGCAGCACATAGAAATGATATTCTCCAACTGTAGTATCTAAATTATATCAGCCAAAATGAGGAATCTTTCTACTGAGTATTTTATTGAACCTCATGGCGCAGTGGTTAAATGTCTGTACTGCAGCTAAAACTGTGCTCACAACTAGAGATGGGCACGACTCGGGAAAATGACGTTTTTGAGTTGTCGTGTGTCGGAGGCGGCCCATGTCGGTTCGTTTCCGTTTTTCGCGAAAAACCGCAAAAATTAGTCGGTTCGTTTTTTTGTTTTTTCGTTATCGTTATACTGGTTTTGGGGGGGTAGCGGGCTCCTGGAGGCACCTCTGTGGGGTGGGTGCCTCCGCCGGCCCGCTATAAAGGAAGGGACAGCAGCAGCAGGCTCCAAGAGACCCCTCAACATGGGGGTCTCCCATCCTCACCTGCTGCTGCTGCAAAATGGCATGCACAACCATATGGTTATGCATACCATTTGCAGGCAGTGAGACCTGCTCAAGTACCTGATACCCTGGTACGAGCGTGTCGCCAGCCATTTGCAGGCCAGGCAGTGCCACTGCACCTGCTCAAGTACCTGGTCCCTTGGTACGAGCGGGTCGCACCTGCCATGTCCCACAAAGAAGGGAATCGTACTTGCGTGTAGTGCAATGCAAGTCGATCTGGCTATGGGCTAAGGTGGATTAGGGTTAGGGCTAGGGTTAGGCTAATGACGGGTAAGGTTATGGTGGGCTATTGGGTTGCACCTCTGGGTGCCTCTCTGACCCACTAAAAAGACAGTCTGTGACGTATGGGTAAGGAGTCAAGGATTAGGGTTAGCGGGTTAGGGGGCTAGGGCAAGTTTTAGGGGGCTTTTTGGCACATCCCAGAAGTCTCAGTGGCCAAGTGGCCATGCGATTGGTGAGATGGCTCCAAAAATTTGCATGGTCGTCCCCTCCCACATGGCTGGCCAGGCCACTGGGCCAGCCCATCATTGCACACTGCGCAGGTGTAAGAAAAATAAAATAAAATAAAATCAATGGAGGACACAGGAGGAGAGGAGAGACATTTTGTTGCAAGAAAAAACCCACACTGCTACTGTGAAAAATATGGCAGTTCATAAATTTCCGCGTGTTTCTGTTGTGCTTGTGTGTTTTTGGACCACGATTTCAAAAACAATATTGCATTCGCCGCCCCATTTTCGATCCCCCGCCCGCACCGCATGGCATGGCGACGAGGCGACTTGAGTCCGGCTGCCCAGAACGGGGGGAGGCGGGACCCCCCCTCCAGACCAGAAACCCCCCCTCCGGTAGGTGCCCTACTGAGTGAGTGCCCTTAGTCAAGCGGGCATTTTTCCGCCTGCTTTTTGGCCCGGGAATGGGTGGGGGGAGAGTTTAAAAGTTTTTTCCTGCGCCGTCCGTGCCGCTTGCGTTTGCGGCGGCCGTCGGCATCTCGGCGAGAGTGGGCTTTTTGCGAGCCTGCGGCGAGTCCCACCAGACCAGAGCAGCCCAGGACGGAGGGGGGGAAGCCGGGACACCCCCCTCCAGACCAGAAACCCCCCCTCCGGTAGGTGCCCT
>JAHTLZ010000330.1:32390857-32413743 GCA_023846285.1 Phrynocephalus versicolor
ATAAATAAATAAATAAATAAATAAATAAATAAATAAATAAATAAATAGAGGCAGCATGCAAGGTTGGAAAAAGTCTAACAGGCAATATATCTGCTCCTATATTACTTCTCAGGCTGCCTCCATCACTCCTGATTAGTTAGGCAACATCTTTGACATATAGAATGGCCTTCACTCTGGATGGATTGAATGGTTGAAAATGTTGACCTCAGTATTTATAATCTTAGATGATGCAGAATACATACAGTGAGTTGGAGGTGATTTGACAACACCTTACCACAAGAAGTAATATTCATGGACTTCACTGAAGCTAGTGGCCTCTTAACACACATGGATAATAAAATGTTCTCCATGGTTTCAGAATTTTTTAATGGTTCATGGTTTCGTTTGTGCAAGCTGTTTTGCCAAAATGAAACAAAACTCTTTAACTATTTTTCTGTTTGGTATTTCATTTTGCTTGGGCAAAATGGATGTCCTGCCTTCTTCACACTGATTCCTACCCTTTCCCACTGTTCCCATGGCCTCCCTACCTGCTCCTGCTCCTCCTGCTCCAACACTACCATCTTCAAAGACAGCAGACCAGCTTTCCTTCCAGGAGCCATGCTGGGTGGCTCTGCACATGCACTTGCCAATCAGCTGATAGAATGACAATAGTCAAAGACAGCTGGCCCCTCTTCCTTTCCAGGAGCTGAGCCTCCTCTCTGTGTGCAGATGCATGACTTTCAGCCAATAGGCATGTGCATACAGTACACATGCAGGGAAAACTAGCCTGGTTCCCAGGAGGGAAGCCAGGCTGCTGTATCTGAAAATAGCAGCAGTGAAGGAAGAGGCAGAATACCAGGTAGGGAGGCAACAGGGGCAGTAGGAAAGGGGCAGAAAGAGTAAACATGAACCATGAATCATCCCAATTCATCATTTTTCTGGTATGGCCCCCATCTATATTTAAGAGCTCAGGTCAGCATAAGCAGTTATTCTTTTTCTCTTAACTCAAAATGTAAGTCATAGTTAGACTTACAGCAGGGACGTGCAGTGGTCTCTGACTCAGTGTCCATTATAATCACTTTGTGGTTGATTTGGAATGACTTATGAAATCACAATCCCTCTTGTTTATGGAGACTTCCTACCTATGAATGCTGCATTGCAGTCTTTTGGTTAGAAACATTTTAACCCCAAGGAAAACAAAATGTAACCTGAAGGATCTGAGTGGGCATCGCTCTGCCATGTGGACTGACAAGGGCTCTTATCTGCACCCAACAATTATCCTGGATTTTGGTCATATTTGGACATTTGTTCAAATACAAATATCCAGAAAGAACTTCATGGTGGTTAGAGTTGTTTGGCAGTGGAATACTCTGCCACGTAAGGTGGTGGAGTCTCCTTCTTTGGAGGTTTTTAAGCAGAGGCTGGATGGCCATCTGTCGGAAATACTGTGATGGGGGTTCGTGCATGGCAAGGGGTTGGACTGGATGGCCCTTGAGGTCTCTTCCAACTCTATGATTCTATGATTCTATGATAGGTGACAAACAATAAAGTGCCAGAGAGTAACAATACATCGTTTGAATAAAGACTTGAATCTATATCTCTGGAATCATGTCCAACTGTCTGCCCATTATACATTGTTGCACTACAAACAAAAAGGGCTTGGAACTGCATCATAAACACTGCCTGACATAATCTACATTCTATGACTTCCACATGGAGTAAAACCCTTTATAATTTACTGAAGCTTGCTGCTCCTTAGGCATGTGATGCATTCCGGAACATTTAATTTCTTTGGATTTCTCTGGTAACAACACTCTCTAGGCTAATGTTTTTGGATTGTGGCCTATGAAAGAACTGTCATGTCTGGATTTTGCTTACAAAATATTAAGTCCAGTTCTTCAGTGGTGGGATATGCCAGTGATTCTGCGCAAGACAGAAAATAGGACTATATTAGTTGTCATTCTTTTTTCTTGGCATATCCATCAGAATTCAATTTCTCTAAGATGCAACCAAGATACATCCTATTAGTCCATTTTTTTCTAATTGACACGTTCAGGAACCATTTTTGCTCATTAGAAACTAATGAACTTGTTTATAGTTTGTCTTCTACAAAAAAGTCTGAGATATTTTTGTCTATATCTATCAGTTGCTGGAGGTCAATAGTGTTGTTGTAGGACTGTTTCCTAATTACTCAGTAAGATCTAAAGCCCATTTACTTATTCTAAGCAGGATCTCAGATGGGCTTCATCTTTCTCCCAACATTTGATTCTTGCAAAATTATTAGCTCAAAATAGACACAGTTTATGTGGTAAAACAGAAAGAACAACAACCATTAATTTGGAGAGGAGGTGTGCATCAGTTAGCTACTTAAAAATAAATGTTCCAGTAAATAAATGACTGACTTGCTTACTTGCTTGCTTACTTACTTACTTACTGACTGAGTGACTGACTGACTGACTTACTGTTCTTCTAGTGTGAAGCACTACTCTGGGTGGTTTACAACAATCATTATAATGTACAGAACTAAATAATAATTTAACAAAATGTAAGGGGTTGGCCCTGGTTAGTACTTGGATGGGCAACCACCAGGGAATACCAGATGCTGTAGGTGCCTGGAGTAGGAACTGGCAAACCACTCCAGTATTCCTGCCAAGAAAACTCCATGGACATGGGGTCACGAAAAGTCAGTCACAACTGTCACAACAGTTACAACACAACACAATCACACAAGGCATTAATAAATAAATAAAAAACAGCACCAAGAAAAATTTTGTTCCCTGACAGAACAGGGAGCAAAAGATCAAAATCAAATATGGTTGATGTGGAAAGTCTCGCTGAACAGCAACATATTAAGTTGTCTGCTGAATGTTATCAAGGAAGGGGCCAGGTGTAGCACTTGAGCCTGGCACTAAAGTAGCAGTCAAATAAATAGTACCTTTTTTAAAACAAATACTTTCATGATAAGGGAAGGTCTCACATTATTGGTATATTATGACAATGACCAAAACCCCACCAGGATTTTATGCCAGCATAATATAGATAGTGCAACTTTTGAGAGGTGAGCTGCCTCAAGTTATGAAATAACTACAGATATTATCTGCTGCAAGGTGAGTGGCATGACACAGTACAGTGAAGATAATGTCTGTGGCAATTTCTTAGCTCTAAAACTTAATCAGTTCACATTATACTTTCAGCATAAATGAGAGGAGACTGACCATTTGTCACATTATAGGGTTATACATTATGTCCCCAGGTTAAGGCATTTATGATGTAGAGTTTTTGATTTTGGTTTCTGGTTTCTGGTTTTTTTTTTTAACTGACAAAAAATATCTCAACAAAGTCACTGCTTTTTGCCAGTAGGGCACCTTTAAAAAAGGAAGGAAGGAAGGGAGGGAGGGAGGAAGGGAGGAAGGGAGGGAGTGACTGAAATCCTGTTGCTTAGCATACATCAAACCATAACTTTTACACTGTTCTTTAATGATAAACAAACCATCTCTACTGCAAATCTCAAAGGAATTACCAATTTCCAGCTATCCCATACATGCCAGCTTGTGACAAACTCTGACAAGTCCGGTTTTTAACAAAATCAAGGCCTGTTTATCTTCAAGCTGTGATGAAATATCTTTTTTTCCCTTCTTCATTCGAACAAGTACTTTGTTGTTGGAAAGAAATCAAGGCACTGTATTTATTTAGTGACAGATTTTATTTCAAATGATAATAAAATATTTCAATGACTTCTTTCTAAACACGATAACTTGCCCTCAGCCTTTGAGTAAAAATCCAAATATTTAAGATGTTAATTAGCATTGGCAATTAGATATAAGACGTCTACTGCATGCGTGGCTCAATGTGACACCTGTCAGTTTCATTCTATCTGGGAACAAACACACACACATCCATCAGATCCTGTTTTTAAGACTCTCAGAGCAACATTCCCCTGATACAGATTTCAGCAGACAGTTTGAAATGTTCACAGTGTTAATCACAAACTTCATCTCTATAGCAAAGTGAGTGTGTCTTTGGTGAGCTCTTAAGATGACAATGAGCACAGCCAAACCAATGCAGGCAGAAAATTCTTGGGCTGCATGTGACAAGACTGAATGCTTCAGATTGCCTTGATTGTTTTTGAGTAGGTAATTTGTTAAAGGTGGAATGCAGTTCACAAAAGCAGAGGGAAGGAAAAATGCACAGCCCAATCAAAATGAAATGGCATCTTTCTTTCAAACCCCGCATTATATTCCCACAAAGGGTGCTTTCAGGAGCAATGTCAGTAAAATACAAACTCTGTACAGTGTTGTGACATCTGCACTGGTATGCAGAGATCCTTTTGCTAATAGTTAGGGAAGCAATTTAGCTTTTGACCTTCCATGCTCCAAAATATGCCAGTGCTGTGACAATACCTCTCCGGAGGATTGTTACACCATCATCTTAGAATGGCAGTGCTGGAAAGGCCCCTATGGATCACCCAGTCCAGCCCATGTCAAGGTGGCAGAGAGGGGTTGCCACATCTCAGGACCCTGGTGGACATTTCAAGGATATACTAGCCTTCTTTGTGTTTCAAGAAGAGCAGAGACATCTCAGGACAAATGACCTGGGAGAAAGAGGAATTTTGACTTTTATCTGTGAGGTGGCTTTAAACCTTGGGTGCACTCACAGCCATGTCTCAACCCTTTAATACAGTTCCTCATGTTGTGGTGACCCCCTTGCCCTGCTAGGAAGAAGCCACAAGCCCCCATTAGCAGACCACTTCCGCAGGTGCCATAGAGAACTTCCCTCTACAGGCACCCTTAGCCAATCGCAGCGTCCGGTGCCATTGATTGACATCTCCTCCAACCTATCAAGCTGTAATTCACTTTTCCCCCTTTCCTCCCCCTCCCCCTCCAGACTCAAGCCATTTGTGCCTTTTTATTCACTGGCTCATGGCGACCCCTATGAAATGGTTGTTTGACCCCCAGAGGGGTCCTGAGCCCCAGGTTGGGAACCACTGCCCTAGGAGGAATGGCAGCAGGAGCTGAAGTTACTAGGTGCAATCCCATCTGCTGAGCTGTCAAAATATTCTCAAGCCACCCCAGCTCTGAGTTGTCATATTAGCTGGTACAACTCTGATTTTGGGTACACCTCTGATATGGTATGACAAGTGAGAACAGAATTCTGTAAGCTATTACTGATGCTGTGGTGCAAGGGCAGGTGGAGTCAAAGCAAACTGTTATAACTTTTGAACAGGTTTTGGATCAGAACTGTATCTGGCAGAGTAATTGTACATGATATGGGATTGCTTTCTGCCTAATTTCAAGAAGTGCTACCAACAGTGGAAGTTGATTAAAAAAACTAGTCCACCTGAATGTTCTATTACCAGTTGCAGAAATACTAAAACTCCCAAAAATTTAAAGTTAGGTACATGATGATACTTTTTTGCTTTTAAGCTTCCATCTCCATTCCCTATCCTAGTCCTTTCGTAAACAAATTCTGACCTATATGAGACTCTTTTTAGAACATCTCATATACTTGCATTTCTTGTCCACTTGGATCATTTCATCATTTACAGTGACAGATCTAGGATATCAGAGCGGGTCAGTAGAATATGACTTTGCGGAATTCCTTAGATAAACTTTCAACTCAAAAATAGAACAATATTACTTATATTTTCAGAACATTCTGTGGAAGTAAAGCCTGGCTGATTAATTGTTGCAGTCTACTTTTCCTCTTTCCTTATGTTGTAATTATATTTAATGCCAATAGACAGTCAAAAAAGATATACATAGGAAGGTGGTGGAAAACCAGGCAGAAGGTGGAAGGGAGAGAGAAAAAGATGGACAGACAGACAGATATAAAGACCTGCTGTATCTTTATGTCACCACTTAATTTAGCAGTTGCAGGTAGATTTATAATTTGTAATTTCTATTCTGGATTTCCACAGATTTATGGACTCACAACTCTTTATCTGTGCAATTAATTCATTGACAGGATGGAAAGTTGACTGAAGGATTAATTCTTTCCATCTTACACATGGAGGTAAGGGATCAATGGAATCTGGTCTCGGGGAAGAGAAACCTTGTAAGACTAGTTTTCTCTGTCTCCCCTTCCAACTTGTGGCTGCTTCAAAAGTGTAGAGAAAGGGAAGAGATACACCAAACTATGAATATGTCAGTGCTCTAACAATAGTAAGTATAGCACATATCCTTTCTGCTTACCAGAGAAGAGGTGGTTGCATTGACAAGAGAATGTTCAGAGCATGACAAAGGCCTTTGCATATTTTAGAGAACCATGACAGTGAAAAAGGGGAAACCCTAACCAATGCCTGTAGAAAGCAATACTACAGTATGAAAGTATTTAGGGTACAAAGAAATGGCTTCCACAGCTCAGCAACCCTTTCTATATCAAATAACCAATAGGTAGGAAGAAAAGGCCAGAGTTTTCAGGAGTAATGCCACCAGTGTTCCCTTAATTGACACCAGAATTCATAAACTGCCCCAATAATTTTCATTTTCAGCTATCAGAAGATGATGGAATAGTGTGGACAGCTTCCCAATCAGGTGAGGAACTGAAGTATAGCTGGAAGCTCTTCCTTTGTATATGCTTGATATCCTTCTGGCTGCTGCATATTGTAAGGAATATAAGAAGTTTTCTTGTCTTCATTGAGCCTTGCTTGAACAAGAAGACATGGGTGGTGGTGGTAGAATATGTTAAAATGTTCAGTATTACTAAATTTTATACTATGTCCAAACCAGGCTTGCTATAGATCCAAATACTTTTATATCACACAGCTGGTATATGCTTAATCCATAATAAAATGCCATATGCCATACCAATCATTTTAGCTATTATTTACACTTATAACATGGCAATATGGGTTTATTTTAACAACCCATATTACCATGCTAGAAGGGTAAATACCGTAGCTAAAATGATTGGAATGGCATAGGATGTTTTAGTATGGATTAAACAAACCTAATATCTCAAAGCAGCTAAAGAGAATTAGAACTGCATAGCTGGAAGGGAATCGATGGATCATCAAGGAGGCAGAGTGGTGGATCAAATTCCCAACTTCTGGCTTCAAAGCCAGGAACTTAAACTACTGAGCTATCCAGCAGTTCTAAGATGAAGGCCGTTACTTCACGAAGTACTTCGCTTCGCAGCGGGATTGCCTTCGCTTTGAATGCGAAGCCGGTCACGTGGTCTCCCTTCGCCCCCACCCCTCTTTCTCTGTCCTCACCATGCGAAATTTTAGGATCGAATCCATTACTACCTCACATGCTCCCTTCGCTTTCGGAAGCTTACTTGCAACTTCCGGTTTCTGCTTTCTTTTATTTTTAAAAAAAAATTACCACGGCGTATCGATGCATCGATACCCGGCTGTCATTTGCGGTCAGAGGCGCACAAGCCAGCGGTCAAGCCCGGCACTCAAAGGCCCCTGCGGTTGTCCCGAGGACTTGTGGGCGGCCATCGTGTTTCCCTGAAGCAGAGCAGCTGGGTTGGTTTTTTTGGGGGGGGCGGGGTGGGGAGAGGCTTCTCTCAGCTTCATCGCCCTGTGTGCCCCGCCGCCGCTCTTTGGGTGGGCGCGCGTGGGGGTGTCTTGCAGCGGCGGCAACCGACACCCCCTCCCCCTCCCTCTGTGCAGCCCTTCGCCATCCCTTGCCAGGGGAGGGGCTCTGCTCACGTCACCCGGGGACGCTTGCCCCCCCTCTGTTGCCCCTGCCCCGTGTACAGAAGGCAAGATCAAAAGAACGGGTTAACCGAAATATCTATGCATCCGCATTTCGGAGAAAAAGTAAGTTAAAGGAAATAAAAATTTATGTATTAACTGGCCACACGTGACTTTGGATGCGAAGCGGGATGCAAAGCAAAGGAGATTCCCGGCCTCCGGCAGGGGAATCTCTCGCCCCGCTTGGAGCACGGTTTAGGGGGCGTGGTCGGGGTGGCACCGAATCCAAAGAGGAGGAGCGTGCGGACTGAAGCGATCCATTCGCACGGAAATTACGGCTCGCTGCGCAGCGAGAGGTTCGTGAAGTAACGGCCGAAGTTAACATCTGTGTTTTCAGAAAGATTATATGAGGACATAATTCAGGAGAGCTATGGTTATCTTCAGCTCCAGGATCCAGAATTCCAAACACCACATTGCCACGGGTGATTTATTATCTGATAACATCAATGTAAGTTACACTCAAATATAAAAAATGCTACCATAAAATGTTAAATGCATTAACCTGTGAGTAAAGCCCTACTTTGGCATTAAGATCCCCACATATTTGCACTCCCTGTCAGAGAGAATAGGAAGAAGCAAAACTGCATTGCCTCCTCAATCACATCATCATCTCCAGCTTGTTGTGTCATCTTCATGTCTGTGATCTCAATGATATTTAAGGAAATCACAGATATAATGGGCATTAATATCTCCAGTGGCTGCTTTGTTGAATATGATTAACAGGAGTCGATTAAAGAAAAAGGAAATGGGATTAATTACTATTATGGCCACTGTGGCACGGTTGATATTTGTAAAGAATTGGAAAAACAATGCTCAATTTAATATGGAAGAATGGTATAAAGAAATGTGGAATATGGCAATAATGATAAATGAGCATGTGAAGCCAAGGTTAGAAAAGGGAATATTGAAATGTAATGATTTCAAGTACACCTGGGATTTATTTTTTGTTATATGTGTTCCAGGAACACAAAGGGCATATACCTGGAGGGGAATAAATGTATTTTAGAGATAAATTGAGTGGTATGAAATATAACTTAAAATTTTGACTCATCCCAAGAGCAGAGGGGTACGCAGGGGCGATAGTTGTTATTTTGTTTAGTTTTAAGTTGATTTTCAGTGTATTTACTTTATTTGCTGTTGTTTTGTTACTGTTAATCATCATCATCATCATCATCATCATCATGATGTTTGTGAGTGTTTCTGTTTGTGGCTTTAGTACCTTTTGGGGTTTAAGGTTCTCCATGGCAAATGTCTGCCCTCCAAATCTGAAAGGTGAGGAAGGCGGTGAGGAAAGGACTAGTGGTTTTACCCCTACTCTCCCACAAGCTATATTAATAATATGAGGGATATGAATGGTTGGATGTGGCTTAAGTGAATATAGGAAGCAAATTACAGGTTTATATGCATTTATATGGATTTCTCAGAGCTGTACCACCAACTGACTAAGAGAAGATGCAGCGAAAATGTCATTCATTGCTTCTTGAACAGGCGCGGATGTGAATTTCTATTCCTCCTACGTATCTTTTCTAATCTTAGTATTCTGATCCCTCAGGACAGTTAAGTCATCTCTTTTCTTCCCCTCTGCCTTTATCAAGCTCTTCTGTTCCACTGGGAGAGAAACTATTCCAAGTTGCCAATCGTTTTGATCTCTAGGAGGATTAATCAGTAGTCTAAAAGAAATTAGATGACTATTGATGAGCACATCTCATAAAAGTGAGGGTCTATATTGAAAATGAAATCCTTTCCCATACTCCTGGGAAAACGTGTCATTGTTCAAGAGCTGTCCTACATCTCCAGATGCATTAAAACACAGCAGAGTCTGAAAGTGCAAGATTATAAATGGCAGGGGTTGAAACTGTTGCATATAACTTAAAAATAATAATAATAGCTGCATTGCTCTCTGTGATGTTTAAGGTAGAGGACGTTTGCCTGCCTTCAATGTCACAGAAAAAAAGTGAAAAGCAAACTTGTTTAATGAGATGAAGTAATATAATAGGTCTTATTAAAAACAGATCCAGAGGGTGATGGTCTTTGAGTACAACTGCAACAGATACAGGGCATGTTAATAGACCAAAATATGTCAATTCTTGAAAAGCATAACAATGATAAAATGTTCAGAAGAATTGAGATGCAATGGTTAAAATGCAGTATTAAGAAGCAATCAAGTAGACCAATTGAATCTGAGGGCATTTCATGGGTGAACTCCTTCAGCCAATGTGTGAAATAGTTTATTTTCAAGAATTCTAGAAAACAAGTGCCTGCAACATTATCTTGATGATTCTGATATACCTTAACTGTCTTGTGACTGTAGCAGACAGGCATCCTTCTACATCAGGCATGTCCAAACTTTGGCCCTCCTGATGTTTTGGACCACAACTCCCAGAATTCTAAGCTTAGATTGCCGATGGCAAAGGATTGTGGGAGTTGTGTTCGAAAACATCTGGAGGGCCGAAGTTTGGACATGCCTGTCCTTTGTACTTCCAGTTTTTGGTGGGATACTTAACTATTTAAGTGACAAGTTATGGTTTAGGACCCGCTATTGAACTTGTTGAGCTTGCTGAGTTCTTCTGCATCTCTGGTCTTTCAATCTTCCCCATTTTTCACGGTGCCATCTGTAAGTATGTTTCCAACAGATTATCAGTTCCTGAATAACAGTTCCTGAAATAGGGAGGAATATTTACAATACAAATTTGAAGGGTGTGTCCACATTTTAAAACTGACTGGTTCACCAAAGCTTTCTAAATTGTCTGAGATCTATGAGTGCACCATGAAAAAAAAGGAATGAAATATCACTACCAGGTGCTGGACGTTTTTGGGCGTGTGGTCATCCAAAACCCAGTTACATTATTTACATGTTTTCCCTTAATATCCTTTGAAAAAAGAATCAGAGGAAGAAAGTAAAGTTTGTAACATATGTTTTTCAGCCTTTGCTCTCGCAATAGAGGAATAACTTCTTCAGCAACAATTAGAGCCTGGGTCAACATTTCAATAGAATATCTTCAAGAGAATAACTTCACCACCAGCATAAAGAAAGACAAATTTTCTTGACCTTGTTTTGATACTTTTATCAACGGTTGTGGTGCTGCTGAAAACAGTAAAAAAATTAGGACAAATCAAAAGGGAATCATTAACTTAATGTTGTAATTAATTTAGCAATATGTATAAATAAAATATGGATCCAATTCACAGCCATTTGATATGCATATTTATGTGTCAAAATGTACAAGAAAATGTATCATGAAGACATAGGTGCATTTGACAGGAAAAGGCTTTCTATCATTTCTGCCAAACTAAAGTATATTCCAATTCAACCCAGTAGCATTTTCGTAGTATGTTGTGATGTCATTACAATACAGTCCTCTAGCTACTATCTTTTCTCAGCATTTATTTGTTTACCTAACAAGTACTTAAGCAAGTATTTAGAATAAGCTGTAGGAAAATTTATACTAGACATTATTGTTATGACTAGAGATGGGCACGAATCAAAAAAAGGCATTTTGTTTGTCGTTTGTCGTTTGGAGGGTCCGTTTCGGTTTGTTTCTGTTTTTCGTGAAGTTTTGCAAAAAAATTATTTTTGTTTTCGTTCATTTCATTACCATTTCGTTACCATTAATTTCAATTTTTTGTGATTTTTAAGGATTTTAAGCAATTCACTCATATTGCAGTAACGGAAACGAAACACATAACAAAATTTCCGGTGTTTCTGTTTGTTTCATTTCATTTTAGAGACAAAATTCATTTGTCATTTTGTTATGTAACGAAATGAAAAAAACGGAAATGAAAACTTGTTTGTTTCATGCCCATCTCTAGTTATGACTTCTATACATCTCTGCAACTGAAATCTTTATAAGTAAATATGGATGGCAATATGGCTTCTTTATTTGTGCTAAATGTAACTGACAGGATGTACGTAGAGCTTCTCTTCCATCCCAGCACACACACACACACACACACACACACACACAGAGAGAGAGAGAGAGAGAGAGAGAGAGAGAGAGAGAGAGAGAGAGAGAGAGAGAGAGAGAGAGAGAGAGAGAGAGCGTGAGAGAGAGAGAGAGAGAGAGAGAGAGAGAGAGAGAGAGGGAGGGAGGGAGGGAGGGAGGGAGAGAGGGAGAGAGGGAGAGAGGGAGAGGGAGAGAGGGAGAAGAATTCTGTTTTATGCAATTAGAGCAGAACAGTCCTTTCTCTTTCTGAAACTAAGTAGAATTTCACAAAAAAGAACAAGACAACTTACTCAAAAACGACTCATTTTTTGATGGTCCAATCAACAAGGGTGCAATTTTACACATATGGAGAAATGCACAAATTCTTTTTGAAGCTGAAAAAAACCTATCTCACAGTGAAGAGAGCTGTTTTCTGTTTTCTCAACCTGCTCAATAGCAGATTCTTGCTCATGCAGAACTTCAATATTGATTAAAGTTACTTATAACATCTATTTTTGAACCATTCTGCTTCAATATTCCTCACTTAGTGATTGGCAGGAAGGAGTAGAGCTTGGAAAGTTACTTTTAAGAATAATGGATATTTTATAAGACCAAAGTCATCTATAACTCTGGGTAGCTCTGGGTACCACAGTAGGAACCTACTGTATCACTGCTCAGTTATGGAGGGTTCATTTATGGAGCTCATAACATCAACATGTCACTAGTTAGTTATGGAATCCAGATCACCATTTAGAGATGGGCACGAAATGAACTTTTAATTTGTTTTGTTTTCTGTTATTCATTTTGTTAATGAATGAAATGAATAACGAACCAACCCATCAAAGAAAAATGAAATGAAATGAAATGGAAATTTCCATTTTGTTCGCTTCATTTTTCTTTACCCCCTACCTTGTTGCCACCGCTAGAACTGTAACTCCAGGGAAGCTCACACTGGTAGCTGTGCTGGCCACAAGCCAGTGCCTCAAAAAGCCCGCAGCTGGGGACTTTTTAAAATAAAATAACAATTTAAAAAATAAAAAATAAAATAAAAAAGTGCAGACCCGGCGCCTGGGGCCATGTGGTCAGGCACTCTAAAATAATAAAATAATAATAATAAAAAGCTCCAACCCAGCCCCAGGGGCCACGTGGTCAGTGCTGGAAAAATTAAAAAATTAAAAAATGAGGCGCGGGAAAGCTGCCGTTGTCGGGATTGCCACCGCCACTGCCACCACCACCACACTGCTGGGTAAGGTAAGTCGGACTCAAACCAGTTTGGCTTGGTTCGAGTTCATACAAATTCTTTTTTTAAAATTCATACAAACCCAAACTGAACCGAATCAAGGATGGCCCCGAAACAGAACCAACCGAGCCATCGGTTTTCTGTTTCATGCCCACCTCTATCACCATTCCAATATTGTTCACTTGTGGATGAGCATGTTATTTCAGGTTCTTAGGGGAAAGGAAAAGCACTGTGTTAGGAATGCACAACTTCAGTGGGTGCATTCCTGGCACAACGTTCTGTCCTGAAGCCCTTGAAGGGACAGTGTAGAATGAATGAATGAATGAATGAATGAATGAATGAATGAATAATCTCAAGATGACTGGAAGTACATTTCTTGTTTTAAAAACAAGTATGTCAAACTGTGCACCCCCCCCCCCCCCCCCGCTGCTAAAATCTTCAAAGAGCTGCATTTAGCCTTTTTCTCCAGGAAAAACAAAACCCAAAAAAAAAAACAAAAAAACCACACACACCACCATGGCATGGTGAAGGGGCTACAAAAATAGCCTCAGGACCACATGCCACCCAAGGGTCATATTTTTCCCAGTGATGATATATGTCACCTTGCCCACAAAGCACTGGTCAAGGTAAAGCTCCTCACAGTTTTCAGTTCTAGGTAATCTTTTTATTTTACTTTATCCTATGTTGATGGGATCCTATGCTGGAATAAGGAATCCATACTGACTTAATTGACAAAATACAAAGAAGGACTTTCAAACCTTGATAAAATCATGTATCCGACCACTAAGCTTACAATATCCTAAGGCACATCCCATAACCTCAATGTAGAAGAATGAACTGAAACAAACAGGTGCTTTGTGAAGGTGAAATTAATATTTGAAAACCACTTTGATTTATTCCAACATGAAAGGAGCGACAGAAGTGCAAAGCAGTATTTAAATATGTATGACATATTGAATTGGGGGTTGGGGGGAGGGACAAAGACAGAGACAAGTTTTGCCTCCATCCTATGTAAAGTTCTCATTGCCACTGTCTATCATCATCATGACTAGCATATTCCTGGAAACGCATCTTAAATCAAAATTCCATGCATGTCTATTCAGATGTTAGTTCAATGGTGTTCAGTCAGCTTTGCTTCCATGTAAGGGTAGACAGGGCTGCTGCTTTAGATACCTATTTTTCTAGAAGAGCACAACTGTATTCATGTTCAGTCTTTGCCAGTGTATGGCTTGCTAAACACAGCATTTCTACATATTTCTTCAAAACTTCTCCATGGCACTAAAATGATGCATATAGATTTATTATTTATTTAAAATATTTTATCCCATGTTTCTCCTTAAAAGGAACCAAGGCATAAAACCCATCAGAGAGAGAGAGAAATCAATAATTGACCAAAACTTCACAAAAAAACACAAATTAAGGTTTTCCCACTGATATGCCTCTTCCTCTCTGGCATGGTTAAATTAGAATTATTTAAATTATTTAAATTATTTCATACGGACAGCAAACATGAACCTGTGCCACTGACCTTCCAGTGATATTCAGGACTACTCTCATAGTTTAATGTTACTGTGTACACTTAACATTTATTTATTTCTTTATTATTTTATTTTAGTGTATTTTTACCCCACCTTTTTCCTTGGAAAAGGACCAAGGTGGCTTACTATGATGAGGGAGTAAAATTAAGAGATATTCAATTATTGAGAAAAGGGTTAAAGGCTTTCGGTTGTTGGGATTTTATGGTGTTCTAATTTGTATATTTGATTTGTTTATCTTTTCAAGTTCTTACAGGATGGAGGCGTGGCTTCTGAAGGGAATAACAACAATAGATACAGTGGGAAATGCTACCTATTGCGATTTGGTAGGATAGGGTGGCAGATGGAAAGATGCTAAGATCAACAAATGGTTAACAAATTATGTTGGTTTTCTCCCTTCCCATAATTTCACTCAACATTTAAAATATGGCTAAGCAGTTCTTTATATTGGGTTCAGTAAGCTTTCACCCTGTTGTATGAGCGACCCTCTAGCATTCTTTCCAACTATAGGGTAAAAGGCAGTACCTTACTTGCCTTACATACCAGCTTCCATTCAATAGATATGTAGAATTGTGTAGTAACAGGAAGTGCCAGTTAGGGAGCTGGGAGGGGAGAACCTACCACCCAGCTAATAATCAGGTAGAGTTGTGCTTCTGCACAAAATATTGGATTTGGAGTTCTGATAGAATTACAAGCCTTTGGATTAGGAATTTAAAAAAAACTGGAATTTTTGGATTTCAGGAAATCCATTGTCAATGGGAATACAATACCATCACAATTTCCCCCTTAAAAACAAAACAAACTGGGGAAAAATCGATTTGCTTTTGCCCTCTGGCATATTCCCAGTGATTGTGCCAAAAAAGAAGAGTACAAGCCAACAACCAACAGTGTCTAGATTTTGGGAAATGAGTGCAGTAAGCATCACTATATAACTCTGAACAGTGGAAATGCCAGCAACACTGTGAAAACAGAGGGCAACTCACACCGGGGAATAGCTAAAAACACTGGGCAACTCCAGAATGCAGATTAGGGCAGTAGCTGGTAGCCTGTGGGCGGCAGGAACTGTCATTTGTATGGAGCTCAGTATAGTTGAGAGAGCACAGTCTTGGAGTATCTTTTGGAAGAATGAAAGAGACAGAGGGAACTGGCATGGGATATTTGGTACTATGTATGAGTAGAAGATGTCATTCTGTCTTACTTACTTAAAGGGGATTCCAGAGAATCCCAGCAATGGTAGGTTGACTTTAAGGAAAATGGATTTTTCTACAAATCCAGATTCCAGGCTTGAACAGTGTAGACTTGTACATAATGCAAAGTTGGCTGGCGTCTTCCCACCTAGCCCATGATTATGCTAGATATCCACCATCCTTTGTTCAGTTAGAGATTATTAGAAAGTACCTCTAACCCTATGGTCTCCTTCACCCACTAATCCTTGTCTCAATATGTCCTCCAGCATGCCAACCAAGCCCTAGAACAGTGGTAATATTGGGATGACCTGGCTACAGATGGGTGTCTCTTCACTAACGACCTGTGTTGCACTCTCAAAGTTTGGAGAACACAGACCACTCATAGACCCACTATCCAGGTTGCAAGAGTGCCCCTAAGCTTCATTTCTCAGTGAAGCACTGCAAGATTCCTAAGAAACAGGTTTCACATTCATTTCTTCCTCCAGCCATCAGAAATCTGGGCTTTTGCTTTTTAATCTATAGGAGTAAACGGCACTCTGAATATTGGGAATTATTATTTTAGATATTCAGAACTTTATAATGCAGATTTTGATATACAGTGGTACCTCTACTTACGAGTTTAATCCATTCCGAATGCATGTTCATAAGTCGAACAGCTCATAAGTAGAGCAGCCGTATCTAAAAAATTAAAATAATAAAATAATGTAAGTAGAGCAGACCACATTTAACATTTGTAAGACAGCAGTTAAAATGTCAACAGTTTTCCACACTTAAGTTGAATTACTCATAAGTAGAACCACTCATAGGTAGAGATGCCACTGTAATTGAAACTATCCAAATATAGCACTATTCAGTGAATATTTCCAAATGCAAATGCACTTCTCTAATAGATGTAACATGCCTTTGCAGTGATACCTTTGTGTTGATAATTTACTGGGTAAGAACTAAGGCCGAAAGAACAGCCTTTTCATTTTTGACAATCTAGGATATGGGAATTAGTTTTGGTGAGAAAACTTTCTGTCCACTCACAACTGAAGTGCCAGAATTCTAGTATAGCTTTGCTTTATAAAACCTTTAGCAAACCCAACATCACGTATGGTGATTTATGGAAATATGTGTTATGTTTACTAGTAATACTATTTGATATGTTTACTATGTGGGATTTGATGGTTCAGAACTATTTGATTGTTGTGATTATTGTACCTTATGGAACTTTAAATAAATACATGAAGAAACATACTCTCTCATTCCTGAAAACAATGGAACTGCTGTGGGATGCTGATTTTCTGAAGAATGGGGAAATGTTAAGGTCAGTAAAGATTTTCATTAGTATGGGCAGTCCTTTATGAGAAAAGCTGTCACATTGCCACAAAATCTTCCAAAAGACATAGGAAGTTCAGAAAGTTCACAAATATTCTTAAATCATTCGAGTCTCCATTATTCTCACAGTTAAATATATCTTATAAAAGTAAAGCAGTCTTAACAGTACAGTGAGGAACAACTCACATCACTCTTTGGTTAGAGCCCAGAACAGGGACATAAAATTAATCTCACTGTTTTTGCTTGCCAAACATGTCCCTACTTTTGTCCTTATTCTTCAGACGAGTCTTCTTCATTTGACCTTCTGTATTTTAATCCCCCTCCCTGCTTTCGAAACAAAAAGTGAAGAAGACAAAAAAATCTTTATGTGGAGAGTTGATGGGAAGGGCATGAAAAAAATGTAATTTAGATGACTGCCAGGCAGACTTCTCCTGAACTTTCCCCCCTCTTTTCAAACTAAAATGTTCTTCTTGCAGACTTCCTGCTCCCAGCATGTTTTGACATGAGTTGGAGTGAGGCTAATCATGTGATTGGAATGCAGCCTGCAGAAACTTTTTCGGCAGGTGGAATTCACTCTTTGACCTTCGCCTGCCTTCCGCTGACACACAGTATAAAGTTGATCTCCATTGGCAAAGGCGGAAGAAGTATTTAAGTGCAAATTATTTTAACCCAGCACACCTCGCCAACTTTCACAATGAGAAGCAGGGCTTTCTTCAAAACAGCCATGTATACCTGCTTAAGACTCTGGTCCTGATTGCCTGTCACCTCACACATTAAAAAACCTCAGGCAACAGTATTATAGCATGAGAAGGACATCAGGTTGGCTGGTTTGGGATGGGGTGGGGAGTAAGAAAGAGCTGTATAAATTGAAAGCATGTTCTTATTCAGCCTGTGTTATTTACAGTGAGATGCATCTAAAAATAATAATTACCACTGAATGTCAAAGCTTCAATGAATGAAGGATAACTGGGTTCAATTGGAGTGAAATTAAAGTTACAGCACAGCATTGAATAATATCATTCTATTCAAGAACTGTTTCTGTTTCTGCCCTCCCCCCATACACATTTATTACAATGGAAACATTTATAAAAGAAATCCAAAGTGTCAACTACATCCACAAACTATTCCTTTCTCAATTATTCAGTCTATGATTCCTGTGGCTAAATTACTTCATCTTTGAGCACGAGATAAACTTTACGTTGATTGCAACCATAAATGTGTCAAAAATCAATAGGTATCCAAGATCATTAGGGATTGTGTACAAAGATCTTTACCAGAATTTGAAATGCTCTGCAAATATTGACAAAGTATCACCCTAGGTGTTTAAAATATCCGAATCACAGAATGTTCACTTGATAAAAAGAAACAGACTGAAAGTGGAAGACAGGCTGTGTAAATACCATATTTGCATTTCTGGGCCAAGGCCATGTAATACCAGCATTCTTCATCTGTCTCAGCCGTTCTGTGATGTTAATTAATATCACACATATCTGAGTGTCATTGCTAAGAAACTAAACAAAAAAAATGAAAAGATCAGGCACTGCTTTGTGTTGAAATAATTACATTTTATTAAACTCTGAAAAAGTTTGAAATTAACACTATTTTATGTTAGTGATTTCAAGGCCTCAGTGCCAAATCTCCTGAGAATATTGTTCTTGTGGTTCTACCACAGCAGGACTCTCTAATAGGACCTGTACTTATTTTGACAACTTATATATATAAAGTCATATAAACTTGTAGCAAGAGAATATGCAGTGTTGGCTCACTGACTCCAACGTGATAAGGCATTAATATGTTGTACTTTTATCATTTTCCCCAACTCATGCCCCCTATCACTGTGTAGTTATTAAGGCTTCAATTCCAATCACACTTGCGGAGCATAAGACCCATTAAGCTCAGTGGCACTTCTGAGAGCATACACATAGGATAGGAATGTTATGTAAATGCTCATGAAGAAGACAACAGTGACTAATTTGCTGTTGTTTTGAGCCCCATGCTAGAACAGATATTAAATGGCATCCTCCAGCACAAATATCTTCTGTTCAAATTTGCACAGTATTTGTGCAAATTTGCTAGAACCTTACAGACTTTGGAGTTATAAGGGATATGCGAGATTTGCTGCCTCCTTGACTGCCTCTCTGTCAGTCTCTGTTGAGCCTCTGTATTTCCCATGCAGCTTTCAAACAGAGATGCATGGATCAGACCATGCACACACACACACATACACACACACACACAAACCCAGATTGCTCACACAAAGACAGATCCAATTTGGACATTCCTTTCCCAGCCTCTTTCCTCAGATGAACCTAAGAGAAAACCTTGCACTCTGAAGTTGTTATCTCTAATCAGCTACTGAAGGGGGGCCAGGGAGAGAGAACTTTTAGAGGCCTAAAAAAGAAAGATGAAATAGCTAAGTAATTTAGATATCTGGCTTCAGAACCAGAGGTTTGCTTTCATGATATGCTTACTGGGGAAAGACCTAGTCTATATAGACTTGGACAAGCTGCATGGTGGCTCCAGGGCTCCCAGAAGAAGGGAATGCTAAGCTACTGAGTATAGTCTGTCTAGCAAACTATGAACAGCATCACCATATGTCAGAATTGACTTGAGAGGACATGAAGATTATTATTAAAGAAAAAGGGGAATCTTAGAGAGGGTGCGAAGTGGTAATGCCCAAATGCTATATCCAGATCATGCTACAGAGTTTCCCTTTTTCTCAGTCACCCAAACAGTTTCCTTATTCAAATTCTCAAGAAACTACATCTATGCCTGAAGCAACCAAGATAACATTATATTCTAAATGTATTTCCACACATATATGTCTCCAAATAGCATTTCAGGTTAATCCGTATGTCTACCTCAAGAAAGAAAGATGTCCGTTAATTTGTTGCCACTTTATGTCAACAACAACAACAATCTTTATTTGCGGCCACAGGCCCAACCATACTTTATGTCTCTTCCTTGGAGAGAAAGAAAGAAAATTATTGATTTTCTTCAAGATGAGGATAGCTTTGAACTGGATCATTCCTAGTCCATTCACATCCTGCAATTTGAAATTCTTAGTCAGGAAAATATTCTGACCTGAAGATTGGTTTCTCATTCTGATAATATGAAACATATGAGGTATAAGGCAACTATCTGTAATAACCATGGCTAGCAACATAGGTTAGAATAGTTGGGGAGCTTCCGAGGTCCATGGTGCAACAGACAGCCCACTGAAGTTATTTGCACTAATATATTGTTAGCATTTGAGTGATGGCCAAGTCCTGCCATATTCACAGACAGATTTCATCCACCATCTCTGTCAGTCACATAGGCTTTGCTGATTCCTTTGTGGCTGAATGTGAGCTTCAGACTAGAAGATTTGTATCTTCCCCCCCTTATTCTATACAGAATGAACAAGTATAGCTAGAGGCTGGTGAGCCCAAAAAGGTTAATTTAGCCAACTTTCCTTTTCGTTAACAATTAGTTGTCCTAATTGGTACCGACAGATGCGAAGTATGTGGCAGCTGGGGCACTGGAAGATTAGAGAGGTCAGTTAGGTTGATTTTGTTCACACAGTTTGATTACGACATTTGTTACAATAAGATTGGTTACAATGTTAATGGCAAGCCTATGAAGGTCATGCATGAGGAACTTTCACAATTACAGCCTATGATGATTGGTGATTTCTGAGTCTTGGGCCTTATAGAGGTCACACTTTGAAACAGCTTTGAGTACAGCGGTTCACAGAGCCAGGATAAGGTGATAAGGAAAGGTCTCCCCACAAATGAATTGGTGGAGCTGAATGCCCTCTTCTTAGAACCAGGATTTTCTTGTCCATTAATTATGGCAGATCAATAATCTACTTTACATGTTAGGGTACCTGGGATCAGTGGACTACTTTCAGTTTTATACACACTGGACACTCTTTGTATCACCCTCTGCTTGCAACAGTTCTTTGATCTGCTCCTCCTTTACCCCATTGCTAGTTAGTTATCCACCTCTCTCTTGCTCTGAAAAAGAAGGCGGTGGCAATATCATGAAGAAACAACAGGAATCCACCCCCTGTTTGTTCATTGGTAGTCTCACAATCCTCAACATGGCAATAGTCAAGGGGGAGAGTGTAGGAACTGGTAAGAAGGCACATTACAGATGCCACATTACCGGGGGGGGGGGGACTGTTATATCCAAGGACCCTACAAAATCCTGAACCAGCAGTGGTTCTAAGCCACATCTACTCGCTTCCATAACATCAGTGAGCATAACATTTTCTGAGACAAGAGGTCCATTGTTCTATTTGTAAATTTGTAATCTGGTGGATTCTTAATTCTGAGGAAGAACGGTTGAACTCAATGAGACATAGTAAATAGACTCTAAATTCAACAGAAGTACTTTGATAGAAATGACAACCTTGCACCTACCTTTAAACCCATTTATTTGGTAATAATACCATTAAATTCATGAGAACCTACTTCCAAAAAATTCCTTCAAATAATTGCAGTTATGAATTTAGAAATGCTTGCATTCAATCAGCATTTTCATCTGGAGGAACTGGCAGAAGCTGTTCCCATGTTACCATAAGCAAACCAACTATTAAGTTCTTAACAGTTTCAAAAACATGCAATATCCTGCCAAAGCAAAGCAATGATTGCTCTTTTCTGTAAACCACCCAGAGACTCTGTTGCACTATGAGGTGGTATATAAATTGAATTAAAATATAAATACACAAATATATAAATACTTACCTCTCTCTTTCTCTCTGCAACTTAAAGCCAGATTCTAACAGTGATTGTTCTGAAAACCTATTTTTTTCTTATTTGCATAAGAAAGGATATTCAGTTCCCATGGCTTAACTGCTTAATTCAATTTATATTTGCATAGAGTTTTAAGGCTTTGAAACTACTATACCTTTGAATCTGAATTAGCATGATTCAAGATATCTGCTCTGAAGACATTTTCATGGCTACTGAAAACATTCAGGAATTCATATAATCCCAGCACAACTAAATTGTAGAAATATCTGATAGATTCAATATAGAGAATATGTTTTGTGTTCAAATTCCCTATGTTTTGGATGTATTATTCACTAAATTTTTTCCTTCATGCTTTCCATAATACATTTTATAATACATAAGTTAATGATTTTCTTGGCACCTTCTGTAGTGAGTGTGGAAGAGGAAAGTAATCTTATATCTCCTCCATAGCATAAGCAGAGGTGCCAGGAAGTTACACAACCATTCTGCACCCTAGGAATAATCAAAATTACTCATTCCAGTAGTTCCTCAGGTTTGAGCTTTGTGGTGGAGGATCTTCTGGATGTGTCGCTGAGTGTTGAAGAAAGAATCTCATGCACTGCATAAGACATTCCCACATCTCTCTTCTCCACCCTTCACATCTGCTTGGGCCTCTCTCACCAACTGCCACCATGGCAGGAATACCAGCACCAAAGCTAAACTGGAGCCCCTCAACACCATTCTCAGGACCCCTTTAGGCAGCAATCGGGTAGCTGTTGTTGTTGTTTTAGTATTATTATTATTATTATTATTATTATTATTATTAAAAACAATACTAAGAACACCATTAGGATTATTATTATTATTATTATTATTATTATTATTATTATTATTATTAAACAGTTATCCTTTCCCTACTTCTAGGCTCCCAAAGACTTATTTGGTGTCAAATCCCCATGGATTTTCAGAACCTGGAGGGATAGGGAGCTTTTTATTAATTTAGATTAAATATTAATACCTCTGGATCCAGTTGACACAGCAGAACTTTGTGTAAGAGTATTTAGCAGTAGTTTATCCAGTGGTAGGATAAGGAAACTGCATATTCCTTTTTGCTCACCTAGGCCATGGAAAGATATTTCTTTGTCAATTCTGATTAGAGCTCTCCTGTTTGTGGGAATGATTTCTGTGCAGTTGTATAGAATTGAAGCAGCTGTTGCCTTGTTAGGAGTGTTAAAAAAGTACGGACCCGACTTACCGGGTCCAGGGTTGTGGTCCGCAGCCC
>JAHTLZ010000330.1:32413753-32429315 GCA_023846285.1 Phrynocephalus versicolor
CTGCCCGGCGTGCTCTGCGGCCGCGGGCATCCGGGTACCGCCCGGCTTGCGCAGGCGCAGAGCCGGGGCCAGTGCCGGCCCTTTAAAAGGGCGCCGCCGACCACGGAAGCGCGCCATACTTCCCGCGCTCCGGCAGTGTTCCCCACCCACCCTCACCCTAGATGCTAAGCGTTTTTGATCATTGGGAGGTATCGTTAACTTCAATTGTCCTTTTATGTTTTGTCACAGCTATGGCGGTTTGGCGGCATTGGGACCGGATCCAGGCCGGGGTGGCTGCAAGACGGTGCCTGCCTGGCACGGAAGCAATAGGTGGTGATGGCAGCCCCGGAGGGAGCCGCGACTGTCCTGGCTCAGGAGGGACAACAGATGGCCCCTCCGCTCACCGAGGCGAAGGAAATCTCGAAGGAGTCTGCGCCCACGGGATTTCCGGAAGCTGAGAAATCAAGGGTGCCACCACCTGGGGGCGCCACCGGACGGATCGGGGTACAGCCGGGTACCCCGATAACAACGGATCCGACCCAATGCCTGGCCAGAGTACTGCAGATTGTCACCATATCAATAAAGCTGTGGCCTCCACATCATGCCCATATACTCAAGAGCCTCAGTGTGTTTAATCGGTGGGTGGGGGATACAGCACCAAGGCTTGGCGCTGGACCACAATTGGAAGCCTCAAATGGGTAGTTAACATCATTTTAAATGAATTTGCTAATTCTTCTTTGCTTGCTGTGTGGCTGTTTTCCTTGGTAGACCAAGAGGATGGTCCCTAGTTTAGAGCAGAAAACCGTTTTGTGGAGAAATTTCAAATAGAAGCACTCCTCACTTAACAACTGAGTCCTGTTCCTATGACTAAGTCATGAAGTGAATTGGTTGCTAAGTGAGGAAGTTAAGGTAGTTGATCTATTTGGTGCATTGAGGCTACCATTCTTGGAGGCAAACCAGAGCAGGGAGGCTCTCAGGGAAGCCATGGGGGAAGCTGAACAAAAAGGAAGTCATTATCCTCCCCAGCAGAGGCATTGCGAGGCTCACAACAACACCCATCACTTGGAAGCAGTGGAGAAGGAGGAGAAAGACACTGTGTGTGTGATGTTGTAGCCCTGCTTCCTCTCATCTCTTCCCTGGACACTTTGGTCCTGGAATATCAGTTTCTTCCCAATGGAGTGGTCATTAAACAGGTAGGCTGTTCAGTGAGGAGTGGCTGTATGGAAAGGAAATGCTTTTTGTATCCCTCTCCTGATGGAGGAAATAAATCTAATAGGATTTAATGAACTATCAAACATTTGCCACAATAAAGCCAGACAATGATATACTGTACTTGGTGGGGGGAGGCATCATTTAAAAATGATAGCATCATGACATCCTAAAAACAAGGAATAAAATAAAAACAGCATTTCAAATAAGTTTTGCCAAGCATAGAAGTTAATTTAAGACCGAGATCCAAGCCTGTGAATATGCATAGTCCTTCTCTCTCTCCCGTACGGGCCTATGTATTAGAGATGGGCACGAATTTTAAAAAAGGCATTTTGTTTGTCGTTTGTCATTTGTCGTTTGGAGGGTCCGATTCAGTTTGTTTCCATTTTTCGTGAATTTTTGCAAAAAAAACATTTTCATTTTCATTTGTTTTGTTACCATTTCATTACCATTTATTTCAATTTTTTGTGATTTGTTTTAGGATTTTAAACAATTCACTCATATTGCAGTAACAGAAACGAAATGCATGACAAAATTTCCGGTGTTTCTGTTCGTTTCGTTTCATTTTAAAGACAAAATTTGTTTGTCATTTCATTAGCTAACGAAATGAAAAAATGAAAATGAAAACGAAAAATTGTTCATTTCGTGCCCATCTCTACGGCGTATACTACTAAGTAACAAACAAATCACTTGTAATACTGATGACTGACTGGGCTGGATCAATGTGGTCCTAGATTCTAAACAGGGCTTGCCATTTTTTCCCTGCTTCTGTTAAATCATGCCTTTTAATAGAAGAAAGCGTTCAGACTATATGACAGATGATACTGCCATTTCTCATTCTGAATTATGCTTCACTGTAAGCACACTTGAGGAGACTGACATTCTAAAGATAAATCAGGACATCCAGAGTTAACATTTTATAAACAAAATATTAGAAGGGATAATAAATCTTACATTTCAGACTTGGAGCCAATAGCACAGATGATGGTTGGAGGAGATTTCCTTTCCAGATTCTATGCCATACCAGTATGTAACATTATTGAGAGATGGTAATGATGCAACTCTTATATTTGAAAAGGAAAAGTATCATTGGTAACCTTTGGTAATTAAACAACTGTGATTCATAAAGTGCACATACGACATTATACTTTTTTCTAATGACACATATTGTCCTATTGGCTTGGAATACTACTCTAATATGATGGTAATGGAATTTGAATTCTTATCCAAAGGTAGTAAATTTGGTTTTATTAAACACACAAGAAGAACATTCTTTTAACAGATGATAATAAACATTTACGAAGACCTGACAATAGCTGTAGCTTTCAATACTTATTTACAGATCTACTCAAGAGACATTGTAATAAAATGTATGACTTGTTCTGACATAAATATGTATTCAGCATTCATCCCACTATATTAGTTATTTAGTATGTGACATGATCAAGCATGATAAAGAGTTGTGCAACTTTTTGCACCGTAAATTGAAAATAAAAAATGATTATATGTAATACAGTTTTTCAACAACCTGATATATTTCCATTTTAATCTCCCTAGATTATATAACAGGGCCAGCATTAATGTTGATACACAACCATCAAATACTGTATCTGTGGATTAAAGGGCTGTCCAACTTTGAACAGGCCGAGGTCAACTTTTTCCAGATGAAAGTGCCTGAGGGCTACCACACTAAAACCTCTACTTATGAATTTTATCTGTTCTGAGCACATACCCATAAGTAAAAAATAAATAAATAAAAAATTGTAAGTAGAGCAGCGGTTTCCCATAGGAACACATTGAAAATCAATTAATCCTTTCTGGAGGGAACATATTTCAATGCACTCCTATGGTAAGGCTCACCATGCACATACTTCCCTTACACCCACTCAAGTCGGTGTGGACGGGTGCAAGGGAGGCGCGTGCATGCTTGCACAGATCGCCCCTTCCATTTACCCAGGCTGCTGGAACACTTTTTTTAAAAAAGGTGCACTTTCCCTCCCAACCTGTGGGGCCTGACTTGACTCTACTTCTCCTCCTGATTTCCCCCTTCTCCCTTCCAGCCTCCTCGCTGCCACTGCTGCTGCCGCTCATAGCTCTCACTCACTTCTGCCATGTTCTCTGGGCAGCTGGGATGGGCCAAGTCAGCAGCGGGGCAATCACATCGCCTTGGTGGCGCAAGGAGGAGGGAATGGCTCAGAAGGGGAGCAGGAAGAGTGGCAGATCACAGTCTCTGTGAGGCAGCTGTGGGAGTCCCCTCCACTCCCCTTTCTCCGCTCTGCAGCAACAACTCAATTGGTCACAAGACAGTGGCATGCTGATCATCTGGCCGGTAGGGAGAGCAGGGAACTGTGCCATGTCCCTTGAACTGCCCTGCTTGGCTGACACAGCAGATTTGCAGACCTAGAGCTTTGCTGGGGCAGTGGTGGTCCTTGGGGAGGGGGAGGTAGAAGTGGAGAACTTATCCCCTCACATTTTTATTGATGGCTGGAGGGCTACTTTTGAACCCTTCTTGGGTTACTGGTAGCCCCCGGTCTACCTGTTGGACAGGCCTGAATTAAGCTATATTCAGAATGAAACTGAGGGGTTCATATACAAAATCCATAATCAAATTATTTGTACCAGATTCTATCAGAAAGTAATTATTAAGCAAGATGTAAGTGATATAGTGAGAGTGTGTGGTTAATATAAATAAAATAATCATCATATTATACCAGGATGTCTGAAGATAGTATCAACAGATTATATGAACAAGTATTACAAATTTGCAAAGTTTTAGTAGTTGACTCAATCTTAGGGATTATTCACATTTATCCTCCATGTGATAATTTCCAGTCTCCTCCACTTTTGTCATACCATATCATATTATTGAGATTAGCAAGATATTATGAATAAAACAATTGGCATTAATATGATAGATATTACACTTCTGGACAATCAACAACAAAAGTGAATATGTTAAAGAAATCTGAATTCTATCAACAAGGTACACCAAAATAGAAAATATTAAGACAGGGAATTCAAAGATATTTAACAAAATCAGGTCTCTGGTCTCTCTCTAATAATTTCAGGAGCTGGAAATGTTCCAAAATCATTAAAACAATTTCCAGGAACTGCTAATTTGCTTCATGAATGTCCAAAATCTCAAATTTTGCCGGCATGCCACCATACTCAAAAATCTCTAAGACTTGACTTCTAATGTTTAAATCTGACCCTTTGGTATGGCCCCTCTACCCCTCTACCAGCAATGCTGATAATTTTTTTTAAGAGTGCCATGAAGTTAATCTGACTTATGGCATCTATTTTTCAATGCTATACAGGCTGGCTTTTCTCCTGAGAATAACAGTATAGAACCAATCTCATGTCCTCTGCCTCTGCAGGAAGTTACCAACGTACTGACCTACAAAGACAGCTTGAAAAGTTTTTATTTCTTGCTTAGAAAATAGAGAAAACATGAGTCAACCTGCTCTTTTTATCAAGTAGCTTCCACTTCCAAGCTTCTAATGCCAAGCGGTATCTACACTATGCTATACAAGAAGATTCTTGGTCCAGATCCAGTATAGGAAATCAGACTGTTGTCATGCAATAATCTGGTGCTACTCCTCACACAAAATTGTACTTGGTAGACTATTACATCATCTTAAATTCCTTTGCACTGAATTAAAAATATGTGCAACTTCTAGCCCAGCTCAACTTTCAGCAAATGTAAAGACAACTCTGGATGGATACAAACCATTGCCCCCCCATCGCCGGAAAGAACACGCGAGACAACCAAGCTGGGATAATCATCGGGCCAGGTTTAATGTACCAACGTGAAACAACGTCACACATGTCACGATTACACGTCACCAGTAGGAGGGGGCTAGCGTAGTGCGGATATGACGTAGATCTCCACGCAGGTTCGGGCGAGTCTTCAGCCCCTCCCCCTTAAGGGGGGGGGTGAGCGGGCAAGCAAACTTAAAGCGGCTTCCCCCCGGGGGGGTAGAGCTCTTAAAGTAACCCACTCGGTCGGGGCGCCATCACGTGACCTGTCCCCCCCGGTGGAGTTTTATGCCCGACCCCTTCCCCCACCCACGGGAACCTCTTGGTCAGCCGCGACCGGGTTGGGGGTTAGAATATTTGGGGTATGATATATTCTCACCTCCTGCTAACCAAATCCGCACTACCCGCCTAAGACCGCCTGGCCGGTGCCTATACCCTCCGGACTCAGTGTGGGATAGGCGAAAAACCCCATAACTCCCAAGCCAATGCGGTTATGGGGAAAAAATTCCTATCCGGCCCCGCAATGGCGACCAGTTACCTCACACTGACCGATTCGAGGGTGGGTGGGTGGGTGCGCAGACGACAAAGTGAGGCCGGGGAAATGGCGCCGACGCGCTTTAAGGCCGGCGCGTTCTCGCGCGCCCCCCCGGCCTCGCGAGAGCCCCGTCTCCCATCTCGCGAGAGCCGGGGCTCCCGTCTCGCGTTGTTCCCCGGCGTGGGGGAGGCAAAGAAGCCCCGCGGAGCATGCGCGCCGCGGAGCGAGGCCTTGCCCCCCCATCGCCGGAAAGAACACGCAAGACAACCAAGCTGGGATAATCATCGGGCCAGGTTTAATGTACCAACGTGAAACAACGTCACACATGTCACGATTACACGTCACCAGTAGGAGGGGGCTAGCGTAGTGCGGATATGACGTAGATCTCCACGCAGGTTCGGGCGAGTCTCCAGCCCCTCCCCCTTAAGGGGGGGTGAGCGGGCAAGCAAACTTAAAGCGGCTTCCCCCCGGGGGGTAGAGCTCTTAAAGTAACCCACTCGGTCGGGGCGCCATCACGTGACCTGTCCCCCCCGGTGGAGATTTATGCCCGACCCCTTCCCCCACCCACGGGAACCTCTTGGTCAGCCGCGACCGGGTTGGGGGTTAGAATATTTGGGGTATGATATATTCTCACCTCCTGCTAACCAAATCCGCACTACCCGCCATGGCCGGTGCAAGCTTGCTATGCACCGAGCCCACCCAACAAGCTGCGGACCTCAGCTTGCAGCCCCCTCCTCAGATCCTCGATGAAGATATCCAAACCCTCTCCGTTGAGGTGCACGCCGTCTTGCCGGAAAAGCATAGCATCCTTCACCCCAATGCCTGGGTGCCCAATCACCGCTCCGCCACTCTGCGCCAAGTAGTGTGACACTTCCCGGTTCACGCTCCTCCTGGCCCGATTCAAACCAATACCTGCACCCCCAGGTGCCCAGATCAACCTTGGGATGATCGTTGACCACACGATCTTCGTGGCAGGGAAGGCGGTTCTCAACTGCTCCAGGTCCCTGACCATTTCCAGAATTAGTGACTTGCCCGTTTGTTTCCCGATGTCATTTCCCCCGGCGTGGATCACCCAGATGTCGGGTGGTCTTGCTTCCGCCAGCCTGTAGGCTTCGGGGAGAATCTCAGCCCACCGCATCCCCCGCCTTCCGTGCCATTCGATGTGGGCCAGAGCTCCCAGGCCCAGGTTGCCTCCCAAAGGTGACCTGCTCGCGTGTCTTGCCGCCCAAAATATGAAACTGTGCCCAAGGATGAGTACCCTCAGCCTTTCGCCGCCTTGCACCTTGCCTGCAACGATAGGTAAGCATGTGGGTTAAGATCATAATGACACCGGCAACTTGCGTATGTACACTCTGTACCTTTCCGACCTCCATCGACCGATCTTTTTTATGCCCTCCGGGGTGTATCCCAGCGCCGCCGCCATGGAGGCGGCGCCAATGCGGAAAGAGTGCGTAGCGAACCTCAAGCCCCTGACGCCCGCTCTCTCCAGGGCGTCTGACGTGACCTTCCGGAACTGATACCTTGTAAGGGGCGTCCCGTCCTTGTGGCGGAACAGGTATCCCTTCCCGTCCCCCCTTAACCGCAAGTATTGTTCCATTAATGCCACTGGGCACAAGCGAGTCTGTGTGAAGGTGCCTAAGACTACCTCGGCCCCCTTCCCTGCCTGGTCCGTCTTAGACCTTCTGATCCATAACCTTAGCTTGCGGTCCACAATGGTAACATCCTCAACCTGGAGGGCGGCCGCTGATGCGTCACCTTTGCCGGATGCTACCAGCTCACCAACTCTCAACGCTGCAAAAAAGGCTACTGAAGCCGCTGCCCTGAATAACGTCACCTCATATCCATCTGCGCACACGGCCTGCAACATGTCCACCATTTGGGTTAGGATTCCGATAGTGATAGGCGACCTGCTGTCCCTTCTCGGCCCCCGTTCCCTGCCATACCCCTCCACCATTTTCCTTACTCTGAAGTCCCCTGTGGTATCGGTGCACCCCAATGTTTTGGCATGATATGCGAGGCCTGCTAATTTACCCTGCATTGAGCCCGGGGCGAGACCTTTCCTGTAGAGATGTACCACGTAGCACTGAACGTGCTCAACCGGGAGTGGCCAAACCTCCCCCCACCCCTGTTGGGCCCTGAAATGCTCGAAATCCTTCACAGCTGCTCCGTATGCTTGACGAGTCCTGGGTGCTAGGGCCAGTCCGATGGCGCGCTCAGCCTCCCTTCGCCAATCTCCCATACCTCGTCCGGCAGGTCCACAGGTTGTGGGTGGCATCCCGGTGCCAGGTCCCTGAACCGGTCGACCTGCTGGTGGGAAAGGGCATCGGCTAAGCTATTATCGAGGCCTGGCACATGTTTGGCCGTGATTAGGATGTTAAAGCGTAGGGTACGGAGCACAAAGGCCCTTACTAACCTCATAACCCTTTCAGATTTTGCCGACAAGTTGTTAATCACGTGGACCACTGCCATGTTGTCACACCAGCAGCGCACTGTTGAGTTCGCCCACTCCTCGACCCAGAGCCAGAGGGCGCCCACTATAGGGAAAAACTCTAGGAAAGTAAGGTCCCTCGTGACCCCCTCCTCATGCCACCTCGCTGGCCATTTCCCGTAGCACCACCGACCCCTGCAATAGATGCCATAGCCCATTCCGCCAGCTGCGTCAGTGTGTACCTGGAACTCGGCCTGTAGGCATAGCTCCGTCCGCCAAAACGATATTCCGTTAAAGTCCTGCAAGAAGCGAAGCCAAACCTCCAGGTCTTCGCGCATACCCCGGGTGACCCTCACTCTGTGGAAGGGCTTTGTCAGCCCCTGCATGGCTGAGCATAGTCGTCTGATGAAGGCTCTGCTGGGGGCCACCACCTTACAGGCGAAATTTAAATGGCCTACAATCTCCTGCAGCTCACCCAGGGTGACCTTTTTCCGCCCCCGGAGTGCCCTCAGGCGCTGTGCCAGGTTGAGCAGCTTGTCCTCTGGTAACCTGGATGTCTGCTGCCATGTGTCCAGCTCTATCCCTAAAAACGTTAAGCTCGTGGCAGGGCCCTCGGTTTTCTCCTCCGCTAAGGGCATGCCCAATGCGGCCGCCAGGTTACGAAATGTGTCCAGCAGAAGCTGGCAAGTGAGGCCGGGGAAATGGCGCCGACGCGCTTTAAGGCCGGCGCGTTCTCGCGCGCCCCCCCTGGCCTCGCGAGAGCCCCGTCTCCCGTCTCGCGAGAGCCGGGTCTCCCGTCTCGCGTTGTTCCCCGGCGCGGGGGAGGCAAAGAAGCCCCGCGGAGCATGCGCGCCGCGGAGCGAGGCCTTGTTTCACCTATTATGTCAGTTCATTCAGACTGATGAAGCTGTTTAGATGAGCAGCAAAACGTTTCTATCTCACAAGAAAAGAGAAGTCCAATAGCCATGACTCAACTTCCAGATCTGGCAGTTGTTTATTTGCTTGCATTTTTTCTCCTCAGCAATGTTAGTTGAAGAGCCTACAAGGGATACAAACTAAAATATGTTGCATAAAGGAAAGGAAGGTGGGGACTATGAGGCTAAAACAGAATATACAAATTTAAAAAAAACACTTCTTAAGGATACAGAGTAGTTCTTACAAGTGGGTGGAATGGAAGCACTTCAGAGACAGAGGGAATCTAAGTAAAGTGTCACAGCAGAGTAAATGGAACAATCCTGCTTTCTCTCTCCTGCATACTGAGAAAGGCTGCTACCATGTGGTACCTAAAGAAAGTTGGAATTTAAGTGGAATCTACTCCTAACAGATAAATGGCACCCCCTTGTTTCCCAAAACTTATCCTCCTGCAACCAGTAGTATATCTGTCAGTGTTTCATTGGGACAGTTAATTATGTTTTTGTCTCCTGTCTTCAAGTGTAGTTTCTTTCATTGAGCATTGCCAGTGGAAATTGTGTGAATATGGAATAATAATGCATGATAATATTTTTTTCCTCTGAACCAATGTAGAAAAAATATTATTTGATTTATATACATGGGGGTCACAACATTCCCAAATATAGCTTTGTATGAAAAAATTCCTATGTATTATAAACAACTAGCACCCATTTCGATGAAAAGTCGAGTATGACAACTGAAAAATACTTAAAAAAATATTGAAGTTGCAGTCTCTCTTTTTCATTTACAACGTTGTCTTCAGTTCTTTCACTGAATAGTCATGATAAACAGACATCGAAACATGAAAGGAAAGGCAACTTTTCTCATTTAGTACCATATGGCATAGCCATCATCCATCTCCTCCACTTACAGACAATCCAAACTGTCAGCCCAGATGGCCAAATACCAAATAGTCTAATACCATAAACAAAATAAGAATATTAGCCAATTCAAACTGGGCACAGTTGGGATGGTAATATTCTACTCTGCTTTACAACTATATTCTCACCTAAATGGTGACACTTTTCTCTCATCAAGGCAAAATAAGATGGCATTGTGGCTAATTTCATATGAAAATGTCTAATTTCCAAAGGGACATAGGCTCACTGTGGCCTCGACTAGGGAAAATATTGGAAGGCTAGGTCTTGTAAACACATATTGTATATGCTTCTCTTACTCTCAAACCACATGCAGTTCTTCCCTATTAGCTGTGTTTATATTTTTTTAAAAAATCTAATTTGAGAAGGTGCTAAAACAATTGAGCAAAAGGCAGCAGCAGAGGCTCTAAAATTTCTGTCCAAGGTGCTAGCAAACATTAATATATAGACTGATATCCTGGCCACATTTACCTAGAATAATTCCTATTTAATGCTTACTTCTAAGCAGACATGTGTCTCATTGCATTGTCAACCTACTAAATCTCAAAAGACAGGAGGAGTGGAGAAGATTGTTGACCTTTTTTGGAACAATGCCAGTGGGCAGACAGCAAGGATAGACTGCAGAGTGAGTGCCTCAGCAACCCTGCCTGGTTCATTGAACTTGTGAGGGAAGAAAACACAGCATGGAGTTTCTATCTGCTCTGGAGCCTGCATTCTTTGTGGCTGTACTGTTTGGCCAACATGCACTGCTTGAGATCTGGAACAAGAGAGTAGAGAAAACTGAAGATGGCTTCAGCACAATGCTGATATTCCTTCACCTGTATCTGGCGGGGGGGGGGGCTTTGGTACCCATTCCCATGTTTCCACTGCCATTCCCTCATCCACATTCATGGCCTCACTGCTGGGTAACTAAGTGCTTCCAGCTCCAGCCCTGTGCCCCTTGGTGCCTGCAACTTCAGTGTTATCTGAGATGTGAGGGCTCTTCCTTTGTCCATGGTCTGATCTTCAGGACTTACACAGATTTTGCAGTCCATGAATGGCTTTTATATGACAATGGAATTCAGCAGGTAATGGGTTCGATGATGTCTTCCCCAGAGAAGCCAGCTATGGCAATGATGAAATAATACAGGAGTACCTCAGTGCTAGGGTGTTGCCCAGAGAGTATATCTGCTCTGGTTCCATGTTCCTACACTATTTTAGGTCCCACCACAGTTCAGAGGATGTTAATAGACAATACTGTGGCCCAGTTTGAAATCCATGACTTGTGCCTCATTTCTTTATTTGTGAGTTGAGGATGTTGATTCTGAGATAATATCAAACCAGTTATTTTAGCTAGGAAATGAATAAAAGATGTAAAAAATGAGTAAATGATGAAAGGCCTCAGGAAACTTCAATGGGTCCAAAATGCAGCAGCCAGACTTCTGGCTGGGGTGGGGCACACAGATCACATTACATCCCTATTAAAGCACCTCCACTGGCTGCCAATCAGCTATCAGACACAATTCAAAGTGCTGACCTTGACCTACAAAGCATTGTACGGCCTTGTTCTAAACTCTCTCAAAGATCGAAACTCATAGTATGAACCGATCTGGGTGTTAAGGTCATCAGGAGAGGCCCTCCATCCTACTACCCTCACAGGTACATCTCATAAGAACCCATAAAAGGGCCTTCTCGACTGTTGCTCCCAGACTCTGCAACTCCCTTCCACAAGAGGCCAGGACTGCCTTATTGCTGTTGTCTTTCCGGAAATAGACAAAGACCTCTCTCTTCAGGGAAGCTTTCCCTGAATGATGGACTACCTATTATGTGTCTTTTATATAAATTGATAGGATCACATAGACTTTGTGTTTATAATAATAACCTTATGTGTTTACATTGAAACTATGTTTTTAATGTTAGTTTCCATCACTCATTACTTTTGCATGGATTATTACTCTCTAACTGTGCACATTTTCTTATAGTTGTAATGTAATGTTGTCTATTAATGCTGTAAGACAGGGCTGTCCAACTTTGAACAGTGCACGGCCTACCTGCCACTTCTGTAGGTGGCGGGGCGATGGAGACAGGCTGGTGAGGGTGGCAGGGTTGGGGGCCGTGTCAGGTGGTGGCGGGGTGGGGGTGATGGTTGCAGCAGCATGGGGGTGGCAGAACCTGCTGTGGTGGCAGGGTCGGTGGCAGTGGGCATGATGGCAGTGGTAGCAGCAGGGTCGGTAGGGGTGGAGGTGATGGGGTGGTGGCAGGGGCAGGGTAATGGTGGCTGCAGCAGGGGGCAGGGGTGATGGCAGCAGCAGCATGGGGGTGACAGGGCCAGCAGTGGTGACAGGGACAGCGGGAGCAGGGGTTGCAGTGGCAGCAGCAGCAAGGTCGGTGGGGGTGGGGGTGATGGTGGCAGTGGCAGAGGGGGTGGGCCGATGGCAATGGGGGCTGCGGGGTGATGATAAATAAATAAATAAATAAATAATACCTATGGAAAATTAAGTTTTCCTACTAGTTACATTTCTCAGAACTTTGGAGACAAGTCTAAGAAATAAACAAACAATAAGCAGTATTAACTACCAGTTGTTTGCACTGGGAAATCAATAGTATATGTACCTAACCTCATGCTCCCAGCTGTTACTATCTTCATTTTTATTTAGAAGAAGATAAACACAATGATATACATAGCACCAGTGATACACCTTTGCTCATAAGATCTATTCTGCCTGTGCCCTTTTAAATTAATTTTAAGAGACTAGGACACAGGGCAGTGGTCTCAAACTACAGGAAAATATATTCAATTTAAAAGTTAGGGAGAATTTCATGACAGTTAGAGCTGTTCAGCAATGGAATAAGCTGCTGCAGAGGGTGGTGGAATCTCCTTTTTGGAAGTTTTTAAGCAAAGGCTGGATGGCCATCTGTTGGGAGTACTGTGATGGGGGTTCCTGCATGGCAGGGGGTTGGACTAGATGGCCCTTGAGGTATCGTCCGACTCTTTGATTCTCTGATTCTCTGATTTGTTTATATTGTTTTATATTGCTTTCTGTTTAATTTTGACATTTGTATTGTGCTGTTGTTGATTTTTTAAGTTCTTACTATTGTCTTGCCACATAGATTGCATTGTTGTAAACCACCCAGAGTAGCCTTGAAGCTAGATGGTCGGTATGGAAATCTTTATAGCAATTATAGGTAACCCCCTGGAATTTGGAAATGTTTGAGGGCCAGGGAGCTGAGTTATGAAGCTACAAAGGGGGTGCCAATAGAAAAAAATATTTCTATTGGAATCGGAAGCTGATATATTGGAATCGCTTGGCTTCCAATTGATTCCAATTAGAAATATTTTTCCTAGGGGCACCCCCTTTGATGTAATAACTCACCCCTGAGTTCCAAACCTTTTCAAATTTTGTGGGTTTACAGGGAAAAGTCCAAACGTGGTCCCCAGCTATTTTTGTGCCTATTCATGGCTGCTGCAATCACAGCATATGTACATATTCTTTTTAACCACTCTAGATGGCCTTAAAACAAATGTCTTGATAAATTCAACATGCTAGGTCCTTGAAAAAGCCAGGAATCAAGATGCACCAGTGTTGCCTGGAAGCATTATTAGGTTGGAGGTGATATGGGAAGAGGCACCCATCCAATAGAGTTTGGTTTATTGGAGCAAATGCCAACCTTGCTCAGATCTGGAGTCAGCTACCTGAGACCAGGAATGATGTGAGAAGAAGATATTTGACTGTAGTACTGCAGTTTAACCACTGCACAATTCAAGTTTCCTATATTTAGAATAGTAATTTCCACTATACTAGGCTCAATAGAAGCTGCCTAGATGAAATCAGATCTTGGCTGATTTCAGAAGCTAAGCAGGGTTGGCCCTGGTTAGTACTTGGATGGGAGACCACCAGGGAATAGCAGGTGCTGTAGGTGCCTGGAGTAGGAACTGGCAAGCCACTCCAGTATTTCTGCCAAGAAAATTCCATGGACATGGAGTCACGAAGAGTCAGTCATGACTGTAACATCACAACACACACACACAGGCTCAATAGAATGTACAGAGGAGTCAACTGACTTAGTTTTCACTGATTCAGTGGAAGATTTCAAACCATTACAGTTTTTAGTACAATTTCTTAGCCAAAGAAAAAATATGTTATTTTTGTGCACTTTTACCTCTTAAATAGGAGACCCTGGAATCTGTAACCCATTCAACTCATCCTGAACTATGTCCTTAAAAGCTGCTTAAAGATGTCAATCACTGCTATTAGCTTTACATTCATATAATCTAAGATTGCGGTTTATCTTTGCTTCTATGTTTGTCAGGATCTGCAGCTTCTGAAAACCATGCAAAAATTTGTATCATATCTATATTTAAATTTATTAGAACTAGTCACAGTTTCTAAGCATATTTTTCTTAGGTCCAAGTCCTTTCAATTTGAAGAAGAGTTTTCTGTAGAACAATAAGAAGAATAATAAGAACTATAGAGGAACATTTTTTAAAAAACGGTAACTTCTTTGGCATACTTGTGTGTGTGTGTGTCTGTTGTGTTGTGTTGTTCCAGTCATGACCGACTCTTCATGACCCCATTTCCATGGAGTTTTCTTGGCAGGAATACTGGAGTGGTTTGCCAGTTCCTACTCCAGGCGCCAACAGCACCTGGTATTCCCTGGTGGTCGCCCATCCAAGTACTAACCAGAGCAGACCCTGCTTAGCTTCCGAAATCAGGAGAGATCAGATGTGCTTAGGGCATCTTAAAACCTATTAAAAAGTTGAGTTTGAAAGACATTCTCATCCAAAAAGCTTCATTTTTTCATAATAAGGGAAATCACTGAAAAATTGTAGATGATAAATGTGTCAGTTATGGTACCCTAGCTGTTGTCATTCTCTTCAAAGTTACTTTTTAAATGTAAAAGTTGTGCAATGCATAAAATGGAAATAATTATAACTTCATGTCTGATAAGTGTCTTGGAACTAACTGGGATCAAATAAGAAAGCAAAGTATGTGTTTTGTAACATCCAACATAAAGGGAATGTTAAGTTAAAGTCAGGGATATAAATTTTCACTTCTCTTGCTATCTGCCCAAGATTTCTCTCCAAATTTCTTCTCGTTTTCTCTCCAAACGAGCCAGGAAAGACTTCCTGTTCTCTTCAATTATCCTTGCTACTAGACTGTTGTCAGGCTAAAAGGAGAAAAATATGACCAATCAGATTGGCAGTCCTCAATGATAATTAGGAATATATTGGGATAGTAGTTATAACAAACCAGGATGATTAATAACACATCAAAGTAATTGATGAGGGCTGCCTGACCATTTAACTATAAGTTCACATTCAAGATGGATTTGCTGCCAGGGGCCCTCCCAACAACAACCAATGTGAACATCATTTGACCACTTGCACTTTCAGGCCCCCTTATAGAAGAAAATAGCACCAGTGACAGACTGAATTTAAGACAATAAATTGTGGCCCAATTTAATCCCATAATCATATCTTGACTCTTTATTTCTGGGATAGGTGGACAAGTGTTATTTGTACATGAACCTATCTTTCCTGTCACTTTGCAGAATGGATCCATCCATCCATCCATCTCTCTCTCTCTCTCTCTCTGTTAAAAAGTGGGTTCATAACACCAGAAGATACATAAGCATGCCTCTATTCTGCAAGTCTCCAACAGTCAGATAAGGAACTCAATAGTAAAAACACATGCACATTCATACAACACTGCCAGTGCCAAGAGATTCTGCCCCTCCCTGTAGCCAATTATCTGGCCAACAAGCAATTAGCACACACCCCAGAGGCAATATTATCTCTATCTATCTATCTATCTATCTATCTATCTATCTATCTATCTATCT
>JAHTLZ010000330.1:32440661-32485884 GCA_023846285.1 Phrynocephalus versicolor
TAATAATAATAATAATAATAATAATAATAATAATAATAATAATAATACCTGATAGTTAGCAAAGACTGTCACTGGAAACCAAGATCAAAACCATCCATACTATTTGAAAGATAGTGAAGAAAGATACGATAAACTTCAATTTTAAAAAGCCAAGGAATTTAAAAAAAAAACATCCAGCTTATGAATGTAGAATACTGTGCCCCCTTATCCACTATTCAAAATGCTAGGAAATGGACTGATATTGCCGCACAATGTCATGGCTGTATTGTCAGCAGGAAAAGAGATGGCAAGCTTTACATACTAAAAGTCAGTCTGAATGTTGACAGTACATATATCTGCTGTCAAAATGGTTTCCAATCTTGGGGCCCCATAGGCTCATTAACTAATACTCCCCAGATTTGTTCATTACCAGCTATGCTGACCAGAGTTTCTGGAAAGTGTAGTTGAAGAATATCTTGTATCCCAAGGTTGAGCAATACTGTTGTACAGAATATTCTTTTGTACCATTGCAATTCACACTTGTCAAAAACAAACAAACAAACAAACAAAAACCAACAAAAAAAACAGGCCTGATAATTGCTGTGTGTTTGTGTGGGGAAAAAGGTGTCAGTTTAAACTTTCATTTTGTGGTTTGTTTGTTTATTTGTTTGTTTGTTTTGGGGGTTTGGGTTTTTTGTTTTGTTTTTTGAAGAACAGTATTCTATATGATATCTGGGCTATGAATGTGAATCATCTTTTCAGTGTTAATCCTGTTCCATAATTAACAATACTGTGCTGGTACTCAAATTTATCCTTTGATCTCTCCCCCATTATCTGATTGCCTTCTGACTACAGTCTCATGTTTCATTGCTATATATTTGTGGTTGTGTTGTGTGCTGTGTTGCTTTTATATTTTGTTATTAGTGCATTGTATCTGTTCATTTTATTGTGGTAAGCTACCCAGAATGGCCTTTGAGGCCACATGGATAGAATATAAATATAATAAAAATTAAAAATTAAAGAAATCCCTATCACCATTGGAATTATAAATTCTTTTCTACCAATGCAACCATTAATTCCTGAAGAGAGTGCATCTCACTTGGTGTGGTGTCTCACATTCTACCATTTCACCATACTAAGAGGAAGGACCTGTAATGCAGTCTAGCTTCCTGACAGTATTGTTCCTGGTTTCCCTGATACATTCAACTGTGAACTCTCCTTATGCCACCAATTTGTCAGAAGCAGTCTTTAAAATTATTTTAAATGACTGGTTCATTTATATGTACTCAGAAACAATTAGCACAAATACCAGCTCAGAATTTCCAAAGCTTCTTAAACGATCTTCTTCACCCGTCTCCTTCATCTTATCCACGATCCTTGTCATGAGTCAGAAATCTCATATCCTCCTCTGTAATGGCACCCAAATACCAGAAGTAATATTATGTTTTGGGCCAAAGCCACAACAGATAGACAAGGGGTTGCAGTACTGCAGGGAAGGCCTGGACACATGGATGCCTTCAAAAGGGGGTTAGACAGATTCCTGGAGGAAAAGTCCATCACAGGTTACAAACCATGATGGGGATGTGTAATCTCCAGGCTTAAATCTGGGGTACTTCAAGGGCCAGATGCAGGGGAGTGGTATCAGGAGACAGATATCTAGTGTCATGAGCTCCCAGGGGCATCTGGTGGGGCCACTGTGAGATACAGGAAGCTGGACTAGATGGGCCTTTGGCCTGATCCAGCACGGCACTTCTTATGTTCTTATGTTCTTATGATATAACCCTACATTAACATTTAATTATTAACAATTCACACACACTAACTCACTCGCACACTCACTCGTGCATGCACGTGTGCGCACACACGCACACACGCACACACACACACATGGTCTGTCTTACTGACCGATTGATGAGAGAGAGATATCCCTAAGGCAGCTTCTGATTTTATAATTAAACCATGGACAAGAAACTGAACTCAGAACAGGGCAATGCTGATCAAAGGGGCGGCTCTGATCCCTGCTTGTTGGGGGAAGGGTGTGTTTGCCCTGCAGCCCCGAGGATTTGGTGTGATAGCTTCACGCCCATCAGGGGTTTTTGCCCGGGGACGGGAGCCTATAAGAGGGCTCCCGTCCTCCCCAGCACCATCTTGGCTTATCTTCTGCCCCACCCTCCCCCCTATGGTAGGCGAATGAGATTAGCTGGTTACCATGTGGGGCCGGATGGGAATTTTTGGTGGTTACTCTGATTGGCAGTGAGTAACCTCGAGTTTTCGCCCATTCCATTCTCTTCACCGCGGTGATGGGCTCCCTTCCCATTGGTCACTAACTTGGAAGGTAGTGCAGCTGGTAACCAAATGCAGGTAAAAGCTCTGATAACCAACCCTTACGGTGCATCACAGCCCTCGTTATCAGTCTATCACAATTGGCTATTTCAGCAGACAAATAAGTTGTAAATGACTGGAGGTCTCCCGAGGGCTGTGCTGAGCTTCAGATATGACTGGGCTTGCTTGCTTGAATACTGAGACTGTTGGCTCTGGTATTCATCCCTCCTGGTTACCAGCTTGCACTATGGGTCAGGTCCCCTTCAGAGATCCTGACTAACACATTTCAGAAGTTGCTGAGTTTAAATAAAGTTGTGGCCCGGTTTACCCAAATCTGAAGTTGTCTCGCCTCTTTATTCCGGGGCTTGGGGGGCAAAGACTCAGCTCTAGATGTCTTTAAATGGGTTCTACAGGATGAAATGTATTATTAAACAGTAATCTGGAAGACATTTGGTGTCTTACAGGTTTCCAGTGAATTCAGATCATTTCCCTTCAAAGTACTTTTCATCAATACATATTAGCAGTGGATGGTATTCTTTCAATTTTAGTAGCCCAGCTTCTAATAATAGGTGGAGAGCTTTACACAACACACTTTCCCTGTAAAAGATTTTCTTCCCCATGAGTTCAGAAGGTGGGTAGGAAGGGGTATCTCTGTGGTTATTCTCAGTCATTCAGGTGTGGTTATCTGGGAGATGAGTTATGGCAACTGGGCTTCTTTTCTTGTGGGATTGAAACATTTCTCTACTCGTCCAAGTATGAAGAAGCTTCTTGACTCAGTTCCTGGATAGGAAGGAGTGGATTTCTAGAATACTGTAAAGTGGAAAAGAGGAGTGTTTGATTTTTGTAAAAAACAAACAAACAAAAAAAAACAAATCAAAAGCCCTGAACTTTAAAGAATAATCTATTAATTATTTTAGTTCCCATGCTGCTTTTATAGCCTTCTTTGTTATTATTTTCTCCCACTAAACACAGCAGACTTATTTATTCCTTTTTTGGGGTGGGGTGGGGGGGGTCTCACTTTTTAGTATCTGCCTACACACACAAACACACTTCTAGACGAAGCTGAGATGGCTTCCAACAAGCTCTGACTTTAATTCTTGCTGGAGACAAGCCAGAAAATGTCAGTTCTAAGAATGCATTAAAAGTTCTGCCTCATATTTCAAAAGTTTGTCTTTCTTCTCTACTTTCTGGCTGAGCAAGGCAGCATCTCCATAAAGAAGCTTGACTTTTAAAAGAGAGAAAGAGGATATGTTTTCTTCCCTAGCCTTAGTTCAGAGTTCTTCAGCTGCTTTTTATTTTTAAGCTTACAAGTTTTTTTTTGTTCATTTGTTTAGCCTACAAAAGTTGATTTTCAAATTTGTTGATTTACATTGTAGAGTTGTTTAAAGTGTAGATCATAGATAGGGAAAAAGTTTAGTTACACTCCCCACATACGTGCAAAGTTCTTAAAATAATGCACATAATAAAAGCACACACATAACAGAAGCAAAACAATTAACCAAAGAAAAGAAAAATATAGATAACTTCTTTAAGTAAAGCATAATTTGAAAAGCAAATTTTATATGCCACTAATAATGGGTGGAATTCAGTATTAAATCATAACTTGAAACAATTGAACCTACAGAGGAGCTTTCCAAATCCATATGCCTGCTCTAATTACAAAACACTAGCGGATTACACCCAATGTATCCATGTGTTGTCTCGCCAATACATAGGAAAATGTATCTGTGGAACATCACAGAATAATTTTGCAAACACATTTCTCTATCACACAAGGATTCCAGCACACCAAATATTTTATCTGTGCATTGAACATATAAAAGAGAAAATATGCAAAAGACCTGAAGTCACAAATTCAGTGCAGTCAGAATCTGGTATTTGAATTAGAAATTCTCCATAGACCCCCATAGAAGTGTGGTTTACATGAATCAGTGTGCGAGCATGGTTAACCTTCGAGAATACATAGCTAGCATTATTTCCTGACATTTTAGCAAGTCTCATTCCCATGCTACTACCTTCAAAAAATACCTGCAGGGAAGAAGCATTCACTGCTCTTGGACAAATATATCTGAAGAAGTTAGCTGACCAACCGACCTACCCGAGCTCGATATGTCTGAGAATTTCAGTGCTGTTCATTTTTTGATAAGAATGACTCAAAAATGGGAGTCCTTTACTTTCAACCCAGTAAAACACTGAGGGGGGAAATGAATGTGGATGAAACTAAAACTTTAAAAAACTGAATGAATATAATGAATTGTCTATTCAGATTTCTATTATTGTGTATAATAGAAATCTCTATGGACAACTCAGATTTCATCCTTGAAAATATGTATATTCATCCTTGAAAATCTGAGATTTTGTGCATTATTTTCAGAAACAAATTAGCTTGGGCCAAATGGGATACTCCTGTTTTTTCAAGCAGAATCTGTGAACCAAAACTTGTTTATGTAACTATTCATTTACCCTAAAATGCACACATGAGCATCATCAATGAGTATTCTTTGCACTGCATGTACATTGCACTGTATTCATGCAAAGAGAAACATATGAACAATATCAGAAGCAAGCTGGGATTCCCCCACCCCACCCATACCTATAATCAACTAAAGCAGTTGGGTTAACATCCATGAGTACAAAGTTTTATAAACATTGTTCCAGATTGTGTAAAAAAGATGTGCTTTGTATTAGAGATGGGCACGAAATGACCATTTTTTCATTACCGTTGTCCATTATTCATATCGTTATGTAACGGTATGAATAATGACCATTTGGATGGGCCAGGCTCGAACCGAACAGAACCAAGAAAATTTTCTTCAGTTCTGTTCGTTTTCGTTAATGGCTGCACAATGAATGAGAATTAAGAATGTCCTACTGTGGTGCTGCACTGCTGCTGGCCTTCTGGCTTCCGGCTTCCTGGTCCAGTTGGGGGCAGAGTCAAGAAGGGGCTGCCATCCGGTTTCCATGCACGGAGGCCAGATCGGAGCCCCCTCTCACCACCCTCCATCCCACAGCCGGACAGCCTGATGGGCTGCAGGCTCTGGGGTGGAGTCGGGAAGGAAGGGGCTGTGAAACCACGGCTCGATCTCCTCCACCCCAGGTGACAGCCGGCACAGCTGTCATCCCGGCTGGAGAAGATCAGCTGAGCTTCGGCCGTGGTCTTGCCTCTGCCCAGGTGGAGGAGGATCTTTCCCATGTGGGTCATGATGACAGTGCCCGGCGCTGTCATGACCCGTGCAGGAAAGCCGAGTTCCCCCTTCCCCCCTCTGCATGCATGCAGAGGGGCAAAGGAGGGTGTCAAAGGGATCTTCCCCGTGGGAGTCATGACAGCACCCGGCGCTGTCATGACCTGTGCGGGGAGGCCTCAAGGGGCGAAGGGGGGTATCAAAGAGATGGCACCTGGCCCTGGGAGAGCTCCCTGTGGCTGTGGGATGGCTCTCCCAGGAGGCTTGCCACCGGCTCCGGCGGTGACCGGCCCAGGAAGGCTCCCCGTGGCCGCGGGAATGCTCTCCTGGCCTGCATGCCGCTGGGTCCAAAAATCAAAAAAAGACAACAAATCGGGCCCCATGGGCCCGAATAATGGTAAAGAACCAAAGCGAGCCCCAGGGGCCCGAATAATGGAAACGGACACCATTTTGGCATTTCATGCCCATCTCTACTTTGTATTTCACTTGCTTAACATTGGCTTTTTGTTTATAGTGTTGCATAGGATTACAATTTGCATTCTACTGACTAATTCACTGATACTAATCCTCACCTTAGCCTTAGCAGTCAATTAGAAGCGGGCCTGTCACATATTATTTTTTAATAAAAGGCACAGATTCCTGCAGAAGAGTTCTAAGCCTGTTCTACATGCCTTCCACAACTGGAGGGAAATAACCTCACATAATGTGGTGAGACAGATAAAAAGCCTTTTAAACGGAAAAGGGCAGAAGCCACTGGAGAACTGCAGCTTTTGAAAGCGTCCCAATAACCATAGTTTAAATGTACTGATAATCTCAACTAACACAACCAGGGCTGAAGATTCACAAGTTAGGCATTATGTGAGTATTCTTTAACACCTGTAAATTATAAACCATTGCTATCAAATCATCACTCACTGTCTCAGTTCTCTTTTTTCAAAAAAAAGAAAAAAAGAAAAAGAAAAAGAAAGAAAGAAAAGAAAAGAAAAAGCAACCTGTCACCAGCAACTTCTTTCTATGTCTGTTCACCTGTGAAAAGATCTTTGTCACTTTTATGATGCAGAGTTTCTTATTTGCCTTTTTCCCATATGCAGTGAGGTTCAAAAACTTGTTTCTTCTTCTTCAGAATGAACATGTCAGCCCCAGCCTGTTCCATTACACAGAATACATCTAGATACTTGGTTATTTGAAAGCTTTTGATACATCTGCCTGATTCCCTGCTTGCTGACATATGTCTAGTAGCAAGAGGAAGACGAAAAATCAAGGAAGAGCTCCAGCCTGTTCAGTAATTGGTATGCATGCCTCCTGGTTCAGAGGGACTACTGTTACTGTGATAAGCAGCTAATATGAATGTCACATTAACATAAAATATAAGCATCATAACATGCTAAAGTTTGTACAATATATAACAGAATCTGAAAGGAAATTGAACTATATCCAGACTGCAATAAGTCAACTTGATATAACATATTTTGAAGTCTTTATTAAATACCCAAATCAGCTTTTTCACACTCCTGGTAATTATAGTAATGAAAAGAAGTACATAGACATTGTCAGTCAGTCAGTCAGACACCTTTATTGGCATAAATAAATAAATAAAATAGACAATGAGCAATAGAGAATAAAATGCACAATTGGGAAAGTGTACATACCCGAACCAATATCAATTAAAAACAGGGAAGGCTGGAGGAAATATAGGAGTATTATAATAGAACGACAGCAAGAGGGTGTTTCCATGTATCCTTGTATTTGTCCAGCCAAAATTGACTGCGTGCAGACCATCCAGAAGGAACAGACTATAATTGGGGGTGTGGAACAAAAGGGCCGTTAAGTAACTGTGGCCTGCGTCGCTGGATTAACAGATTGATAAATGTGGCAATCTGCCTAGTGTGGGTTTTGTCTGAGCCTGAAAAAAGATTATGCAAAATGACCTCGTCCTGGTGACCAGGAAATCTAGCAAGATGTGGCTCTAGGTGGGAAGCACGGATGTCCTTATATAGAGGACAATATAGGATCATATGCGCCAGAGACTCAATGGTCCCTGAGTTACAGGGGCATAACCGAGTCTCTAGTGGTAGAGAGCTGAATCTCCCGTATAGGACATTAGAGGGGAGCACATTACATCTAGCTAGAGTGAAAGCACGTCGTTCCTGTGGATTCTCTAAAAGATGTAGGTAGCTGGCCGGCTTGCCAACAAGTAGTGGGAGTTGGAGGCTGAGAGGAGAACAAGCTTTAGAGGCTGCTGCAAAAAGTTCTTGCCTTTCAATGTCTAGCAGTCTAAGCTTTAACAGCCTATAAGCCTGCATGAAAGGTAGTGCCCCCAGGTGATCAGGTGAAATGCCCAGCGCCGTAATTCTTTGGAGAAACCGTTTAAGGCCAGGAGAGTAAAAATGGTCGGAGAGAATGCCCTCTATCAGAGGGTCTTTATGTGAGATAAAACAAATTCTCAGCCAGTATTTGAACTGTCTTAGCTGTGCCTGGGTGTTCAATCTGCTGAGTCCAGCCTCCAGACAGAGGGCTGCGTAAGGTACACAGTGTGGAACTGCTAATATTTTATAAAGAAAAGCAGATTGAAGCCTTTCAACCAGTGGATTAATGGCGTCCAGCCAAACTGGTACCCCATATAGCAGTTGGGAGATGACCTTGGCTTTGAAGACCTGCAGAGCACTGGGGATATGTTGATTACCCCATATATAAAAGAACCGGTAGATAGCTTGGATGGTCAGTCTGGCTGAGTTGATGGTGATATGCCTGTGTCTGGCCCAGGTGTTACGGTAGAAAAAATTTAGACCTAAGTACTTAAATTCTTTGACTTGTTGTATTGCTCGCCCGTGAAAAGTCCAAGAATGGAGTTTCCAGGTCTTACTGAAAACGACTATTTTAGACTTGCTATAATTGAGGGACAGTTTGTTGCAAGAAAGATATTTAATACATTCTAAAATTAATCGTCTTAAACCTATCTTGGTGCAGGAAAGTAGCACCATGTCGTCTGCATACAGAAGAATGGGCACTGCCAAATGGCCCAATCTTGGGCAGTGGCTATTTACTCCTAGCAATAGGGGAGCAAGGTCATTGATGTACAAATTGAATAGGGTGGGGGCAAGAACACAGCCCTGTTTAACTCCTCTGTTAATGGGAACGCTGTTGGAAAGAGCACCATCACTGGAAACTCGAATGCAGCAAGTGTTCCCTGTATGTAACCTTTGGATTAAAAAAAGCAGTCTTCTGTCTAAGCCGGCAGCCTGTAACTTGGCCCATAAAAGTTCCCGGTCTACAGAGTCAAATGCAGCTTTAAGATCTAAAAAGGCAGCATATAGTTGACTCTTTGTATGGGCAGTTTGCTTGGCTATTAGATGAGATAGTATTAAACAGTGGTCCACTGTGGATTTATTCTCACGAAATCCTGCTTGCTCTGGCCCAAGTATGTTATTATCTTTTATCCAGGAGTTGAGTCGAGTCAGGAGGTGGTTAGCATATACCTTGCCCACGACTGACAGCAGGCTGATTGGTCTATAATTGCCTGGCATTTTCCTATCCCCCTTTTTGAAAATGGGTAAAATTATAGATTGAACCCATGACTTGGGCATTATCCCAGATCTATCCACAAAAGTAAAAAGATCTGCCAGAATGGGTGCCCACCTGGCAGGGGAGATACCTTGATCACATAGACATTGTGAGAAGTGCCCATATCCAACAGCTCCTCATAGACATCAATATTACAATTTATTTATTTATTTATTTATTTATTTATTGTACTTATATACCACCTGTTTTCCCCAGGCAACACATCAAAGAATATGAACAATCAAACAACAAATAAAACAATTTACAACAAGAGTAATCTAACAGAGCAGATAAAAATAATAATAGCAATAAAATAAAATAAAAAGAAAAGCAATTAACAAATAGCAGATGGCGGGTTAAGTTAAAAAAACTAGTCACCATATGCCTCTCGAAAAATAAAAACAAAGGAAAAAATAAAATAAAATAAAACAAAATAAAATACATAACATAGGGCATAACAACCAGAGCAGGTGGAGGAGGGAAGGGAAGGGGGGGCAGATGACAAGCCAATCAGATGGTAATGGCCAGGACATTCGGGGACACTGATCTATTAATGCCCGATCAGATGGTACAAAAGAATCTCCATTGTCCTTAGGTATTAGCGACAGGTCTCCGCAAACCAGTTGACAGCCAGCGACATAGGGGGAGAGTGAGGGGAAGGTGTTATCCTCTGGGAGAGTGGGGGGGGAGCAGGATGGGAAATCTCAACACCCCAACCCCCTCTGCAGTCCAGACAACAGCCAGTGACGTGGGGGGAGGGGGGAGCAGGGTGGAAGAGCTCCACACCCTGATCCCCTCCGCAGTCCAGGAGACAGCCAGCGGCGTGGGGAGAGGGGGGGCAGGATGGAAAAGCTCCACGCCCCAACCCCCTCAACAGTCCAGAGGATAGCCAGCAACATAGGGGGGAGCAAGACGGAAAGCTCCACAACCCCAAACCCCTCAAGAGTCCAGAAGATAACCAGCAACAAGAAGGGGAGGGTGGGGGGAGCAAGATGGAAGAACTCCACACCCCAATCCCCTCCGCAGTCCAGGAGACATCCAGCGGCATGGGGAGAGGGTGGGGGGAGCAGGACGGAAAAGCTCCACGCCCCGACCCTCTCAACAGTCCAGGAGATTGCCGGCGACATGGGGGAGGGTGGGGGGAGCAAGATGGAAAGCTCCGTAACCGCAAACCCCTCAGCAGTCCAGGAGATAGCCAGCAGTGAGAAGGGGAGGGGGAGGGGGAGCAGGGCAGAAAGGCTCCACATCCCGAACCGCTCCACAGTCCAAGAAACAGCCAGGGGTGATAGCCCCCTCAGTAGGGCACAGCAGGGTTGAGGGGCGCCTGATGACACAGCTGCAGATGACACAGCAGCCGCAGGCAGCCAGCGGTGGCGACCCCCAACGAAGCACAACAGGCGACGAGCCGCAGGAGAGCAGCAGCAACAGTGGCAGCCTCCAGGACAGGCCGCCCAGAGAGATGACGATGGTGGGCCGCAGGGGCAAGACCTCAGCAGCGGCCTCCAGGTGGACCCCTTGTGGCAGAGACAGGCCGTGGCGACTGCGGGCCAGAGTCTGTAGGGAGGCCGCGAAAGGCAGTGGCAGCAACGGAAGCCTCCGAGCGAGCTCCCCGCGGCAACAGTGAGCTGTGGGCCACGGTGAAATTGTGGGAGCGGCGGCAGCAACGGGGGCCTCTGAAGCGAGTTCCTTGAGGCGACGGTAGACAGCGGGCCCACTCCCAGGATGAGGAGGGGGAAGGCACCGGCGGCCGGAGCGCTGCCTGAACTCCTGAGCCCATGGCCTGCAGACCAGCCCATCAGAAAAGGGCAACATCGGCCATGGTCTGATGGAGCCCCCATACGGGGGGGAGGAGACACCCATCCTGAAAGGAGGTTGTAAAATGGTGGCAGGAATCTCCGTGGCCTCCGAAAAAGACCAGGTCACTGTCGGGAGCATCCGCACAGTACAGCATCCAAAGGTAAGCGCCCACAGAGCAGGCCAGCTGAGACCCCCGCTCGGGGGCAGAAGGCAAATGTGAGAGAGGAGGGAGGGGGAAGGGACACTCAAATCCAATACCATGTCTCGCCGTCTTAGTGTCTCGGCGTCTCAACACTGGGGTGATTCAGTCTTCTAATATCCCCGCTACGAGACCTGCTTCAAGACTCGGGTGAGCCCCTTTAGAACCCCCCTCTGAAGCCCCCTTCAATGCCCTGGTGGAGCCCATAAAAATTAAATATAAAACATAAAGCAAGGCAGCACTATAAGAAGATATAAAAAAGCACAAAGGTGCAACAAAACACGAAAGCTGCGGCCGCCCGCCATCTTTCCGCCCACACATATACCAAAGAAATGCCCTGATATTGTAATAGAGGTGATAGCTTTATCATAATAAAAGTACAGTGGTTCCCCCCCATTTGTGGTTCATATACTGTGGTCCCGCTATATTGTGGTACCACAGTGTATGACAAAAGCCCCCCTGGGGTAAGGGGGAAAGGCCTGTTTCAGGCCTTCCCGTACTTAGCCCAGGACTGGCACTGCCCTGAACGGGCCTGCGAGAGCCTTCCTGGGCCTTGTGGAGTCTGCAAAATGGCTTCCCTGTGAAGCAGAAGTGACTTCCAGTTCACCAAAAATCATTTCTGAGGCCTCCAAGGGCCTTTCCAGGCTTGTTGGAGGCCTCAGAAATGATTTTTGGCAGTCCGGAAGTCACTTCCAGTTTACCGTAAGTCACTTTTGATTCACAGGGAGGCCCTTTTGGAGCCTCCAGAAGGCCCTTGCAGGCCCGTTTGGGGCAGCACCACACTGTGGGTAAATACAAGGGCCCCCAGCTAGGCCCCACAGGCCTGACTCAACCTGCATCCGCATATCACAGATTTTCAATTATTACGGGTCAGGTCAGGTCCTTAACCCCCGCAATAGGTGGGGAGTCACTGTATTGGGATATTAAACAGTCCCTCATAGCATATACGAGGAAATGTGTTTTGGGATTCAATCCTCCAGCCATCTCAGCTATTCCCAGAATGCCTCAGGCCCCGAAAGAGAGATGTTTGGAGGTCAATTAAAGGTCACAGAAATAGAAAATGGGTTTCCTTTGAAGAGTTAGATAAATAGGTCTGGTTTCAAGACAGTAACAGTGACAGCCCTCCAGAAAGGACATTTTGCCATGTATTTCTAGGGAATTAGCAGTGAATTTTCTGAGGCATATTCACAGTATAGTCCAAATCCTGAGTGGTTTCAGTAAACATTTCTGAAACCAAGCTCCCGACACTGGTCTACAAAGGGGAAATCCTATTCAGCTCTGGAGCAATCTGAAATGTTGATCCTGTCAATCAGGACCTAATTAGTGGAATGTCAGGAAATGAAGTTTTTAACTCCTTCCTGGCCAAGCAGGCATCTGTATTGGGAAAGGGAATCTGCATCTGATTGGGAAAAACATTTTAGAAGATATTTTAAGAATAGATAACAAATATTCATAACATGACACTTTATAATGTTTTCCCAACTTTTAAAAGTTTGACCTGATAAACTCTCTTTATCACTGCACCTATTAGAAAACCCATTATGTTCTCACTTTAATTAACACAATGTACATCATCTTTGAAGGAGCAATATTTGGTGGAAATAAATAATATGCTACTGGGAATACTGATGAATTTTAAAACAAAAATTGGTGTAGTCCCAACTGTAAATTAAACATTTCATACTTCTTGCCAGAATGCCAGAAGGAGGAATTCACAGGTTAATTACTTGAGAATAAATTTTGTGAATTTGGAAGTGGGTAACGTGCAAAATAAGAAATAGTCTGAAACCAGCAAAAGTCACAGATAAATGATATATGATAAGAAATATACCTCAGTGGGACTCCTTGTATCACTGTGGTTGTAGTACCTTTGGGAAAAGGGAAGAGTCCTGTGGCTTGTTTGCAACACAGTGGAAACCAGAGTATTTGAGGAAATCTGTTAAGTCTGTGTTTGAATCGATTCCCCACTGTGCCTTCTGTGAGTCAAAGTAGTCTTTGTTGCCTTGGGCGAGCCGCACAGTCCCAGTCCACCCTCAGAAGATGGGAATGGTAAACCAGTTTTGAGTGTTTTCTACCTGGAAGACCCTGAAAAAGGGCCACCATTGGTCTGAATTGCTAGTCATGTCCGACTCTAGGGACGGTGCTCATCTCCGTATTCAAGCCAAAGAGCCAGTGTTGTGCAAGTCCATGGCCATGTGGCTGGTGTGGCTGCAAGGAAACACTGTTTTACCTTCCCACTTTTTACGTTAGTACCTATTTATCTACTTCCATTGACATGCTTTTAAACTACTAGGTTGGTAGGAGCTGGGGTTATCAGCAAGAGCTCACTCTGCTGCGTGGCACCTGGGATTCGAACCACCGAGCTGCTGACTTTGCAGCCGACTGAGGCACCACACCCCCTATTATTACAAAACAAATTAATAATTAATTATATTTTTATTACAGTAAGCTAAACACATCTTGGTTCACTGAAATTCTAATTGGGCAAAAGAAATTATGCTTTGAATTAAAAAAAATACTTCCTAGCACATTGGAGCTAAATCTTGTTTACAGAAATTGTAAGATTTTTCTGGGAGGTGTGTCCAAGAGGTATTGAACATTCGAATTGCAGTTTTGGTTAATTGTGTTGCTTGGCTCTTGCCTCAGGCAATAGCATGAAAAACCATGCATGCTGAGTAGGGATGGGCACCATATGAAAAATCACATGCTGTTTTGTTGTTTTGTTAGCTAACAAAATGAAACAAAATGGGGGAAGCAGTGTTTCATTACAAATAAAATGAAACACCATCCCCTCCCCCAGAATGAAATGATTTGTTCCAGAGGAAATGGTAGGGAAGCTTCCACAAGTTCTTTCCCAAAAGCCCCCCCCCCAATTTGGAAATATTTTGGGGTCAGGGAGCTGAGTTATGAAACTTCAAAGGGGGTGCCCCTAGGGAAAAAACCTTCTAATTGGAAGTGGAAGCTGATCAGGCTAGTGATATTGCTGCTGCTGCTTCCCATATAATTCCAATTAGAAGGTTTTTCCTGCGGGCACCTCCCTTTAGAGTTTCAGATGGGATTTTAATGGGCTTCGTAAAGCCAATAACTCAGTACAGGAACTTCCTTATCCACTTCAAATACAATGAGAATTATGCACGTTTCTTCCAGTAAAAAGGGACAATATAAACAAACATTTTCAAGAACCTCTTAAACGTTTTGAATTCTAGGTTTACTTTACATTAAAAGAGCTTTTACTAATTGCCAATGTGAATCATTTAACTTTAGTAATACCAAGGTGGTGTGCCTTTGTCACACATCCTTGCTATACCAAGGATTGATCTTTGAGAACTGCTTTGCTCCCCCCCCCCCAAAAAAAAGTGAGTTCTCTGCTTCCATCACTTTTATTCTGTTGGGCCTCATGTGACAAGTTAATAGAAACCTTAGACTGAAAAGGCAAGACAAATAAAACTGGATTTCAAAAATGCTTAAAAACCACCTTTGAAAAAACCAACTCTCGAGCAAAGTCTAAACAGACCATTTTGTAGAGGAAGCTTTCAGACTGCATGTGACAAAAGCTATATCGAGGAAGATACAATTAGGTAACTAAACACGATTCAGCGAAGCTCCAAAATTCTTTATAAATACGGCCATTGGAAGGACAATCTTGATTCAGGAAGGATTTTTACTCGGTGTGAGCTCAGTTGTCATAGTTGCCTCTGTAAGATCCTCCTGAAGAGTAACGGTCATTATAGCCTCCCTGACTCCTGTAGTCCCGGGAAATGCTGTAGCCTCCACTTCTGTTGTCATAGCGGCCACCATAGCTTATGTCTCCACCACCTCGAGAATAACTATGGCCTCTTCCCCTGCCCCCGAAGTATCCTCCTCTGGATCCACGAGAAGATTTCCCTGCATGATCAACTCTGATCTGCCAACCATCTACAGACTCTCCATTCATAGCTCTCATGGCATCAGAAGCATTCTCTGGATTTGCAAAGGTGATAAAGCCAAAGCCTCTTGATCTCTGTGTCTCTTTGTCCTTGATCACAACAACTTCAGAAATTGGACCAAAAGAACTGAAATGCTGCTCCAGGGCTTGTTCATCAGTATCAAAATGTAGACGACCAACGAAGAGGTTTCCTTCTTCAGAAGACATGATGATGGTGACAAGTTGAAACACAGCTCGGCCTCTGAAGCTACTGAAAATGCCCTTTAGAGTTTCATATCTCAGCCCTCTTGCCCCCAAATGTTTCCAAATTTTTTAAAAAAACATGCACTCAAATGTTATTTTTAAAATATGCAATCAAAATTTAGTTATCTTGGGGCTCCAAAGTAGCAGGACTATCTTTCTGAAGTGATTTTAGGGAACCCTCTGAAATCTGGAAATATTTGGGGGTAAGGGGACTTAGCTATGAAACTCTAAAGGGGCTGGGGGTGGTTCATTGGCAAAGTGTGCTGGGAGAATGGAGGGAATCAGGGAGTTTACTCTATGGTATTAACATCCGAATTGTCACCATACTCCCAGCACAGGAGCAGTGAGGGGAAAAATCCTGCTCCGTTCAGCCTTTTGCCCCCCCCACCTCCCAGCTGGGACTTTTTGACAGGTTGGGGTGTTGGGGATGTGTGCTCCCCTCTCCATACCCTGAACTGTGAACAAGCCCCAGCTGGGAGGCAGGGATCGCAAGGAAGAAGAAAGGAAGCAGCAGTAAATTGAAGCTCTGATTGAATTTACCTCTGCCTCCTTCCTTCTTCCATGTTTCCCCTCCCCCAAGGGTTTTTTTCTGGACAGGGAAGGCTGTGGGCAATGGAGGCTGTCCAAAAGACCCCCCCCCCCAGGAAGATGGGGTGGCAGGTGAGAAAGGAGCAGTCAGTCAAGGAATTTACTTCTGCCTGGCTGCTCCTTTCCTCCTACCCCCCACCTCCCAGCTGGGATCAAGCTGTCAAAATCATCTGGGGGTGGTGGGGAGGAGGCTTTTGAATCCCCCACTGCACCAGCTAGAGCACTGGTGCCATGGGGGATTCATTTTGTTTCATTTTGTTTCGTAAGTAACTTTTTTTTAAAACTTTCATTACTAATGATACAAAACATGGGGGATGAAACTGAATGAAATGAAACACAGGTTTTCCATTTCATGCCCTTCCCTAATGCTAACCCAAAGCAGAGGACTATAATAGGAGGTGTTATCCTCTGGTACTGGGAAAGCCTATTTAGTAAAGCAAATATTATGGAGAGTGGTATGATTGGTTTAGCTAAGGTTTTGAATGTCATGAAACTGCTAAGCATTGCTGTTCGCAAAAGGGATAAACGTAAATCAAAATATTAGTCATAAAATTGTATTGCAGAGAACCCTAGGAAGCAATTGGAACATGGCCCAGCACAGTAGGGGCAAGAGCTCAGGACCAGAATCAGCAGTATCCCTTCATGAAGGGCCAAGGACACTCATTCAGTGATGAAGATGCACACTGGATGCTCCGCCCGGCCTCGTGCCGAGCAGGGGCACCTTTGCCGGCCGGTTGAGGGAGGCGGCTATTGGCTCCGCTATTGGCGTAGCCTACACCAGGGGAGCGCGCCCCTTTATAAGTCCTCGGCGCGCTCCCCTCAGCCTGCCTCCTCAATTGCCGGTTTCCCCGCCCTCCCGCCATGGTTTATTATGTGCTGGTGATGCTTTGCTGGTCGCTTCGGGGCCGGATGGGAATTTTTGACCATTTCTCTGATTGGCCTTGAGCGGTGGTGTTTTTTCGCCCATCCCACCATTCACATATTGGCGGTGGGTGTTGTAGGCAACAACCCTGGTCACGACTGGTGGGTAGCGCATAAAAAGTTAACCATTTAGGTCCCGAATCTAATTACATCTTCACGTCTTCGGCAGCCTTCCATTAATTACCCAATAGGATTTAGTTAGGGAGCAAATAATAATAATAACCCAAAACCCTAGGAGGGCTGCCAACCTTTAATCAAGCGTTGATGCCAAAAGATCTCATCGGCATCCTCACTGCGGCAGTTCAACGGGCCGCAGGAAATTGGTGGAGTAGCGGGACCTAATCTATTTGTTGTTACCATTTTGATGATGTGCTACGGCTCAGGCCCTCCTAAAGTTATTGCTCATTGATAAGTAATTTAAAATCCGTTACTGTAGTTAATAAAGTTGTGGCCCTTATTTAATCCAAGCGGAATGTGTGTCGCCTCTTTCTTTCAACCTGGCTCGGCAAATGTTAGACAGAGATGATAGATCGTTCAAGTGTCAGGAAGACCAGTCATGTGTATACAGAAAATACCTCTCTCAGCATGGAGAGGATTTAGGCACAATCTGTCCCATATTTATCATGGTGTCCTTTCATCTATTCCCAAAAAAAATCAGGACCAATTCACACATACACCTGGAAGGCCGCTGTGAACTGTGAATGCTTAATGGGTTTGGGGAGAGGCTGCAGAGGTGCGGATTTTATACACACATGGCACTTGTCCATCTAATGAGCCTAATGGGACCAGGAGAAAGTTGGTCTTCTACCAACCTTCCTCAACTGAAGAAACTACTTGGATGAGTTGTGAAATGTTTCTATCTCACAAGAAAAGATGTCCAGTTGCTTTGACTCATCTCCCAGAATAACATCACCTGGATGGCGAGGATCTTCACAGACACAATTGCTTCCATTTGCACATTTCAATCTGCATTGATTTGGGCTGTGTAATCTCCAAAAGGGTCATCAAGCCAATCCCATTTAAAAGATCCATTACACATATCTAAAAATGAAAGGATAGAAAAGGAGGGGAAAATGAATTTTTACAGGAGCACTGCAGTTATTCAAAAAACTGCTCTTAATCATTTACAAGTAGATGTTTTCTCTCATACTGAAAGACAGACTACCATCAAGACAATTCTCTAATCATATGTACCTTTCAAGAAAATTCTATGTCTTTAGAGGAAGAACATTTTTGTTCTGACAGTAAAAAAAATGTTCCATCATTTAAAGGTGTGTTCACTCAGGTAGTTTGAAGAGAGGCCTTTAAGAAGGCACTGTGGTAGCTTTTAGATCAAGTTATGATGATGTTGTAATTTGGTCATATAGAAAAATGATGGGGCTGTAAAAGGAACACTCTGAAACTGCAGATGGACATGTAATGACAATAAAGCCTCTGAATACGGGGCTATGAACCACTGAGTTGCAAAATGAAGTATGATCTAAATCCAGCCTTATGTTCATGTCTGCACAAGCTACTGATGATATTACAAACATTTGATATGCAGTGAGCCTAGCCTGCTGGAAAGGAGGTAATGATGGTGGACATGCTGTCAAACAACATTTATTTCCTTGGATGAACCATCACTGGCATGGTGCACATTTGTTGGTTCAGTTGAGTTCCAAGTAGCGTCAAGACCTCCTACTATTCAGAGCTTCAAAGTATAGAATAGGACCTAGGTTATGTCTTGCATGTGGAATGATCAATGATAATGCTTAAAGATATTAGTTATGGCCAACACATAAATGGATCAAAACCTAGTCCTTGACTACTGTATGAAAATAGTTTTCACAGAGATAACTGTGAGATAATCATGTATGTGCTCTAGGTAACCATGGGGGGAGGTGAGCACATTAGCACCATTCTCCTGGATCAATAGTTGCCAAATGTGAACAGCAGCAATCTGGAGAGGAAAGAGAACTCTGTGAATGGAAATTCTCTGACCAATCGAGATCCCCTGTTCTTCACCATTCCCAAACTTAAGTGTGTCAGTGCAAAAAAAGCAAAAACAAAACAACTACACAATGGATATTCTGTTCAGATTCTCACTTTCTATATGAAGAGATGGACAGATGTGGACATGTAATACCAAATATTGCTTATGGAATGCCTGGATAGGGCTATACTAAACCTGCACTCCTGGGAATTCTTGCACATTTTGGAGATTTTGAATGAACCAGAACTCCAAAGTGTAGGATATTAAACCGAGATTTCTGCTCATTGCATTGATGCTCTCAGGTTAGGGCTCCATGTAGAACTGCATTCATCTATATTATTTGCAATGGATAGAATTGTGGGTTGCTCATGGGCACAACTTCCTGTGCAGACCTCCTTGTTCAGTATGAGAGGCTCAGGGAAGAGCTAGCTCAGGGGGTGCACCATCTAAGGTTGCCCCCATGAAACTTGGCTGCAGACAGATATAGCTTGCTGAGTAGGGGTTAATATATAAAGGTAGCTTCAATATGTTTCTTCCTGATTTTCTTCTGCTGTTTCTCCTAACAGACCTGCCTTCACCTTCAGTACTCATGGCAGACTAGTGCTTCGAACCAAATGTGTACAGTAGAGGGCTTTCATAGGGACTTCTAATTTGGCTCCCTGCTTGAACATTCTGGTTACATTTGCTAAGTTGTTCCTTTCCATTTTGATTCCCTTAGGATTTCAGAAGAATACTTGTGCCCTATTATGCCTAGATCCAGTTGGACTGTGGTCAAAGCAAAATTTTCAATTTCTTATCTCTGGGAAGTTAGGGAAAATGGGAACATGAAGCCTGAACTGTTCTAAAATATAATATCAAGATTTTTCAACACAAGACCAGTGAGGGATATATGCATTATTTAGAAAGATCCAGAATTTTCTTAGTAACATTTACAATATATACTGTTTCCTCCTCAAGTTCTTTTCAGTTCACTCTATAACTGTTATCTCTTAGTGCTGTATATTCTTCTCAGTCCAGTTCTGGGGTTTTGGACACAGTGAAATCAGTGCATTAAGACAGTCCTTGATGTGAGGTGAGCTTTTCACAATTACATAGCTCAGTAGTCTACATGAAAAACATGGCCAATTCAAACTGTGTTAAGGCTGATAAGCCAATGGTTAACAATATGGAATGTATTCAAAGAAAAATTTCAGTTACAACTTAGACTTCTACAAGGATGGGGAAACAGCTCTGTGCAGAAACTTTGGCTGCATTACTTTGCTGGCATGCTTACTAAATAAATTTTATGACAAAGGCTTATTTTGTCTTTTCTTGAAACCTAATGGTGAAGACAAGCACTCTATGCTGTCGGTAATTTTAGAGAGCTATTTCTGACTGCATATTTTTTATTTTTTTATTTATTTATTTATTTATTTATTTATTTATTTATTTATTTCAAATAATATAAACAAACAAATTCAGCATATTCAGGGCCCCCATTAAGTGACAGAGATTATGAAATGCTGCAGTTTTACATGAGCATATACCTGCTTACATTTTCACTTTGTGTGTGCCGGGGGCGGGCAGGCGGGATTCGTTTCTCTAGATGCATTGGCCCCTACCTACATTGAGCCCCACCAAGCCTGAGCAATAGAACGTGGCTGTAGGAGCAATCCGAAACAACTGCAAGGCCACTTCTTTCCCATTCTTAAGATGAAATATGATTTAAAATAAATTATCAAGCTGTTTAACTTTGGATATCTTCTGGTATATGTTCCTGCTTTCTTTTAAATCTCATGCTCAAAGAAAAGTGAAATAATCCAAAAAAGTTTTGACCAACTTTATCTATTTCTCAGAATTCACAGAACTGGGAAACATACAACTAAGGGACGGTTCATGTCTGATTGAACTTCTGAGGTGGCATAAGCTATATGTGAAGTAAGAAGATCTCTAACTAGAGAGACTATTTTTCCCCCTGCTAGGTGAATAAAAACTGTTGCCTTGGCCCAGACAAGTTTATTATTATAGACTAGAGATATTTTTGGACAAGAGTTCTGAGGCTCCACAGCTGATATAACAAGTAGGATTTTGGGTGCTGTGGTCCATAAGAGTAGCTTCCCCAAGCTTTTTTTTCTAGTACCAAAGCCCATGAGACTTCAAAAGTGTTTTGCAATAAATCAGCGTATGTTTAACTGCATCTCAATGCCCAGAATATAAAATAAAAGTTTTAACAATTCATGCCTGAAATTCTAAAACATCTCTTGTAGTTTTCCAGGCAATCAGACACATACAATATTAGAGTTGGAGGGGGGGGGAGATTGTGCAAAGCTGCAGGCTGCTAAAAATGCAAAACAGAAAAGCCTGGATGAAAACAACAATGAAAGCTGTTAATATGCAGATTAAATTCAGAATAGGAAATCAGTGTCTTCCTTACTCTCCCCCCCCCCACTCTCACTCCTTCCTAGATGAATGCCTTCTTGCTTTACATTTTTTTGAAGTTAAAAAATGTTTCATTGCGGTTCTCCATGAAAAGCCATCTTGCAGTTACTTGATTCTTTATCTTTTCAGACACTGCCATCGATTCATCCCAACAGGTATGTTGAAGTATTGCTGCAGTCCGAACTGCCAAGAGCAACTCCGGTTCAAGGGGTGTTGGGTCTAGAGATTCCTCCAATTGTCCCAACCACTCCCCCAGACAAAAAGTAAGGGGCTTTGAGCAGAAAGCCCTCTGAGACAAATGCCTCAAGGAGGAAATGTTGCCTAACCTTTTGACCTACAGAGGAGCTATGTAGGGCATTTCCTCTGTTGAAGGAACATTTATCTAGAAACTCTATTTCTTTTCCAGACTGCAGTCCTTCACATGCTCCGTCATGGTCAGGGAATTCTGGGAACTGTAGTTCAAAACAGTGTTCCCCATTTCTGCTATTGACACTTCCCTTTCTCCAAAGTAAAGCTCTTAGTTTGGAAGGAGTAAAAAGGTAGTAGATAGCTGGTGTATGTGTCTCATAACATATGGTAGATCCTGGAAATAAATTGTTTTCCAGCTCTTATTTCTTCATCTGCGTTCATAGGGATATATGGACACGAAATGAAATATTTTTTGTTTTGATTTTCATTTTTTGTTTTGTTCCCTAACAAAATGAAAAACGAAGCAAAAAAAATGAAAATGAATAAAAAAAGCAAAAATGAAATGAAACGAAATGGAAATTTTCCTTTTGTTATGCTCCATTTTTCGTTTTCACATAGGAATGCATACGATTGGGTGTGGGAAATGGCAGGCTTTTTACACTTTTTCCCACCCGAAGCCCTGTGTGCCAGCTGATCGGTGCTCAGGCAGGAAAAAAGTTTTAAAAGTCCACGGTTTCCCACCCACCTGGCTTTTTTAAAAAAATTCCCCTCCCCCACAGCTGATCTGTGATGGAATGGGGAATTTTTCCCCCAGTGCTGATAAACTGGCACAGGGTTTGGGAGAGGGAAAAAAGTCCTGCACCTTTTCCCCAATGCACCCCATTGGAAACGTGGTTTTTAAAATGTCTTTGAGCCCCACGTGCCAGCTGATCAGTGCTGGGGTGGGGGTGGGGAAATGGTTTAAAAACCCCAGTGGCTCCAAGACACTTGGAGAATAGGATCTGCACGGTCCCCCCAACACACCCCATTGGGGGGAGGTGTGGGTTTTTAAAAGTGTGTTTGAGCCACCGAAGCAGCCTCAGTAGCTCAAAGACATTTTAAAGAACCCACAACGGCTACAAAAAATGAAAAAATGAAATGATTTTTTAAAAAGCTGTTTTTTAAAAAATGTTTCAAACTGAAATGAAAAAAAAATAGGAAACAAAAAAATGAAATGAAATGCCATTTTGGCATTTAGTGCCCAACATTATTCATAAGGTTTACACTGGAGCCACACAATATATCCAAAGTACCTGCAGAGATGGGCAAGAATTGCTTCTTGCCAGGTCATCATGAGTTGTTGGTGCAGCAGGACAGGTACCACATGTTCCCTTTCCCCACCCTCTCAGTTGGCTCCACTCACCTGCCAGTGCACGCTGCTAGTCTCCCCTTTTGTTTATGACCATCCAGTAATAGCAGGACTGTGTGCTTCCTTCTTCTGCCTCTTCCAGCAACCAGTCGTTCAGACAAGGAGGCAGGGCAGGGATTCCTGGAGTGCTTCCTTTGAGCAGCCAGCTGCTGGAGGCGGTGGAGACAGAAGCATGAATTCCTGCTGCAACTCGACAGCCAAACAAAAAGGCAGAGACAAGCTGGCTGTTGAGTGGGAGAGCTGGCCAGGGAGGAAGAGAATGCAAGGCACCCGTGGTGCCATGATGGCAACTCATGATGACACAGCACAAAGTAATTTGTGCCATCGCTTTTCCCATGTGAAGATGGCTGGCTATTTTGAAATAAATGATTTTAAGTTGTATGATCTTAATGAACACTCTTTAAAAAGCCAGCTCTTCTACTCAACACTTATCTAGATGACTGAATTCTGTCATGGAACTAGATTTATAGATAGAAAGATAGAACATGGGGAAATGGGTGCATTTCCCCTATACCAGGAATGTCCATACTTCGGACCTCCTGATGTTTTGGACCACAACTCCCAGAATTCTAAGCCTGTATTTCCAATGGCAAAGGACTGTGGGAGTTGTGGTCTGAAACATCTGGAGGGCTGAAGTTTGGACATGCCTGCCCTAAACTTTCTGGTTTTGTCCATCAGGATTTTCATGGAAGTTGAGTCATGGCAACTGGACTTCTTTTCCTTGAGAGATTGAATTTGAAATGTTTTGATGCTCATCCAAACAGCTTTGTCACCATGCAAAAAGTTGTGAGTCCTCCATTTTATAGTCCATTTTGACCTCTTGTCACCCTGGTATGAAATTTGCTGATAAGATGTACAATGGCCTGAATAGGCTTGTTGGGTAGACAGCAGTCTCAATAGCCTATGGTGATTAATGGCCTAATGTGCTGAAACCCATAAAGTATGGGTTGTTAATTATGGCTTTGGTGGTGAAGGCATGAAGTATTTTTGATTTGTCTAAGTATTGTTGAAATTACAGCCTGATAAGTGGTAGATAGACTGTACCTGAGTCTCCCACCTCTGTTGAGAGAGGGGTTTTCAATGCTCACATGAACCCTCTCTCAAACCACCTATCCTCTCTGTCTAATATGTGTACATCCTCATCTTTGAGTGAGTTCTCTTTTTCCTTCAAATGGAGGTGTACTGCTGATTCTGGTCCTGAACTGTTACCCCTCCTGTGTTGGGCCATCTTTCTGTTTAATGGTTATTTAGTTTCTCCAATGTAGAGGTCTGCACACTCCTCACTACATTGTTCCTTTTGTGTTTTTGTATTGGGTCCTTTGGGTGGATGAGTCTCTGCCTTAGTGTGTTTATGGGTTTGAAATAAACAGGGATGTGGTGTTTGCCAATTTATGAAAAATGTTATTGAATGTCTAGAAACTTCTTATAAGCATACTCAATATGAGAATGTGGAACTGAAGGATGCTCACCACCCTCTGATCAGAAGTGTGAGAACAACAATAATGTCCATAAAGTTCCTCAAGAAGCTAAAAAGTAATTGTGACACCCAATAACACAGAACATGACCCAAAAAATGTAAGAAGGCTGGTGCCTCCCTAAAAGGGTATGTTTTTTTTTCAATTATTTTTTATTATAAATTTGATTACATACAAACAACATAAGAAATGAGGATTAAAAAAATACAACAAACAATATAAGTGCACCCCCATCCCACGGGTCCATCCATATCTTATTCGTTGCTCCGTCTTCTATTCTTCTAGTAATCTTCTTAAAGTTCTCTTCTCCAGAATTGTTGTGAGATATTCGTGGACTCTTTCCCTTTTCCTTCAACTAATACATAATCTAAAAATTTACCCCAAATATCGTAGAAGATGTCTTTTTTCATTTCTCCTCGTTTAACCTTTAAACTGCAGGACAACTTGTCATTTATAGCTATATCCCAAAGTTCATTATACCAATCATCTATCTTAAATTCTAATTTTGACTTCCAATTTTTTGCTATAATTAATCTAGCAGCTGTCATAAAATTTGCTATTAATTCCTTTGTTGTAACATCATAATCTTTGCTTATTAACAATGATAGTAATGCTATCTCTGGATTACAATCTATATCTATCTTAATCGTATTGCTTAGCTCTAAAAACACTTTTTTCCAGAACCTTTGGACTATTTCACATTCCCACCAAAGATGCATGTAAGTACCAAGTTCTTTTTCACATTTCCAACATATCTTAGAGTAACCAGAATTCATTCTATTTAGTCTAACTGGGGTTAAATACCATCTAGAGACCAATTTAAAGTAGTTTTCTTTTATCCTGACCGATAATGATCTCAAAATTCTCATATTCCAAATTTTCTTCCAGTCTTCTTTCTCTATCGGTACATTAAGATCTTGGTTCCAGACTTCTCTCAAGGTATTTAACTCCTTCATTTCTAATGAGTCCCCTAATATTTTATATATTTTACGTGTTATTCCTTTCTCTAAATTTTCCTGATGAGACTCTAGCGATAGTAAGAAATGTTCAAATTTTGTGCACTCTCTGATTTGATTATTTCTTTTTCCCCAGTCCTTCGTCCATTTTCCTAGTTGAATATAATTTAACCATGTTAAGTCACTGGGTTGCAAAATATTTTTTATATCATGGGTTGTTTTGATCTTAAGCATCCAATCCTTTAGTCTAGCTATTTTCTTAATTTTAAATAACTCCAGATAATGCTTCAAGTTGACTGGGAAGCTTTCCAAGTCGGTAACTAAAGCCAGTGGGGATCCCTTCGGAGACAAGATTTTTCTGTAAGTTCTCCATATAACAATTAGACTGTTCAATAGGGGGTTGTCAATCTTTACTTTGTTTTTAACTTCTGTGAATAAAAATGTATTTATTTCCCCCTTTATATCCAAAGACTCTAGCTCCCACCATATTAGCTTCTGTGGTTTAAAAAGAATTTCCCCCAAAGAACTGAGTTGATTGGCTATGTAGTAATTTCTTATATTGGGTATACCTATTCCCCCTTCTTTCTGAGATCTATACCATAGGCTTTTATTTATTCTTGATTTTTTTCCTGCGTTACAAAACCTATTTACCATGTCTTGTAGAGTTCTAATTTCCTTTTCTAAAAATTGAACCGGTAGCATTTTAAAAATAAAATTAATTTTTGGAAGTATTTTCATTTTTATCAATGCAATTCTACCAAACCACGATAGTTTTAGTTTAGAGTAGGATGATAGTTTGTTTTTCATCTCTTCTACTAATTTCGAAAAATTTCTTTCTTTAATTTTAGTGAATTCTTTATGGAGTTCTAATCCTAGATATTTAATGCTTTTTCCCGGTTTAAGTCCGGATTCTTCAATCATCTTTAAATCGTGTTTTCCATAATTGAACAATAAACTCTCTGATTTTTGCCAGTTTACACATAATCCTGTTATTTCTCCAAACTCTTCTAAATGAGTTTTTATTCTTTGAATATTCTCTATTGGATTTACAATAGTCAAAAGAGCATCATCCGCGAATAAACTGATTTTAGTTGCCCCGTCTTTCCCTATACCTTTAATAGATTTGTCGTCCCTTATAGCGTTTGCCAGGAGCTCTATAACAATACAAAAGAGAACTGGAGAAAGAGGACATCCTTGTCTAGTTCCTCGGCCTAGGGTGATTTGTTCGGTCAATCCATCGTTAACTATTATTGAGGAAGTGGCCTTTGAATATAATTGATTTATTACTCCCAAAAAGGCTTTCCCAAATCCCCATTTTTGTAACAAAATTTTTAATGTGGGCCATTGAACACAATCAAAAGCTTTAAAAAGATCTAGAGATAACATGCCAGCTTTAGTAGTACTCTTCCCCATTTCATAAAGAACATTCAAATTCCTTCTAATAATATTTGCCATTTGTCTGCCTTTAATAAAACCACATTGATCCTCTTTAATATATTTAGCTATGAATTTATTCATTCTTTTAGCCAGAATTGCTGTAAAAATCTTGGCATCTTGATTTAATAAGGATATTGGTCTATATGACCCAATATCCATTAAATTTTTATTAGGTTTTGGAATTAAAATAGTTAAAGAATGGGTCCAGGATCTCGGAATTTGTTCTCCATCCAAAATTTCATTATATAACTTCTTTAACTTGGGTGTCAATACTGCTTTAAAAAGTTTGTAAAATTCAGGTCCCAGAGCGTCGACTCCGGGCGTTTTATTATTCTTTAATTTGTCTATTACCTCATTTATCTCTTGATCAGTAATTGGCTTTTCCATTTCCAGCATATCTTCCTGTTCCAAGACCCCCTTTAAATTCTTAGTGATATACCTTTCTATATCCTCCTTAGGTTTATTTTTTGCAGTATATAACGACTGATAAAACTCTTGTATAGCCTTTAACTTTTCCTTCATTTGTATGCATGTCTTGCCTGAGGAGTCTTTTATAATCCCTATTGTATTTTTGTCTTGTCTTTTCTGTGCTAGCCTGGCTAAAAGTTTTGAGTTCTTATTGCTATATTCAAAGAAATTTCTTCTTAGATACAAAAGATTCCTTTGTGTTTGTTGTAAATCTAGATCTTCTAACTCCTTTTTTCTTGCTTCAATCAACCTCAGTATCTTGTTATCCTTAGTAAGAAAGAATTGGGATTCTAAATCTGCTATTAATTTTTCTAAATTTCTTTTATTGAGTTCTTCCTGTTTTTTGTTTTTAATATTTTCCTTTATAATAAGACCTCTAGCTACCGCTTTCAGGGTGTCCCATATGATTGGCGTTTGGCTACCTGCCCTTTCGTTTATATCCCAAGTTTCCAACCAATCTTTTTTAACCTTTTCCAATACTTCTGGATGTTGAAATATTTTTAAATTCATTCTCCACCTTCTAGCTTCTCTATAGTTTTTATTTGTAGCTAAATCAATCGACATTAAAGCATGATCAGATGTTTTTATGATCTCAATCTCGGTATTATTTATCTTGGGTATTAAGCTTTGTGCAACAAACACAAAATCTATCCTGGAATAGGTTTTGTGTACTGGTGAGTAGAAGGTGTATTTTGCTTCATCTCCTTTCAGTTCTCTCCAGACATCCTTCAATCCTGTTGTGTTTATAAACTTTGCTAGAGTTGTATGTCTTGTCCTCCACTCTTCCTTTTTACAGACCGATTTATCTTTAATTTTATCTAAGACCATATTAAAATCCCCTGCCATTATTAAATATCCCTTTTTAACCAATTCAATCTGATCCCAAAGGAGATTGTAAAAGCGACCTTGATTAACATTTGGTGCATACAAATTTACCAAAGTATAATAATCTTTCCCCATTAGAACTTGCAATATTATATATCTACCTTCTGAATCTTTTACCACATTCTCAACAACACATTCACAATTCCTTGAGATTATAATGGCAACCCCTCTTGCTTTAGATGTGCCGAAGCTTTTTTCATATATATCAACATTTGGAATTTTTAATTCATTAATACCATCTCTTGTTTGGTGAGTCTCTTGCAAGAAGGCAATATCTATTTTATGCCTTTTAATCATCGCTTCAATTCTGTTTCTCTTCGAAAATGACCCCAGACCTTTTACATTTAATGTTGCTAATTTTATAAACTTTCCCATAACCTAGTTCTTTTGGATACAATATTCTGGAATGGTCCCGTTGTGCACATAAAAATAAAAACACCAATAATTAATAAAAAGTAAACTAAAATAAATCCAAATCTAATCCTCCACCCTAAAAAACTATTCTTTTCTCCCACCCCACCAGCTATCATACTGTTTAGCATGTGCATCAAGGGGATGGGAGGGAGGAGGCCCGTCCACGGACATTAGTCAGCCAAGATCTCATTAGCCCTTAAATAGCATGTTACTGTAAATTCCATAAATTTATTCTACCTCCCCCTAAACCACCCTCTCACCACCACCACCCCCTCAAAAAACAAAAACAACAACAACAACAACAACAAAACAAAAACAAAAAAGGGGAGGAGGGGAGGGAGGGAAGGGAAGGAGGGAAATAAGGAGAAAAGGGGGGAAAAAAACCCAAGGAGAAAAAAAAATTAAAAAAAAATTAAAAAAATAAATAAAAAATAAAGAATAAAAAATAAAATTAAATAAAAAGAAAAAGGGGGGAGAAAGGGGAGAGGGAATGGAAGGGGGAAAAGGGAGAAAGATAAGAGGAGAATATCAAGGGGAATGGTAGGGGTGAGAGAGGGGGAGAGAGAGAGGAGTAAATTGAATGTTTTCCGAATATTCTTCATCTTCGTCAAAAATTCCTGGAGCCAGAGTAAAAAAAAACAGTTCACTGTCCTGATGTTGCCACAGAAGTTCCCGGGGAAGGACAGGCAGAAGCTGAGTCTTCTTGGATATTCCACGCTTCAAGAAGATGCTGGCCTTCTTCTAGAGAGTAAATAGTATGTTGAACAGAACCTTTCCAGACTTTCAAGAATAGGGGGTGGCCCCAAGAATAGCGATAGTTATTCTTCCTTAATATGGTTGTGACTGGTCTCATCGATTTACGCCAATCAGCAGTTTCTCTGGAAAAATCTTGAAAAACTTGCAAAGTTGCATCTCCTCTCTTGAGAATATTAGGATTGGCTCTGATTGAAGACATAAGACGCTCTTTATTTGCATAAGAAGCGAATCTTACTATCACTGGTTTTGGGGCCCCATCTCTTGAATTGCCCAGGTAATGAACTCTCTCTAAATCCTCTTCGTCTAGTTGTTTGGGCAGGAAAGAGTTGAGCCATGTTAGAACTTCCTGTTTTAATGATGCCCCCTTCTTTTGAACAGCAAAATTAATCAGTTTTACATTCTGTCTCCGAGAGTAATCTTCCATATAAGTTAATTTCTTGTTAGTTTTGAGTAAAATCTGCTTCTGGGAGTTAATTTGAGTTTCGTTTTTCGTTACCCGTGTCTCCAGAGTTTTGAATTCTCCAGCCAAATTATCAAGCCGCTGGCCATTTAGCTTTATTTCCTGTGATAAATCTTGTTTAGTGCCTTGAAGCTCCTTTGATAGGCCATCAATTCTGCGTATCACGTCCTGTTGATTAGCAGACATAATGCTAGCCAACTCTGTCCTCATCAAACGCATTTCCTTCATAAAATCTTGATCTGCGGGGGGAGGAGTAGTCTCTCTCTTTCCCTTCGCTGATCCTGTCGCCATTTTCAACTCCCCGTCGTCTGGGGGCTGCTCGACACGCTGTAAAGCTGGGGGATTGTGTACAGTATCAGATAAATCCCTAATCCAACTTTTGGACTGAGGTTTCTTTTTTGCTCTTTTACCCGGCATATAATTAGTCAAAAGATGTTTGCAAACACTTAGTAACTTTCCAGGCAGCCGGCAAAAGTGATAAGAAGTTCAGCCTCCCAGCTTGCGTCTCTCTCATACAGTATTCTACGCAGCCAGCAGCCAGCAGAAATAGCAGGCAAAACCGAAAGTAGCTTCGTCGCTTATAAATCAAGTTTAATTACCCTCCGAAAACACATATATTGCTTCTCTGTCACCCCGAGTAATTTATTGACATATTACTCACGGCAGGCACGGCATTAAACAGTAGTTCTGAAGCAATTTTCAGATCTCGGCACAGAGCCCTAAGATCAAGCGGCCGACATCTCAGTGGGTTTGAAATAAACAGGGATGTGGTGTTTGCCAATTTATGAAAAATGTTATTGAATGTCTAGAAACTTCTTATAAGCATACTCAATATGAGAATGTGGAACTGAAGGATGCTCACCACCCTCTGATCAGAAGTGTGAGAACAACAATAATGTCCATAAAGTTCCTCAAGAAGCTAAAAAGTAATTGTGACACCCAATAACACAGAACATGACCCAAAAAATGTAAGAAGGCTGGTGCCTCCCTAAAAGGGTATGTTTTAAAAGGGAAAAATAATGAAGTAGTGAGACAAACTGTATGATTCACAAAATGTGATTCAGGGGAGGCAATGGAACAAAGTTCCTCTCCGGATCAAACTGCATTACATTATGCAGCATTATTTAACGTTCATAATACATTCTAAAAACTTACATTATACATCACTAACTTACCAAATCATAACTTACCAAGTTATAAATAACGTTTCCATTGCCTAAGCAACTACATTTACTATACTGGGTGCATTAACAATAACATCTACCATAGTTGGAATAATTACTTTTACAAGTGTTAAGTTACATTTTGACATTTCATGGTAAATTTGATTACACACTGTTGACTGCATGGTGTTTTGGTCCTGTGCAGTCCGGTTTGTTTGTCTGTTCCAGGTTGCAAAGTCCATCTCTAACTTCCCCCATCAGGTCTTCCTGAGAGGTCAGTCCACAGCAGAAATGTTCGCATTTAGATGTAATCTTTAAATCTCCGTAGAGCCCAAATGATGTCAAAGTCCTCCTTCACAAATGTAGAAAGGTTCTTCTTCCCAGGTAAAAGTCTCTTGCCTGCATACTTTACTGGGTGCAGGATGTTGTCATCTCCAGGCTGGTACATCACGTCTCCAGTTCCAGTGTACAATGTCCTCAGGGCTGGTCCGGTCATCAAGGCTTTCCTCCAGTCATCACAGGATCACCAGCATGCTGCAGTTCACTCAACCATCTCGGGCTTCTTCCTTCAGGTCAGCTTTACACTTTTGGGATCAGGCATAATGCATGGTAGCTGCCTAGATGCCCTAAGCACATCCGATCTCACCTGATTTTGGAAGCTAAGCAGGGTCTGCCCTGGTTAGTACTTGGATAGGAGACCACCAGGGAATCCCAGCTGCTGTAGGCGCCTGGAGTAGGAACTGGCAAACCACTCCAGTATTCCTGCCAAGAAAACTCCATGGACTTGGGGTCATGAAGAGTCATCACGACTGTAACGACACAACACACATAATGCATGATGCAAACCGTAGCACAGGATCTTCAAACTGTGCTGAGAAGAATTGCATCTGGCGCTGGGGAGATAAACCTCTCTGAATACGGACACTTTAGTCTGAGTACTTTTGTGTGTCCATCAGGTCACCTGCTTTCTTCAGCATGAATACGTTGCAGGAATACAAGTCAAAGGCTATCTGCCTTTGTACCAAATTTCTCTTGAAAGCCTCCAGTGTTGGAGCACTCACCACTTTTTGAAGGTATTGGTTCCACTGCCATATTGCTCTAGCAGTTAGGAAGCTTGATATTCAACTGAAACCTGGGTTCTCCTAACTTGACTCTGAAGTCTGAAATGAACTGAGAACAGATTCTGCCTCTCTTTTGTATGACAGCCCTTCAAATATTTGAAAGTGCTGTCATATAACCCCTTAGTCTTCACAGGGCTTGGTTTCCAGCCCCCTGATCATCCTTGTCACTCTCCTTTGAAGCTGTTACAATTTGTCAGCATCTTTCTTGAAATGCAGTGTCCAGAACTGGTTTTGAGACTGCCCCCAAATTCTTGCATTCACATAGTTAGAGCAGAAGTACCGTAATTGGGGAGCTAAAAGAATTTGAGTGCAGGAACTAGTAATAGTGATTGGCTATCATATCTCCAATTATATCTCTCTGTACATGAATCGTGTCTGTGCATAAAGAGACAATTAGGCAGCTATTTTACTAACTACATGTCTGGTATTAGTCATATTTCTGTCTCCTGGAAAATCTGGTTGATAATCTTCATGCTTCAGGGTGATGTAGGAAATATTGTAATAGTAAGTTAAAATTCAACAGTCTGCTTTCCAGTCTCCAACAACTACTAGCCAGTTTCCCTGAAAATAAGACATCCCCTGAAAATAAGACCTACTTACAGTTTTGCTCCACACTGAAATAAAAGGCATTCCCCGAAAATAAGGCCTCCCCATAATAAGATAACAATAAATGTGTACCATATTTTACTTCATGGAAAAATAAGACATCCCCTGAAAATAAGACCTAGCGCATCTTTGGGAGCAAAAATTAATATAAGACACTGTCTTATTTTTGGGGAAACATGGTAGTTTGACTGGTTGTGAAAATATATTAATAGAAGCATTTTTACAACACTTTTTTAAAACTCTAGCTTAGCAGCATGAGCATTTTATCCCTTAAAAAGTGGGATTTTGTAGACTAATGCAGGAAAGAAATCAAACACTCATACAGAGTTTTCCAAACAAGAGCAAAGTAGCAAAAACCTTGAAAGCAATTTCAGCAGGAGACTAGGAGTCAAAGTCTTTGAGGCAATAGAAAGGCACTGGAGTAATGAGTACCAGCAAATGAAAGCAATGCTGTGTGGCTTATCAAGTAGGTAGAGATTTGAAGTTGGAGTCATTTGCACCTCAATGACAACAGCTGGAGGCAATTGTAAATAATTTGTTACTGAGAGTTCCAAAACTGCCGGCTGAGAGAGTTGTGGGAGTCATCACCACCTTCTTTTATTTGGAGACAGCAGGATCACTTCAAGAGCTGCCAAAAAGCACATTGGGCCGTGACAACCAAAAGCACATTGGGCAGTCTTTGTTAAGAGTCAGAATGGATTCAGGGATAGAACACAGCCGAATCACATTCATCTGGGGAAAGGATGGTTTGAACATTAATTGGTTCGAAATGCATAACTCTGTTCTTTAGACAGCTGTAAATAAGTGTTGCTGGAAGAAAAAAAAGTACTGTACTTTAAATATATAAGGATCAAAACTGGCAGTGACATTTCTCTTGCAAATAGTGTTTGCTTCTTCTTTGAACTAGTGACACCTAATAGGATTTTCAAGGAAAGGACACGGTCTTACCAGAGTTTTTTTCGTATATAAATTCCCTGCATATTTTTGGGGGGCGGTCACGTGGTTTTTAATGTGCAGTTAGTGTCCTCTCTTCTACATTGTATTTTCGTATTCTGGTTTGGTCTCTACCTGTCTACTTTGCATTTTGTCCTTCTTTCTAGCTCTAGTTTCCAAGCCTCTGTGGTGATAAAGGGGAACAACTGATTTTACTGTGTACTGTATTTTCAGGGTCCTGTCGTGGTTACAGAAGCAAATAAGGAAGCATTTTTGAGCGAAGTTTCTAAATCCAGCCCCTGGCAGTGGTTTAGAAAACTTCGCTGAAGCTGCTGTTCCAGGGGCGTGGTCGGCCGGGACCAGAATTTGCTTCTCTTCCCAGTTAGCACACGATCTTTTACTGCATAGTTTGCCACTGGGAAACTGTGCCGAAAATGCTGCTAGGACCACGGCCTAAGTGAGATTTTTAAGTACTGGTTTTACCAGTTTCACTCCCAAATGCTTAAGCAGGGGTTCAAATGTGTCCTGAGTCCTAGTCCATTATTCTCTCCATTAAATCACACTGGATCTCAGCATCAGTATTACTATGTTCCTATAATATTCATGTGACCAATTCATCAATGCCATGTCAACCTGGATTTTACAGTATTCCAGAGTGCTTAAATCCAATCTGTCTGGGTTGGTAGTCTCCCAGACCTCCCAAACCATCCTATAGCAACTCAACTGGAGCCCATCAACCAATCTAAAGCCTTAAAGAGCAGAGCTTTCCAAAATGCTGCAGTATATCCAGAGTCCCGTAGGAAGTTTATTGGTTACTTCCAATTAGTCGTCTAGTCAGGTAAACCTTGGAATGTCAAAACTCCAGATAGTGTAGATGTTGAATGTAAGAGTGCCAATACTGGCTGTTGTGGAATATATTATATTAACTAGCAAAGGAAAAGCTGGATTTCTTTATATATTTTATGTAACACATACTTGTTCAACTGGTGTGCACTACATATTCTTGTTCATTCTTCTCACTTTGCCAAAGAAGTATGAATCTGAGTCATCCAAGAGACAGAATTGAAGACCTTTCCTTAGCACCAATATACTCAGAACGATCACATCTATCTAAGATGCATCCCTATCAGGACTCTCATTACATTAGTGCTCAATATATCTCAGATCTTGATTACAATAATGCCCTATTCTTTTCCATGATAGCTCCAGAGGTAATACTATATTATTTTCATCTACCAAATGTTTCTTCTTTTTTTCTCTTTCATACCGGCCCAAGCAACTAGCACATCCAAGAGTTATACAAGTCTCAGATTCAATTTCTTTGAATTTATCTGAAGCCCACCTGTGTTTTCTTCACATATGTTACATTCACTGTATCAGGATGCTATCTCAAGATGAAGCTCAAATCCAATATGCACCTTGCCCCCAAACGGTATCATCAAGTGTATCATCAGTTATTAGAACTTGAAGAACATTTTCAAGTGACGTGTTAACAACACCATTTTGTTTTGACTTATCTGCCCCATACTCTGCTAAACCCTGCTACTGGAGATAAGTGTAGTAAGACACAGAGATAGAAGACTCTGCTATGAAAGCTTTCTTTCTCTTATCTTTAGGATTAACTGATGGAAGATGGGCAAAAATATTAGTTTAAAGGTAATCAAAATGAAAATGTTTTTCTTCTTCTTTCCAGATCTTCTCCAATAGCTGTATTTCTGAGCTTTTAATAATTTAGAACACACTACAAAGGTACTCATTTGTCTAACAAAAATAGGCCAGTAGAAGTTTTTAATCTCATTCAGCAATATACACAGTACTGTGAGTCATCAAGATGATATGTATTTGAGATGCAAATTAATGAAGGGCTGCTGCTTTTAAACTCATTTTGTTTATGCTTTGTTTCCTAAATATTAAAATATCAATATAAAAAGAATGTCTCAGGTTTTACAAAGCTTGATACAGTAAATGCAGTCTGCCAATCAATTTAATTCCAGCTGCACAAAAGAATGTGACACATTTTTTGCAGTTTTTTTGGGATAGTCCTTCAAGAATCCATGACAGAAGGTGAGGGATCAAAAAGACGGAGAAAAAATTGTGTCTACTTCTTTTGCTATGTTTATTCCCCATCACATATGGAAGGGGGAAGACTGACCTGAGAAGATTAATGTTATGGGTGGGGAACCTTTCACCTTTTAGATATCATAGCATTCTAACTCCAGTTAGATCCAGGCACTTATCAGAGAATATGAGAATAATAGCTCAACAACATCTGAAAGGCATGTTTCCCACCCTTGCCCTTAAATCATTGTTAACATGATGTTCTCTACAATGTGGCTGACATGCTAAGATACATAGCAAGAAAGCTGTATATGGTGGCTTCTCAGATGGCAGAAAAGATGGCCCGTGAAGAATTAGTATCATGATATTTTTTAAAGAGGTAGACTTACAAGAAATTAGAAATCAGTTGGATTTTTTTCTCACACGGCACTGGTCCAAATCCTGCTGGTTAGTCTACAGAAGCTCTATTGAATCAATGGTGATTTGTTCTCCCATGGTGAAAAGCGATGTGAGACAACTTTGTTGGGAATAAAACTGGGCCACACTTTATTAACAGAACAGAAAGTAACCATCCTTAACCTGTAACTTTAAGAGGGGCCTGCCTCCACGCAGGTCAACTTCGGGTACCTGGGGCTATCCCGGGACCCCACTGACTCAGAAGCCATTGGGCGAGTCACACCCCCTGCAATCCTGAGATGTCCTCAGGCCTCCAGGGCTGGCCAATTCCCTCCCCTCACCCGGGTCCTGAGCCACATTCATCATAGCTTGTGTCCCTGGCAAGGCCTCCGTTGGCATCCTTTCCCTGCACTGTAATCTCTGGATCCGCAGCACTAGTGGTCAGGTGATACTGGAGGGGATATTAGAATTGTCCTCACCGGCTCCCTTCCTTCTTCAACACTGGCAGTGTGACCAAAACAAGGAAAGTGTGACACACTGCAAGAAAAGAGGCCTCTACCCTGGGGGGGGGCTGCCTATATACGCTTGCTCCGCCTCCATCTGGGTACCAGCCGAGGACGCCTTCCCCTGTCTCGTGTTACTCGCATGGGGGAGAGCAAAGTCATTCTGTGGGCGCATGCTCTGCCCCGGAGTGTCCGTTAGTGAGTAGACTCCTCTATGGCCTATTCTACTGCAAATTACTAAGCTAAGCAACAAGATTGTGTCTGTAGTTACAGGAATATTTATTTATTTATTTATTTATTTATTTATTTGATTCCTAAACCACAAACCATCAGGCCCATAAGCCACTATGGGTAATGTACAATATCATAAAAGTACAGTGAAGTAGAATACAATATAAAAAATAATAAAAATAAACAGAAAAGCAAAAATCAACACCAAATTAACATTAACATGCACTTTAAAATGAAAGTAATCATAATCAGTAATAAAACAAAAACAAATTGCAGAAATATAGAAACTGCAGACATGCAGAAATGTAGATCAAATCACCAGGAACAGAACGGTTGTATACAGGTGTGTCAATTATAGATAGTCAGGATAGGCCATCCTGTCTGTGAAAGTTCTCAGTCATCCAGGTGAGTTTATCTGGACATTGAGTCATGGCAACTGGATTTCTTTTTCTGGAGAAACTGAAATGCTTCGCTGCTCATCCAAAAGTCCAGTTGCCATGACTCAACTTCCAGGTAGGTCATCCTGAACAGTTTTTAGTTGGCATTTAAACAAGAGTGAAAGTGCCTGCCAGATCATGACTGCCACTATGGCTGTTCATCCCCATGTCTACTGTGGATTGTTCCATTTGTGAGGTCTGACAGCAGACGTACATTGAAGAAGACCTCGATATCCAGATTTCATGAAAGCTTGGAAAGGGGGAAAGCCTGGGAACGTATCCTGCAGGTTGTCTGGCTAATACTGGGCTAAAGCCTCACAGCAAAGTACTAGGTCCTTGGTCTTACCCTTGCAGGAGAGGAGAGAAGGTCAGTAGACATGACTATTTCTCTCCTTTCACTTACATTAAGCAAGTCTTTGCAAGCTGCAGTAATCTTATAATCAAATGTTAATAAGTTTCAAATAATGTTGTGCTCCATATTAAGCCACATATGCCTGGTATCCTTATTTCCTGCTTTGAGTAGTGAGCCATACATATGCCATCCTTCTGTTTGTGTCCATATTAATGTGACTATGTTTCTGCATATAGGTAGCCACTATACAATTTAAGACTTGTGTTTTATACTGATTCTTATAATGTCTGTGGAAGATCATGTTGAAGTTTGCGCTTGTTAGCAGCCACAGGAATAAACAGACCTCCAGAAATTAAATCAATGCAAAGAAATTTTGTGAAAGTTGGCTTTTACTCTGTTTCATCCATATTTAAAATGTAGTACAGCTTGATTAATTTTCTATTTATTTTTTAATTATTTATTGCTCAGGCTCATAAAGCACACTAAATAAAATTAGCAGCCTCATTAGCAGCACTATTATAGTCTATAGAATACATATGAGGCTTCTTTCATATGTTTGCCCTGCTGCGGTTCCTTCATAACAATATCAGCACGTCTCAACAGTGATGTAGAAATTGTTATTATCCTATCATGCTGAGGTTTATAACTCCAGGTGGGAGCAATCAGTTGAATGGAATGAGCATTTAGGAGTTAATTTACAAAGCCCCGCATAAGGTTATAATGAAATGTAAGAGTGGCTATGCCTCTCATGGTTCAGTCCCACAGAATATTTTTCCGTCCTTGGGAAAACTTAAAAACCAGGGCTTTGGTTAATAACGGCTCTGCAGTATCACTTTCCTTTCATCCAGAAGATTGTGGAGGTGTGTACATGTGTGGTTGGGGAAAGCTACAGGCACAGAATATCCATTTCTTTCGAACATGTAGTAATAGTTTAAAGGGAAAACATTTGCTTAGGGATGCACAGTTTTTGAGGCATTAAACCCATTAAGACTCCACAATTAAGTTAAAAGATAGTTAGCAGTAGATTGAGATCAGCATGACATTCATTTCGCTCAAATGTATACCAAAATAAATTCGCAAACAAGGATTGATCACAGATTTATTGGGCCACGAAAATATCAAAAACAGACAAACTTCTGCCTCCTTCAGAGCTCATCATGAGGTTAGGCATTGTAGAGCTTGCAAGAAACAGAATTTTACAAAATCATCCTGGCTAGATTTTAAAGTTTTAGGATCTGCACCGAAGGAAAGGTTCCAAATTGAAACTGAAAACTTGCAAACTACTAACGAACCTCTTTTCAGCCATCACAAGACATTTCTTTTCTTTGCGTTTTGACAATTCCACCCAAACATTCATTTTCTAGATGTATTACCATTTTAAATTTTTGGATAATGCTCTCATTAATTCACTTAATAGGCCAAAAATTAAGCATCCATAATTTATTTATTTATTTTAACCAAAATTTCTAAGTCTGACAGTAAGATAACTTGATTAATCACACATTTTGTTATTTTTCAGTGTATTACTTTTCTCTCTCCTTTCCAGCTAAATCATGTTCATAGTTTTTTCAACACTCTACTATCTGTGTTAAAAGGTTTAGACCAGGGGTTCTCAAGCTACTGCCTGAGGGATGGATCCAGCCTACTAGGGTCTTGAATCGGGCCAGCCGGCAATTGCGGGACATCCCCAGGAATTCCTCCAAGCCCAGCATCCTTCTCCACATGTTGAGGCAGAAGCAGGGAGGGCTTCTCATTGTGCCCCCTGCTCTGGTGTGCTTTGGTGGAGGTGCAGGAGGAGGTGAGCCCATGAGTGGTGAAGGAGACAGGCAGGCAGGGAGGGAGGCTTCCAGGCCAGTCAAGGACCACAATGGCCCCTTATCTCCAGCCTCCCAACCACTTTTTTCTCCCTGGTTGGTAACAGGCAGGCCTGCAAGCCAATTGAGTGCCACTGCCCAGCTAAGCCAGTGAGCAGGCAGCAGGTGGCTTTGGGCAGGCCTTTCTGCTTCCCCTCCTTCATTTCCAGTCACCCCTCCCTCCCTCCCTCGCCTGCAGCACACAAAGCTGGGTCATGCTGGGCTAGGCTAGGAAAAGAGGCAGCTTTCCCTCTGGGGTGCAGCGAGGGCACATGGCTGGATCTGCATGTGCCAGCCTCGCTGATCCTGCCACCAACATCCCAACACTTGCCCCAACTCTCCCCCTAGTTCCCTTACCCCACCATCCCACCACTGCTTGCCCCAACAATTCCCCTTTGATTCCCTCACCCCACCACTGCCCCTGCCACCACTTGCCCCAACCCTCCCCGTCAGTTCCCTCACCCCTGCCCCTCCCCCAATTGGCCCCACCCTCCCCAGTTCCCTCACCCCTGCCACCTCAGCCACCACCACCACTTGCTCCAACCCTCCTTTGGTTCCCTCAACCCCTGTTTAAAAAGTTTAAGGAACTCTGGTTTAGACTGAAGGCAGTGGGACAATGGTGTACCAAAACAATTCATTAATAAGTACTCTACAGGCAAACCTCAGATAATCTTTGGCTAATGCATCCCTGCTAGACAGCTTGTCCTACCTCATAGGGTGGATAGTCAAACACAGTTTTTTGTCATGTCAAATCTTGGGATACGTTTTTCAGCTAGCATATAAGCAAGGCTGAAGAGTGTCATGGTTTGTGGAAGTTTAACCCTTAGCAACACGAGTGGATATTGTGGTCTTCTTCATTGTACATCTTCTGTCAGATCTCTCCCTTTGATCAGGCCTCACAGATGGAACAATCCACAGTAGACATGGGGATGAACAGCCATAGTGGCAGTCAAGATCTGGCAGGCACTTTCACTCTTGTTTAAATGTCAACTAAAAACTGTTCAGGATGACCTACCTGGAAGTTGAGTCATGGCAACTGGACTTTTGGATGAGCAGTGAAGCACGAGCCCTCAACAGAGGCTTAGAACTTCTTCATGTAGTCTATGTAAAAATTATTTACAGCTGTTTCTCTTCTCTTTCAAAGTATATAAGTACAGTTTGGTTGAGTAACTTACAGAAGCTCATTCTTGGAAGAAATCAGTCCAATAAATAGTTCAGCAGTACTTGTCTGTGGAGATTCTCAGTCATTCAGGTGAAGTTAGTCATGGCAACTGGGCTTTTTTTTCTTGAGTAAAGAAACTACTTGGATGAGTAGTGAAACTCTTTGATTCCACCCAAAAAGAAGTCCAGTTGCCATGACTCAACTCCAGGATACAGCAATATTTCTCTCAGCATTCCTCATCATTTCACACATAGAGATATGGAGATTCTACTGAACAATTGTATGTACAATGGAAGCTGGCAGGAACTTATTGGAGGGGCAAAATATGTGTATACTTGTATACAGTACTTGTATACACTGAGTGCCCAACCACATTAAATATGATGTAATGCCAATTATCTAATGCATTACCTCATTCACCATTGCTCATCCTATGACACATAATGACTATGACACTGCATTGTCATTGATTCCACACACCTGCATAACCTTGTCTCAATTTTACTATCTCTGTTTCTATTCAAGCAAGTAAATAAATAGATTCAGTTTTTCCCTGAGTCTTGGCTGAGTCCACTATGTGCTGCGTAATTGGAGATACAATGGTACTGACCTTCCATCAAGACAAGCCCAGGCCAAACTGAATCATACATAAATACAGGTTAAAATCATTCTGAATTGATCTGGGACTATAAGACTCTACCATATCCGCATAAATACTTCTCCATTTCTAATGTTGTCAACTCACTTTCTGATTATATTTGTAGTTTGGATACTTAGCTTTCAACCACACTGCACACATTTACTTAGAAGTATGTTCCAGTGCACTCAGTAGGGATAATTTTTGAATCAAATGTGTAAGAATTTGCTGCAAATATAGCAGCAGAAAGAGCATGCAAAGGGGAAGGCTTTTGATAAAAGTTTCATGTTTGAAATATTATGTTCTTTTCACTTACTTTTCCATATGCAGCTATTGATTCTGCTAGCTGTAAGAGAGAGAGAGAGAGATTGAAGCCTGTAAATTACTTTTCATAATTTAAGCTAGGGTGAACGTGTTTTGTTGCCTTTTGCAAATGTTAAGTAATCAATTAGGTGTATATATACATCCCTCCTGAAGTAACTACATTTGTGTCAGTGAAAGAGTTCAGCCAATGGCTGTATGTAAGTTGTTGTGCAAACCAGGTAATGGTTTTGCATGGAATTGTCATCAAATGGTAGGTAATTTAATTGTTGCAGTGTTCAAAGCCTCGTTTTTATTCAGTACAAGCTAGCACTGTACTAGGTTCAAGTTTCTTCCACACACACACCCCACCCACCATTATCATTCATTTTGGCATAAAAGAAATTACGTTTTGAGAATAATTTCAAAGGAGGGGAATATTTTAAAGACATTCGAATGAGCATAGGTCAGAGGCCTTTTCTTCTCATTGCTTCTGTGGTGGAAACCAAGTGGATGAGAATAATTTATTTTCCAATGCGCAGTCATTTTTGTGGCAGCTGGCAGCCTCCTCAGTTTCCAGTCCTTCGGATAAACCACAAGGGAAGAATAACAAGGCAGCTCCTTGTTGCCCATAAGCCTTTTTCTAAAAGGTCAGGAAACCTGGGCAGTCAGGTATGCTACGCAACAAATAAGTGCTGCATAATAGAAAAAGGAACACACCACATGTATTTGGCCATTTTGTGATGTTACAGTAAACTCAAAAATATCATCCAAAGACATTATTTGGTACAATATTTGGAAGAAGCGAAAGAAAAAAATTTGTGTAGCTGTAGCTTTGCCTCTCCTGTGAAGCTGGACAAAGCATGCCTCTCATACGTACACTGCAAGGATTAAATGAAAAGAGGTGTGCTATAAACAATTCTGCTGCGGACTAAAGTGATAACAATGGGAATAATTTCTTTATTAATTGATAGAATTCTGGTTGATCTGAATATACAGCCTATGCATATTCATGGTTGCAACCAATGGTATGCATCACTTAAGGCCTGCAGAGATTCTTAACCTATAGAAATTTGCCTCTAAATGTTATGCTAGCTCTCCAACAGTTCACCAATATTTAAGCCAGTGTTGCATTATCTATTATTGTCATGGAATAAATAGAATAATTGAGGTGGAAGGGGCCTATAAGGCAATTGAATCCAATCCACTGCTTAATGCAGGAATTTCAAATCAAAGCAGATCTGGCAGATGGTTGTCCAATTTTTTTCTTGCATGCCTCCAGCACTGGGGCACTCACTGCCTCCAGAGGTAAGTGGCTCCATTGTCTCACTGTTCTAATAGTTAGGATGTTTTTCTTGAGATTCAGCTGAAATCTGGCTTCCCATAAATTGAGCCTATTATGACATGCTTTCTGCACTCTGAGATAATCAAGAACAGATCCTGACATTCCTCTCTATAACTATCTTTCAAGTATTTGAAAAAATGCTATCATAATTTCCCTTCAGTCTTCTTTTCTCAAAGCTAAATATGTCCAGTTCTTTCTGTCTTTCCTCATATGGCTTGATTTCCAGACAGTCCGTATTGTCTTCCTCTGAATTTGTTCTACATTTTCAGCAGCCTTCTTCAAGTGTGGTGCCCAGAACTGGATGCAGTACTCTAGGTGAGATCTAACCAGTTCTGGATAATAGACATGGGCACGACTTAGTGGAATTCCCGTTTCCGTTTCCGTTACTCGTTTCCATTAATATACAGCCTATACAGTCTGATTTGTCGTTGTCCTTCCTGGCATCGCAGCGATCCTGCGATGCCAAGCGGCACAGAAAAAAAGTTTTTAAAAGTTAAAAAAAAACCGATTCCCGGACAAAAAGCAGGCGAAAATATGCCTGCCTGAGTGAGGGCTCAGGGCACCTACCAGAGGGGTGGTTTCTGGGGGGGGGGTCCCCGGCCTCCCCCCCTCTCCTCCTATCCCTCCTGGGCTGCGCTGGGGGCGGGCATCCTTGTCGTCCCGCCAAAGTCTCCGCCTCACCGGCTCGCCGCCATTCAAGCGGCACAGAAAAAAAAAGTTTTTTAAAGTAAAAAAACCCGATTCCCGGCCCAAAAAGCAGGCGAAAATATGCCTGCCTGAGAGTGCACCTACCAGAGGGGTGGTTTCGGGGGGTCCCTGGCCTCCCCCCCTCTCCTGTCCTGGGCTGCTCTGATGGGGACTCGCAAGCAACAAGCCGGACTTGCCATGCCATGCGGTGCGGGCGGGAGATCAAAAATGGGGTGGCGAGCGCAATTTTTTTTTTAAATCGTGGTCCAAAAACACACAAGCACCACACAGAAACATGCGAAAATTGCTTTTTTAAAACTGCCAGAATTTTTACAGTAGCAGTGGGTTTTTCTTGCAACAAAATGTCTCCTCTGTCCTCTCTCCATTGATTTTATTTTATTTTATTTTATTTTATTTTTTTTACACCTGTGCAATGATGGGTTGGCCATGGGAGTGGACCATGCAAATTTTTGGAGCCATTCCACCAATCGCATGGCCACTTGGCCACTGAGACTTCTGGGATGTGCCAAAAAGCCCACTAACCCTGCCCTAGCCCTAACCCTAACCCTAACCCTTACCCATACGCCACACTGGGCCACAGTACACTGTCCTCTTAGTGGGTCAGAGAGGCACCCAGAGGTGCACCCCACTACCCCACCCTAACCTCACCAGTAACTAGCCTAACCCTAGCCCTTGCGCTAGCCCTGTCCCCTAAGCCAGATCTGTACTTGCATTGCACTACTATGCAAGTACGCTTCCCTTCTTGGTGAGACACAGCGGATGCAGAGAGTCTGCCAGTTCGTCACTTGTGGCTCTGGCTGACTCCTGCAGGCTCGGCTCGGCAGCATGTGTGCCATGCAAGCCATGCCCGTCAAGGCCTGACTGATGCAGGGAAAGCACCCCAAAAAGAGGGGTGCCTCTGCCAGTCTGCTGTGTCTGCAACTTGGTATGCATATCCATATGGCTATGCATGCCCTTTTGCAGCAGGCGAGGAGAGGAGGCACCCATGCCACGAGGGGTCTCCAGGAGCCTGCTTTCCCTTCCCAGCAGGTGAGGAGAGGAGACACCCCCCCCAGAAAGAGGTGCCTCCAGGAGCCCGCTTCCCTTCATAGCGGGCCAGAGGAGGCACCCACCCCACAGAGGTGCCTCCAGGAGCCCGATACCCCCCTAAACCAGTATAACGACAGATGAAAAAACGAAAAACGAAACGACTATTTTTTGCAAAGTTTGGCGAAAAACGGAAACAAGCCGACACGGGCCGCCTCCGACACACGACAACTCGAAAACGTCATTTTCCCTAGTCGTGCCCATCTCTACTGGATAAAGATGGATTCGTGGGAATTTCAGACTATATTACTGTTGATGCAGCCTAACAGATCCTTTGCACCTTTGGTTTCTGCACCACACTGTTGCCTCATATTTAGTGTTTGATATACAACAATTTAAGTATCTTTCTTATCCATAGTATTACTGAGCTAAGTATTCCCATTGTTACTGTGCATTTGGTCTCCCCACCCCTCCTCAGGGTAGAATTTTGCCTTTATCCCTGTTAGATTTCATTCTGTTGTTTTCAGCCCAGTGGTCCAGTCAATCAAGGTCCTTTTGAATGTTGTTCCTGTTTTCCAAGGTACTCATTACTCCACCTAATTCTGTGTCATCCACAAATTTGATCAGTATTCCCTGAAATCCCTCATCCAACTCATTGACAAAAATGTTGAAGAGCATCCGTCCCATGACTGAATCTTGTGGTACCCCATTTCTTACCTCCTCCTTCTCAGTTTGAGATGCATGCATGCATGCATGTATGTATGTATGTATGTATGTATGTATGTATGTATGTATGTATGTATGTATGTATGTATGTATGTATGTATGTATGTA
>JAHTLZ010000330.1:32487893-32516104 GCA_023846285.1 Phrynocephalus versicolor
ATTTATTTATTTATTTATTTATTTATTTATTTATTTATTTATTTATTTATTTATTTATTTTTACCCAACCTTTCTCCTTGGAAATGGAAGCTCCAGACAGCCATAGTGCTGGGTGGGGCCACTTTGCCCTCTGCCTGGCTAGTGTCATGTTTGTGCAGACTAGGGGCTGTCTGGCCAGGGCCAGAATTTTCATAAGGCCTCACCATCATCTGAGAGGCCTCTTTTGTGATCTAGATGTCTTCCCTCCCTCCCACCCAATTGAGAGAATGAGAGTAGCTGTTTGCGTAAGGGCTGGATAGGAATTTTTGGCTGCTACTCAATTGGACTGGAGTGGCAGTGTGTTTTCACCCATCTCATTCTCTTTAAGTTAAAGGGGAGGATTATAACCAGTCAAAATTGGTGGGTAGTGCAAGCAGAACATTTAAGTCAGGTAAAATGAATGGAATTCCCTAGTGAGCCGGTAGCCCACAATATGAATTAGGGAATGAATTAGGAAATTAGGATCATTAAGTGTTAGGTATAAATAAGTTCAAAGATTAGGAAGTAGGGCTGCACAGACCCTGTCAGGTTTTGGGAGGGCACTGAACAGGTGGGCATCACCCTTCTAATAATATTAGGAATCACTAACTAATCTGCTTGCACTACATTCAGGCCCCCTAGTTTAAAGGATGTTCAAGAGTTGAATTGAGTGAATTTCATACCAATAAATTGTGGCCCAATTTTAATCCCACAAACATGTCTTTCCTCTTTATTTCTGGGTGGTGAGGGCAAAGGACCCAAAGTGGCTTACAGCAATAAGAGACAATGTACAGTCCAGTCCAATTAAGGCATATTCAAGTTTGAGAACAGGGAGTTGAGGGGCATCTTACATCATTAAAAGACAGCATTAAAGCTACAAGAGAACATGAACAGTAAAAGAGAAGAGTAAAAATTCCATGCAATCATATAATTAAGAACTCAAGTAGAACATGGTCACTTTCCCTCAGAGTTCCCCTTATTGCCATTTCTTCCATCTCTCTTGGTTAGAATCAACTCAAAGGCAGCTATTTCTCTTTTTTCCACTTTTTGTAGGAGAAAAAAACATCAGCCACACTAGACAAAAATTTCTTAGAACATCCATATTTGCCAGAATTTGGCTCCCAACAGATATGAGAATAATTGAAATCTGTCATTACAACTACACTGTGTGCCTTTGAAATTCTTGCAATTTGTTTTTCAAAGGTTTCATCTGTATTTTCTTCTTCATTGAGCTGTTGGTAGTAAACTCCAAATACCATTTTTGGGGTGCATTTGATGTTGGTCTACAATATATCCTGTACAACTGCCCCATTCACCTTTTAGAGATTTTGGTACATAATTATTATTGCATATGTCTGCAAATTTACCCAAACCACTGCATTTGATATATTCACAAAACTGAAGTCTTTGTTTAGTAATAATTTTTATCACATGCAAAGTACTGTTAGCATGACTTTTACTTCAAACCAATTTAAGAGTGAAATTAGTTTAATGCTACAGTAAGCCCACATTAATGGATTATCATAGCAGCTACTTCACTGACACAGTTGAGGGAGAAATGAATTAATAAGAGCATGTGAAAAAGTAGGAAGGCGGGGTGGAGATTCACCAGTCTTATCAACAGCCTTCAAGATAAATGTGTAAAAATTATATAGCTTGGGAAAATTACTTTTGGGAACTATATTTTTTTCCATGGAGATGGAGTCTAAAAAGTAACTTTTTAAAGATCCAAACATCTGACATCTCCAGTGTTTATTATTAATCTGCTTACTATACCAGTGCTGAATTACTACTTCCCAAGAAAATATATCTGGCAGGTTTAATGGAATTCACAAACAAAAAGGCATAGCAAAAATAGTCAGGTCTGCAGATATGAAAATGTGCCTTCTGTATTTTGATTCCAGTATGATTTGTCTCAATTCATCTTGATGAGGTTTTCATTTATGAATGTTCTTGAAATAATGGATTCACAGAGCCACCAAGAGAGTGCTCTCTTCAACCATAATTGCTACTATGACATGGAAGTTCTGCAATGCAAAAACATTTCTTTAGATGTAAATATTTCCTTGGGTTGGCAAATGAGTGACACAATGACCACTTTGACCACTTGGATGTACTGAACAGAAGATGTTATTCCAAACCCAGGTCTGTCCATGCCTTATCCATGCTTCAAAATACTTTATGGACAGCTCTGACAATTGTTAGACAATGCTGCACATTTTACTGTATCTACGCATTTTCTTAGGGTATCTAAAATCATGTTTGCTGCTATGATGGGATATTTAGTATAACACTTTTTCTCAGTCTTTTCCTTGATAGTTCTGCTGGTTCATTATTTTCTGGCTACTACACTTATTGATTTCCTTTTACCTAGGGAAACTTCTAAAACTTTATGCATAATGCAAGCACATAGCTGCTCACTGCAGCTTTCAGCCCATCCAAATTATTTCTACATTTTCTATTTGTTGTGTTCATAGTGAGCATGCTTGCACAGATTAATTACTACTAAAACAGGAATGTTGATATGATTTTATGTGTGACTGCACTAATATTCTTTCTGTGCAGCGTTCCATTGATATGAGAATGTACTCTAACACATCAATAAAATACAGCTGGAATGAAATGCATTCCTAACGAGAGTCATATAAATGGAGCTAGAAAGAAATCCAGAAAAAATCTCTGATGAACAGCCAATTATCCCAAAGTCCAATAAAATGTCCATAAAGGAGTAAATAACCTTCCAAGGTAGTCCATATGACTGCAAAACATGAATAAGGTCTTTTTAACATTTAGTCAAAATCCATTACTATATGGAGCAGTTTTTTCTACATGAGAGCACTTCAGATATTTCAAGATGAATTAATGAGTTCCTCTTTAGGAAACAATACCAAGTAAATTGAACTTCTGATTTCTATTCAACGTAGACTCTCTCTTTTGGAACTATGTGCTATGTATTGGTTTTAACCATGTTTTTGTTTGTTTGTTTGTTTGTTTGACTGATTGACTGATTGGCTGATTGATTGATTTTTATACCGCAAGTGACCTAGCCCAAGGGGTACTCTGAGCAGTTTGCAACATATCAAAAATACAATTATACAATATATAGCAGTTTAAATAAACAAAAACAGCACAAACAAAAACAATAGAATAAACCAAACATAAACAATAAAACTCATTAAAATGTAAACTGTATTGGGCCCTGCAGATGTATAGATTCACTGCCATATACATGAAATTCAAGCTTAATGGGATTGTGAAATTCATGTATTCCACAGTAACAGCACCATTTCATGCATATCTACTCAGAAAAAAGGACAATGTACTAACTTATTTTACTGCATTTTGATAACTTTTAATATTGTGATTGTGAAGTATTCTTGGATTTTTATTATATAAATGAGCATTAATTTTAAATATTCTTAAGTATAAATAAATAGATGAAGTAAGTAAATGCATCTCACTGATTTCAATACAATGTACCCCCAGGTTAGTATTTCTTTAGGATTGCGGCCATGGTTCTAAACAAAACAAACTCCCAAATCCTAAGGATTAATCTTAAATTGGATCCATTGAAGATTGCAATAAGAAAACTCAGACTATCGAGTCTTTCAAGTCAGTTTTGTCTATCAGTCACTCAAAGCTCTAAGTGCTCAGTCTTCATAATAAATTATTTCACGGTATAAGTAATGAAGCTTTGGGACTTCTTTTAATCAATTTATTGATACTTCCAGCCACTGAACAGAATCCTATTAATTATGCATGCCTTACACATATAAGTCCACTAGCAAAAATCTTCGCTGTGAATTTCCACATGTTAAGAAATCACTGTAAGCATTTGCTTTTTCACACTAGCCAAATGATTCAGTGTGCAACTGTAAATGCCTATGCTGACTTTTTCACTTGCAGCAATTTACAGCAGAAATCTACCATAGTGGAGTCAAGCCATCTTAATTTTAATTGGATTCCATGTGGTGCATAATAGTCACTGCCACCTTTCATATCACAGAAATATTTTGAAATTTATATGACTTCTGAAACAAGCTTTAAAGACAGAAATGCAGAGAAATATGTACAATATATTCACTGGAATAAGGTTGTATAAATTATCCTTGCATAAGTGTTATGATGTCAGTGGCAGAAGATGTTCAGTCAATTCTTTCTGCCTTCCTGTCTGTCCGACACTTAGGATGGAGGTTCTGTTCTTGGCTTGCACCCCAAATGTGTGTGTGTGCAAGCAAATTGAAGTTGGTAAAACAGAAGATAAATGGTAGTATATAATATATATTTAAAATAAATCCACATCTCCCACTCCCAGTCAAACCTCCCCCTTTATCCAATATCAGAAAAAAATCCTCACAAACTGCCAGAGAAGAAATAAAGAATGAACTGCTATTCCCTTCAGCAGACAAAGCTGCAGGGAATCAAAGAAATTATTTGCTAAATTCAATTCCCTCCCTGCCTGCCTAAGTTAAATCCTAAAGCCTCCAGCCTCCCTCCTCAATCTCGATCGGATCACACCAGCACCAGCAGCCAGCCCTCCTCCCTCAACCACATCCATACACCCAACTGCAATTTCTGGAAGGTGCCTCGGCTTTTTATGCCCTCCAAGACATCCAGAAGTGTCAGTCAAAAACCTGGCAATGCCATTGGTGGAATGGTTCAAAAAAATTGCATGGTCCCATCCAATGCCCAGCCCAAATGGGCAGGTCTAAAAAAATAAAAAATAAAATAAAATAAAATCAATACGACGTTTTATTGCTATAAAAAACCCACTGCTGCTACTATTAAAATTCAGGCATTTAAAATAAATAAATTTCACATGTTTCTGTGGTGATTTGGTGTGTTTTTTGACCATGATTTCAAAAGAAAAATTGTGGTCACCATTTTGGATCCCCCCCCACCGCATGGCATGGCGAGACTATGAGGATGACCCCCTCCCCAGCCTGGTGCAAGCAGCCCGGGACAGGATAAGAGGGGGGGAAGGCTGGGGACCCCCCAGAAACCACCCCTCTGGTAGGTGGCAAAGCCTCAGGCAGGCATATTTTCTCCTGCTTTTTTGGCTGGGAGTCGGTTTTTTTTTTAAAAAAAACTTTTAAAACCTTTTTCTGTGCTTTGCATTGCGCGATCTCTGCGATGCCACAAACGAAAACGAAAAACCCGACCAAATTTTTCTTTTTTCGGTTCGAATTTGAGTTCTGACGGCTTAATTATCGTTACCGTTTCTGTTACGTAACGGAAACGATAACCAAAAACGGAAACAGCAATTTTGCCAAGTCGTGCCCATGTCTAGTCATGAACCCAGGCAAACAGCCTTTTAAATTGTTACTCTGACACTGCTACTGCTCAGGATTGACTTCACATTTCACTCCCATGAACAAGTAAAATAAAATATCAGAAAAAATGCAATTGCTTGCTTCTTCAGTATACAGTATAATCATAAACCATTTATGTACTTGTATATAAAATTTTTAATATACAGATAGATAGATAGATAGATAGATATAGATAGATAGATAGATAGATAGATAGATAGATAGATAGATAGATAGATAGATAGATAGATAGATAGATAGATAGATAGATAGATCGATCTTTGGCAGAGGCACTATTAGTACTGCAATTCTACAATTTATTCATAACCTCTTCTAAAATAAATCACAATTATTCTAATTCACAGGTTATCAGTTGTCCCTAACTAATCCACAGCGCAAAATTAATAATTTCACTCAGCTCTAGTTCCTTGACTCTTTCATGTGTGTCCTTATATACCCAATGTAACTTTTCCAGCCAGATAACTTACAGATCAAGCAACTTACAACTCCTTTCATAAACATTATTTCACACTTCTCAGCTGTCTTAACAGCCATTCCTAGTCCACATTCCACATACAATTATCAGTCACACTCACTAACCATGCAAGCTGATCCAGACTTACATATGTCACATATATACAGTGCAAATTTACCACACAGGTTTCTCTGTTATTATTATACATATTCATATATTACATGAAACTTGGATGTTTTTAAACATCCTATCACAAAGTTATTGAAAAAGTGGAACATTAAATAGCAAACTGCATGTAATTAAGAAATCTCCATATACATTATGTGTTGCATTCTATATAGGCCACGATTTCATCAGTTTGTTCACACTTTCAGCTCACTTTCCCCATGAAGTTGCATAGATTATTAAAAAAATAAACTGTGTAATTATTTTAAGATAGATATAACAAAATAAAGTCCCTTTTCATGATGGAGTGCTAAGCTACACTGACTGAGCCTCATGGCACAGTGGTTAAACTGCTGTACTGCAGCTGTAACTGTGCTCACAACCTGGAGTTCACTTACAGAGAGCAGGCTTCACTCAGCCTTCCATCCTTCCAATGTCAGTAAAATGAGTACCCAGTTCTCAGAGTGGGGCAATATATACCCTGCATAATTACTTGTAAACCACCCAGAGAATGCTTTAAGCTCTATGAGGAGGTACATATATAAGCAGCAAACTTAGCTTTTCCAAAAAAAAAAAAAAAAAAAAAAGCTGGTCATGAATAGATTGCTGCTATGGATGCCCACACAAATAATGAAAAACTAAATTCAAAGTAGAAAGCATACCTTCCCTGTATCAGTGAACACAAACTAAAGCAAATGGAAGGAGGCAACCTCTTTGTCTTTCAAAATGCTGACACTGTTTAAACATTTTGGAAACTGCGACAAGAGATATCATGAAACCCCTACACAAGTTCAAGCACTGTTGATTATATTTGTGGGCATTTAAAGAATTTATTACACAATGTGTGTACTCTACCAAAATGCTGACTGTCTCTAGAAACCGTATTGCAGCAAAAATGCTGACAAAATCAACATTTCATAGTATTGGGGGGGGGGGACATTATGAGGCTGCTCTGTGACAAAATGTGATTGATGAATACTTATATTGAACATTTTTCTTTCAGTCAAATCATTTATTATGAAACACACGCTTTCCTTTCTCTGTTACTCTTTATTAAGGTTAAAAATTAAAGCAGTTAGTTCATGATTCACATCACAATAATTTGATTTCTCTCCCTGCGTCGTGGACAAGATAATAGATAACCTCATTTTCTCCTGTAAGTCTTTCTCTGAAGACTAACATTTTGTGGGCTTTAACTCTATGAGAATGCACTGAGATTTTGTCACTCATGCAATATGACCACATACACCACGGCCTTATAAGTTTGCAGATATCACATTTTGGCTCTAAGACCCATGCTTTGGAACCATCCTCTTGGTTCTTGACATAAAACTTGAAATGGGGTATTTGCAGCATGATAACATGCCTTCAGGATGTGCCATTAAACATGTACAAAATACTTTTGTATTTGTATTAACATGCATGTTCTACCACTGCTGCAGCTTCTGGAGTTCATGTTTTATCTTTAAATTCATCACATACCATATTTTTCGCCCTATAAGATACACTCCCCACCTCAAAAGTAAGGTAAAATGGACTTCCGGTTCTGGCTACACTGCAGTGAGACAACTTGATAATAGAGATGGGCACGACTTAGCGGTATTTTCGTTTTCGTTTTCATTTTTTCGTTTTCATTACGTAACGAAACGAAAACGAAAAACTTCAAAAATGGACCAAAAACGGAAACGAAACGACTAATTTTGAGCCAATTTTCGTTTTTCGTTACTGGAAAAACACATAATGGAGCTAAATGGGGAGAAACGAAAATTTTTTCGTTTTCATTTTCGTTTTTTCGTTTTCGTTACGTAACGAAACGAAAACAAAAAAATTGAAATTAGCTCACGAAAACGGAAACGAAACGAAACGGACCCTAGCCGAAAAAGGAAACTAAAACAAAAAAAATTTTCTGAGTCGTGCCCATCTCTACTTGATAAGTGCTCCAGCTTATCAAGTTGATTTCCTCCAGATAAAGGGACCCTAATAAGGGTAAGGTTTCCTTGGAGGGAAAACGAAGAAGAGGCAGCAACTGTGGACCATAAAGGGAGTGGTGACAAACGTTGTGGAAGGAGGAAAATGCTTCATCTCCCACTGGGGGAAGACCTTAGCTACTGCGAGGGTGGAGCTGTCGGTGCTGGACATTAAAAGCTGTAAATATTTGGCATGTCGTGTGTCAAGTGCTTCTCTCTCTCTCTCTTTCTACACAAAGCTTCCCCTTGGTATCTGGAAAATCTTTCCTTCAAACAAGCACTAAACCCCCTTCTGAGGAAATATCTTTTACCAAAAAAAAAAAAAGGGGGGGCTGCATGTTTTTGAAAGACAAGCACAGAAGAAGTGACTACTTCCACATTATTTCATGAACCTGCCTTCCTGTATATTGTTTCCTTCTTGTGGAAAAATATTTTATGCCTTTGCTGCTCTTTATATGTGGTGGATTTAAAGACAAAATTTAAAGGAAACTACCTTATGTCTCTGTGCTGTCTATGTTGAATTTAAAGACTCAACTGTAAGAGTAGTGTTGGGAAAGTTCTTTTCTCAAAAAAAAAAAATCTAACCTTGGAGTAACCACCTGTTTTGAAAATAATGCTTGAAGGCTGTTCCTCCTGCTTTGGCTTCAATTTAGTCTAGTTCAGGGGTGCCCAAACTTTTTGAAAGGAGGGCCAGATTTCGTGGCTGAGAATGTGTCCGGGGCCGGTTGCTCCCTGACCCTGCCACCCCACTGCAAGCCCCACCCACTAACCCCTTGCAACCCCACCCACAGGAAGGAAGGCAGGGACCAAGGAAGGGAGGGAGGGAGGTGGAAACCAAGAGAGGAAGGAAGGAAGGGGGGAACAAGGAAGGGGGGAGGGATGTGGGGACCAAGGGAGGGAGGAAGGAAGGAAGGTAGAGACCAAAGGAAGCACAGGGAGCCGTGGCCACAGGTCGCCCCTTGGAAGAGGTGATCTGTGAGACCTTGCATCCCCCCAAGCTACCCAGCAGTGGCGACGGCTCACCTGCCAGCCCACCCCAAAGCTCCTTGGCGGTGGCAGAGGCCCGCTGGCCTGCCCACCCCCACACATTCCCCTGCAGTGCCGATGGCGGCAGACCGCCCATCTGCCCAAGCTTCCCAGCAGTGTCAGTGTTGGCAGAATATTAAAAAAAATAACATGGGGCGAAGTAGAGGGAGGAAGGGGCAGGCCAGCCAGCTGTGGGCCACTCAGAATGGCCTGATGGGCCGGATTTGGGCCCCGGGGAGGACTTTGGGCAGGCCTGGTCTAGTTGCTCTCCTCTGTACCTCTCTTGTTTGGAAACTAAGTGGCAAAAATTATTACAAGTAATATTAATCCTTTTTGTGAGCTATAAAATACAATGGATTGGGAAAACATCTCTGGAGAAGATTTTGCCAACACAATTCTATCCGGTTTGCAGAAAATTAGAGATATCTACATAGACTCAACCTCTGAAGATACAGATATTTTTAATTCTGATAAAGTCACAAAGGCAAAACAGATAACTCAAGATGGAGTTGTAGATAATACAGTCTCTAGAAAAAACTGAAATTGGTTCTGATCGGGAGATTGAGCTAAAACAAACAGTTGATCTTAATCTACAGACAAACACAACAAGATTGATGCAGGATAAATCTTTGGATATGCCAAATTCACAAAATATGATAAATGCATCTACTGAAATCAGCTTGAATCAAGAGATCAAACCAGAACAAAAGTCAGATCTCAGCATGAAGACAAATATGACAAGAATGGTGCAGGCTAAACCTTTAGAGATGCCAAGTCCATGGAATATGATAAGTGCATCTGTCTTACTTAATATGGGTGTCCAAAAGAGGAAAATTTGGGACTTTTTCAGTAGCAGAGTGGCTATCAAAATTTCTATCAAGATAATACAACTCATAAAGATAAGGGATTTGACAAGCAGGAAACAACCTGTAAAAATAAGGCACTTGACAGGAAAAGGGAAAACTGAAAATAAATAATTTCTGGTTTAGTGAATTTATTACATAAAAATGTTTTCTGTATTCTGATTGTCTAAGGGCACTAGTTAATTGATATGATATAGGAAACGAGAAATGGAAATGTGAAGGCAAACTTGATATATTAATAAATGGTAATCTGAATTTTTTAAAAGAATAGAGGCAGTTAGGTATAGACAACAACTTCTATGCATAAAGTGAAATATATAGACCAAGAGGCAGCTCTCTTATAATAGCCCATAAAGTATTAATTTGAATTAGTGATGATTGCTGAAATTAGGCATTCTTTGGAAAAATGGGTAAATATACTGTGGATGATATATAGAATATATATAGTTAGCCAAATCTATCCTAGATTGCTTAGTACTGAAGAGCTAAACAGTGAGTTTGAATAGATTGTTGAGATTAGATAGGCTATATTCTTTGTATTAAAATAGATATAAGTAAAGATAGAGGAGGGATGAGAGAGTAAGGAAACAGAGGAGGGATGAGAGAGTAAGGAAACTAAGTATGAAGGTAGGATTCTCTGGAAAATACAATAATGCTGGGAAAGACTGAAGCAGCAGAAAAATGGGAAGATAGATAAAATATGAGATGGATTGACTCCCTAAAGGAAGACCATAGGGTTGAGTTTTCAATGCCTACAGCGCCTATTTTCAGGACCTTTTGGAGATTGTTCACCATAGGGTCATGATGTGTCAGAGGCAACAAATCTGTGGAATGCTGCCCACTTCATCAGATGAAATGGGAGACTGCATGATATAGTATGTAGAACACTACAGCTATTTTGTAAGGCCCCATAAATCTTTGTCATTTTGCTCATACATATTAAGACTTGTGATGTCCCCTGAAATGATAACAAAAAAGATTAATAATACTTCTACCTGTTCCTTTTCTTCCTCTATTCCTATCAAGCAGGGCTGGAAATAGACATTTTTCCTGCCTGAGGTAGAGGATGAAAAGGCCCCTCCCATTTCACATGCACACACCAAAAGGACTTAAAACTGACTCTTTCCTCAGCACTGGCAACAGGACTGCACCCTTCCTGATAGCTGAAGGCAATAAGCTAGTTGATGTGAAACTGGTACATGCATCCCTTTACTCCCATACCCCACTGTCTGATCTGAACATATACCACTGAGGTGACTACTTAAATGTGGTTAAGTCCCAGGCACAAAATGATATGACAATAGCTACTCATACAGGTAGTAAAATGCACTTTATGCAGACCTAGTCTGGAAAAAAAACTAGGGTGATATGGAAATTCTGACTCGGGCATCTATTCCCAATAGATTTCCTGCTATTTCTGGAAGCAATACCTATTTGACCCAAATCAGAGGATTCCAATTGTAAGATGAGCAATTTCAGCTAAACAAGAGCTTTTAGGATGGGAAAAGCTGTTCAACAGTGGGGCAGGCTATCTCAGAAGGTGGCAGATCCTCCTTCGCCAGACAGTTTTAAAGCAAAGGTTGGATGACCACATGTCAAGGAGGCTTTAACTGCAATTTCCTGCATTAACAGGGATTGGACAAAATGACCCTTGGGCTTCCTCCCAGCTCTACAATTCTGTGATTGTATTACTCTGTGACATCAATTATCTGCACTCTTCCTGTACTGAATAGCAACCTCAAAAATGAAATCTTAACCCGTCTCCCTCTATAAATTCCAAGGTAGAATGCTATTTATGAATGCAAAATTCTCCTTCAAAGATATTCCTTCCACTAATACACTTTACATGCTTGCAACAATATACATCAAAAATAGAATTAAGAAGAAACAATCCCTTTGGTTTACAAACCACATATATTCAACAAGGTAGCTAGCTATTGCTAGACTGGTTAAATATAAAAATTGCAATAAAGCTCTTAGTTTGAAATAGCAAATAGGTTACATGAAAGTTAATGGAAGATCCATGCATATATTATAAGTGACAGTAAAATTATTTCTAATTAGACTAAAAGGATGAAGAGAGCAAATAAAAATGAAATTGTCAATTTCCTCCATTTGTGATGTGCTCAGTAGATAGAAAATATTATAAATATAGATGTTGAAGGACAGCCAAGAAAATAACACCCTTGGACAGAATCCTAAGCTATTAGAATAATATCAAAAGAACATGATTACGCTATATGATTATATGAGTATGTACTGCATGAGTAGAAAATCACATTTTTTTAGCATGAGGTCCCCCCCCCCCCGCACACACACACATACATTTTTTCCAGGCAATACTAATAGTCTTTGCAAAGATCTGGACCTCTTAACCCACAAAATGATTGTGACTTGTGTCATCAGAAATAAAAATAGCATTTTATACAAACATGAGAAAATCTGCACAGAGATAAAGATGTAGTGCACAAAGGTTTGAAGGCCACGTTTATTTATTTATTCGATTTTTTTATGCCACACCATCTAGCCTGAGGACTACTCTTAGGCCTCCAGCCATCTCTGTGAGCAACAGGGAATCCCAAAATGACCTTTTCATTGGAAAAAAAATGGAAATGTCCACCCAGGAACTTCCAGTTTTGAGTGTTTTTTATTTATTTTGGAGGGTGACTTAGGGTGCTCCCCAAACATATTTGAAAAATATAGCTTCTAAAGACCTCCAAAACTAAAAATGGACTATTTGTGTGTTAAACCATTTTTCTTTCACCAACTAAGCTGTTGAGGGTCCTGCATGACCAAATGGGAACCACTGGCTGAACTTGCAGGAGATGAATATATTAAATCCTTGAAGTCCAGACATAACTGCCATTTGTTGTAGTCTCTTTACAAGGTGAGGTCCCAAAAGAAAAGTAATATTTGGGGGGGGAGGGGGTAATAAAAAATGTGTTGCCATCTTAAGAAATGAATAAAATAGGCAACATACTCAGAATGGTAGGATCACCTTCATATATGTTTTATGCATAATTTCAACACATTATTTTACTTTTCAAAGAACTCAAAAGTACTTTTGAGCCTCTTGATTCTCACAGCAGAAATATAAATACTAGCTTTGAAATTTAATGGTAATTTAATTAATGGTTCTTAGTTCACCGATTTCAGTATCTGGCTATGGAGCTAGGGGGTTGCAAGTTCTATTCCCCACTGTGCCTCCAAGGAGAAGAGCCAGCCTATGTAACCTTGGGCATGCTGCAACTCCAGAAGAAAGGAATGGCAAATTAACTTGACAGCACAGAGTACATATAAGCATACATTTTTTGGGAAAGTAGTAATCAGAATCATGTGCAGTCAAGACAATTTTGACTTACAGCAACTTTTTTCCGGCTTTTCTAAGTACAGAATACTGAGAAGTGGTTTGCCACTTCTTAGGACAATACGTGCCCAAAGTTACAAAAGCTGGCTTCCAGGAAGCACAGAAGGAAATCATGCTCCTAACCTCTGACTCAGAGTCAGAAACCTAAACCACTGGACCATCTGTTAGCTAAATTTTGGAATAGTCCTCCCTAAACATTATAAGGTATGGCTAGCATGAAGAGTGGAGGACAAGTACAAGTAGCTCCAGAGCTAATGAAGTAGCTGGGTCACAGCCAAAAGGATGTTCAGCTGCAGATGTGCCTGGAAGAGAAAGGAAAGTCTAATGCTACAAAGAAATATACCGCATAGGAACCTGGAATGTGAGATCTATGTACCATGGTAAGCTGGATGTGGTCAAGCATGAGATGGCAAGAATCAACATCGACATCTTGGGCATCAGAGAACTTAAATGGATGGGAATGGGTGAATTCAGTTCAGATGACTATTGCACCGACTACTGTGTGCAAGAATCCCATAGAAGAAATTGAGTAGCCCTCATAGCCAACAAAAGAGTGGGAAAAGCTGTACTGGCATACATCCTCAAAAATGATATAATGATTTTGGTACTATTCCAGGGCAGACATTTCAACATCACAGTAACCCAAGCTTATGCACCAACTACCGGTGCTGAAGAGTCTGGGATTGACCAATTCTATGAAGATTTACAACTCCTTCTAGAACTGACACCAAAGAAAGATACACTTCTCATCATAGGGGATTGAAATGCTACAGTGGGGAGTCAAGTGATAAACGGTATAACTGGCAAGTTTGGCCCTGGAGTTCCAAAGGAAGCAGGGCAAAGGCTAATAGAGTTTTGTCAAGAGAACAAACTGGTCATTGCAAACATTCTTTTCTAACAACACAAAAGGTGACTCTACGCATGGACATCATCAGATAGACAATACCAGAATCAGATTGATTATGTTCTCTGCAGTCAAAGATAGAGACGTTCCATACAGTCAGCAAAAATGAGACCTGGTGCTGACTACCGCTCCAGGACATCAGCTTCTTATAGCAAAATTCAGTGTTCAAAAGTTGTTTTTAAGTTGAAAAAAAAATCATTTGTTTTTCCTGTTGCTATCCTTCTGTGGCCATATTTCTTTCCCATTGCAACATTTTTTTCCCACTTCCCACTCATTTTTTCAATACGTTTTGCTAATCCAAATGATGTCTATGTTTTCCAGGTCACTGTGGGGTGTTTACCATAAATCATTCTTATAAAACATGTCATGTTTTAACAACTTAAGTGGTTAGGTGGCAAATAGGGATAGGCACGAAATGCAAAAATTGACTTTTGTTTCATCCCATTTTAACCCCCCCACCCACATTTCATATTGTATTGTAACAAAATGTTTCAAAAGAAAATTGAATTTACTTATGAAAGGAAATGAAACAAAATGAGGTAAGGAAATCCCCTGGCAGAGATGGTAGCACTGATTTCAGCACTCCCCTCTCAGCCTCCTTCTGTGGAATTCCCCACCACCTCCCAGCTGGGAGGCAGTAGCTGAGGCAAAGAGTGTCAAAGGAGGACTCACATCCTAGCTCAGCTCATTTGTCTGCCACCACCTCTGCTCCCACCTCTGCTGCTGTGGAGCCTCGCTGAGGCAGGCAATGGAGCCAAGCTAGGAGGTGATTCCTCCTCCAACACTCTTTTCTGGCACCACTGCCATTTTAAACAGGCTCCTGCCAGCTGTCAGAGGCTGGTGCCTGTTTAAAATGGCAGTGGAGAACAGTGTTGGAGGACTAGCCTTCTAGCTCAGCTCCTTTTCCTGCCTCAGTGAGGCTCCACAGCAGCAGAGGTGGGTGCATAGGTGGCGGCAGGCAAATGACCTGAACCACGAGGCAAGTCCTCCTTGGACACGCTTTGCTGCTGGAGAATCCCACAGCAGGGGGCTGACATCAGTGCTTCCCTTGCAGCCCCCAGCTGGGGGATTCCCTTACTGGTCAGACAGACTCCTCCGGTAAGGGAATCTCTGGGCCATTTTAAATGAGCCTGTTTAAAATGGCCTGGGGATTCCCTTACTGGAGTAGTCTGTCTGTCTGGTAAGGGAATCCCCCAGCAGGGAGCTGAGAGGGGAGTGCTGGCATCAGCACTCTTTGGCGGCAGCTCTTTGGTGGCGGACCTCTTCGGTGGTGGCGGTGGCAGAGGCAACAGGGCCTCCTGCCAGGCTGCTTGCCCCTTCCAGCCTGGCTGGCTTGTGAGCCCAGCAGGTAAGGGAGATGCTTCACAGAAGAATGAAAAAGTTCATTTTAAATTGGGGGAAAAAACACTGTTTTGTTTAATCTGTAATGAAATGCTGCTTCCTTGTTTTATTTCATTTCGTTAGCTAAATAAATGACAAAACTGCATTTTGTTTTACGTTTTGTGCCCATCTCTCGTGGCAAGTATTTTCTACCTATATGTACTCATCATATCTAGTTATTCTGCTGTAAAGTTTTTTTTATCCCATGTAGAGATGGGCATGACTCAAAAACAATGTGTTTTGTTTGTCGTTTGGTCGTTTAGGGGTCCGTTTCGGTTCGTTTCCGTTTTTGTGAGTTTTTTTGCAAAAAAATCGTTTTCGTTTTGTTACGTAACAACCCGAAAAAACAAAAATGAAAATGAAAAATTGCTGTTTCGTTACCATTTAGCACAATTCAATGTATTTGCCGTAACGAAAACGAAGCGGTCGACAAAATTTTTCATGTTTCGGGTCGTTTCGTTTCATTTTGGAGTCAAAATTCGTTTTTTGTTTCATTATGTAACGAAACAAAAAACAAAAACGAAAATGAAAATGTCGCTGAGTTGTGCCCCTCTCTAATCCCATGCAATATATTTCTTAGTTACTCCCAAAGCTTCAAAGTATAGAAATAATTATCAGCTACACGTCTTCTCCTCTTGTTGCCTTTTTATATTAATTAGAATTTCATCAGCCACACAAAGTTCTTTTGTTAGTTTACATTTCTGCCTTCCACAAGTACCCCCTCCAACACCATCAAAATAAGCCCTTGCTAAATCAAACAAAATTGGTGCACAGTTTGTATACAGACCTCAGGCAATTGCCATATCTGATTGATATGCATTCATTGTGGTTGCAATGTGATTTCTTCAAACATTGATGAGGTTGCCGCTGTGGCTGGGTACTGGCATGTAGATTTGATGAAATTGGAGCACTCTTCAGAACCCTTGGCAGTGAGGATGAAAGCTTGACATAGAGAAAAATTGTCATCTTTCATTTGCCAGGCTTTAGTCATAGTAATACAAAAGAGGGAAATACTCAACACAAACAGAATACCCAATGCCTCAAACTGACACCATATAATTGAATATGTGAACAAAAGATCAGCAACCCAAATTGCTTTAGACATCTGGTGACACTTTTCCATCTGCCATAGAGGATTTCTTAATGGTGTGCATAATCTTAGGCAGAAAACCCAGGTTTTCTATAGTTTCTGTAGTGTGTTTTGTGAACATTACAACTTATGGAACCATGGATGTCTCTCAATTTCCGCCTCAGCATTGAACAAGATCTATCACATTTGTTCTACTGTACCATGAAAACAAGGCATTTTATATACCTCATACCTCCACTATAGCACATGATGGTTTTGGTCTTCACTGTGCAGGTCAGAAACCAATGCTTACACATGCAAACAATATTAAATAGTAAATCTTTTTGCCAGGAACAGTGCCTTTTCTTGATATGCAAAAGACAGTGCTACGGGTTCATTCAATGTGCCATCTGTTCAATTTTCTCCAATGGCAACTTCAAAGTGCTTTTGGCTTATCAAAGTGCTTGCTAAAGAATGTGAGCACAATAATTCTCCCTTGGAGATGTATTCAGAAGAGTTCAAAAGTGAAAGAAACTTGGTTGCTCTGTTGGTTGTTTAATCCAATATTTAATTGTATGTGTATTTATTTTATTGATTTTTTTTCAGCTGATAGAATGAAAATAAACTCACAGCCTTCTTAACACTGGAACAATTACAGCAGGAGCTGCTATTCTTTGCTGAATGAACAATGCTGTTCATAAATGGAGAAAATTTCAAAGACTTGTTTCCTGCTGCTAATTTTGCTAGTGCACTGAATTAGTATGGCACTGCTGGGAACAGCAGGAGATCTTTATGATACATTAGCTGGAATGAACAGATCTGATGAAGAGCGTTAATCATTAAAAATCCCAGCTATTGTAGGTATTTTTTTAAAGCACCTGAAATACAATTCTGACCCTCTGCTACTCCTTTCAGTGTTTTAGTTCATGTAACTTTAAAAAACTCTGGCTTAGAAACCTGTTCTGACTAAATAGTTTATTCACTGATTTTTTTAAAAAAAACATGCTGTTTTAAGACTCAGATTTAGGCTACCTCTTGTCTCAAGTACCACAATGTAAGGAAATGGGAAATATACTCATTGTGAACTCTGGTCTTTCAAAATACTCTGAAGTGTCACAATGTCTTTCTTGTTTATAATGTACCTTTCATGTACCCTTGCCTTTGTGTTGTCTTTAGGACTCACATCCACATGGACAAAACAGAACACATCGAACTAGGAAGAATAATCCAGATTGTCCTGTTCCTATATGAAGGTGTGATGGAACACCTCTCTGTTTATGGCTTATTGTTAGTAGACAGCAGGATACATTGCTTAACAAAGGCACGCTGTTGAGTAAGCTTGCACAAGATTCCATCACATCTTTTTTCATTCCATGACTCTCTTCTTCAGGGACCTGACATTCCTCAACCTTCTATCTCCTCTATGGTCAGAAAGCAGATGAGTTGCCTGTGTTCGTCGTGTGATGAAAAGATTCCATTCTTTAATGGCCTTAGTCATTTAACAGCTATTTCTGTAAAAACAAGTTTCAAAAATCCCAAGCAAATACCACTGAAATTTTGCCTATTTATTGGCCATTCAATAAGGTGAGGGGGAGGGGAATCCGTTATTACAAGCTCTCTTACGATTGAATAGTATGACAGATCTTTATGATTGCCTTACATTTTTTTTCATATTGTGCCTACATTTTTTCTCCTCTGTCCTGTTCCTCTTATTTTGCTACTTCCATCTGGTTAAGCCACATTCATTCTAGCCCTTTCTGCTTTAAAAAAAAAATTCACCCGATTAGAAGAATTAATAAGTAAATCTACAGATTTCAGTCTACAGTTGGAAAACACTTAATCTTCCCTGACAGTTTAAACATGCTCTCATCTAGAAACTCTTAAGGAGCTTAGCTCAGAACTGTAATTTGTGAGTCCACTAAAACTTTTTAAAATGACCCAATTTCCCACCTTGACATAACACTATCTTTCTTAATTCACACTGAGAATAATGGCCAATGTTCCTGTTCCCATCGGGCTAGTATTATGATCTGACAGAACCATTAGGTGGGGTAGGGGAGAGAGAAATAAGATTGATACAATTAATTTAGAATATTACAAGGACAGTATTTTTCTTCCACCTCATGGAATAATTAGTAGTACATCTGGGGAACATCAGTTGTAGCTGTTGTCTAGCCAGTGGTTTAGGCATCTCATTGTAGATCCAGAGTTGAGAGTTTACACATCCTGGACTCAATGATTCACAGGCTTGCTTCCAGTTCTGTAGGCCATCATTGATAATTATGACGTATAGAGATGGGCACGACTTAGTGGAATTCCCATTTCCGTTACTTGTTTCTGTTACAGAACGGAAACGGTAACGGGAATTAATCCGCCAGAACTCGAACTCGAACTCGAACCGACTAAATAATAATTGGGTCTGATTTGTCGTTGTCATTCCTGGCATCGCGGCGATCTCGCGATGCCAAGCGGCACAGAAAAAAAGTTTTTAAAAGTTAAAAAAAATGATTCCCGGCCCTAAAAGCAGGCGAAAACTGTCTGAGGGCACCTACCAGGCCAGAAGGGTGTTTTATTTGGGGGGGGGGTTCCCCACCCCCTCTCCTTGGCTGGTGCTACTGCTGCGCTGCTGGTACCAGGCAGGGGGGGCATCATCTCGTCTGCCTTTGCCATGCGGTGTGCAGGCGAGGGGATCCAAAATGGCGACCGCAATATTTTTTTGAAATCGTGGTCCAAAAACACACCAAAGCACCACAGAAACATGCGAAAATTAGCTATTTTAAATGCTTGAATTTTTACAGTAGCAGCAGTGGGTTTGTCTTGCCAAAATACGTCTTCGTTGATTTATTTTATTTTATTTTATTTTTATTTTTTTACACTTGCACACGCACAATGATGGGCTGGCCATGGGATGGGACCATGCAAATTTTTGGAGCCATTCCACCAATCGCATGGCAAGGTTTTGCTGAGACTGTACCAGGCTGGGAGGGCGCATCCTCGGCGACACCATTTGCCATGCAGTGCGGGGGGATCTAAAATGGCGACCGCAATATTTTTTTTGAAATCATGGTCCAAAAACCCACCAAAGCACCACAGAAACATGCGAAAATTAGCTATTTTAAATGCTTGAATTTTTACAGTAGCAGCAGTGGGTTTTTCTTGCAACAAAACGTCTCCGTTGATTTTATTTTATTTTATTTATTTTTATTTTTTTTACACCTGCGCATGTGCAATGATGGGCTGGCCATGGGATGGGACCATGCAAATTTTTGGAGCCATTCCACCAATCGCATGGCCAGGTTTTGCTGAGACTTCTGGGTGTGCCAGAGAGGGCATTAAAAGCCCACAAACCCGAACCCTAAACCCTAACCCGAACCCGAACCCGAACCCATACGCCAGTACACTGTGTTCTTAGTGGGCCAGAGGCACCCAGAGGTACAGCCCACTAACCCACCCTAACCTTAACCGTTACCCTAAGCCTAGCCCTTACCCCCTACCCCATGCCCTGGGAAGTCAAGTCACGCTAAATCGCGGCGGTAACGACAAATGAAAAAACGAAAAATGAAACGACAAATTTTTGAAAAATTACGCGAAAAATGGAAACGAGCCGACACGGACCCGTCCCGAAAAACGACAACTCGAAAAATATTTTTTTCAAGTCATGCCCATCTCTAATGACGTACAAAAACTCTCTGTTGTGCTCTCTGGGTCCTTTAAAATTGCAACAATGGAGCTGAAAATGGCACACTATTGGAATGCTAGCATTTTAGGTCTATGCACTTGCCTTAGATGAGTATGAAGCAAATATCACCTTCTCTAATACTTTTGACCACCTAAGAACCCCTTCCAAATCCTAAGTCAGGCTTTCAGAAGCTCTCCCTAAAGCATCCTTTTTCTTTCTTTATTCGTATCAGAGCATTGCACAATTTAAAATTATGGACATATATGAAATATTGACAAAGTTCAAACAAATTTAAAACATTAAAACGATTAGACTATTCTTGAACAAAAGTGGGATACTTCAGTAGCATTATCTCAGCCATTTACTAGATCTTCTTTAGTACATGTGGTGGGGCATAAACTGCAAATACATAAGTGCTACATTGATTGAATTTCTCCACAATCACAGAAAAAATTGTCCTGTATTCAAGTAGCTGCATTTTACTTGATTATACTTTGATCTTTCTAGTTCACTTCAAAGTCTATTAAAAGTGACTTCCAGACAGTCCAGCCAACCAGTTATGAAGTTTTGAAACTCCATGCTGTTTTGTAGTTAGAGAATAACTTTATCAGAATGTTTTACTTCTTTTATGACATTATTTCTCATAAGGCATAGAAAGCAGAGCTTGAAACATTACTTTAAATGTAATTTGTTCCCTTCACTTCTTAGGCTTCTAGAAAGTTGTGTCTCATTGTTCATACAATTATATGAACTTTCTCTCTCTCTCTCTCTCTCTCTCTCTCTCTCTCTCTCTCTCCACCATCTGGTATAAAAGCCTCGCATTCTCTCTCTCTCTCTCTCTCTCTCTCTCTCTCTCTCCAACGGAGCCCCCAAAAGTGCTTCTCACCGAAATGAAAGTGACTTCCAGAAAAAAGGAAGTGACCTCCAGATAACTAGAAAGCACTTTGGGTGCCCCCGAAGTCCTTTCTGGGCATGTTGGAGGACTAAGAAATGCTTTTTTTCTGCAAAGAGACAGTGACTTCCGGTACACTTCCAGTTCGCCAAAAAGCATTTCTGAGTCCTCCGACATGCTGACATGTTGGAGGCCCATTTGGGACAGTGCAAGGCCCAGGGTAAGTTCAGAAGGCCTGAAACTGACCTTTCCAGCTTACCACAGGGGGCTTTTTTCATATACTGCAGTCCCACAATATACCGGGACCACAGTACAGCATATGAATCATGAAAGGGTTGTAGCATTACTTATTGTGTTGCTCTTTGTTTTATGACTGGTAAAAAAGAACTTAATGTTAGTAAAAGGATAGCATGTAACTTGAAAAGTTTTTTCAAGATGCTTCCAAAATCACTAAAATTATTTTTAAAAGCAACTACAAAGTGTTAACTATGATTAGTAGGCATGGGCACGACCAGAAAAAATGACGTTTCGAGTTTTCATTTGTCGGAACGGGTCAATTTCAGGTCATTTCCGTTTATCGCAAAATTTTTCAAAAATTTGTCATTTCATCGTTTTGTTTGTCGTTTGTCATTTCCACCGCAATTTAGCGTGATTTGACTTCCCAGAGCATAGGGGCGTCCCGCAATCAGGGCCAGCAGCTAGGTGTTTTTGTGCCCTAGGTGGAGGGCGGGGCGGGGGAGCGGGGGGCGGGGGGAGGTCCGGGCGGGCGGCGGTGGCCCATGGGTGGGCAGCGACAGCGGCAGGGGGGAGGCGTGGGCGGGCAAGCAGGCAGGCTGCGGCGCGGGCCACAGGCGGGTGGCGGCGCGGACGGGCGGGCGAGTGGGCAGTTAGGATATCACTTAGGATAGAGGGTCTGTTCTTGGCTTTCACCCCAAATGTGTGTGTGTGCAAGCAAATTGAAGTTGGGAAAATAGAAAATAAATGGTAGTATATAACATATTTTTAAAATAAATCCACACCTCCCACTCCCAGTCAAACCTCCCCCTTTATCCAATATCAGAAAAAAATCCTCACAAACTGCCAGAGAAGAAATAAAGAATGAACTGCTATTCCCTTCAGCAGACAAAGCTGCAGGGAATCAAAGAAATTATTTTCTAAATTCAATTCCCTCCCTCCCTGCCTAAGTTAAATCCTAAAGCCTCCAGCCTCCCTCCTCAATCTCGATCGGATCACATCAGCACCAGCAGCCAGCCCTCCTCCCTCAACCACATCCATACACCCGACTGTGATTTCTGGAAGGTGCCTAACCTTTTATGCCCTCCGAGACATCCAGAAGTGTCAGTCAAAAACCTGCCGATGCCATTGGTGGAATGGTTCAAAAAAATTGCATGGTCCTATCCCATGCCCAGCCCAAATAGGCAGGTCTAAAAAAATAAAAAATAAAATAAAATAAAATAAAATCAATACAACATTTCATTGCTATAAAAAACCCCCCACTGCTGCTACTATTAAAATTCAGGCATTTAAAATAAATACATTTCACATGTTTCTGTGGTGATTTGGTGTGTTTTTTGACCACGATTTCAAAAGAAAGATTGCGGTCGCCATTTTGGATCCTCCCACTGCATGGCATGGCGAGACGACGAGGATGACCCCCCCCCAGCCTGGTGCAAGCAGCCCAGGACAGCAGAAGAGGGGGGGAAGGCCGGGGACCCCCCAGAAACCACCCCTCTAGTAGGTGGCAAAGCCTCAGGCAGGCATATTTTCTCCTGCTTTTTTGGCCAGGAGTCGGGTTTTTTTTAAAAAAAAAACTTTAAAAAACTTTTTCTGTGCTTTGCATTACGCGATCACCACGATGCCACAAACGAAAATGAAAAACCCGAGCAATTTTTTCTTTTTTCGGTTCAAGTTCGAGTTCTGGCGGCTTAATTATCGTTACTGTTTCCATTACTTAATGAAATGAAAAACGGAAACGGAAACGGAAACGGAAAATTTGCCGAGTTGTGCCCATGTCTAATGATTACATCATTGGTGTTACTTTTCTCCCATTCATGGACAGGAGTTCTGTTGATGCACCTCAGGATGCTCCATCTCTCAAGCATGGAATAGTAAACTCATTGATGTGGCAATGACATGTCTAAGAATATAATGAATGATACTCTTGAAATTTTCTGTTTTTTTTTTTTAAATAAAGAAGACATGACTAGGAAAAAAAATGCTTCAATATTTTTCACTCCTGCAGGGGAATTTTTTAAAAAAAGCAAAAAGTTATGCAATCAAAGAAACAATTGGAACATTTAGAATAACATTTTGAATAAAAACACCCATCATACTGCGTAGTGATGAGGAACATTTTAGATAATTTGTTCTTACCTGTGAGAACAAAACAAGCAAAGATTCAGTTTCCCAAAACCACACACACACACACACACACACAACACAACACCAGCCAACCAAGCAAACAAAACCCCTCTGGTTTATCAGTGTGGGATATTGTGCTTCTGTACTCACAATTCAAAAAGCCTGGTCATGGGCCAGTGTTGCTGGACAATATATTGCTTGCATTATCATCAGGAACAAGGATACCAAGATTTACATGGCAAAAAGCAGCCTGAATGTTAATGACACCTATTTTAGCAATCAAGATGGTCTACAGGATACCCTCTTATGCTCCCTACCATGCACACTTGTTGACAATTTCTTTTTGTTTGGTTGAAAAGTGGTTAACTGATGAAAAAAAAAGTTGGCATCTAGGATTTTCCCTTGTGTGGTGTCACTTTGTGAATAGTGTAGTGCTGGGGGACTTCTGTTCATCAGTTTAAAGAAGTCAGAATGAGAAACAACAATATTTTTGCAGGAACACTGAATCTCTCCTTTGGGAAGAAAGGCAGCATAAAAATAAAGTTCTTATTGTATTATTATTATTAAATTTTGATTATAATTCCTGTCTTCTCCTGTTGTGCAGATTTGGATCTGATCTGATGGCCAGTTTTTTGCATTAGAGGTTTTGGTTTGAACTGCCAGCCATTTTAGAATTATCTGGTAGAAGGTTTTTTTTTTTTTTTAAATGTGCCAATATCATGACTGGGCTCTTGCCCAGTCATAATTTACATCACTTCTACTGAGTTTTTATATGGAGTCCTGTTCAGGAACAGGGCAGTGGAATGTTACCTGATAGACGTAATGCTGGAATTCTTCCTAGTTTCAGCTTCAAATATGTCTCCAATAACATATTGTTGGCTTGAGTTTCATTCTCAGTAGTATCATGATGCAGCCCCACATTGAGGCAATATCTATTTCATCTCTCCTGGCTGCCCATGGATGTAGCTCTCCACAAAATGGTCAAGACCTCATACTGCTGCCTCACTTTCCTGATGGCATCACATTATGGCAACTGACAATGTTTTGAGCATCAAGCTGAATGCAGACTGCCAGTAAAAACAAAATGGCTTGTAAAGTAGAACAGCCATCACCAAAAGACAGTTGCATACTCCACATGGTGACTGTATTATGAGGATTAAACTTTGGCCAGCATTACCTCAGTGAAGATATGCACGAAATGGCAGATTTAAGGTAAATAATTTGTCTATGCTCCTTTTTAGTCTGTGTTATAGTATTAGTAAGTGATGCCTGTATCCCTTAGGCTATTTTCAAATGATTAGCGACAGACAGAGAAACCTGACTGGTGACCTGTAATTATTTCCTTCTAATTACTTCTGACAAGAAAATCATGATGCCAACATACCCCTGTGTAGCTTGCTTTTTCTCAAAGCTTTAAAATCCTGTAATCTACTCTATGGCGTTCCATAGCCAGTTGCTTATACTTTCATTTAACAGTAGCACACAACTGCATTTCAATGTTTCATGCCAAAAGTAGTGAGAAATCTTCAGTGCAAAATAAACATTGCATTAAGATTTTATTCATGATTTAATGACATGGTGTGTGGGTAACCTTTGGTGTTAAAAAAAACTACTTTGTTTGCATAGTATTTATTTATTTATTTTATTTATTTATTGTATTTATATCCCGCTTATTATCAAAAGATCTCTAAGCGGCTAAAGAAATAATATTCTCTCTCTCTCTCTCTCTCTCTCTCTCTCTCTCTCTCTCTCTCTCTGTGTGTGTGTGTGTGTGTGTGTGTGTGTGTGTGTAACCGTTGGTATTAAGAAAACTTCTTTATTTGCATAGTAAAGAATTAACTCTCTCTCTCTCCCTGCTCCTTTGATACATGGGATCCAACCCAAATGCCTAGCTAGAATACTGTTCGCTGTATTAAATAAAGCTGTGGCCTAGTTATACCCAAAACTGTGATGGTCATGACTCTTCATTTTACATCATGCTGTTAAGAGAAGTTCAGCTGTAGGCAACAAATGCTTCCTGTCCCTTGTATGTAAATATGTTTTTTTTCCATTAGAGCCTTTCAACATATACATCTCAAAACACTCGGCAGGAAAAGATATAAAAGCATGATGATATAATCTCATTATGAGATTAGATCACATTCAATTTGATTGATTCTCTTATTACTGCAGAGGTTACACTCTGATCGTTCTAAACATATACACAGCATTCTAGAATGATGTAAAACTACCAGCATTATTTAGGAAATTTTGTCAAATACCCTATTAATTTTATATGATTCCATCAAGAACATTTATAGGAAAGGGACAGGAGCTAATCTAGTGGCATTTTGTAAACATATGAAGATATTTCTCAATACTCTGTGTTTTTGGTGCTGCACTTCCTTACATTTATTTAGTCATGAACACATTTAAGGGGGGGAGCTAGTTTTATTTATATACATACCTATGTAACAGACAGATTGGCTTAATCTAAACTCTGCAGGAGCTCCACTTTTCATACAGAGCCTAGAATCCAAACTGCTAATTTTAAAGTTTAAAATGAAGGGAAAAACACTGTTTGCAAAGTTATTCCAAAAGAACAAAGTAATATTCAAACTCCACAGGTGGGAAATACCTTTATTAGAAGCAATTTAATTCCACAATAATATGTCATCTTTACTGGAGAACCTGAAAGCTTCCATACCATTATGGAATTAATCTTGGTTCTAATACAGGGACTGCATCACCTGTCATTTGGAACTTAGTTTAATTGCTCATATCTAAAGCAGGGGTGCCCAAACTTTTTGTAAGGAGGGCCAGATTTCGTGGCTGAGAATGTGTCCGGGGCCGGCTGCTCCCTGACCCTGCCACCCCACTGCAAGCCCCACCCACTGACCCCTTGCAACCCCACCCGCAGGAAGGAAGGCGGGGACCAAGGGATGGAGGGAGGGAGGGAGGTGGAAACCAAGAGAGGAAGGAAGGAAGGTGGGGAACAAGGAAGGGAGGGAGGGAGGTGGGAACCAAGGGAGGGAGGGAGGAAGGAAGGTGGGGAACCAAAGGAAGCACAGGGAGCCGTAGCCACAGGTCGCCCCTTGGAAGAGGTGATCTGTGCGAACTTGCACCCCCCAAGCTGCCCAGTGGTGGCGACAGCTCGCCCGCCAGCCCACCCCAAAGCTCCTTGGCAGTGGCAGAGGCCCGCTGGCCTGTCTACCCTCACATTTTCCCTTAGTTGACTTGAGGTGGTGCTCAGAATCTTCTGATACATGTGGAGCCAATTGCTTTTCCTTTCTCTGCACGGAGCTGAGGAAACATGTTGTGATGTCATATTTGCTCCTCCATGGTGCTGGCCAATCAGACAGGGAGGCAAGATGATGCCTGTCCCTGCACAGCTCATGACTGGCCATCACCACAGAGGAGCAAAGATGACATCACATCTTGATTTCTGGATGGAGTTTAACCCCACACAAGCCCAGAGGAAGGTAAAGTAATTGGTTCAGTGTGTATCAGAGAGTTCTGAGCACCACCTGGGCTCACATGGGTCGTTTCTTAACCTACTGGTTCCGAAACGAAATGCCCATCACTACACGTGCATTTGCAAGAGAAGTATAATCCTCTCCAGTACAGGTGGATCACTGTTCTCTAATCTGTCTTTTGATTGACCAGGAGCACCTCTGTTTTGTCTGGATTAAGTTTTAGTTTATTCAGCCTCATCAATTCCATTACTGATACCAGACACTGATCTAGACCTGAAGCAGCTTCCTTAGATTTAGATGAAAAGGGGAGATAGAATTGGTTGCCATCTGTGTACAGGTAACCCCAAACCCCAAAACTTCAGACAGCTTTTCCCAATGATTTCATATACTGTAGATATCAAATAACACAGGGAATAAAACAGAGCCCCAAGGGACACCATGTTGATGGCCAGAGCATCAAACATGAATTTTTCAGCATTCTGCCCTCCAGAAAATACTGGAGTCACTATAAAACTTTGCTTCCATGTTCCATTATTGCAAAGCAATATTCTGGGCTGTTGACAATCAACAAATCAGATAATAAATCAATGGGTCAATTGAAACAAAGTAAAATGAAGCACATCAAGTCAACTAAGGCAATACAAGACAAGGAAGCCACTATATTGAACACCTTTTAATGCCTATTTCCTTAGAATATGTCTGTGAAGATTCTCAGTCATCCAGGTGCGTTTATCTGGGAGTTGAGTCATGGCTACTGGACTGAAGCTGTTTGGAGGAACAGCGAAACGTTTCTATCTCTCAAAAAGAAGTCCACTAGCCATGACTCAACTCCCAGATTTCCTTAGAACCAATAAAAGGAGCCAGCACTGCTGATAGCAACTTTCTCACAAAGCAGAACAGTTGTAGTTTCTTTTCTCTCTCCCCCTACCCTTTGGAGCCAGATGCCTGCCTCCCCTGATATTTTGAGGATTGGGATGGAGGAGTCTATGGGTCCTATGCCTTCCATGCACAAGAGGATATCAAGGAGCCCACAGGTTACATGATCACTACATAGCACAGCAAACACAGAAGTTTGTTCCTGAACTATGATACAACAGGCCTGCTGATATCACCAATGTTTCCACTTCCAATGCCCTACTGCTTTTCAGATCTAAATTTTCTATGGTGATTAAGATTCTCCTCTGACCTGCTCAGCCTGATGCCACTGGGTAGTTCTCTTCACTTGCAGTCCTTTATTTATTTATTTATTTATTTATTTATTTATTTATTTATTTATTT
>JAHTLZ010000330.1:32524308-32535925 GCA_023846285.1 Phrynocephalus versicolor
AAAGTTCTTCCATACAACCTCTATAGTCATTTGTCTAAAATCTAGCGGACCTATTTCATATTTTGGTATAATTGCATTTCAAATTGGGTGGTGTGTGTGCTGATGTATTGGTATGGACTCTCAAAGAATATCGACTCTGGAGTGCTGAAGGTCGGTTAAATCTTTTCAAGAGGGCACAAGTGTGAAAGGATTATTGTCATAAACAATTATATTCCCATAGGTTCTGTGAACAGTTTGAACTTTCAGCAGCATTCATAAACTAAGGAAGTCTTAAGATAGCTTTGCCATTCAACAGTATAGTTTACTATTCAGAAACCTTAATTGAAAGCACTCTACACCACCCTAAGATGATGATTGTTATTAAGAAACATTTTTATATGGCAGTACAATGACACAGCACAATCAGAACACGGTCCTAATTTTAAAAGATGCTGAACCATTGCATTTAATGTATGGCCAATCTGAACATCCCTTACTGAACACAGCTTGTGGGACAGACATCTTATGTCTAAACGATGAGTTATGGAATGCAGATAATTGGGTGCATAAGTCACAGAATCTTAGATATTTGAATACTTTACATGGTCTGCGTTTTCAGACCATGCCTTCTGCTTTTTTAGAGGGGAGACGTGACAACATCCCTGTTTTGGGCAGACTTTGCCCTTGTGGCTCAGGTGAAGTCGATGACGTGCTCCACTACTTGCTCACGTACCCCCTTCACGACCAACCCAGAGGCAAATTTCTTGGTGGGATTATTGGTTCACTGGCCGACAGGTCCCCTGGAGCCCAACTTAGTATGCTACTTGTTGGTACAGACAGGTTTGTTACACAGCAAGTTGCAAAGTTTGCGCTGGCAGCTATGAAAATCCGGGCCAATCTTTTTGGAGATACCACCAGCCAATCCTTGCCTGGATCACATTTATACACATCCAGATCTCCAAAGAAAATCCATTACTATGAATAAGAAAATGCACAAAGAATAGAGAACAGCCATTTTTCTGTATCTATATCAGAGCATTGCATAATCTAAAAATTCTGAATGTAAATGAAATATTGGTAAAATTAAGAACAAATTAAAATGTAAATATAATTAGACTTTTTTAAAAAAACAGAAGTGGGCTAGTTTGGTGGCGTTATCTTGGCCATTTGCTACATCTTCCTTTGTACATGGGACATAAATTGCAGATACATATATTGCATTGATTGGAGTTCTCCACAGGCACAGAAAATTTGTCCTTGGCCACTACCACACTACAAACAGAAACCACTTTTTGTTTTGAATTGCCTTTTACCCTCATTCAGTCATGTGGTCGCTGAAGCAATTCAGCATTCCGCATTTGGGCATTTTCTCAAGAACCGGTTTCCTCGTCCACACTTTGCTAAAACGCTGTTTGTTCCCATTTAGTCCAACATTCTCCCATTATTTGGTTCAATTTCGGAGATTATATTTTAGGATAATGTCATGCCGTTGTTCTTCCATTCAAAGTAATGTAGCTAATATTCCAGTTCTCCCTTTAGATTACTTACAATGTGACCAGAAAAAGCAAAAACCTGTAGTGGCTGAAAGTAGACTGCAGGCTGTTCAAAGATGAACAGCCCTGCTTTAGGGGGTTGGTGTCCATTAAATGGATGGGTCTAGTGCTGTATTACCTTATTTCATTCATTATTTGCTAGCCCTTCACAACATTCTTTGGGTGGGACACTGCCAGCCCAACCAAAAGCATACACTTTTTCAGTGCAAGTAGATTTCAGGCAGAGGGTAATAATCCTGCATCATTCATTAAGAACTACCATCCACTGGTTTGGTATGTGATGATTTCTACCATAGGGCTCTAGCATATGCTGCTATGAGGTGGCATAGTGACACAGCTGTTGTTGTTATTGTTTGGACATGTGCACCCCAATCAGACCCAGCCAGTTTCCAAAGTTTGCTATTTCCGGTGACAACGTTCTTTAGGTGTTATACAATTTTTAATTTATTTTATTTTGGTAGAGATTGATCAAGCCTAAAGGTGGAGGCAATCTGAGGCGTCCACAGAACAGGGCAGCATCTATTTTCAGAGCGTGCCATTTTGTTTTAATTTCCCTTTCAGATATCAAGACCTCACCACTGAACAGAGCTCAAGGCAGCCACATGGAGGGAAATTAAAAGGGCAATGGGTGTCATCATCTTGGATTCTCTCATTAAATGGCAATGCAGAGAGGCTGCCCTGTTTTTTAAAAACCAAATGGAATTTCACTTCACCCTGTTCCCATTCTCAGTCTTTTTTCTTCAGAACAAATATGCCGTTATTTGATTTAAAAAATCAGCAGCTTATTTTTCTTAAAAGAGGAAAGGGGCGGAATATTTTTCTTCTCAAAGGTCTTTCTTCTCTCAGAATCAGCATTGTTTCCTTCTCCTGCAGCAGCTGTGCCTACAAGGATGCAGAGAGGACACCAGAGGGCTGAAGAAACTGCTATCTAAGGCCGCGGTCTCACCAGCAATTTGTGCACATTTTTGCTGCGGCAAACTGCTCACTAAAAGATCATGTCCTAACCACGAAGGGAAGTAATTTGGTGCCCCAACCAACCACGACCCTGGAAGCACACTTTCACCAAAGTTTTTTAAACCACCACTCGGGGTTAGTTTAAAAAACTTCCCTTAAAGATGTGCAGTTCTTTGCTACTCTAGCGAGGTACGACCCCAGAAAATATGCAGTAAATAGCTTCATACACCTTTTCCTGCCACTTCCTGCAATGCAGACTTAGAAAATTGACCCAGACAAAAGGGGAAAGATGTAAGTCAGGCCCCGCACACAGAGCACACACACAAACAGGGTTCAGTTCTTTGCCAAGATCTTTAGTGGAAAGCCAGGCAAGTTCAAGTCCTCTGCTAACAATCAAGTGCCAGATAAAGAACAGAATCCAACTCCCAGCAATTAACAGTCCAAGTCAAAACCAGAATATCTCACGGAAACCAGATGCCAAACCCAAGGGAACAGATCAAGCCGTTGTCCAGGAAGCCAGTCCGAAGTCAGGAAACAGAGCCAAGGTCACAGACAGGAACATGGTTGCAAATTCAAATGACACGTTGCTCCCACAGAGAGCTCAAGGTGAGCTTGCCAGCTTTATCCCAAAACAGGGAACACACTCTTACTTCTGGAAAGGCTTCTGCTAGTACTCAAGGCTTCCCGACCTGATTCCCCGCCTAGCATCAAAGACCCTTTCCCTAGCTCTTCTGGTAGCATGTCTTTGCAGAATCCTGCTCATGGCCCTTCTAGGAGGTGAAGATTTGTTTTCAGCTGAGTCATCAGACCCAGCTGCTTGCTGATTTGAGCTGCAAGGCTCCTCCAGCAGCTCTTCACCATTTAACCCCTCAGAATCAGGTTCTGTAGCAGGCAGGGTCCTGGCAATGTGCAGTAAGCAAGTAGAGATGGGCATAGAGCAGTAAAATACTACACTGTCGACAGGACACTAACTGCACATCAAACACCATGTGACTGCCCCCCCAAAAAACTACGCATCTAATTAAGATGCAAAGAAAACTTTAGTGAGCCCACGGCCTATGGCAAAACTTAGTCAATTACATTATAGCAAGAAAGATAAGGAAGATTTGTTTTTTAAGCCCAAAAGCATATTGTCCTTCACTGGTCCCAACCCATTGTCTTCCTTAATTTTTCCTTCTCTTTCCCCAGTTATATTCCAGACACTTCTTCTTTCACTTTCATTTTTCATCCTACAACTGGAAGGCAGCTGAACACAAGGAATCTGTGAGAGGTTCCCCTGTCTCCTATGAATGGCTCTGGGTTTTTTCTTCTGCCTAGTGGACCCCCCCATAAATGCACAGATACCCATGCCCCCTTTCCTCTGCCCCCATTGCCTCCCTACCTTTTCCTGTTGCTGTTGCTTCTGCCACCATCTTGAGAGGCTGCTAGGCCAGATCCTGATGGCTAGCTTCCTCTGCACATGCACCCGTCTCTCAGCAACTGTGCTGTCTTAAAAATACATCCTGGATGAACCAATTTGATGGTTTGTCCCCTTCTCTAAAGGAAAAAGTCACTATTTAAACAATGGCAGTGCCATGTCAAGCAACCCACCCCTGATGTGATGTCACTTTTAGCCCTATGGCTTCAGGCATCTACATTTATAGAGCAAACAGCTACAATGGTGACGCATTCAGAGGCAGAGTTCTATTTATGAAAGCTTCAACATGATTCAGAACACTGTTTGTATACAGCTCTGAAGCCTGTGGAGGCTTTCATGATCAGCTGTGGATACGAAAGCCTTCCCACTGTAGAGTTTGGTCCCTATGTACAGATGCTTGCAATGGTGGGGATGGAGATGGCACAGCCCTGTCCTGGTTTATCTAGTCAGCTTTGACACCTGAAGGCACTTCAGTGATACTTAAGGCTCATAACTGTCTCTGTCAGGCCTATGATATCACTAGTAGCTCACCATATTGTAGTGAGATAAAGAATTCAAGTTATCCAGAAAAGAAATTGAACTTTCATTGGCCATATGCTGTCCTTGGCAACTCTGGATCAGTGCAGGTGCCTTTATCTCCACTAGTCTATTAAGCACCCTGTTTCCTCTTTAGCAAAAAGAACATTTTTGGCTGGGTACACAAGACAACATTTAGTCACACGCCAAAGCCTTTTCATGGTAAGATTGCCAACACACTGAAAAACCAGAGCCTGACCAAAGCTCTGGTATAAGCACGTATATGAATGTGAGTTTTGAAAGTCTGACAGCACAAAATAGAAAATTGGGTAATTACTGGAAAGATTGATGTCAAAAATGATAGTAGGCCCCCAAAAAATTCAAAGAAGAAATGGTTCCTATGGGAGCAAAAAGTACAAAAAGCAAAATTTCCAGTAACAAAGTAACATCTGCACCATATTTTATCACTTCACAATTGGCTTCTTCGGTTAATCAGACGAAATATAATTATAATTCATCTAAGCCATCCAAAAGGACACAGTGAGGTGTTCCGTTTTGTTTTGTTTAGGGGAGTCAGTCTTATAGAGATGGGTGACTGCCACATGTGTTATGATTAACCCCCCCCCACACACACACACACACTATAAGCAGAAGTACTGTAACAAATCTCACCTAAGTTGTGTAGCATTTTCATGTGTGTGAGGAATGATAAAGGAAAGCACAGGGAGTAGATTAGACATTTATCAGTGATGCACAGCGCTTTTCACAGTTCTCAGATGAAAGGTTTGTTCCTAAAACCAGCCAAAGAACTATGCTGCCACCTAGTGGTAAAGCTAATAAATCTTTGTTGCTTTCAAATTCAAAGAAGGTATATTTTTTGTTCTTTTTGTAGACAAAAATCCATATAGGTTATCTGCGTAGGAGAGATTATTTTCTCATCTCTTCCAAAAATCTACAATACTATATTCCAAAAGAAACACTTTGCCTGTCTTTCTAGGAAAATTATGCAGTAAAGCAAAGATAGCAAATCTTAGAGGAAGGCGAGGTAGTTTTTATACATATTTTATCTCCAGAAGAGCTCATTGAGAATCCCAGATGAGAATACTTCTGATCACATTGTTCAGGTCCTCATAATCATTCTTCACACACATGAAAGTGACGGATTTGTATTGCAGTGGGTGTGATCTGGGCATCAACTTGCATGAAACATAGACCTTCGTAGATTAGCATGGCTGATTAGTAATGACAGTTTATAAACTACAAACAGAGCCCATATGAACTTGGCATCAACACTGACCCAAATGTCTTGTACAAGATGGCCAAGAGTCTTTCTACTTTAATTCTTCTACTTTAATTCTTTTGATAGCACCTGGTTATTGTTGTTGTGACTTATGCCATCAAGTCACTTAGAGAAACTCTGTTTATACTTAGTGAAAAAGAAAGCCTTCACATAAACAAATAAACAAACAGATCCTTCTTTATTTATATCAGAGCATTTCACAACTTAAAATTATGGTTGTGTGTGCAATATTGACGAAAACTTTAACATGTTAAAATAATTAGACTCTTTATGACCTAGAGCATGCTATACAATAGCAATATATCCAGTTACTGTATCTCTTTTAGTACATGTGGTGGGGCACAACTTGCATGTACATACAGTAATTGCAGAAAATTTGCCCTATATCCAAGTAGACTATTTTCTTTGATTATCCTTTGGTTGTCCAACTTCCCTTCAAAGTCTTTTAAGGGATTAAGTGACTTCCAGATGATAGTGTAGCCCGGGGGTCGGCAACCTGCGGCTCCAGAGCCGCATGCGGCTCTTTGGAACCTTTGCCGCGGCTCCCCCGGGCTGATCCCAAAAGGCGCCCCCCACCCCACGACCCTCGAGGCCACCCGACCTCACCCGCCCATCCCTGCCACCGCCGCCGCTGCCCTTATCCGGCAGATCCGGCACTCCGGTGTTGGTGACGATGGGGGGGGGAGGAAGAGGCCCGCAGGGGGGCCTGGGGATGGAGGGAGAAAAAAGAGACACACCCATACCCTTCCCTTTCCCCAGCCCTCCCTCTCTCCCTCCCTCTCTCTCCCTCCCTCTCTCTTCCCCCCCACCCCCGGCCTCACTTCCCAGCCTGCCCTGCGGCCGCCACCCCTCCCATCATCCTGCCCGTGCGGCCTCTGATTGGGCTCCCCAGCTTGCTTGCTTCGGGCGGGTCGGTCGGCGGCGGTTAAGGAGGAGGCCGCCAGGGAGGAGGTGAGCCGCGCCTCTCGAAGCGGAGTGGCGGCGGCGGACGGAGGAGGAGGAGGAGGAGGAGGAGGAGGAGGAGGAGGCTGAGGGAGGTTCTCTGTCGTGGCGCGGATGAAGGCAGGATGCCGGTAAGCCAGCCTCTCCCCTCTCTCACTCTCCTCCCTCTTGGTGTGTGTGTGTGTGTGTGTGTGTGTGTGTGTGTGGAGGGCGGAGAGGGAGGGCTGGGGGGGTCACGGGAAGGAGCCTCGCTGTGTCCGCCAAAGCGCCCGGTGTGACAGCTTGCCTCCCCTTTTCCTCCTCCTCCGCCCTCCTCCTCCTCCTCTTCTCTCCCCCGGCAAGCAATGGAAGAAGAAGGCTGGAGGAGCGCAGGAGGAGCCGCCGCCGCCTTTGCCTCCCTCCTCCGCCCGCCGGCGGCAGCGGCGCATCCTCCTCCGCCGCCGCCCTCTTCCTCCTCGCCCTCCAGCAGCAGCAGCAGCAGCAGCAGCAGCCACGGCGGCGGCAGCGGCGGATCAGGCACGAAGGAGGGTGGGCGGGGGGAGGCTGCCTCTCGATCTCTCTCTTTTCTCTCTTTTTTCCCAATTGCCCCCCCGCCGCCGCCTCCCCCCTGCAATCGCCCCGTCCTGCCGCCGCCGCTGCGACCCCCCGCTCCTCCTCCTCCTCCTCCTTGTGCCCTGTGGCTTGTGGGGAGGGGGAGAGAGGGCGGAGCTGAGTGAGAGGGGGGCCGGCGGAGGGCTCACTTGCCCGGGCGGACCCCGGAGGGTGGGGAGTGGGGGAGGGTTGTCGCCCGTGCGCCCGCCGCTCCTCCACCTTTGGGGTTCGGCGCAGAGCCGCTTTGCTGCAGCGGGGGGGAGGGGAGTGTGTGTGTGTGTGTGTGTGGAGGACAATGCTCGGCCAGCCTTTGCTCCCCGCAGGAGGAGTCTGAGGGGGAGGCGGCGGCAGCAAAAGCCAAGCCAGAGGAGGCAGCCGCGAGGAGGGAAGGGTTTGCCCTTCGTGGGACTTCTCCCAAGTTGTGCCCAAGGTCTGCTTTCTTCTTCCCTCCTCGCGGGTGCCCTCCGTGGGGTTTGGTGGGAGGGGGAAGAAGCGACGTGTGTGTGTGTGTTGTGTGTGTGTGGTACGGCTTCCTTTTGCGGCTTCCCAGGAGCTGAACACAGCCCGGCTGTGTTCACTGCCGAGAGAAGCGCGGCCGGCGGCACCAGGGGGGAGGGCACCAGCGGCGGGGCCGGCGTGTTGACCCTCCTCCCCGCAGTGTCCCCACTTGAACTCGACGGCCGCAGAGTCCCCCAGCGGGGCGGAGACCTCCGGCCTTGAGCAACTGAGAGCGTCCCGGGCTGAGGTGCTGCGATGCGGTGGAGGAGGGGGGGAGGGGATCGGCTCTGGGTTGCTGCCTGCTGGCGCTGCTGCTGCTGGTGGCTCGTCCCCCTCACGGGGTGGCCCGAGGGGCCAGCCTGGCCAACAACGTGGTCTGGGCCGTGAACGCTGGCGGGGAGGCCCACGTCGACGTCCACGGCATCCACTTCCGGAAGGACCCCCTGGCCTGGAAGGACGGGTGGGGTGAGGTGTGGACTTCCGAGGCGGCGGCGAGGGCGAGTGGAACTCCCTGCCACAAGATGCGCCCTTGGCGGGGCCCTTCCTTTGGCGCGGGGGGGCAGTGGCACCCACCCCACCCCCACCACCCACAAAGAGGCCCCCATGCTCCACTCTCATGGTCCTGCTCAGGGGGGCCCTCCAGGGTCAGTGGGACTACAAAGCCCATGAGCCTTCCACCCCACCCCCCTTGGCTGTGGCAGGTGGAAGTGGTGCTGCTGCTAATACAAGATCCACACACACACACATTTTGATTTAGTGGGGGTGCTCTGGTCTTCTCCCGACACACACACACACACCCTGCAGAAATACAGTGGTACCTCGTATAAAGGAATTAATTTGTTCCAAATGAAATTATGTTCAGCAAATTTTCCTTTATACAAATTTCCCATAGGACTGCATTGAAAATAGAGCTGACAAACATTGTTAAGTGAAAAAGTCATTTGTTTTAAATGTCGCAATTGTTTTGCGGCTCCCAGGTGTTTTTTTTCCGTCAGAAACGGGTCCAAGTGGCTCTTTATGTCTTAAAGGTTGCAGACCCCTGGTGTAGCCAGAAACTTGTCTGTCACTCCTTGACATTCATCCATTCAACAAGGTGTGTTGTTTTTGCTCTCTATGGATTTAGCCTCACCACTCCAGTAAATACTGTTTTAGTCATTATAGAATCATAGAATCATAGAGTTGGAAGAAACCTCAAGGGACATCCAGTCCAACACCCTGCCATGCAAGAAGCCCATCACAGTATTTCTGACAGATGGCCATCCAGCCTCTGCTTAAAAACCTCCAAAGAAGGAGACTCCACTACCCTCCGTTGCAGCTTATTCCAGTGCTGAACAGCTCTAACTGTCATGAAGTTCTTCATAATGTTCAAATGGAATCTCTTTTCCTGTAGTTTGAGACCATTGCCCTGAGTCCTAGTCTCTGAAACCATGAAAAACAAACCTGTTCCCTCTTCATTAGAACTTGACATGTGTACAGAAAACTTTTCCTCAGTTTTTGCCATAGTCCAGGGGTGTTGGTGTTCATGAAGTTGATGGGTTTGTTCATTAATTGCTAGCACCTCTCCATGCATGGTTCATGGTGGCTCAGTGGACTAAGGCTCCAAAAACTGTTAGCTGCAAAGTTGGCAGCTCAGTGGTTTGAATCCCAGGTGTCAAGCAGCAGAGCGAGCTCCCACTGATAACCCCAGCTCCTGCCAACCTAGCAGTTTGAAAGCATGTAAATGCAAATAGTTAAATAGGTACCACCATAAAAAAGTGGGAAGGTAAAACAGTGTTTCTTTACAGCCATGCCAGCCACGTGGCCATGGACTTGTACAACACTGGCTCTTTGGCTTGAAAATGGAGATGATCACTGCCCCTAGAGTCGGACACAGCTAGTACGTATGTGCAGGGGGAACTTTTACCTTTACTCAATGCATGTCTTTTGAGGCAATGTCATCCAAATAATAGACTTATTCAGTGGAAGTAGATTTCAAGCTGCCAGAAATAATCCTGCATGCTTCATTAAGAGCTACACTTAACGTGACATGTGCTGATTTATACCATGTGGCATTAGCATTTTCTGATTTGGAGTAGCACAGAAAGCAAGCTGTTGTTCTTATTGTGTGGCCCAGCATGACCCAGACAATTCCTAGAATACATTATTTCTTTTGGCAACTCTCTGTTGTTTAAGCAATGTTTTTTTCAGATCAGGGTCTGATCTAGAGTGATGCCCAAATACTTTGGCATATGGCAATATTCCAAAACCATGTTTCATACCTAACTCAGAGCTTTCTCTCTGTTCCTTAAGTGAAATGGTTTGGTTTCTGCTAATTATTTTTATAATACGAAGAACGTTCTCCTAAAGCAGAGGCTAGCTGGTGCTTGATTGACTGAACAGTTTTCCATTGAAGTGCTGCTCTGAAAACAAAAAAACTGAGATTTGCAAATAATATACATAGTTTATTTATATATTAAGTATAAATTGTTTGGAATGCATTTGAAATTATTTGGACTAAGTCAAATCTTTTATTATTTTCACAGCTTTGTCCCTTTTGGGGACAACATGTTTGGGCATGTAGTGGAAACTACATATCATTCAGAGGAAATGATATAGACCTGTTTTAGGTATGATTTGGGGAACAAAAGGAGCCTTTGTTATTCTTACTGAGGATCTGTTTCCGAAGAAGGACAAGACTAGTACCATGCCCTTAATTCTCCTAGACCCCTTAGAGATGCTATCAGCTCTGTTGTTCTACAAAAGTGGGATCCTTCTGGATCCTTCTTTATAACTTGAAGGGTGGATTCAGTAGCCTGGAATGCCCAGATCAAACTACAGTTCTCATAGCAGTTGCAAGCAACCCAGTAATGGGACAATATGGCCACAGTCACTTACACAAATGATAGCTTCTTATTTAGACTACTGCAATGAACCCTACAAAGGTGTGCCCTTGAAGATGGCTTGGATGCTGTAACAGATACAGCTGCCACCGCTGCCACCATCAGTGCCACAAGTGCCATCCTCAGAGGCAGTTGATTCAACTTCCCTGCCAAGAGCCTGTCACTATTTCTAAGCATGAGTCCATGGCAGCAGAGGTGGCAAGAGTAGGTAGCCCCTGCCTGACAAGAACTAGAAAAAATGAACTGGTCTGCTTTTCTGGGAGTTCAAAGTGGTTCATGGATAATCCAATACCACAATCATGAACCACTGGTTTTCCAGTTCATGCTCATCACTATTCAGCAGCTAAATGGTTGGCAGGAATATGTTTACAAACTTATATGATGCTAGTTCTGAGAAAATGGCACTGGTTGTCATTATGTGCCTGGTTGACATTTGAGGTGTCGATGATGACTTTCAAAGCCCTGAACAGTTTGGACCTAGATATTGGAGGAGTGCTTATCACCAAATATAGCTCTCCAACCTTCTTCTAGGTACTGCCATTAACAATGGCCCTTCCTCAGCTGCATCACCCCATTTTTTGGAATGACTTACCTTTGGAGGTCTAATTGACACTAGTAATCCCTTCATGTCCATGCTAAAATTAGAATCTGGCAGTTTACCTGAGCACTTCACAGTTCTGATCAAATTTGATTTTACATATTTCATGAAGATAGAAAGCTTCTGGGACTCTCACTTGTCAAAAAAACAAATATGTAAATAAACAGACAGATTGTAATCCTTAAGTCTGATGCAGTCTAGATGTTTAACTGCTTCAAAGTGTTTTAAAATATCTAAATTGTACTAATTTCCTTTAATGTGATCAACAAAAGCAGAGAAGGATATTGTCAGCCTGCTTCTTCTTTCTCCTATACTTAAGGGCAAGGCACAGTTTATGTTGCATTAATAATAATAATAATAATAATAATAATAATAATAATAATAATAATA
>JAHTLZ010000330.1:32535935-32556084 GCA_023846285.1 Phrynocephalus versicolor
AATAATAATAATAATAATAATAATAATAATAATAATAATAATAATAACTTTATTATTATGCCGCCTTTCTCCCCAAAGGGACCCAAGGTGGCTTACAAAAACAGTAGCTGCAGAAGAGTTTAAAAGGCTCCCCAGCCAATAACTAAGATGTTATAAAAATTTGTAAAGGCTGGAGGCTCAGAAGGCTTGCCTAAGCAAGTAAGTCTTAAGGCCTCGCTTGAATATTTCAAGGGAGGAGGCAGTTCTTAACTCAAAGGGGAGGGAATTCCATAGTGTTGGTGCCACTACTGAGAAGGCCCTATTTCTTGTCGCCACCCCTCGTACTTCCTTGGGTGGCGGTACTCATAGAAGGGCCTTCTCCAATGACCAAAGGGGGTGGACCGGATTATATGGAAGTAGGCGGTCTCTTAGATAACCTGGTCCTGAGCTGTACAGGGCTTTAAAGGTCATAACCACCTTGAATTGGGCCCAGAAACGAATGGGCAGCCAATGTAGTCCCTGGAGAAGTGGCCCAACAGAGTCGTACCGCCGAGCTCCAGTAATCACCCCGGCTGCCGCATTCTGTACCAGTTGTAGTTTCTGAACCGTCTTCAAGGGCAGCCCCACATAGAACGCGTTATAATAGTCTAGTCTTGATGTCACCATGGCATGGATCACCGTGGCCAGGTCTGCACAATCCAAGTATGGCCACAGCAGGCACACCAGCCGAAGCTGGGCAAAGCCCCCACTGGCCACAGCTGCTACCTGGGAGTCCAGGAGCAGCTCTGAATGCAGGAGGACCCCCAAGCTGCGGACCTGCTCCTTCAGAGGGAGTGCAACCCCATTCAGAGCAGGATGATATTCCAGCACCTGCATCGAACATTTCCAAACCAGGAGAACCTCTGTCTTGTCCGGATTTAATTTCAGCTTGTTAGCCCTCATCCAGATCCCCACCGACTCCAGACAGCGCTCTAGGACTTCAACCGCCCCCCTGGAATCTGGGAGAAAGGAGAGATATAACTGGGTGTCATCAGCATATTGATGGCACCCAACATTAACCAAGCTCAACCAACAGAAACAATATACATTATTTATTTAATGTTGGGTTCATGTATGTCAGACACAACTTGATCTTTTATTGAGAAAATCTGCATTTTATAGCCAGAAACGCTGTTCACCTTCAGCCTTCTTTTATTTGCTTTGCAAGATTCTTCTATCCATGGGGATATGGCTGGACCATTTCATAAACATTGCATATGTGTATTATTAACAAATCAGTAGCTTCCAACTAAAAATAAATAAACAAATCCCTTGAATTCCTGGAAATCATGAGAGCTGATAAAGCTATTTGCTTGGGATTGAGTCACTAGATGGCACAAAGACGAAAGCATTAAGACTTTGACTCTACAAACGTCATCTTGAAAGTGTAGCTTAGAAAGTATGGATGGATTCACCGGCCATAACAGATGACCCTTTTCAGATGTGGTGGCAGGAGACAAGAGAAGAAATCATTTGCCAGTGCTATGATATAACCTTTCTTGGAAAAAAAAGGGGATGTCAGAAATCAAACCAGCTTGCCAACCCTGTCTTCTCACTGTGATCTTTGTTTACATCCTGTATACAAGGAGGCAGCAGGAGGCAGCTTTTAGCCCGCATGCAGACCAAGAGGAAATTTTAGTGCCCAAGAGTTCCATTTTATTGATTAATTCGTAGAGAAACACCACCTCCTATTAGGGCACATTTTCTGACATTGGTGCTTGAAGTATTATAAATAATGGGCAGTACTGGAACATTGGTCAATATCAAAGGACACAAGGCTGGATTTTGAACAGTTAAGCACCTAGATTCTTTGCCTGAATGGAGAAACCTATGGGTTTAGTTTTCCCCACGTCTATCACAATTTCCTTCCATCTGACAGAGAAAGATGTTTGTGAATTTTGGTGCATTCTTACAAACGTACCCATGCCCACACCCACACCTACATCCACACCCAGAGAGAGAGAGAGAGAGAGAGAGAAAGAGAGAGAGAGAGCGGAGAGAGAGCGGAGAGAGAGCGGAGAGAGAGCTTACAATTACCTCTAATGTGAGATGTCATTATTCTACAGCAGAAAGCCCAAGCTTCAGCCTTGGATATTTTGAGTTTAAAGCAACAGGAACAAGCTTTGCTCATGAATGGAGAAAAATACTGGCACCCAGTGTGAAAATAAAGAAAGAGAAGGAAAAATCAAGGTAAGGCATATTCATATTCATCATAGAACCATAGAATAGTGAGGTTGGAAGGTGCCTATAATGTGAAGTCATCAAGTCCAATCCTCCGCTTCATGGTCCTTGAGTACTAGAGGCACCAACTTCATGGAACCATAGGATATCTAGGCCATTTATAAAACTCCATAGTTATGGACAAATAGTGTAACATTAGCTGAAGATAAAGTAGAATGGTAGAGATCCACAAAGACTTCCTGGACCATAAAGGACTACTAGTGTAGCATGCATATTTAAGCTGATGGTGTCTACTTACAATCATGAATGAACAATGCTCCTTATTAGAGCACTGGACATGAACCAGAAACATTTTGGTTCATTGGGTTTGTGGTGTGTAGAGACCCACAAATCACAGAACCCAAATTTACATTTTCCCTGAATGGACTACAAATTGGTTCATCAATTTGTTCAGGATTTTAAAAGTTTATTGATGCAGGAAAGTTGGGGTTCTCTGGTTTGGGCAAACACAAACCAACAGGAAACAATGAACCAGTGATTGTTAATGAACTTCCCGGTTCAGTTTTTGGTTCGTGCCCATCTCTATTCCAGATCCTTTGAACTGGAAATAGAAAATATTAACACATGGATGGGTCATATTTTTTTGCCTTCAATCAGACCCCCTAAATGCAAAGTGCTGCTAACTTGAGCCCTTCTCAGATGTTCTGTATATCACTTAAGTAAATCATGTGAATAGAAGAAGTGGGAAAGAATGCTTATCTTGTCCCTTAATTGACAGGTATGTCATCACCCACCAGATAGGAAGATAACTTCTAAAGAGCAAGCCTTTTCCATCTGTTGAGCTTCCAGAGTTTTCCATCTTTCTATGCCACAGAAAAGACCACCTCCAGTATCAATGGTTGTCTTTTCCGGAAAGTCATCTTCTACATGTGGTTGGCAATTTGATCAGAGACAGAAGGGATGAGGCTAGTACACTCATCTCCACTACCCCCTAGCCAAATATTTACTTTAGCTCCATTGAGAAAAGCTGAATGCCTTGCTTTGTTTGCTTATATCTTAGAATTAGTTGGCTTATCAGTGACAACATTGCACTGAGGAAAAATTCTGCTTATATCCACCTTGATGGTATACATATTGATCTGGTTCAAATCCTTTATACCAATAAGAGTGTAGGGATAAACAATATTCTAATCACAAATGTACTAGCAAACAAGTGCTTAGGAATTTCTGTAGAATAGCAGACCAAACATGGTGTGGGAGAAATATTACTCTTACACTATGGGTACACATGCTGATAAACTGTGAAACTCTCTCTCTCTCTCTCTCTCTCTCTCTCACGCACACACAGAGAGAGAGAGAGAGGGGGGGCACTAATCTTGACTAGCATCTTGAAGCATTGCAACCTGCTCTTTCAAAAAAAGAAAAAAAGAAAATATATATACATTTTTTCAGTGCAAGCTGAGTGTGTGTTTTGGTATTGAATGAGGGATGTCAAGAGGCATGCCTCATTGACATTTGGTTGCTGTAAAATGAACAGTTCCACAACAGCACAGCCAGATTTTCTGTTTAGATCCCAGTGGTTTAAGCGGCTACATTTTCACATTAACTCCAGGCACTCTCAGAGATGCTCTCCAATGTTATGCAGTGGAAATCTAATTCTGAAATATGTGAACTCTGTGCAAATCATATTTTTGATGCAAGACAATGAATATTTTTAATTAAACTGGCACCAAAACCCTAAATATTTCAGCTCACAACACGCTCATGCTAACATCAGGGGAATTAAAATGTACATTTCTAATCTTTCATAATGATGAAATTCAAAATGTTATTGTGTTTTTAAAGGATTCCCATTGTTAGGCAGCATATTCATTATGCTACGATGGCTGCACATCTAATTCCACAGCAGGGAATGTGTTCCAAATACAATATTGCATGCAGCAATAGTAATAATAGATTAAAACACACAAAAATCCAATAAGATGAAATACCATCCTGAATTCTAAAAACCTACACAGAAAGAAGAAATCACCACATAATGACATTTGTAATTAAGATTGTTTTTCATTTCAACCTATGTTGTATGCTAATTGTTCTGATAATTAAGACAATCTTGGCATGTTAATTCACCACCCTGAGAGCAACATGAAGTGCTTCCAGGAAACAGTTGCTTTCCACCTAACCCTCTTGACCAGGAGCGTTGGATTTAAACAGATATAATATTTTCTCTCTTTCTGTAGCCAAAGGACAAGCCATTAGCACACGTATCTTGGAAGGCTCTTGAATCACAAAACCAGCATATATATTCTATTATGCAAAATGAACTAGTGTTCTATGACAGCTTAAGGCCTATCAGAGAACCAGAATGTTCCAGGTTCCTATTTTAGTAGGTACTACCACCCCATCTGTCACTTTCTCAATATGGAGTGGGTGGTATAGTGGACAGAGTGACAAACCAGGACTCTAGAGACAAGGGTTTGAATCCTTGCTCTAGTCATGGAAATTTACTGGGGGAGTGGAACTAATAAAACCATTCCTTAAATATGTCTATGAAGATTCCCACTAGGGATGGGCACCCTAACGAAAACAAAATGCTGTTTCGTCGTTTCATTAGCTTACAAATCATTTTGTAAGCTAATGAGAGACCCCATTTCTTTTCAGATAGTAATGAAACAGTCATTTCAGATAGTAACCATTTCATTACTACCTGAGATGGGGTCCCCAGGGTCAAAGGGGCACCAAAAAATTTGGTAGCTCCCCTGAACTCTCCCCTTTGAGCCCTCCAAATTTGGAGAGGTTTGTGAGTAGGGGGGGGGGCTGAGTTATTAACTGCAGCCAACTTCTTTCTGATTCCAATTAGAAAAAAGGCTCCTAGGGGCACCCCATTTGGTGCTTAATAATTCAGCCCCCTTACCCCAAATGTTTCCAAATTTCAGGGTGGGGTCCCTAAAATCACTTTCTGAAGGTAGCCCTGCTACTTTGGTGCCCCATGGCAAGTACTTCTTGAGTACTCGGAAATTATTTTTAAAATATGCAATCAAAGTGGGGCTCCAAAGTAGCAGAGGTACCTTCCTGAAGTGATTTTAGGGAACCCCCTGAAATCTGGTAAGATTTGGGAGTAAGGGGACTTAGCTATGAAGCTCTAAAGGGGTGGGGATCATTAATTGGCCAAGGATGCTGGGAGTGTGGAGGCAATCAGGGAGATTACTCTATAGCATTAGGGAGTTTACTTTATGGTATTACTCTTACTTTATGGTATTACTCCCTAATTGCCTCCATGCTGCCAGCACACTTTGCCAGTTAACTATCCCCAGACCCTTTAGAGGTTCATAACTAAGTCCCCTTACCCCAAAAATCTTTTCAGAATTCAGGGGGTTACCTAATATTTATTTGGGAAAGATCTCCTACTACTTTGGAGTCCCAAGGTTCTCCCTAGCTGCCAGCCTCCCAGCTGGGATTTTTTGACAGCTCAAGCTGTCAAAATCCACCTGGGAGACAGTGGCGAGGAGGCTTTTGAATCCCCTAGGCACCATCTAGAGCACTGGTGCTGCAGGGGATTCATTTCATTTCATAAGTAACAACTTTTTTAAAAAAAAATCGTTACAATACGAAATGAAATGAAATGCTATTTTTCTGTTTGATGGCCATCGCTAATTCTCACTCATCCAGGTGAGTTTATCTAGAATTTGAGTCATGAAAACATTCCTTAAATACCTCATTTGTCTTGAAACAACAACACCACCAATCTATCTTTCAATGTGGCTGGTATCAATGAGAAAATGTTGGCAAATTCCTGGGCTTTAGCACAACATTCTTGATATCTCGTGGTCTTTCTTTCACAAAGAAATAGTCTCGTGATTCTGTTTATGAGCAGGTGGAAGACATTACATAGTTCTGCCCCAGTTATGTACATAATAAAAGCCTTTTGATACACCATTTTAAACATTGCTCTTTCAACAGGAATCAATCAGATGTTTCCAGAAGACTCCTGAGAAGTTTTTGAACATAATTTTCTACCCCCATCAAAGTACTCCTGAGAAATGGCCATCCAGTCTCTGCTTATAAAACATCCAAAGAAGGAGACTCCACCACCCTCCGTGGCAGCATATTCCACTGCTGGACAACTCTTCCTAATGTTCAAATGGAATCTTTTTTCCTGTAGTCTGAAACCATTGCTCCAGGTCCTGGTCTCTGAAACCATGGACAACAAACCTGTCCCCTCTTTAATATGACGTCCTTTCAAATATTTAAACATGGCTATTATATCCCCTCTCAACCTTCTTTTTGGAAGGCTAAACATTCCCTAGAACAAATTGGTATAAATCCTTTAGTGGGTGGCATTATGCACACTCTTGAGGTGTAAGAGTGCATTCTGGGTTTGCTCTTTGTTTTGTCACTACAATTGAATGTTCACTTGGTGGTAGTGGTGGTCATTATGATCATTATTTTAATAACTTCCCTGGTAAGGCCATTACTTCTTCTGGAGAAGAAGACCGAACCAACCATTCTCATCCTTGTTTTAGCAAACTTTAGACTGAATTACCTGAATGTGATCTGAACAACACAGGCTTCAATCGATGTAAAAGTGGTGGTGCAACATTTTTTCCTGGGATTCGACATATTGAGCACTACTACAGTTCTTTATGAATTGTATTGGCAACTTGTTTATTTCCAAGTTCAGCTGCCACACATGTTTGGTCATCAGCTTCTGAGATCATGTTCCTGGCTCCCATGATCTGTCCCAGGTTCAATTTCTTTGTACAAATGCAGGATCCTTTTGATTGTGGCTTCCCCTAGAAAAATCATACATCACACCATAGTTGTGTTATTTAAAAAAAATCCTTTCAAGTTCAACTGTTGCATAATTGAGTGGTTTAAACACATGGTGGTGGTGGTGGTGATAAAGGAAAACTGTTGGATAAGCTTGGTAACTTCTCTGCTTCCCATTTCTGCTTCTTTTTACTTGGAATGATTCCCTTCTTTCTTCTGCTTACTGTTCTTGCAGGGGTGGTGGTCTTATTTTCAATTATTTATGAAAATTCATTGCCACTCTTGTCCAAGATAATTCAAAAGGACAAATCCTATTTGGGAGAGCTGTGCAACTAAAGAAATTGAGCAAGGGGCTATTGTACTTCCTGAACTGCTGGCCATACCCTTGGCTATGAAACTGATTCAACAGGGTATTTATTCCATTAGGGTGGGGCCACCACTGAGAAAGTCCTGATGGATGAAAATCTGCTAAAACTTAATTCAATTCAATGTTTTTACTGTTTCATATATTGTAACATGATTTTAAATGGATAAGCTACTGAAGCATTTTCTGTTTTATTCTGTTTTGAAGAAAGTGAGGTACACTATATAGATATGTGAGGTACATCAGCACAAATTCACTTGGTTCAAGTATATTTTAGGGTCTCTGCTGAGTGCTCGGTGGTTCTAAGACTAACAATCATTGCTACAAAGCATGAGATCTCCATCAATTCAGCTTAACAATGTAATTATAGCCTTGTGCTGTTCGTGTGTACATGCTTTTGTGTTATCTTAAAGTAAAATTTTACTGATCTCAAACTGCTCTGATTAAGACTCTGATCTTTATAGAACTCAAATTCACTGCACTTTTGTTTAGTCATATTATAATTATAGGGCTTTCTTCTCTATATAATGATACTAATTCTTCTTGTTCCTGCTCTTGCTTTGTTTAGCAGATTGGGAGGAGAACTCTAGAATAAAGATGCTTAGCATTTTCATCCAAGCTCATTCAAAGATTTTTGCCAAAACACAGATGAATGCAGCATCCCATACAATACCCAGCAGATTCAAGTTGGGTAAATCTTGAGAAGAGAGACCAAAATATGCAGATTTTAATAGGAGGGATGAACTGGGAACCATAAATTCATACTTAATTGGATGCAATGTTGTACTCTGATAAGAATTGTGTCAATTTAATCTTCTGGTGAATCTTTCCTGGGTTTTCTTGGTATAAAGTTCTCTGCAGTAGTTTACCATTTCTTTCTTCTGGGACTGAGAAGCTTTCCCAAGACTACACAGGCTGGCTATTGTCTACCTCTTGAGTTATCCAGTGAGGCATCTCCTATTTCAGGGGAATTAAATATGAGCAACTTAATGGGGAAGATGATTGACACAGCCACACATGCTTTGGGGGATATCAGCTGATATTTCTCTGAAATATCCCCAGATCTGTCCGTGACCTGCATTGCTCCTTCATTTGAGGATGTACAAGTGCTGCAGAAGCTGGAATGGGACATCATACCTAAATCCATGAATTTGGGAATAGGTATTCTTCACTTTACCTCACCTAAACTTTATCCAACTTATACTTAGTCTTTGATGTGACCCTAGGCCCAGAGATGTCATAATATTTCAGTCTTGATTAATTAATTTATTTTTTATTTTAGAGGTTTTTTACCCTGCCTTTCTCCTTGGAAAAGGACTCAAGGCATCTTACAGTAATGAGGGATCATATACAGTTCTGTACAGTTAAGACATGCTCAAGTGTTGAGAACAGCGAATTGAGGAACGTCTTACAGCATTAAAAGGCAACATTACATTAAAGCTACAAGAGAACGCGAGCAGTTAAAAGGAGAGTAAAATTCCATGTAAAGTTAAATCCTAGTCAAAATTCTACCCACCACATTGTACTGGCTCCCAATTCATCTCTGTACTCTGAATTTAGCCATATTTTTACACATCTGATATACATCTGAGAGGTAGAAAGAACTAGAAATTTCAGAGTTCAGTGCAGCATTATCACAGCTTGAATGTGGCTAGTTACAAAAAATAAGTTACTGATAATCAGTTCCCCAATAACCAGGACATTACTGTAATTGTGAGGGATAACTTTCCTCCTTCTAGAGTATAACTGTAATTTCTAATTTTTGTGCACTTACAGGCATATAGTCAAAATGCCAGAAGAGGGACACCATGTGGCCGTAGGGCTGGCTCATGCTGTTTGGTAACAATGTATTGTATGGAGCTGAAAACAGTAAAAAGGGGATAATTTATTTTGTGTTTATCATCCAACAAGTTAACATTCAAATTTTCTTTAACTTGTGTGGACCTGAGAAGTGTGGGGATTCCATGTACCCCAATAGGCCCTGGCCTAAGTGATGAAGCAAGCCATTAGCTGAGAGACTGAAATCACAAACGGGCATGGTGAGATGTGGAAAGACCAGGCCAAAGTAAGCTCTGGATAACCCTGAAGCTGGGCAGAGGTCAGCCCCAACAGGAGGCCAAGGAAACAGGTGATCATCCAGATATCAGGCCTGATCAGGCGACCTCCGGTCTGGAGGCATACATGACCAACCCAAGCCCCTATCAATGATTCCCCACTAGCAAGCATTTCTTCCTAGATAAGAGTTGCATATGTGAGGACCCTCATCCCCCCACCAATGGAATTCATACGTGACCAAAGACCATCCTTCTACTGTCTTCCTCTGTCCTATTCTCAATGCTTCTTTCCACCCCTTGTGTGCTTGTTTGCTGTAACCAATAAAAAGCCTTAGGTCCAAGGCGAGGCCGGGAGCCATGCAGAGAAACACAGAGAGGTACATGCCTGGGACCAAGAGATGATTGCACCCCAAATCCTGTGTCCCATGCGTAGTCAATAATCCTACACAGAAGTATAACTATCATTAATTACTTTAAAAAAATATTTTTTCAACCTCTGAGTACTATCTGTGGCTTTATGTGTTATCAAAAAGTAGCAAGTGACGTTACAGATGAATAATAGTGAATGCAATACCTGCCTAGTCTATGACACATCTGAAGTTTAGTCCGGAATTGTTTTTTTCTTTTCCCTTCATTCAGCAGAAGACAGCCACAGTTGGCATGAAGGACAGTACTGGGCCCTCGCTTGTATCTTCTCAAGACAGAGGATGCAATAGCAGCAGCTGTAGTAATTGGACCTCTGCCAAGCAGCCACACAATCTCAACCCTGTACAAACCCAGCTACAAGATGCAGAATCAAGCCATTAGTTAACAGGAGATGTGTCTTAATTGAACATTGGCCCTCTGCCATCGTAATTATGTCAAAAGCTAAATTAGACACTAGACTTGCGAGGAATAATCATAAAGCAAATGAGGAGCTGTGCCACAAGAGTGGTAATTAATTCAGGTAGTGGGGGAGGGGAGCACAAGGTAATGCATTTTTCAACTTACAAGCAATATGCAGGCATTTAGGAACCTGTGGCAGGAAGTGCTACATCTTGTTTTGAACACAAGCTCTTTTCTGCAGATTGTGCAAATAACTCAGCCACCACCGTACACATTGGCACAGTTCAGAGTGATTGGCAGATGATCCTTGCAGAAGGGCCAGGCTTGGAATAGCAGGGGTGTTGCAGGTCAGGACTGAAATGATTTGGCAGAGCTTTCTGGAAGCCTGGATTTAATTCCACACATTAAACGAGCATCAGATTCATTTAAATTAAGCAGAGGAGAACTGGCATGTCCAACCAGCTGGCTCTGTGGAAATCCACACCTTAAAAACAAAACAAAACAAAACATGAAGAGTGCCTAAAAGCTGAAAAGACTAAAAATGAGTGGAGAAATCTTTGCATGAGATGGGATGTCACTCAGACAAAAAGACCCTGCCTCGCCCTCCCTTCTGGCGTACACCTCTGCCATTTCTCCCCAGCTTTGAGATGCAGTGTTCGTCCATCACACAGGCTTGTTGCCAGTTTCCTCTCATACACAGATCGATTCAAGGAAGCCATATTTTAAATGATGTCAAAGAGAGAATGAGAGATGCCCGCCTGACAAAGAGGCCAATTGTTTGCTGTTCTGCCGTTTGCTTTCAGATTTTCATCACATTACACTTTGAGCTTTTTCGTGAGTCTGGTATCATGGACAATTCTTTAAGCACTCACAGAAAGACACACTGATGTCCTTATTAAAGGCCTTAATGAAATGGGCAGATTTCTAGAGATGGTCTGTCAATAGTCTAGGGACAAAATCCTACACATGCAACTCGTGGTTGCACTGACAGTGGTTACTACAGCACTGAAGTGGAATTGCTATCCACAAAGCATTTTTGTTGGTGCACCCTGGAACTGGTCATGCTGGGGATGTATGACTGTTTCTGTTATTTATTTATTTATTTATTTATTTATTTATTTATTTATTTAGTTGCCAGGTGTAACACCCAGAACACCTAGACCAGCATCATTGTACATTACACTAGCATGAACAGGATTTCTATTCAATTTGTCTTTTCAAGGGACAATGCTCTTCCAAACTAACCCAGAAAAGACAGAGGAGCACATTTCATTAGTATGGCAGCCTCTGATACTCCTTTTCTCCTTTTCTTGGAGACAAACACTTTTTGACAACCACCCCCATTCCCACCCATGGAGAAAAAACATATAGTGCAAAGCACAGTTTTTGTCTGTGTATAAAACAAGTGTTGAGAATAATGGACTAGGGTATGCCACTGATAACAGAGGGAGCTGACTCTTTATTAAGAACATAATAAGAACATAAGAACAGCCTTGCTGGAACAGGCCACAGCCAATCCAGTCCAGCATTCTGTCTCACACGGTGGCTCACCATTTGCTTCAGGGTATTCCCAAGCAGACGTCTTCAGATGTTTATGATTCCGCACAAATGGCATGGAGAGATACCCTGCCTATCTCTCCAACTCAGAGGTTGTCCTTAGGCATCCATAGTGATAGCCATTGATACCCTTGTTCTCCATGAACTTCTGTAATCCTTTCTTAAAGCTGTCAAGGCTGACAACTGTCACCACTTCTTCTAGCAGGGAGTTCCATAGACAAGGACCGCTTTAAACCTGGCTCAGTCAGTACCAGGGGGACCCCCTGGTATCGACTGGGACAGGTTTAAAGGGGTTCAGCAATTGACCACTTGTAAGGAGCCCTCTGAAAATGCTAGGGAGGGCTGCATGATTGCTGGAACTTCCTTCCCGACCCATTTTCTGAAGGCTCCTGCAGAGCTCGCAGAGCTCACCAGGTTCCCCCTGGTGCTGACTAGGCCATGTTTAAAGGGGTTGAGTGACTGACAGCTCAGCAGGAGCCCTCAGAATACAGTTGGGTAGGCAGTTCTGTGCAATCACACTGCCCCCCTGACCCGTTTTCTAAGGGCTCCTTCTGAACTGTCAATGGCTGGACCCCTTTAAACCTGGCCAAGTTGGCACCAGAGGGAGCCCCTGGTACGGATTGGGCCAGGTTTAAAGGGGCCCAGCCATTGACAGCTCGGAAGGAGCCCTCAGAAAATGGTGCAGGAAAGGGTGGGTTTTTAAAATCCTTTCCCCACCAAAACCAGCACTACAGCTGATTGGTGGTGCAGGCTTCTGGCAGAAAAAAAGCCCATGGTTTCCCCATACTAATCGGGCATGGGAAACATTTCCCATAGGAATGCATTGCCTCAATGCATTCCTATAGGAAAATGAAAAACAAAATGAATGAAATGGAAATTTCCATTTCGTTTTTCTTTGATGGGTCAGTTCATTATTCATTTTATTAGGTAACGAAATGAATAACGAATAATAAAAAAATTAAAAATTCATTTCGTGACCATCTCTACCCATCATTTTATAAATGTAATATGGGTTTTTTGCCCCAATGTGCATTACTCTGCACTTACTAATGTTGAAGCTCATTTGCCACTGGTTTGCCCAGTCTTCCAGTGTCAAGAGATCCCTCTGGAGCATCTCACAGTCTCCCTCAGTTTTTACTTCCCTGTATAATTTAGTGTTTTTGGCAAATTTAGCTACCTTTCTATTTACTCCTACTTCTAGATCGTTTATGAAGAGGTTGAAAATTATTAATAATTGCAAGGTGGTCATTGAGTGGCAAAGTCCAGACTCTCCAACAAATTTCAAGTTTGTGAGTTCCACCAACAGCATGAGTGCAGGAAATATAATGAGAGGTAGAGTTCTTATAGAATGACCCTGCTTATAACTAGATGGCAGATCCCGAAGCCATGAACCCACAAACAGACAGGAGATTGACAGGTTCCTGAGATTTCTGTTTCCCGAGGATGGTCCCCCAAACCTGTGCATCTGCATGAAAACCTGAGGCTGAGGAACAACACTATGTCTGGTTACCTTGAATCCCTTGAAAGACCCAGCGCCAAAGAGTCTAAATGAATGTAGAAATTAAATTCCAAAACATCTAGAATGCAACAGGTTCCCTAAACCTGGCATAAATGGCTAATCGATAGGAATCACTAGCCCTTAACAGATAGAGGCATCTGTTCTTCTAAAGCTGTTGTGGAATACACACGGAAAATTACACTCATCAGAAATGATGTCAAGCCTGGTATCTGGAATGAGCCAGAAGCCATTTTGCCTGGCAAATTGTTGTGGGTGATGTGAAAGGATTTCCATTTGTCAGGAAACTGCAGCATGAAGGAATCAATGAGTAGACCAAATAATCAGTAGAAGATACACAGAAGTATGGGCCAGAAATCATGCTGAGGCATCATGTTAAGAAAAATGAAAGCACTGTTGGAATATCATTCTCGAAAGCCCTGTTCAAACTATTCATAGCACCCTTAATGAATTCATAAAATGGCAAGACTTTTGCAAATTCAGTTCACACACCTTGTGTCCAAGTATCTGATTAGTTTTATTTTACTATTGTCACTGCTCTGCAGGTGATGTTGGCCAACCCTTCTTGTGGTACCACTGGAAACTCCTTTTCCCATACAGGGTGAGCTAAACTCAGACCAAATAAGCAACAGGCTCCTGCAACAAGCCAGCTGATGTATACAAAGTAGCTTCAAACAGTGGATCTGTTCACTGATACAGCGTGCTTCAGAAATGACATGCAGAGGCATAGCCCAGCCTAGGTGAATAATGGGCTAGGGTTCTTGATACAAGGACAGCATCAAGACGCAAGCAAGTCCAAGTCTGTGTTGAAACTATCAATATTGGCACACTGACTGGAAGAGCAAATTAGCTTGCAAGGCCATCTATTGTGGCGGACCCAAGACACAAAATGGGGTCAGTATTGCCCTATTGCAACGGCTTTGTGAAGCTGTGGTAGATGTTGAGTGATTTGATGACTGACGGATGAAGATTGTAATTGTAATGACAAAGTAGCATGGCCACTGCTTCAGCACACACGTACAGCAGACTGGTGGCCTTGACAGTGACAAAAAGTTCTTTAGGAGAAATCACTGTCCCAGACAAGGATTACCTCATAATCGCAGGAGAATTAAATGGCCACATTGGAGCAAGGGCAGATGGCTTCAGTTATCATGGCGGGCATGGTTTCAACACCCATAATAAAGATGGTGAATGAATTGTTGACTTTGATGGTGCTTAAAACTTTGTCCTTGCCAACACATGGTTTTGCAAATGCCCATCACAACTCATGACCTACTACAGTCACAACATTTCATCCCAGATTGACTTTGACTCATCCAGAGATGAGACGTTAAAACAGTTCTTGATGCCAAAGTCACCCTGTATGTCACAATTGCTCCCCAAAACCGTCCAGTTATCTGTGACCTCTGCATTGACCCACCCAGGAAAAGCAGAGCAAAACTTAATGGTCCAATGAGAATCAGGTGGTGGAAACTATGGAAAAAAGAGGCAAGTATCATCTCACAAATACAACTGCCTCCCATTATGACTGTAACGTAATTAAGAATTAGGGAAGCCTTTATCTAAGGCCAAATGTAAACATTGTCAATATAAATGTGCTATCCCTACCCTGCTGTAGATATTCTGTCTCAAATGAATTTAAACAAAGCCTGAAGACACATTCCAACTAAGAAGCAAGTGAACCCTGGTTGGTCAAAGAGGCAACATGTTATGTTTTTCCCATGCTGTGAACAGAGACAGGGAGATAGAGATACAGAGAGAATTTTACTGAATGGCTTCTTCAATATGGACTAATCGACTAATGCTTAGCAATGTAGTCTTAAAGTAGAATTAGTGAGGCTTTTGCCTCTCATGTTTGCTTTAGATTTCTTTATGTTAGGAAGGGAAATCATGTCTTTATTTTCCAGTAAGATAATATTCCTGTGAAATCCTTATTAGTCAAATAACTGCTTTTACTGATTATTCAAGTGAAGGTGACTTGTTGAATAATTATTCCATTAAGTGAGAAGCAAAGCAAAGCAAAGTGTTCTGCTTATATACCGCCCCATACTACTACAAGTAGTCTCTGGGCGGTTTACAATTTTAATTACAGAGTGCAGGCTACACATTGCCCCCCCAGCAAGCTGGGTACTCATTTTACCGACCTCGGAAGGATGGAAGGCTGAGTGAACCTTGAGCCTGCTACCGGGGATTGAACCCAGGTCGTGATCACAGTTTTACCTGCAGTACAGGCATTTAACCACTGCGCCACGTGGCTCTTAAAAAAAGAAGAAGTCCAGTAGCCATGACTCAACTTCCAGATAAACTCACCTGGATGACTGAGAATCTTCACAGACATTCAGGCTTGACTTCTCCAGACACCAGCTTTCAAGCAGCTGTAGTTGATTGATTGCTGATGGGTCTGGGCAGACAAGGAACCCTGCGTTTCCATTGCAATACTTGGGCAAAAGCAAAACAGGCAATTAAAACAGCTGCCCGAGCTGAACTTGGCATGATAAAGCCTGGCCATAAAAAAGATTGACAAACAAACATGGCTTTGGACAGACAAAGTCAAGGTGGTGGTCCATGAGAAAAAAGCAACTGTCTCATGTTTTTCTAGTAGAAAAGACAACTGACAACTGGCAGAAGTACCACAATGCTCAGTACAGTGCAAAGAAAGCAGTAGCTTTCTTTGAGGAACTGTTCAGAACCATTGATACATGCTAGGGCAAAGATGACATCTACCAGATAGTGAAAGCCCACCCCAAAAGGACTGAGGATACTGAGAGATTCCACAGTGTCAATGATGAGAATGGAAAGCTTATCAATTATTGGGTCAAGGCAACAAAGTGCTGGCCGGATTACTTTGAGAAAATTTACACTGAAGAGTTCCCGTACCCTCCCAATCCCATATGTTCACACAGTTCTAGGGCTTTTGCAACCTATCACATTTGATGAAGTTGCCAGGGTGACGAAACAAATGAAAACGGGCAAAGCCACAGAACCAGATAATGTGGTGAATGAACTGGGGAAGTTGCAACACTGAACCCCTGCAACTGGCTGATGGAACTCTTTAACCAGATTGTGTTGGAGAAGATACCTGATGATAGGCAACATAGCACAACAGTGCCAATCTGGAAGAATAAGGGGAACCCTGCTGAATGCACTGACTACAGACCGATTAGATTACTTTTGCATACTCTTAAAATCTTTGTTAGTCATCGACACATGAATCCACACCATAGTACAAATAAGTGTCAATCAAACTGGCTTTGTCAAGAACTGTGGAATGATAGACACAATCCATGCTGACTCGACATTATTTGAAAAACACAGGGAGAAACGGAAACCAGAGCATGCAGCTTTCCTTGACCTCGAGAAAGCATTTGACCAAGTCCCACATGATGTCATCTGGTATGCACTGTGACAACATGGAGTCCCAGAGGAACTTGTCATTTGGGTTGAACTCCTCTGTGAGTTGCTGAAGAGTCGTGTACAGGCCACTGCTGGTACATTGAAAGATTTTCTTAACACAATTGGGGTCCACCAAGGATCGGCACTTTCCCAGCTTCTATTCATTCTGGTTATGGATGCAGTCACCTGGACACTCCTTTATGCTGATGATATCATGATTGCATCAGAGAGTAAGACAAATCTTGAGCACCAAGTCCAAGTATTGAGTGACCATCTGCCAAGGTTTGGCCTGCACCTGAATGTGAAGAAGATGGAATATCTGATAGCTGACCCAAATGAATATGGTACAATCCAAATTGATGGCATTGACCTACCGATAACTGAGAATTTCAAACACCTTGGCTCCATGATCACAGCTGATGGGAGTAACGAGGTGACATTGAGGATCAACAGTGCCTGGCTAAAATGGCAAATAACATCAAGTGTTATGTGTGACAAAAAGATCAGTGCACATTTAAAATCAAAGATCTATCACAACCTTTTAAGACCTGTTGTGCTCTATGGTGCAGAATGGGGACTGGCAATTAAAGAAACTGAATGTCACCTTGGTGTCATGGAGACATTGTTGCCTACAGCTGAGCTTCCTTAGTGGCATGATGTAAAATGAAGAGGCATGAACATCACAGTTTTGGGGTATAACTAGGCCACAACTTTATTTAATACAGCAAACAGTACTCTGGCTAGGCCATTGGGTCGGATCCCACGCATCAAAGGAGTACCCATACCTTTGATGTCCCAGCTGCTAGGTACACCCCAGGGTGTCCACCCCATCGGTGTCCTGTTCCTCCACTCCCATTAAATGATTCAGGGGGTGTCCACCCCCATCAGAGGACAAGTCATAAATCATTGTCATCAGACCATAAATCATTGTCACCCACTCATCAATCAGAGTCAATTGGTCGTAAATCATCCTCCGGGGGCACCTTCCCCCCTGTCATTTTACCATGACCATACCCGGTTTAACTTTTTGCCTTAGAACCTGGATCCATCCATCCCAATGCCTATAAAATCGCCAAACCTCTCAGTTGTGACAAACATACTATCATTAATCCTAATCTCTATGATACAGTTACAGAACCAACATATAATAACAAGGGGAGGGTGGGCTGGGCTGCTCGGTGACCAGGAGGGAAAAGAGGGGGTTGTCCTCCTCGGACCCTCTTTTAAAACCCCCTGGGACAGCCCCTTGTAATTTGCTGTGCACCAATGGGGCTGCCCCCTCCTGGCACCCATTTCCATGTCCGGGCATCTCCCCCCTTCCCCTTGGACCCTTGGACCACCCCTGCTTCCCACATGTATGGGGGGGCAGTTGCCATAATGCCTTTGTTCCCGGTCGCCCGTTCCAGCAACAATCTTCAGGCCGATAAGTCCGGCTCTCTCCTTTGTTGCCTACAGCTGAGCTCCCTTAGCGGCATGATGTAAAATGAAGAGGCATGAACACCACAGTTTTGGGATATAACTAGGCCACAACTTTATTTAATATAGCAAACAGTACTCTGGCTAGGCCATAGGGTAGGATCCCACGCATCAAAGGAGTACCCATACCTTTAATGTCCCAGCTGCCAGGTACACCCCAGGGTGTACACCCCATCAATGTCCTGTGCCTCCACTCCCATTACATGATTCAGGGGGTGTCCACCCCCATTGGAGGCTCTCGCCTAGGGCACAAAAAACCCTAGTGCCGGCCCTGCCATTATGCATTACTTTACATTTTGCTACATTGAAATGCATTTGCCATTTCGCGGCCCATTCCCTCAGTTTGGAGAGATCCTTCTGGAGCTCTTCACAACCTTCTCTAGTTTTTACCACACAGAAAAGTTTTGTGCCATCTGCAAACTTGGCCACCTCACTGCTTATCCCTATCTCCAGGTTATTTATGAACAGATTGAAAAGCACTGGTCCAAAGACAGATCCCTGGGGCAAGCCACTTTTCACCTCTCTCCATTGTGAAAATTGCCCACTGACACCTACTCTTTGTTTCCTGGATCTCATCCAGTTCTCAATCCATAAGAGGACTGCCCTCTTATCCCCTGACTGCAATTTTCTCAGCAGCCTTTGGTGAGGGACTGTGTCAAAAGCCTTCTGAAAATCAAGTCCTTTTTAAGGAGAAAAGCAGGGTAAAACAAACAAGTAAGCAAACAAACAAATATCGATGTTGAGAATCAAGTCTGTCACTGGAGTGTAGAAAACATTCTTTGGGCAACGGATTTACTACTAAATGAATAGAAACATTCTCCCTCCTACCCCTGTGAATCCTCTATAGCATGATTGGTGTCTAAGAATTTTAAGAAAGGATTTACTCTGGTAACAGTGTGAACAGGAAGATAAACTAGTCAGTGTAGTTTGTGTGTACTCCTTGATTTAACCCTGATCCTGTATTATCAGCATTTCCCCATACTTCAAGGTGCAGAGTATAACAAATATCCCCATCTATTAACTGATATTTCTTTGTTCATATACAAGCACAAGTGAACTGTGCAGAGTTGGCTTTAATACAACATAAAGAGAAACGTAAATATGTATCTAATTATATAAAACTATAGAACTATACTAAGTGAATTCATATGTCAGAATTCTTATATGGAATTAGACTCCCAGCTCTCTAAGATTTTCTGGGTATCCAGATACGCCGAAATGACATACCAAACACTCTGTGCCTGTGTCTGTATATGGCTACAGAGGGCAGGGCATGTAAACCTAAACTGGCTAAAAAGATGCCTGATTATTAAAGCTGGTTCTCACTACTTAATGTTAGTCTTTGGTCTGACAGATACATTCTTTAATGTAATTCTCTAAATTTCTCAAACCCAGTTCAATGAATGTTTCAGTCTCTGTGACTCAATTAAGCTAACCTTGTTTTGATTGGAAAGTGAATAATGCAGGAGGGAGGTCTGATCATTTGATATGGCCAAATTGCAAGACATAAACACATTTTATTTACATTTATTACACAAATGCTAACAGTGTTCAATTTTAACTAGTTTCTTTTCCATTGAATGAGAAAACTCCTGCAAAAACTTGGAGGGAGTTAAGGACCTGTGGTAATTAAAGTCCTATACTGGAAGTGAAGCCGAATTTCATTTATAGGAGAAGTAAATAGAGTGGTCAATACTGAAAAAAGACTGAATAAAATGATTTCATCACTATTTATATAAATCAGTTAAGTTCTAAAGACTTAATTAAAACTTTTGACATTTTTTTCTAGCTTCGTTGAAGTAATCCAGACAGGTAGCCATTTTACAGTGCAATTCTAACTCAAATATATGACATCTGCAGGTGTTTACATTGGTGCACAAGCCCCTTCTATAAACTGAGAGGCCCTTCTGGCACCAAAGCCATCCTTGACCAGCTAGTACAAAGTTATAATAAATAAATAAATAAATAAATAAATAAATAAATAAATAAATAAAT
>JAHTLZ010000330.1:32556094-32569259 GCA_023846285.1 Phrynocephalus versicolor
AATAAATAAATAAATAAATAAATAAATAAATAAATAAATAAATAAATAAATAATTTTATCTAGTATCTAAGGTCATCAATTCTTTCAGGCAGAAGATTTGAATTCAAAATTGTCAACTATTTAGACAGTGATACTATGTTTACAAAAGATTTATTTAGAAATAAAAACACTACAAATGAATAGATTCTCCCCAATGCTTCAAACTGAATAGGTCAACTGTTCCCTTTCATAGCCTTGCAAGTCACCAAATACTAAGAAAAATGTTGTTTGAGGAGCTTGAATTAGTAGCATTTGCAAAACTTGTATCATGTTGTGATGGATTCTATAGCATGAGAAAGTTTACCCAGCAACACCCAACTGAGTCATGACTGGCTGACAGAGAACTAAAGAAAGCACTGATCTGAGCAGAAGGTGTATGTGTGTGCGCGAGCGCGTGCATGCATGTGCATGCATGCGTGCATGCGCGAGAGCGTGCTCACGAGAGAGAGAGAGAGAGAGAGAGAGATGTAGGAAGAATAGGGGCTGATATATGAGACTTGTTACACAAACTGTTGTGTGAAGAATATTATATGGGGAGAATTATGCAGAGACAGGGTTTGAGACATTTGACAATATCAGTAGGATAGATAGTGAGTTAGTTTAAAATGACTTCTAACAGGTCTTAAGACCACCTGACTGATTTATAGGAACTCAGCTGAAAAGAATTATAAACACAGGTGTGTTGGCCATTTGTGAAACCATTATGCTTTCAATAAAATTACAATTTGCTGCATTGGAAAGCTTTACTCAGGTTTCATTAGAAAGTCTTAAGCAAAGCCAGGGAAATTGTAAAAGTATTAGATTGCCTGTGGCCATTCTGGGTGTTTATTTATTTTATTTTTTGAATATTTTTTACCCCACCTTTTTCTTGGAAAATGACCCAAGTAAGACATACTCAAGTTACGAACAGGGAATTAGAAGTGGCATCTTACAACATTCAAAGATAACATTAAAGCTACAAAGAGCACATGAGGAGAGAAAGGCCACTCTTGATGACCTTAGCACTGGAGCCAATTCATACTGCAAGATTCAATCTTTACAGTAGCTTGGACCCAGACCATTTAGTGCTTTGAATTGTGCCTGATAGCTGATTGGCATCCAGTGGAGCTGCTTTAGTAGGGGTGTAATGTTGTCTCTGTAACCCGCCCAAGTCAGAAATTTGGCTGCTGCATTTTGGACCTGCTGAAGTTTTTCAAGACTTTCCATCAGTAGCCCATGCAGAGCAGATTACGGTAGTCCAGCCGGGATGTCACTAGGGCATGTGTCACAGTGGCCAGAGCAGATTCCTCAAGAAACAGGCATAACTGGTGTACTAGTTTTAATTTTGCAAATGCACTCCTGGCCATTGCTATAACCTAGGAATCTAGGCTCAAGGATGAGTCCAGGAGCACCCCCAAGCACCTTTTTTTCACCTGGGGGTTAATCCCATCCAGTAAAGGTTGCATCCCTATCCTTTGATCCTGCTTTTGACTGACCAGAGGCACCTCTGTCTTGTCTGGGTTTAGTTTCAGTTCATTCCTTCTCATCCAGTTCATTGCCGAAGCTAAGCACTTATCTAAAGTCGAAATAGTTTCCCTGAAATCCGGAGGTGATGAGAGGCAGAGTTGGGTGTCATCGGCATACTGATGACACTTAATCCCAAAACTCTGAATAATTTCCTCCAATGGTTTCATGTAAATGTTAAAATACATAGGAAACAGAACAGAACCCTGAGGGATTCCACAGGTCAGTGGTCATGGTGTTGAACATGAGTCTCCTAACACCATTTTCTGCATTATCTCCTGCAGGAATTACTGGAGCCACTGTAAGACAGTGCCTCTAAGTCCCATTTCAGAGAGATGAGTCAGGAGGATGCTATAGTCAATAGAGTCAAAAGCAGCTGAAATGTCTAGTAAAACTAAATGGGACACAGTTCCTCTATCCATTTCCCTGTGTAGGTCATCTTCCAAGGCAACTAGTGCCGTCTCAGTCCCATAGCCAGGCTGAAGCCAGGCTGAGCTGGATCCAGGTAGTTTATCTCAGCCAGAAACCTCTGGAGCTGTGAGGTCACAACCCATTCTCGTACTTTCCCCAAGAATGGGATGTTGGATACTATCCAGTAATTCTTCAGTACTGTTAGATCTAAAGGGGCTTTTAAAACAGTGATTTTTAAGCAAGCTGGGACCCTGCCATGTTGCAAGGAGGCATTCACTAATCTTCCTAACCTGTCTGTCACACCCTCTCTGGCAGCTTTTATGAGCCAGGAAGGGCAAGGATCCAACAGACATATGGTGGCCCCCATATCCCAAAGGATCCTGACCTTTGGGTTGTGATGATCGTATACTGTATGTTAACATCAAGCAAAACTGACATGATGAAAATATGTGCAACATATGAGGCAGAATCCCCAGGATAGCTTTGATTATGGGCTTGGAATGTCAGAAATAGACAGGATGGTGGAGAACTAAGTTGCATACCATAGCCTGAATTTTCTCTTGAGAAGGTGACTCTCTAGCTTGTAATCCTGATGGGGAAGAAGACTGTGCAGTGAACTCTATGAAATATCACTTATGGAAAAGGGCTGGAGAGAATGTGAATGTTTAGACTGCTCAGATACAGCAAATGCAGGGTTTTTCATAAATGTTCAGTGCAATTTCTGAGAAAGTTTGTTTGTATCCTTTATAAAGTTCCATGGCTGTTGTAATGGCAAGGAAGGAGAAAAATTAGATAATAACCTTTCACAGGAAGAGTAATGACAGCCTGGAGAGAAAGGTTGCAAGGAAGTTGAATGGAGATAAATTGGAGCATCATTTCAAGCCTGGTGATATTTATATATGGTTTGAGCTTTAGGGACAGAGAGAAAGACAGATCTCAGATAAGAAGAGGGACAGAAAAGAATTTGATCATGAGATTATAAATCTAGACTTAATTTTAGAGATCTCAAGGATATCATTAAAAACTAGCTCACAGAAGAGTGACAGACGTATCATCAAAATGTGTTAACTGGGAGGAAGATGTATGGATTTTGCACACATATTAAACAATATATCAAAAACATCAAACAATAAAGAGCTGTGAACATAATCTTAATTACCTTTGCAGATGTAGCCAGCAGGCATCATCATGACCATATCTAACTTTGTACTGATGCACCAAGCATGATTTCTTGAGAGTTCAGCCTACTCAAGCTGTCACATTATACCATTTTCCATATCATGGATTTATTTACCTTTTAGGGCATGCAAAGTTCCTTATGAAGTTTACCTTGGGTGTATCTTCTCTAGCTCAGATTGAGTTTGATAACAGTACTGTTGGCGAATTCATCTTATTAGACACTGCTTGGGAAATTTGACAATGAGTCTGAATAAAGCCAGTCATGAGAGAAATGACTTTGGATGCAATCACACTGACAAATACGATAGATAACATTTTGGGTTGCTCGTGGAACAGGCCATTGTGAAGTATTTCCTGGTGATTGCATGTGATACAGTGAACTGTGCTCTAGTCTGATCCCAATCCATTCTGGACCTTTTTGGTCTGGCTCTAAGTGTTACTATGGGGGGTGGTGGCAGGGACATACTGGAGCAACTCCCTAGTAGATGGGTCACTTTAAGACAGATTGCCCTGTAAAGCAACAATTGATGTTGTAATTGGGCACACACCTTTCTAGCCCTCTTATCACATGCTGATTAGCATTGTACAGTTCTGCTAAATTTGTTTATAATAAAAGTAAGCCAAGATAAAGTATACTATAGATGACAGTCAGTTCCATTCTTACCTAAGCATGATACCAACTCACTTTGTACAGAGCTCTGGTTGACCATCAGAGCATTTCTGTTTCCACTTCCAGTGAAAATGGCAATATGGGTTTTCTTACATGACACACGTACTGTATTTGTGGTATTAATTAGATTTTTTTAAAAAATATGAAGACCACTTTCATCTCATGCTTTTACTACTGAATGGAAGACAAGAAGTAAAACAACTTAGGAATGCACAGTGTCCTATGCTCAAAGAATCACATCAAGTGTCTGCTAGATGGGCAAGAGAGCACACATTCAAACAAATTCACCTTCTCTTCCTCCCACAGACATCTCATCATGCTGGCATGAAGACGGTTAAACGTGTGTGTGTGTGTTTGGTGCATGCATGTGCATATGCAAACACACACCTGAGTGGAAGCCTCTTCCTTCCATCCTATAACAACCGAGATCTTGATCACTATTTCTTACTTCCATTAGGAAGAAAACTGTATCTTAGAAGACAAAGAACAAAACATGTTTGCTTTGAATTATGTCTGGATCCACAGCTTTAGGGGAATTCAGTGAATTTCTGCCAACCTCAGCTATCACACAAGGAGTGGCTGAGGGATATAAACATATCTGTGCAAATAAGGAAATGGCATTGTCAGGAATGTGTCTTGACAATACCTTGGAATATGCTTGGTTAAGAACATAAGAACATAAGAAGAGCCATGCTGGATCAGGCCAACGGCCCATTTAATCCAGCTTCCTGTATCTCACAGTGGCCCCACCAGATGCGTTTGGGAGCGCATGAGACTAGATATCTGTCTCCTGATAGCACTCCCCTGCATCTGGCCCTTGAAGTACCCCGGTTTTAAGCCTGGAGATTACACATCTCTCTCATGGTTTGTAACGTGTGATGGGCTTTTCCTCCAGGAATCTGTCCAATCCGCCATTGAATCTCGGGACAGTATAAATCTGGGGATGGGACCAATAGGATATGACATATGATATGCAATTCACACATCCAATCTCTTTAGTTTGTGTGTCAAAGGGATGCCAAAGCTGAATCACCAATTTATGTGATCAGAACTGCTAGATAGCTCAGTGGTTTCGTTATCTGGTTGCAGAGCCAGAGTTTGGGAGTTTGATTCCCCTGCATCAATCCTGCCTCCATCAGTAGTGTTGTAGTCCCTATGCAAAGACCATCAGATTAACAGTCACTTAAAATTGGTCAAACTGGCATAATTTCAATTCAGTCCATCAACAGCATTTGTTTTTATGCTTCAGTCTGGTGAACACAACATGGTTAACATTTTTCCTTGAAACTCCTTCTTGTTCCCTCTTCATTCTTCCCTCCAGCTTAAAATGGGTCAATATATTCAAATGATGGCTGCTTTTGTAATTGAGGGCTATTGCAAAAGGAAGGTCCTTGGAGACACAACAAGTAATGAGTATTTAAGGAGGACTCACTCAAGAGCAATGCAGGATGCCAATGTCAGTGGCGAAATGTTTTCCAATTAACTTTGTTTCTAGTTCTGTTGGATTGGGTGACGATCACCCCTTTCTCCTTGAGCTCAGTGGTGTGACTTTGAGTCAGGCTAAGGTTCTGCTCTATAAAAACAAATACTTTCCCCCACCTAGTCTGTACCCTAGCTGGCATTTCCTATGTTTCCTAAGCAGTATTTTTGTTAATATAATATGAACTTGCACTGGAACATTGCTACTTCATGCACATACACTTTAAACAGTAATATTCTGCTAAGGCCATAAATCATGTTTATCTTGCAACTGTATAGTCACACAGAAACATTTTATCTTCTTGCAACATTTTTAGGTGCTTTTAGGCCCACTCCATATTAATTGTAGGAATAGATACAGTCTGATCTGGAAGGTCTTCGTGAAGATTCTCACAACTATTTTCCAGCACCCAAGACTTCTGTACATCATAGTACACAACTGTGCAACTCTTATAAAGGGTTGCATCAGGGGGAAATGTGCACCCCAAACACTTTGTCTTTATTGCTTAGATGCAACAGAATGAAAACTGTGGCCCTGAGTGTAGCTACAATGTAGAAAAACAAGAGAGTCAGACACACGAACCAAGGGGTAAGCTGTGGGAAGCAGTAGCCCACTCTTAGGCACTTGTAGCATCATCCTTTTTTGACAGCTATGGGCGCTTTTACACAACCCCTAAAATCCGAGGGAAAGGGCTCCCAGATCTGGAGTTTAAAAATGTTTTCCCACCAGCTCCGGACTTTAAACAAAATTAAGTATGACCACGCCCACCTAAGCGCGTCCCAGCGCACTTTTCAAGTACCTGGCCTCCAGGAGGTAAAAAATCTTCTGATGTGGATTGTAAGCTGGGCTCCCTTGCCTTCTGTTTGTTTTTTTTTGTCCCCACCGCCCCTTTAAGAGACGGGAACCATGACAGGGCTGCTTCGACCCAGAGGTGAGACTGCATTTTTCTCCCTTTTTTCTCCCTCCCCTCACAGACAGGAACAATAGAGTGCAGAGGGGTGGGAACACAGGAAGAGCGACAAACCCCCCAATCTCTGGTCCGAATTTAAGTTGACACCGGATGTTAGAGGTCGTGTAAGAGTGCCCTATGTGACACCATCCATACCTGAACAGAAGCTTTTGCACATACACTGATATGTGCAAAGATTTCTGTACAGCCTCAATCACTGCATGAGTGAAGGTGCATGGAAGCCATTTCACATGGAGAAAAGCCTCCCTCTGAGGTGATGTTTGGGCTGTGAGTACAGAAACAAGGCTGAAGAGATAGCTAGCACATGCTATATCAGGAATTGGGTTGCTCTTGAACCCAACCTCAATACTGCTCTGAATGTGAGGCAGAAGGCCTGAGTGGTGTGTGAGTGTTCCCATTTGGGAAACAGATTCTATAATGGCCCCTTTGCAATGTCAATAGTCCAGGGGTGGGGCTTCTTTGCTTCTTTGCCTGCTCAACTGAAAATGTGTGAAATTCTCACGCCACAGGGCCAGGGCAGGCAGGGGATGGGGCAGCTTACTTAAGGGGCTGCCTGAGTCTTCTCCAGCCTCTTTTTCTTCAGCAGCTGTTCATCCTTCCCTCCCATCCTTTGGTTGAGAATGGGAGTAGTTGGTCATGTATGGGCTGAATGGGAATTTTTGACTGCTAACCATATTGACCTAGTTGACAGGGAGTTTTTGCCCATCTCAGTCTCATCTAGTGGGAGTTAGAGTAGTCACCCAGTTCCCCAGTCACAACAGGGGGCAGTGCAAAAGATATGGAGATTCAGGTGAGGTCCAGGAAAAAAGGCATCCCATTGGTGCCTGTCAGCCCTCTGATTAGAATATGAAAGTGATTCGAGAAAGTAGGATAGTTTAGTATAGATTGAACTGCAGTGAGCTGCCCTGAGGCAGTCATGCTTCAAGAGTTTGGAGGTGTGCTGAACAGGTGAGCAGCACACTTCTAACTAAGATCTCACTGAAGTATTCCTGGGGCTGGAAATCTGGCTGACTACTAGCATAGAACCAACTGCACTATGGTTGGACCCCCTTGTTCAGGGGAAAGTGTACATTTATGCACCCTACATTGTGGCCCTATTTTAATACAAGCAATTTGTCTCGCCTTTTTATTTCGGGCTGGGTGGGCCAAGTTCTTGACTGGCTTGAAAACATGTTGTGCTCCCAGCCACCTTTCCTTCCAAATGCCATAGGAAAAAATTCCTCTTTGTTTCTGGTGCAGTCAGGAGCATGCAAATGGGCCAAGGCAGATATTTAGTTCTTTTGAAATAAGCCAGGTCTTATGACCTAATGGAGACTGAGATCACCACAAAACAAATCACATACTGGAACACCTCACGCAGTTCAGGTTACCATCATGCTATCTTGTCCCATCTTTTATATCTGAACTTTGGCAAATGTCGCCATGTTGGATGCATGGAGCCAGACTGCTGCCTTATTGATGGATTAGAGAATATGGAGTATTCATCCAGCTGTGTCATGGGCAAAAGAAATCCATATCTGCTCCAAGCTTTCATTTCTCAAGTGACTATTTGGAGAAGCTCTAGTTATTTTGGGGGAGGGGGGCATGCTTCAAGTTTCTCTCCCTTTTATTCTCTCTCCACTGTCCCTCCTTCTCATTACATGCTCCTAATGAACTTTATCACACTTAATTCTGATCACCTTTACCTTTTGCCTTCTGCATTTTACGGAAATGTACATATATTTTAAAAACCATGATCATTTAGGAAAGAGGCTTCAAGTTTTTAAATTGCTATCAAGACGTTTTCAGTATTCTATAGGGCATTGCTTTTTAGGTAATCTGACAAACAAGGTAGCCACAGGAAAGCAAGAGAACTGCCTAGCACTGACAAATATGCCATAACTTTTAATTTTAACCCAGATTCAGAACAGAGAAAGAAAACTGGGAGTTGGAAAGAAACACTGACCTTAAAATCCACTTCCCTGTTCAATTCCATGACAAGCCACCAGATGTCCCAATTACAAAACATGTTATCTTGGTGATAGAATGAGGAAGTCTGGTTGTTTTTTCCACATGTTTGAATTATGCCATTGAAATTCATCAGCGCTTTTTGAGTGAATGTATCAGTGTTTAGAATGCAGAATAAAAAAGTCATCTGTACTGTACATTGTCAGTGCAATCTTTCCACTACCATGCTAAACCATCATCATGCTAAAATAGATAAACCAAAATCTGTTTCTAAGCCTCACATGTGAAATCACTATGTTTATTCTAGCAGACCACATACCAGATTCTGCAGCCACTGCATCTGCACAGAGTTATCCAACAGAGCTGTTTCCTGTGGTCGGGCTTATTACATGCCCAACGAAAAGAACCAAATGCAGACCATTCAGCAAACCACTGGGAGGAATTTCCATGATGCTTTGTAAGCAAAGTCACTGATCTACTCTGACTAGGATGCTGTAATTGATACATGCCCTGTGGATGCAACTTTGCCCCCTGCTTGTACTTTTGTAATGGATATGTTTCAGTGAACAAGACCTTAGGAGAAGTGGATACTTCCACATATTGTATGTGAAAGACCCTTGCCTTCCTGGATTATCAAAACTACCCTAGGGGGCATGGCTGAATGGGAAAGAGGAGTTTGGATGCTTCCTTGCAACACAGTAGGATCCTAACATGTTTAAAGGGGGCAGTAATAAGATCATTATTGAAGCAGCCCCCCACCCGATCCGACTTCACTCAACAATTATTGGGCAGTATCAAATATTACATTATTGAGGGGGGTACTGGAGTATGTAGTGTGTCCATATGTAAACTTTCATTTATAATGTAAAAAAAAAAGAATTAAAACTAAAAAGTCTCCAGTTTTGGAATGTAGGATAGTGTGTTTCTTTATCAAAAGTCAAAATACCAGGAATTGGTCTATGTTGCCAACAGGAAATATGACACTATAATTTATGTAGCAAAAGGTAGTCTGAATGTTGATGACACCACTGTGAGCAGTCAAAATGATCTACAGGATACCCTTGTGTGCTCACTACCATTCACAACAAAGCACCAAGCTAGGGAAAATCCCAGAATCTGTCTCCTTTTTTTATCAGTTAACAATATTTTATCCAAACATAACACATTTGTTTGGGATGTTTTTCAAGAAGTTCTGTGGATACTCTTCTAATGTCCTGCAGAGTTAACCATCTGAATAAAAATTTACAAGAGGATCTAAGAGCACCTTAGATTTTTCAGTCCTTTAGAAGATATTTAACCTGCTCCAAAATCAGTTGTCCCTTATCTGGATCCAGGAAACATCTAAACAACAATTGCTCTTCTTTTATTGACTGAGTTAGTTTCCTCCATCCCATATTGAGCCCACTTCTTTCCATAGACAGCTGCATTGCATTTGTGCAGGCATGTCTCATTAGGGGAGAAAGAAGAATCCTATTGTTATTATTCCTTTAGAAGCAGCTTTGTCTACTTTAAAAATGTGTGGCAAAGAAAATCTTCAAGCATCCCTAAATGGTATTGCACAGCAGGTTCAGATTTCACTAGGACTTAAGTCTTTGGTTTGTTCTTGTGTAGTATATAACATAATGATAAAATTGTTTCAAGTCACAGAAAATCCTAACAAGGATCTGTCAAAATCCTAACAAGAATATATCAACAAACACTGAAAAATAAAACAATGTCCCACAGACAGGAAATATTTGACATGTATTCTAATGCCTAAGAAAGAATATTTCAAAGAGTGCAGTAGCTATGGCACCATTGCTTTGATTCCTCAAGGAAGCAAAGTCATGTTCAAGGTGTTGTAAGAAAGTAACCTGGCCCAAGATAATTGAAAATTTATGATATGTGGATGCAGGGTCAGGTCGGGACTGGGGGGCCTATATTGTACTTACCCCTGGCCTGGTGCTGCCCTGAATGGGCCACCGTTGGCTTTCTTGGGCCTGTTGGAGGACCCAAAAGTGCTTCTTGCTGAATGTCCGGATCACTAGAAAGCATTTCTGGATCACTAGAAAGCACTTTTGGGACCTCAGAGCAAGGCATGTTGGAAGCCTCAGAGGTGCTTTTTTGGTGAATCAGAAGTGACTTTTTGGTCACTTCTGCTTCACTGAAAAGCATTTCTGAGGCCTTCAACATGCCTAGACAGACCCTCTGAGGCCCCAAAAGTGCTTTCTAGCAATCCGGAACTCACTTCCGGTTCAGTAAGAAGCACTTTTGGGGCCTCCAACGGGCCCGGGAAGGCTGACGGAGGCCCATTTGTGGCAGCGCCAGGCCTGGGGTAAGTACAGGAGGCCTGATATAGGCCTCTCCAGCTTACCCCGGGGGGGGGCTTTTCCCCCATATACTGCCACAGTATATGAACTGTGAAAGGGTGGGGGGGGTGTTACTGTATGAAGTGAGAAATGCCTGATGTTCAATCTGAATTTCTGAAAGGAAGAGGAACTTGAGATCATCTTGCAAATATTGGCTGTTTCCTTGAGACCATAAAAAAGTCAGAAGAAGATCGATCAGTGCTTAATAGACTATTGCAAAGCTTTTAACTATGAAGAACGTGAAGATGTTTTGAAAGAAATGGTATGCACTTGATTTTCCTGGTGCACAACTTGTATAGCAGGCAAAAAGCTACCATTAAGAAAGAATATGGAGAGACAGAATGATTTCTGACAAACATGTCAGACAAGCATGTATTTTATCCTTTTTTCTGTTCAATCTGGATGTAGATCATACCATTTGGAAATCCAGACAGACTTCAGATAAAGGAAGAATGAAAACTGGTGGAAGATACATCAATAATTTAAGATGTGCAGTTGACACCATCTTTACTGTCAGAAAGCAGCAATGACCTGAAATGACTGCTAGAGAGAGAAAAAGAAGAAAGCAGGGCTGAAGTTGAATGTTAAGAAGACAAAATCGTGACTATAAAAAACTGCACAACTTCAGCATGGGAAAGAAGAAATAGCATTATTATGTACAGTGGTACTTTGGCTTACGAGAATAATCTGTTCTGGAAGCATGCTTGTTAATAGAGATGGGCACGACTTAGCGGAATTTTCGTTTCCGTTTTTGTTTTTCATTTCCGTTACGTAACGAAACGAAAAACAAAAACGGCTCAAAAATGGAACGGAAACGGAAACGAAATGACTAATTTCGAGCCAATTTTCGCTTTTTCGTTACTGGAAAAGCACTTAATGGAGCTAAATGGGAAGAAACGGAAAAAAAATTGTTTTCGTTTTCATTTGTCATTTTCGTTACGCAATGAAACGAAAATGAAAAATTTTGAAAATTAGCTCACGAAAACGGAAATGAGCCAAAACGGACCCCTAGACAAAAACGAAAACGAAAATGAACAATTTTTCTGAGTCGTGCCCATCTCTACTCATTAACCAAAATACTCATAAATCAAAGCAAATTTTCTCATAGGAAACAATGGATGCTCAATGATTTGTTCCAGGGCTTCTTGCCACTATTGGCACCCCCTCCTCTGCGGGGTTTCTTGCTGCCATCATCACCCTTCAAAATGTCTTTACAGATGGGGTGATGATGGCAGCTCAGAGGATTGCAGAAGCTGCACCTTGCACAAGAGGCTTGTGTTGATGAAGGGGACAGAGGAGAGCTCATCCAGCTCCAGCTCCAAATGGAATTTTAACTTCTCCTTCATCATCATCATCATCACCATCACCATCACCATCACCATCACCATCACCATCACCATCACCATCACCATCAACAACAACAACAACAACAACAACAACAACAACAACAACATGAGGGCCATGGGCTAGTGGGGTAGGGGTGGGTGAGCACACAAGGGAGGGGAAGAAAGAGGGGGGATTTGGGGAGGAAGGGAAAAAAGTCAACCAAGAGTCAAAGGAGAGCCCTCCCAGGCAGCGCCACTGGCTCCTCCTTCATGAGCTGGGCCACCTGATCTCCCATGACCAAGCAGGTGAAATGGAGGGGGAGAAGAAAGGTAGGGCGGAAGAGAAAAGCAAAACAAACAAACAAACAAACAAACAAACCCATACACATGTGCTTAGTCTTGCCCAGTCCGTCCGCCTCCTGCCTGTCCCTCAGTGGCACCTATTGTAGCGTGGGGTTAGTGATTCAGCAGTGATTTCAGCTCTGAGACAAAGCAGGCTGGAAACAGCTTCTAGTGAACAGCTCTTTAATCAGGGAGAGACAAGACTGAGGACTGGGGAGAAGAGGTTACATTTATAGGGGCCAGGACTGGCTAGGAAAAGATACATTTTGGAGGGAACAATTACAACCACTCACAAGGCTGCCTTTTAGCGGGAACCAATAGGATTGAAGATCCAAATGCAGCAACTATAATCAACCAATAGGCCTGTTCCCTTTTGAACAGGGAGGCAGTTACTCAACCAGCAATTACAGATCAATACACAACAGCACCTGCCTCCTATTCTTCGGAGGGAGGAACTTCCTCGCTTACCCATACCCAGGTTGCAGAAACATTTAAAGTGAGATGTCCTTTTGCTTACTTCTCTCAACACTCCAATCCACCTTTCAGAAGTCAATCTGGGAAGGATCCCTATTGTGTTTAAAACAACAGAAGAACAGGTGGCAAATAAGAAAGCTGAAACTTATCCAGATCTGTTTCTGAAAAGTGGATTCATTGGGGGAAATGTAGGAGAATTAAGCCAAAGCACCTCTCATTTTAAATGTTTCTGCAGCCCGTGGGGGCAGAAGAAAGGTAGTTGTTCCATCCAGAGAGCAGGAGGGAGGCTGGTTTGGCTTTATTCTCTTATGGGGTCACCATATGTCGGAAGTGACTTGACAGCACATAACAACCACAAGTATATAGTGCTACTACAGAGAGAGAGAGAGAGAGAGAGAGAGAGAGATTTGTGCTTGACTGTGTCTGTGTTTAGCTTCAGAGAGAGAGAAGATACCAGTTTTATGCAGAGACATTTTG
>JAHTLZ010000330.1:32570006-32586496 GCA_023846285.1 Phrynocephalus versicolor
CACACACACACACACACACACACACACACACACACACACACACACACTTCACTTTGTCCTTCCCACCCTGCTAAGCTACAGCCACACCAGCTTGTTCCCCCTCTACCCATTCCCAACCAAACCTGGGGCAGCTTCACAGGCACCACTTTCCTTGCTCAGCGGCTCAGCCGTATGTCAGCAAAATGCCTCCCTGTCAACCACTGCTGCCTGGGACATTTCTGGGAAGATGGAGGGGAAAAGGCTGAAAACTGGTAGAGTCCCGGCCAAAACGGGACACTTAACAGGTATGCATATATTGCGTAATTCACTTCCATGACTTATTGCTACAAAACATAAGTATACCCACTGTGTTAGAAAGCTTAAACGTTGGTTGAAATTGCATTTAAATGTTTTATCTGCAGGCAAAGGAGCTTGGAAAAGGTGCTTTTTGAAATACATTTCCCAGAATTCTTTTACCAACATGGCCACAGATATTTATTCTAAGCTCTGGAAAGTAGGCAAGCCAAATAAATACAGCTCTCTATTCCATGTCAAGGTACCTCTGATTAACAGGGACAGAGAATAAGCAAAAATGAATGAGAGATATAGCCATTACATAATACCTATAGCAGGAATGGCGAATCTGTGGCACATGTTCCAAAGGTGGCATGCAGAGAGCTTTTGCCTGGCATGTGGCATACTCCCTGACCCCCCCCCCCCACTTCCCCCTCTGCTGGACCAGACATGAGGAATTTGTGGAGGGGGAAGTGGGGGGGGGCAGGGAGCATGTTGCATGGCAGGCCAACCCTGCCGCTGCCGTTGCCCCATCACCATTGCCGCCATCACCCCTGCTCCTGCCCCTGCCACCCCCACCTCTGCCCCATCCCTGCCCCCCACCAGAGATGACCCTGACCCCGCCGCTGCCCCCGTCGCCCTTGTTGCCCTCACCCTCACCCCCACCCCTGCCCCGTGCTGCCGCCAATACTGACCCCCCGCTGCCACTGCTGTCCCCATCACCATCACCCTTGCCGCCCTTGCCACTGCCACCACCGACCCTGCCTTCGCCATCCCTGCCCCATGCCACCGCCACCAATGACCCTGCCCCTGCTACCCCCATTGCCCTTGCTTCCTTCACCCCCCTGCCCCCTGCTGCCACTGAGTCTGACCCCCCCCCCCCACTGCCAATGTTCCCATCACCATGTTTTGGCACTCGGTGTAAAAAAGGTTCATCATCCCTGAACTATAGCTTTAGTGGAATCTTGTAGGAAGCCCTGACTAAGTCATCCTTTCGTCTGATTCTTCTGTTTGCTGAATGAAATCAATAGCACATCAATATCAGAGACTTTGGAGGCATCACACCAAGAATTGCTTTTATTATGCCATTATCTAGTGTACAAGGCTCTTTTCTCTTTGAGATCTTCCCATTATTTTAGTAGATGATTTTCAGAAAATATTTTCAATATATATTTAAGATAAATGTGCAGTAAGAAAATTGCCATCTAATACTAGCCAACATGCACTGAAATCTGAAATTATTCTTTAATTTGAATAAAAAACTAAAAGTTACAATTGGTTATTATTATATTAGTAACTTCTCATAAGAACATTGGAACATAAAGACAGAAGAAGAGGCCTGCTCTGTCAGGACAAGGGTCCAGCTAGTCCAGCATCCTATATCTCACAATGTCCCCACCGCTGGGTGCTTCTGGGAGCACATGAGACAACTAGATACATGTTTCCTTTTACCACTCCCTGCATCTGGTATTTTGAGCTATCCTCTTATCCTCTAACTGTAGAGTTTTTTTTCAGAAGCCTTTGGTGAGGGACCATGTCTGAAAACCCAGATAGACAATATCAATTTGTCCCCCCCACCCCACATCCACATGCCTTTTCACCCATTTCAAATAATTCTAAAAGGTTTCTGAGGCAAGATTTACCCTTACAGAAGCCATACTGAGTTTCCTTCACCAACTACACAGGTACAACACAATCCAATGAGCAGAAAAACACTCTGTTTAAAATAAAACAGGGGATGGGGAAATGGTCTAACTTGTAAAGTTAGGTCCACCGAGTATTTTGTGGGAGGGGGGTTGTCCTGATGTGAAACAGTAAATGGTTTTAATTGTGACCTGAATTTCATTCAGTAGAAGGTTCCAGGAAATCTCATAGACAGCCATGACTGGAAATTGAATGTTTCACTAGATGGTCACATATAAAAGAGTAAGAAAAGAAAATGAACACCCACAAGTCTGCATCCCCATTCACTAGCCTGTTCCTTAATAGCAGTCAGGCAAGTCAATAGTATTTTCTGACTGTTACAATAATAAATCTAGTCATATAAAAGTAATCCAAAATTAGTTGCTTAAAAGATCTTCTCTGTTTGCTATTCCAAACCGCATTAAGGTTCCCTGCTCTGCTTGCTTTAATACTTTTCTGATGAGCTAATATGAGAAAGCAGGCTTAGATGTAATTAAACAAAAAACAGGCGGTGAGCTCAGTTCGAATAGAACAGGAAAACAAGCTTAGTTGGAGCCCAGGTATCTTACTGCAGGAATTACTGAACAAATTTAAATTTAATCCTGGATGTAATACATGACTGCAAATACATGAAGATGTTCACAAGTATCAAATGGTAATCTTCCCTGGGATTAATCACACAGATTATGAAATACAGTGGCAGTGTGATGATTCTTCAGCTAAATACACTCTGAAAGATAACCACATTCATTAAAAACCACCCTCAAGAGCTAAACTAAAAGAAATTCAAAGATTTGGCACTGTAACAGGGAACAAAGTCATAATCTACCACTTTACGTGAAGAAGTCATATAGCAAGAATAATTTCCCCCCTGAAATTTACCACCCAACAGAACTCATAATTAACTTTTTGATATTGTAGTGGCACAATACAATGCTACAGGCAATGAAGTATCCACATTTTTGGTGAATGATTCCTTGTTTATGCTAAATTTACTATCAAAAGTAAATTGTGTGTCATTAAGACAAATTTGCTTGCAAATTGGTGGAATTAAAGCTGGTGCATCAGGGAGTATCAGTAGGATCCTGGGTCTTTTCCAAATTCAGTTTGCCAATTTGGAATGATGGAGCATTGGAGAATTTGTCTCACCCAGAATCTCTTCCTATTAAAACTGGTGCCTGCCATCTACAGCTGCTCTCTCACCATACTCATGCTTAGAATCAGTTTAAACAAACAAACAAATTATTTGCCTTTGTGTGCAGTGCTGAAGAAAGTTTCTTAATCAGCTCTAGACAAAACAAAGGACATACATGTTTCTCATTTAATCTAAGTGATTTACTTACTTATTATATTTGTATCCTGCTGATTGTAGCTGCAAACAACAATGAAGGATACAAATACAATACATTAATAGCAAAATACATAATATATAACAACACAGCAAACAATACAATCCAAAAACTAAGAAAAGTTATTCAACCACAGCACAAACTGCACAATTTAAAAAGTAAGTTAAGTTCAGATGGCAGGAATAAAAATAAATAGGCTGGGCAAGATGTTTTACTCTGAGCTAGTCAATGAAATCCTAATGGAACAGCCATGTTTTAGTTGTCTTTTAATGGACTCCAAGGAAAGGGCAAAGCAGAGCTCGGGTAGCAGATCATTCTGGAGATTTGGGGCAACCACTGAGAAGGCATGAGCTCCCATCACCTCTTTCTGCACCTACTTCGGGGCAATCTGTCTAACCTGCCTGGTTTGGGATGACTGTGTATTATGGACTGGGTTTAACATCTGGGGGCATCCTGTTAAGTAAAAAGGTTTAAACTAGACATGGGCACGACTTAGCGAAATTCCCGTTTCCGTTTCCGTTCCTCGTTTCTGTTACATAACGGAAAAGGAAATGACAATTACTCCACCAGAACTCGAACTCGAACTGACTAAAGAAAAATTGGGTCTGATTTGTCATTGTCGTTCCTGGCATCGCGGCGATCGCGCGATGCCAAGTGGCACAGAAAAAAGTTTTTAAAAGTTAAAAAAAAACCAATACCTGGCCAAAAAAGCAGGAGAAAATATGCCTGCCTGAGTGAGGGCACCTACCAGAGGGGTGGTTTCGGGGGGGGGGTTCCCCGGCCTCCCCCCTCTCCTCCTGTCCTTCCTGGGCTGCTCTGGCGGAGTGGCGGCCGGTGGCGGGCATCCTCGTCATCCCGCCAACGTCGCCGGCTCGCCGGCTCGCCGCCGCCATTCAAGCGGCACAGAAACAAAGTTTTAAAAACCCTGATTCCCAGCCAAAAAAGCAGGCGAAAATATGCCTGGCTGCCTGCCTGAGAGTGCACCTACCAGAGGGGTGGTTTCGGGGGGGGGGTCCCCGGCCTTCCCCCCCTCCTGTCCTGGGCTGCTCTGGTGGGGCATCCTCGTCGTCTCTCCAACTCGCCTGCCATGCGGTGCGAGCGGAGGATCCAAAATGGGGCGGGCGACCGCAATTTTTTTTTTGAAATCGTGGTCCAAAAACACATCAAAGCACCACAGAAACATGCGAAAATTGCTATTTTAAAACTGCCAGATTTTTTACAGTAGCTGTGGGTTTTTCTTGCAACAAAATGTCTCCTGTCCTCCTCTCCATTGATTTTATTTTATTTTATTTTATTTTATTTTATTTTATTTTATTACACCTGCACAATGATGGGCTGGCCATGGGAGTTGACCATGCAAATTTTTGGAGCCATTCCACCAATCACATGGCCACTTGGCCAGGTTTTCACCACAGAGACTTCTGGGATGTGCCAATCGGGCATAAAAAGCCCACTAACCCTAGCCCGAACCCTAACCGGGGGGTTAGTCAAATCAGAAGAACCCAGGTCAGGCGTCTTGTGCCTGTCCCCCGTTCTGACCCCTCGGCTCCCTGCCACGTGTCCGGGAGTCACTCCTCCAGCACCTCCAACCTTTCCTGCCTCCTGTTAAATGCCAGGTCAGTCCACAATAAGATCCCTGTCATATACGATTCCATCTTAGACGGGAGGACTGACCTGGCTCTTATCACCGAGACCTGGGTGGGCGACGAGGGGGGGCTTCGCTCTCCCTGCTGTGCCTGCCTGGGTACCTGGTTCAGGGTGTGGGAAGGTTGGAGGGTCAGAAGGGAGGGGGGTTGCTATCATCCATCGGGACTCTCTTCATGTCAGCAGGGCCTCGACATTGGTTAGCCAGGGGCTAGAGTGCCTTCACCTGCTAGTGGGACAGCGGGACAGATTTGGCATTTTGCTGGGTTACCATGCTCCCCACAACCCAGCCCAATCCCTCCCAAAGCTCTCTGAGTTCATCGCGGCTACGCTATTGAAGTCCCCGCGCCTTTTGGTGGAGGGTGACTTCAATGTGCATGCCAGCGGTAGACTTTCCGGTGCAGCTCTGGAGTTCATGGAATCCATGGCTTCCATGGGTCTGTCTCAGCATGTTGTATGTCCCACCCACAGGTCAGGCCACACCCTGGATCTGGTATTTACCTCCCTGTCGAGGATTTCGAGTCTGGAGGCAGGGGGCTTTGTCTCCCTGCCTGTGTCATGGTCAGACCATCACCTGCTCTCTTTTTCCCTGGCAATTCCAGCCCTCCCTCGCGGGGACCACCGGCCACCTGTTTTGGCCCGCCCTCGAAGACTCATGGACCCTGTGCGGTTCCAGGAGGCCTTCCGGGCGTTCCCTGGAGGATTGACTGGCGCGCCGGCCGAGGTTGTGGCTAACCATTGGTTTGAAACAGCTGCCCACACCATCGACCGGATCGCCCCCAAGCGCCTTCTCCAGTGCCGAGCTCGGCCCTCGCCGTGGTTCACGGCTGAGCTTTGAGCAATGAAGCAGGTGAGGAGAAGGCTAGAGTGCAGCTGGAGAAGGCTAGAGTGCAGCTGGAGAAGAACCCGGACGGTTATTAGTAAGGCTGCTATTCCAACGCGATCAGGGAGGCTCAAACATCTTATTGCTCCCTGAGAATTGGTGAGGCCTCAAACCGCCAGGCGGAGCTCTTCCGGGTGGTGTGGGACCTCACCAATCCTAGTCTGGTTAGGCCTCCTCCTACTGATTTCAGTAGTGAGAATTTCACAGCCTTTTTTCGATCTAAAATTGAGGCCATCCGGGCTGGCTTCGACTCCGGTTGCAGTAGCACTGTCCCGGCATCCCCGGTTGCTGGTATGCCTTCGTCGCCTTGGTTGGATGCACTTGGGCCTGTTTCCGCTGTCGAGGCCTCCAAGGCTATGGCGCATTGCCAGCCTGCGTCCACTCCCTTCGATCCCTGCCCTGCCTGGTTAATTAAAGCTGCCAGCGGGACCATGGCCGAGTGGGCTTCCATCATCGCCACCGCCTCCTTCAGTGAGGGTTTTTTCCCTCCCGCTTGAAGGAGACGGTGGTAAAACCCATTCTTAAAAAAGCTGGCCTCGCGTCAGACGATTTAGCAAATTATCGCCCGATCGCTAACGTCCCATTTATGGGCAAGGTGATCGAGAGGGTGGCAGCGGTCCGGCTGCAGTCGTACCTGGAGGATCGGCAGTGCCTCGATCCATGCCAGTCCGGGTTCAGGCCCCGTCGGGGGACCGAAACAGCTCTGGTTGCGCTGCAAGATGACCTAATCCGGGCGGCCGACAGGGGTTGCTCTACCCTGTTGGTTCTCCTGGATTTGTCAGCGGCCTTTGATACCGTTGGCCACGGTATCTTACTGGATCGGCTCTCTGAGGTGGGAATTGGTGGCACTGCTCGCAGTTGGCTCCGATCCTTCCTGGAGGACCGACCCCAGTATGTTCAGCATGGGGGGAGTTATCGGCTCCTTGGATACTCCCTTGTGGGGTTCCACAGGGGTCACCTCTGTCCCCCATGCTGTTTAACATCTATGTAAGGCCGCTGGCTGGGGTCATTAGGAGATTTGGAGTCTGCTGTCACCAGTATGCCGATGACACGCAGCTCTATCTCTCCTTTTCCACCTCTGCAGTGGAAGCTGTGAGGATCCTCGATGAGTGCTTGGACGCCGTACTGGCTTGGACCGGGGCGAACAGGCTTAAGCTCAACCCCGAGAAGACGGAGGTCATGTTCTTTGGGAGCTCGCCGTCCGGGTACGGTGGCCCTCTTCCCCGTCTGGGGGGGTTTTCCCTCCAGCCGGTGGAGAGGGTGCGGAATCTGGGCATAGTCCTGGAGCCGGCGCTGACCATGGAAGTCCAGGTGGCGTCGGCGACCAGGGCTGCTTATTACCATCTTCGTCAGATCGCCCAGATCCGCCCGTACCTGGACGCTGACTCTTTGAGAACAGTGGTCCAAGCGCTGGTGATCTTGGGGCTGGACTACTGCGACGCCCTCTACATGGGGTTGCCCTTGACTCTTCTCCGGCGCCTGCAGCAGGTACAGAATGCAGCGGCCAGGCTGGTGGCTGGTGTGCGTCGTTATGACCACATCATCCCAGTCCTGGCCTGCCTGCACTGGTTGCCCGTTGCAGCCCGGATTAGATTCAAGGTCTTGGTTTTAGTTTATAAAACCCTCCATGGCTTGGGACCGGAATACCTGACAGAGCATATCGTCCAGCGATCCACCTCGGCCCGACCTGTCTGGCAGGTGCGAGCGCATTCGCTGCGGGTTGCCACTCTACAAGAAGCCCAGAAGACGGTTACCTGGAACCGGGCTTTCTCAGTGGCAGCCTTGTGGAACTCCATCCCCAGCGAAGTGCGCTCTGCAGAGTCCCTGCTGGCCTTTCGAAAAGCTCTAAAAACATTCCTATTTCAAGAGGCCTTTGGCGACCTTTAATTTAGTTTTTTTTTCTCCTCCTCCGCCATCTTACCAATGCCCATCTTGCTAAAGTTTCTGGGATGCAATAGGGTTTTAACCTGTTTAATTTATTCATATTGTTATATTGTTTACTATTTTGTAACTTTAATCTCTATTATGATTATGCTTATTGTCTTGTATTGGCGCTTGTTCGCTAGATTGTACGCCGCTTAGAGTTCTGTTTAGAAGATAAGCGGAATATAAATACAACAATAAATAAATAAATAAATAAAGCCTAAGCCTAAGCCTAACCCCTACGCCAGTACACTGTCCTTCTAAGTGGGTCAGAGAGGCACCCAGAGGTGCACCCCAATACTCACCGTAACCTTACCTGTAACCCTAAGCCTAGCCCTTGCGCTAACCCTAACCCTAAAGCCAGATCTGTGTACTCGCATTGCACTACATGCAAGTACGCTTCCCTTCTTAGTGAGACACAGTGAGAGCCCGCATTCTCTCTCACCGACTGATGCAGAGAAGGCACCCCAAAGAGGGGTGCCTCTGCCAGTCCAGTGTCACTGTCCACTAAGCAAGTCTGCAACTTAGTATGCATATCCATATGGCTATGCATGCTATTTTGTAGCGGGTGAGGAGAGGAGGCACCCACGGGTGCTTCCAGGAGCCCGCTTTCCCTTCATAGCAGGCCAGAGGAGGCACCCACCCCACAGAGGTGCCTCCAGGAGCCCGCTACCCCTGCTAAACCAGTACCAATGACAGACAAAAAAAAGACAAACGAAACGATGATTTTTTGAAAAATTTCACGAAAAACGGAAACGAGCCGAAATGGACCCGTCCCGAAAAAAGACAACTCGAAATAAAAAATTCCTGGTCATGCCCATCTCTAGTTTAAACTCTTTAGGACGTTATATGCCAATGTTATAACCTTGAACTCTGAAGGGTGGCCGGTGTAGGGGAGATATGTTCATTTCTTTTTTCTTTTGTTTTTAAATATAAAATCATGGTCATTTCATCCAGCCCAGGCACTAATCTGGACAATGCATTCTGGACCAGCTGAAGCTTCCACGTCAACTTCAAAGGTAGCCTCATGTAGAGGCCATTTTAGTAGTCGAGTCTTGAGACTACCAGCATGTGGACCAAAGCAATGAGACCCCTGGTGTCCAGAAAGGGACACAGCCTTGCTATATGCCTAAGGTGGAAATAGGAAGACCAGACCACAGACACTACCTGGGTCTCTATGGATAGTGCATGGTCCAAGGTCATGTCTAGGTTGTGTACTTTATCCTTCATGGATAGAGTCCACAACATGGAGACCATCTCATCAAACTGTTGTCTCTGGGAACGGTCCTCTAGAAAGGAGCAAAGCCAGGCCATGGCCTGACTCCCAATCCCCAATCTGGTGAGCCTCCCCATGAAGAATCCATGGACAAAGGTATTGCAGGCTGCTGAGATGCCAAGGAGGACCAGCTGGGACGTATTGCCCATGTCAGCCCCCTTCAACAAGTCATCCTGCAGAAGAACCAGTGTTGTTTCTGTGCTGTAGTGCAGCTGGAAACAGGACTAGAATGGATCAAGTGCATTGGTCTCCTTCGGAAATACCTGAAGCTGACTCACCACCATCTCCTTCAGCATCTTACCAAGGAGTGGGACCATTGTTCAAACAGAAAGATGTCAACAGAAATATCATACTTAGAAAACTGGCTGGGCAGACTAGGGTGCTGAATTGATCCAGCATAACACTTAAATATGTTGGCGTAGGGCAATGATTCAAAATTGTGCCTTCCTAACATAGAGCTTTCTTTCTGCTTCTCTGCTCTTCAGGTGGAGGACACAGAGCTATGTTTTTAAAGTCTGTGGCTAGTTTTGTTTATAATATAAAGACATATCTTGAAATGCAGAGATTAGTTGGTCCTTGATGGACGTTCTCTGGCTACTCTATGGAAGACTGTCCCTTTGATTTCTCCAGTGACTGTGCCTCCTGTGCAATTCAACAAAGAATCTTCAGGCTTGAAGTAGAACAGTGATCATTCCTGTTTGTCCACATTATTTAGTAAGGAGGTAGCAACATTTGATGGTGGACAGTCTCATATGACACTATAGGGTCAAAAAATGCTGCTCCAAATACTCCTTTCTGAGTGGCCTTTAGTTTGGGATATGATGGTTCTTCACCTAGCTTCAGTATAGATATTACTTTTACCTTCTGGCATACTTTTGGAATATGTTGGTTTGTCTAGGTGTTGTTAAAGAGTGGAAGGAGTCATCTCTCTGTGTTTTGTTCCCAAATTCTAATTTGCTGAATTTGGATATCATCAAGTCCCAATGCATTGCCATTCTATACATTTTCTTACACCTTCCTCTTGTTCTGACAATATGAAGGCAGCAGAAAGTTCATTGGATTTGCTCTGAATATCCCTTTAATGCTTTATTTCTATTATGCATTGTTTGGTCTTCTCTGCTAGGAGCAGTTGGTATGCTATCTGGTTGGGAGTTATCTTTGCATACAGTGTTCTTTTGTTTGAATTGTTTTTCAGTCTTTTCAGTAGTATCCAAGATTTCTGGCTGCTTCTTGTCATGTCAGGCTCTGATAAAGTGTTTATATTGTGAGTTCTTTTTGGTTTCTGAAACAGTCAAAATTAGAAGTGGGGATGAATAAAAACTGTGATTTGTCATGACTCATGATTCATCAAGGCTGCTGAATGAACAAACCGATGAAACAATGAATTTCCAATGATGAAGAAATGAACTGATAAATTGATTCGTCTCCCTTTTAAAATGCTATAAAAAGCTCCCCTGCATCTAGAGGCCCTGTGCAGGAATGCTTCATCAGTTCTCTCCTCTATATGCCTTGCAAGTTAAGACTGGGGACACCAAATGTGCAGAGAGCATTTTTTCCAACTCTCCTCTACAATCTCAGTAAGTTTTGGGAAGATTGGGTTTCAGACATCTGAGTTACACACTAGAGATGGGCACAACCAGGAAAAATGATGTTTCGAGTTGTCGTGTGTTGGAGCCGGCCCGTTTCGGCTCGTTTCCGTTTGTCGCAAAATTTTTCAAAAATTTGTCGTTTCGTTTGTCATTTTTTTGTCTGTCGTTAGTACTGGTTTGGGGGGGGTAGCAGGCTCCTGGAGGCACCTCTCTGGGGTGGGTGCCTCCTCTGTCCCACTACAAAGGGAAAGCGGGCTCCTGGAGGCACCTCTCTGGGGTGGGTGCCTCCTCTGGCCCGCTACGAAGGGAAAGCAGGCTCCTGGAGGCACCTCTCTGGGGTGGGTGCCTTCTCTGGCCCGCTATGAAGGGAAGGCGTTTAGCGGGTTCCTGGAGGCACCTCTCTGGGGTGGGTGCCTCCTCTGGCCCGCTACAAAAGGGTATGTATAGCCAATTGGATATGCGTACCAAGTTGCAGTGACAGAGGCACCTCTCTTTCTTTTGGGTGCCTCTACTCTGACTCACTAAGAAGGACAGCATACTGGCGTACTGGTGTACTTGGACCAGGGAGCGAAGTGAGAGAGGAATCCCTCTGGGCGCCCACTAAGAAGGGAAGTGTACTTGCGTGTAGTGCAATGCGAGTACAGATCTGGCTTAGGGTTGGGGTTAGGGCAAGGGCTAGGCTTAGGGTTACGGGTAAGGTTAGGGTGAGTGGGGTGCACCTCTGGGTGCCTCTCTCACCCACTAAGAAGGACAGTGTACTGGTGTAGGGGTTAGGCTTAGGCTTAGGGTTAGGGTTAGGGTTCGGGCTAGGGTTAGTGGGCTTTTTATGCCCGACTGGCACATCCCAGAAGTCTCAGTCAAAACCTGGCCAAGTGGCCATGCGATTGGTGGAATGGCTCCAAAAATTTGCATGGTCCCATCCCATGGCCAGCCCATCATTGCGCAGGTGTAAAAAAATAAAAATAAAAATAAAATAAAATAAAATCAATGGAGACGTTTTATTGCAAGACAAACCCACTGCTGCTACTGTAAAAATTCTGGCAGTTAAAATACCTAATTTTCACATCCTTCTGTGGTGCTTTGGTGTGTTTTTGGACCACGATTTCAAAATAAATATTGCGGTCACCCCATTTTGGATCCCCCGCCCGCACCGCATGGCATGGCGAGTTGGCGAGACGACGAGGATGCCCCCACCAGAGCAGCCCAGGACAGGAGAGGGGGGGAGGATGGGGGACACCCCCCCAGAAACCACCCCTCTGGTAGGTGCACTCAGGCAGGCATATTTTCACCTGCTTTTTTTGGCCGGGAATCGGGGTTTTTTATTTTATTTTTAAAACTTTTTTTTCTGTGCCGCTTGGCATCGCGTGATCGCTGCGATGCCATGAACAACAATGACGAATCAGACCCAATTTTTCTTTTCTCGGTTCGAGTTCGAGTTCTGGCGGAGTAATTGTTGTTACCGTTTCCGTTGCGTAACGGAAACGAGGAATGGAAACGGAAATGAGAATTTCGCCAAGTCATGCCCATGTCTATTACACACCCATAAAATAGACCTACTAGGAAAGTATCCTTTAGAAACTGGGTTAGGAAAACCCAATATTCACCAAACTTGACAAGATTATAGAGATGAGTCAGAGAAAGCCTCTCTGCAAGTTTGGAATTTTTAGCAGCCAGAAGAAAACTTTGTTGAGGGGGGCCTATTTCTGGGAGCATAAATTAGACACCAAAATTTCCCAATGCATTGCCATTCAAACTTCACCAATTCTGAAAGGTTTGTAGAAAAGCGACAGGGGAAGTTTCCCTCCAAATTTGGTGTCTCTAGGTACCTTTGGGAGAATTTTATATCCCACTGAGTTAGCAAATCAAAAATCATTACAATTCATGCATTTGTATTTGTTGTGGGACTCAATTTTTGATTAAAACAAATTGACAAATTTTGACAAATTGGCTAAATTAATCAGATTTTCAATTGCTTTTTCAATTTGCTTTTCAATTTGTCTCCATCTCTGGTCAAGATCAAAGTTCTCTCAGCTAAGCAGGAATCAGTCATATTTTCCAACCAAATTGGCTGGCCACTCTAGAAGGGCTGCATATACTGCAAATGTAGGTCTAGTTTTGAAAATATTGCCTTTTTTTTTTTAAGACAGAGTCTTATGCTGGAACTTGAAGATGCAATATTTCCACTCATGATGATATGAAGCAGGATACCTCTGGGCATAAGAAAGAAACAACAACACAGTTTTATATAGCCTTAGGGGATCCTCTTTTTCTTCAAACAAACATGCATAGGAAGACTATGGAGATTTGTTTGTAAAACCTGACAAAATGTCAAACATGCAGGAGATGGAAAGGAGTTCTTGATTTTTAAAAAAGAAAGGACTAGTAAGTGTGATTGACACATGGGAGACTTGGGCCACAGAGCCTTTATAGTACAATCAGTTTTATTTTGAAACTCCCGACACTTTCATATGTTTCAGCTTTACCTTAGAGGGACCACAGCCAGAGACAGGAAGATAATTCACTCTCTGTTCACATCTGACAAATGATGGTGATCTCTAGAATACAAATGATGTTACTAAGTTGTGTCAAAACTGATGGGAGTTTTTGCAGTGGATATCTTGAGGCAAAAGGATTCAGGCACCAGGCTACCAATACCTTTGAAATGATGATTGCAACTCATCATCAGTTGTTTGATAAAAAGCACATCCTCCTGATTTTAAGTATGCTCATCAGCTCTTTATCATGGTTTTTTTTTTTTTTTTTTTTGAAAATAGGAACACTTTAAGGGTGTGTGTGTGAATCCTTCATTCAGGTATCTGTCCTCTGTCAGGCACATATGTTGATCTCAGTATCACATTCAGTACTTTCTTGATGAGTAAAAAGCATTTAGAATTAGCAGTTTTGACTGAATGTCTTGCAAACAAGATGTAGGTGAGAATGGTATTATGAATAAGAAGATGGAAGGAGTGCTTCTATTGAGTAACCAGTCCACAATTCATGGTGGGAGGTAGAACACTTGACATTTTCCACACAGTGAGTGGATTTGTGGAGAGCATTTTGGGATTCCATAGGTTAGTCTGTCTCCCACCAGCTGGACTATTTCATGTTTTGTCAATTCTTACCTCAGCAAACATCAAACTGATCACACTAGAAGGAATTCTTTGGGGCACCCCACTTTTTATGTTGGTGTCCTCCACACATAATTTACATGTTCACACAACAAATGGCAACTGTCAAATGTGTTTCAGGTAATCATGGGATTTAGAATTTAGAATTACTGGAACTTTTAACCTCTGCATGGCTATAGGGCTAATTGAGATGATCCAGCCTGGGAGACTGATGGCTCTTGGGAAGTTTCCTGTTGTCTTGGCAGGCAATCCTGTGGAAGCCCTGGTAGCAATGAAATGAGTGGGACAGAGACAAGAGCACTGATAGCAGAAAACATGGAGTGAATCTGACCAAATACAGCTAGAGTTCATTTGAAGGCCTATTCCATGGCAGTGGCTTCAGTGAAGAAAATATCCAGTAGAGTTGTTTCAAGTAGTTAAGGATTTAATATATTCCCCACCAAAAGAACAAAATGTTGACCATTGATTCAGTCCAGTCCAGGTTCAGGCCATGGCATGGCATAGAGACAGCATTGGTTACCCTGCAATATGACTTCTTGAGGGAGACCAATGAGGGCTCCTCAATCTCTATGTTACCTTTGATACTGTTGACCACTGTATCCTTCTGGGGAGGCTATTCGATTTGGGTATCAGTGGCCTCATTCTGGCATGACTCCGATCCTTATTGGAGGACCATCCTTAGAAAATGGGAATTGGTGAGATACAATCCACCCCTTTAACCATCAAATGTGGAGTTCTACAGGGGTTAAACATCTCACTAATACTATGCAACATCTATATAAGGCCTCTGGGAGGGGGTCATCAGGAGTTTTGGTGCTTAAATTTCTGACACAGGCACCTCTATATTTTCCCCTTCTGCTTTATTTTGTTTATGGAATAAATACAGTGTTTCTTTAACCATGTCACTAAAATATGCATAATATGTAACCTATGCCTTATTGTTATGCTCTGCATTAAATTAACGATGTGATAAGTACACACCCACACAATCAATAATTTTCCAAGTCTCAACAGGCAAGATGGATGACAAGATTTCCCCTTGTATCAGTGAGTTTCTCCAGTTTCCCACAATAACTAGTTTTCATTTTTAAAAACCCGTTTAATGCAGAAAACAGCCAAATCCTACACCCGTTGATGCAATTTCCAGTGAATCCTCTGCAGGGCGTATGCTATTTTGTACAGGAATTGGGCACAAGTGCCATTACAGCTAGACAATATATTTTGTAGAATTCTGCTGGCGTATGAATGATCCTAAATGTATTTGAATTTCCAAATCAAACTACAGTGTCTATCGGACCACAATCTCTGTAAACTTTTTCTGTTTATTGGTTATGAATCTAATGATGGTGCTTCCCTGTGCTGTGTCTCACTCCTTCCTGCTGATTTAATCAAATACTGAGAAATTCTACAGACAGTTTGTAACTGATAGTTTTAGCAGTCACTGTGAGCTCTAAATTACACAGAGCAGCCTTCAGTCAGCATGAAACATATAAGAGGTTAATACTGATCATGAGAGATGCTTCTGGGATTCTCCTTTCTGCCCTCTATATAACAGGTTGTTCTTTTACATAAAAGGTTGTTCTTATAGGAAAATGAACAACTTTTTTTATGTGCGACAATAGTCATAAAATGCACCAAAGTCTTTCAAGGATATTAGAGAGCTGAAAATACAGGGTATTTTATAAAGAATATTCCATTAACTATAAAGACCAAATACTTTCTGTGTGGAAAATGATAGAATTTAATATTGAAGATGTCAGTTATGAAGACCACATGGTTATTGTGAGGAATAACATTTAACCTTTCTCTTGTGGCTGATGGAGGCCAATGCAGTATTTTATTATCAACATTGGCAGGTGATTTATTACCACTGTTTCTACTCCAGTAAAACCACATTAGGCTGCACTTGATGTATCATTTGTTATCTTCAGACTCCCAACACACATTCTGCATGCATAATCTCTTTCTCTTATTCTGTTTCCACAGAAAATGGTAAATATTTTAGTCATGACTTCAGATTTATCAGAAAGTTGGAGGATAAAAATACAGTAGCCAAATACATCATGTGAGACAACACCTGATGCTAGCAAAAAGTTCTGCTCGTGCATGATGTAATGCCTCTAAAAACATCAGCTCTGCATACCAGTGCATTTAACAAAGGCTGGGAGACTAGTGGAGAATAAATCACCAACTGGCTGCAGAAAGGAGTGGAGCTGTAAGGAATAAATCAACTATTGGGTCATCTATCTATACAGTAGTTCCTGAATTAATCACTAATGACGATAAGATAAGACAAATTATCTGAAATAGCATTTCAGATAACACCAATAAATGAGACCTCAATTAGTCAACAGACTAGACTGAGGAATTAGAAAACATAGCAAAGCAGCCCTGTGTTGCACAAATAATGCATTTCTGCAATATTCTGGCAACTTTACTTAAGCGATATTTAACAGCTTCATTATAAGCAACAGCTTTTGACCCTTAAGAACTTTCCTTGCTTGGAAGTGAATCATAAGATTCTCAGCTGTCCAGAGGTTCCTAGTGCCACATCTTAAGAACCATTAGCCCAATTATGCTCATGTAATAGTTTGACATTATGTTCACTGAGTTCTTTGCAGATTCATCAGGTGTACTTAGAATTCCTATGTTCTCCTCAACACATGCTGAGGGCAACATTCCCTCTAATTTCTGCCACCTCTGTTTGAGGGCTCAGCTCTGATGTGCAAAGTTCTGGCCACA
>JAHTLZ010000330.1:32586506-32598627 GCA_023846285.1 Phrynocephalus versicolor
TGTGTGTGTGTGTGTGTGTGTGTGTGTGTGTGTGTGTGTGTGTGTTGTGATGGGTTGTAAGAGGGAAGACATAATTGGACTGTAATACTTAAACCACTGTGAATCAACCTACACATTGCACAGAGAACAACTTAGGAGAGGGAATCCCTTAGCTGCTAAGTGTCTGACTGTCGTAGTAGTAGCTTACTCCTACAGCTTCCAAAATTTCCAAATTGCATTTATTTTCTTTTTTATTGGTCTTCTGGACATAAACAGGAGCTCAGTTTGCATGTCTGATTTCTCAAACATGAAAGGTCTGTTGGAGCACATCTCTTAAACACTAACTACGATGAACGTTTAGGAGTTCAGACTAGAGATGGCCACAAATTGCTTTGAGCCAAATTTCAAAAGTCATTGAAAGAGCAGCACAGGTGCCACATGTTCCATTGCCCCAGCAACCGGCCAGCTTCCCCACTCACTAGTCAGTGTGTGCTGCTTGATTCCTTGTCTCATGGCTGTCCAGTGCCTGCTTTCCTCCTCCACCTCCACCTCATTTGGCAGCTGTCTTCTCAAATGCTACACTGCTGGAATTCCTGCACCGCCTTTTCATCTGTGTGGGTATCTGCCAGAGGAGTTGGAGGAGAGAAGCCAGACACTCCTACTGGCACTGGACAGTCACATGATGAGGAGGAGCTGAGCAATACACACCAGTTAGAGAGTGAGGAAGCTGGCTGAAAGGTATGGGAGGAGAATGTGTGATACCTTTGGTGCTGCACCACCTACTTTTGATGACTCAGCACGAAGCAATGTAAAGCTTTTTTAAGGCTGCATGTGTGAGAGAGTGTGCAATATATGTCTCCATTGCTGATTAAGACTTTTAAAAATATATTTATGGACACAAATTTATCATATTTTCACTTCCTGAATCAACAGACAAACCAGAAAGCAACTATCTTTTCACTATTTGCATGTCACCCAATGTGCCTCTTCAATTCTACAAACAAACAAAACTGCAGATGGGGTTATGGTAGGGGAGCATATGCACAGTTAAGCATATGTTAGGAAGAAATGCTTATACACATTTTAAGTGGTGTGGAAAAGGGTTGGAAGAAACTGCATTTTTAGAGAGAGAAAAGAAATTAAAGAGGGTTCTCTGACCTAACTAATGTTTTTCTTGGGGAGTGGAAATAATTTCCAGAACATATATCATAACTCACATATCATGGATTTCCCAGAACTATATTTCAGGAATACGTATAGCAAAGGAGTGTGTTCACCCAAGGAAGAATAAAAATGTTTTGTTGTGTACAAAAACTCTAATTGGAACAGAAATGAACTCTGATCTAGACAGCATTCCATGAGTGAGATATTTTCCCAGGTCATTTTGTAATCCCTTTGGAATGTGATTATATTAAATGATAGCAGTAGGGTTGGGGGTTATCAGAAGAGTTAAACTTACTTGTGCTTTCTGATCCCACTAAAAATTCCTATTTTCTTTTCCCAAAATGGGATTAAACTACTAACCACCATAATATATTACTTCTCTGGCAAAGTATGGAACCTCTTTTGTATTATTCCAATATGTTACATTGATTGAGACAAACACTCCACTTTTTCATTTATTGTCTGAAAGTGGCAGTATGCAGGAGACTTTTCAAAATATATATTTTTTGTTGTAAGACAAAAATAGCTATACTACGAGTCAAGTGCCTAAAACTTCATGTAACTGCTTACAACTATTCAAATGGCAATCTTTTAGAATATTTAGGTCCTCCTTTTACCATCATATTAAAATAGCCTACATGCAAGAGATATTAAAAGTAGTGGGTTTCCCCCCTGCTGACTTGTATTGAAAAGTAGCCTTAAAGACATTTTCAATGGCCTTATTGAAAACAATCCATAAATTCAAGATTGCAAATTGATCTATTCACCAGTTTGTGCTAATAGCAGGTTGAAGAAAATCCCTATGTAGAACAAATAATCCCTATATAGATTTCAAGAGTAGGGTTACTTGATTGGTTCATGGCCCAGTCTTAATGATCTCATCTTTCATGCCTCTGTTCTTTGAGAAAACTTTTTGACCAGCTGACTCTTAATTGATTTTGCTTATATTAGCATGATAGCATCACTAATTAACCTATCAGGGCTGTCTCAAAGAAATGAAAGTTTGTCTTGTGCTGTCACCTATATGTTGTCCACATAGATTTAACTTCTGCAATGATATGACAGATTGGCTTATTTCTGTATATATTTAATTTTAACAGGAGCAGTGCAATGTCTTTGGGGAAACTAGGTATCCATCAGCAGCCCCATCAATAGTCAGAGATTAGATGAGTCTAATGAGAACATAATAGGATTAATACCAGCTTGCAGTTCACAAAGTCAATGCTGGAAAATCATTTTCTTGTTGCTTCTAGCATCTTTGACAAGCATTCTTTCATTTTCAAAGCTTGTCTTTCTGAGATCATGATTGGGCATTCCCACTTCATTATTTATTTATTTATTTATTTATTCATTCATTCATTCATTCATTTATTCATTTATTCATTTATTTATCTGTGAAGATTCTCAGTCATCCAGTTGAGTTTATCTGGAAGTTGAGTCATGGCTACTGGACTTTTTTGAGAGATAGAAATGTTTCGCTGTTCATCCAAACAGCTTCATCGGTCTGAATACAGCTAGTGCAAGTACATATTTATTTCAAAGTTTATATGCTGCACTGATTTTCCCAGGAAAACTTTGGGCCATTTACAAAGGAAACAACAAGATAATTAAAACACCCACAGACACAAATAAAATTGAACCCACAACAAAATAAAAAGAGAAGAGTCTGGCAAGAGGCGCAAACACTTAACACAAAGGACAACAAATAACAAGGGTCATATGCTTCTTTGAACATTCATGTTTTCAAAAGTTTCTTAAAATATATATTTTAAATATATATTTTCTTCCATCTCCTATGCATGTTGGCTTACAGAGACCTGATGTGTTTTTATCTGGAGCAATCCACCATGTCTCTTTTTTAGAGTTGTCTTGCTCCTTTGGACATAACAGAAGGGCTACAGGTTTTTCTTTTGGTTTTGGTTTTTTTGTCATTGGTTGGCATGTTCCTGGTTATCCCATTATATAGCCTGTGTCGATAGTTAGTCCACACCAGAACAGAGCTATAGGCAGTGCTAACTGAGGTGAAGATCCTGTGAAATATTTAGTAGGTTGTGGCACTGAAAGGACAAACAGAGAATCCCCTCCTCGACTTTCATCTATATCATTTAAATCGTGTGTGTGTGTGTGTGTGTGTGTGTGTGTGTGTGTGTCCATGTGTGTCCATGTGCATGTGTGTGTGTATGTGCGTGTGTGCATGTGTGCATGTGTGTGTGCGTGCAGCATTTTCTGGATAAATGGGAATTGGGAGTACTGCATTAAAGTGGCTCTGGTCCTACCTGCAGGATAGAACACAGAAAGTGGTCTGAGGTGATTCATGTTTGACACCACGACTAGAGATGGGCACGACCAGGAAAATTTTTTTTTCAAGTTATTGTTTTTCGGGACGGGTCCGTTTCGGCTCGTTTCCGTGTTTCACGAAATTTCGCAAAAATTTGTCGTTTTGTGGTGTCGTTTTTTCGTCTGTCATTATACTGGTTTGGGGCGGTAGCGGGCTCCTGGAGGCACCTCTGTGGGGTGGGTGCCTCCTCTGGCCCGCTATAAAGGGAAAGCGGGCTCCTGGAGGCACCCGTGGGTGCCTCCTATCCTCACCCGCTGCAAAAGGGCATGCATAGCCATATGGATATGCATACCAAGTTGCAGACGCAGCAGACTGGCAGAGGCACCCCTCTTTTTGGGGTGCCTTCCCTGCATCAGTCAGGCCTCGGGGGCATGGTTTGCTGCATGTCACACATGCTGCCGAGCCGAGCCTGCAGGAGTCACCCAGAGCCAGACTGGTGGACTCTCTGCACCCGCTGCATCTCACTAAGAAGGGAAAGGTACTTGCGTGTAGTGCAATGCAAGTAGATCTGGCTTAGGGTTAAGATGGGTTAGCACAAGGGCTAGGGTTAGGCTAGTTACGGGTGAGGTTGGGGTGAGTATTGGGTGCACCTCTGGGTGCCTCTCTGACCCACTTAGAAGGACAGTGTACTGGCGTATGGGTTAGGTTTTGGGTTCGGGTTCGGGCTACGGTTAGTGGGCTTTTTATGCCCGATTGGCACATCCCAGAAGTCTCTGTGGTCAACCTGGCCAAGTGGCCATGTGATTGGTGGAATGGCTCCAAAAATTTGCATGGTCACTCCCATGGCCAGCCCATCATTGCGCAGGTGTAAAAAAATAAAAATAAAATAAAATCAATGGAGAGAGGACAGAGGAGACATTTTGTTGCAAGAAAAAACCCACTGCTACTGTAAAAACTCTGGCAGTTTTAAAATAGCAATTTCCGCATGTTTCTGTGGTGCTTGTTGGCTTGTGTGTTTTTGTTTTTTGGACCACTATTTAAAAAAAAAATATTGGGGTCGCTGCCCCATTTTCGATCCCCCGCCCGCCCCGCACCGCATGGCATGGCGAGATGAGAGCAGCCCAGGAGGACAGGAGAGGGGGGGAGGCCGGGGACCCCCCCAGAAACCACCCATCCTCTGGTAGGTACCCTCACTCAGGCAGGCATATTTCCGCCTGCTTTTTGGGCCAGGAATCGGGGTGGTGGGGGTTTTAAAACTTTTTTCTGTGCCGCTTGAATTGTGGCGGCTGGTGGCGAGTCCGGTGCTTGTTGCGACTTGCGAGCGACTGCGAGACGACAAGGATTTCCCCCACCAGAGCAGCCCAGGACAGGAGAGGGGGGAGGCCGGGGACACCCCCCCAGAAACCACCCCGTAGGTGCCCTGCCCTGAGCCCTCACTCAGGCAGGCATATTTTCGCCTGCTTTTTGGCCGTGAATCAGTTTTTTTTTTAACTTTTAAAAACTTTTATTCTGTGCCGCTTGGCATCGCGGGATCGCCACAATGCCAGGAAAGACAATGACAAATCAGACCCAATTTTTCTTTAGTCGGTTCGAGTTCGAGTTCTGGAGGAGTAATTGTCCTTTCCTTTTCCGTTACGTAATGGAAACGAGTAACGGAAACGGAAATGAGAATTTTGTCAAGTCGTGCCCATCTCTAACCACGACCGCTGACCTGTAGAGTTCTCCAGGGTTCTGTTCTGGCTCCTATGCTATCTAACATCTATATGAAACCACTGGGGGAGATTATCAGGTCTTTTGGGGTTAGGTGCCACCAGTATGCCGATGATACCCAGCATTCCCTCTCATCACCTCCGGACTCTAAGGGAGCTACTATCTCAACTTTACATGAGTGTTTAGATGCAGGAATGAACTGAATGAGGATGAACAAAATGAAACTAAACCCAGACAAGACAGAGGTGCTCCTGGTCAGTCAAAAGGGAGAACAACCTGAACTGGATGGGGTCACCCTCCAATTGAAAAATCAGGTACACAGCTTGGGGGTGCTCTTGGACTCATCCTTGAGCTTGGATGCCCAGGTCACGGCTGTGGCCAGGAGCACATTTGCACAATTAAGGCTAGTACGCAAGTTATGCCCCTTTCTTGAGAAACCAGCTCTGGCCATGATGACACATGCCCTAGTGATGTCACGGCTGGACTACTGTAATGTGCTCTATGTGGGACTACCGATGAAAAGTCTCAGGAAACTTCAACAGGTACAAAATGCAGCAGCCAAACTGCTGACTGGAACAGGGTACAGAGATCACATTACCCCCCTATTAAAATAGCTCCACTGGCTGCCAATCAGCTATTGAGCACAATTCAAGGTGCTGACCTTGACCTACTATATAACCTAGGTCCTAGCTACCTCAAAGATCGAATCTCACAGTATGAACCAACTCGGGTTTTAAGATCATCAGGAGAGGCCCTCCTCTCCATCCCGCCATCCTCAAAGGTACATTTCATGGGAATCCATGAAAGGGCCTTCTCAGCTTCTGTGCCCAGACTCTGGAGTTCCCTCCCACTAGAGGTCAGGACTGCCCCATCTCTGTTGTCCTTCCAGAAACAGGCAAAGACCTTTCTCTTCAGGCAAGCTTTCCCTGAATGATGGACTACCATGTGTATATGAATCTAAAGGTTCACATAGAATTTGTGTTTATAACTACTTATAACCTTGTAGCTTTAATGTAATGTTGTCTATTAATGCTGTAAAATGTCCCTCAATTCCTTGTTCCCAAATACTTGAACATGTCTGAATTGTACTGGACTGTATATTATCCCTCGTTACTGTAGGCTGCCTTGGGTCCTTTTCCAATGAGAAAGGTGGGATAAAAATACTCTGAAATAAATAAATTAAAAGAAATAAATGACATACATTGGTGGCATTATCATGCTAGATCTGTATCTCTGTTTCGCTATGTCTCACTTCGTTTAAAAGGTGCTTTTTCCAGCAATCAAAGGTGCCTCTTTTAAACGTGGCCTCACAGGCAGCTGGCTTTTCTGAAAATAAAGTTCAGCCATGCCCCCTGAAGCATGTGTACCTCTCAGTGAGTACCCTCCCCTGCTCCACAGTGCAGTCACTCTGCGTCTGCCTTACACTCTGGGCAACACCCGTCGCTGCCTTTGCAGCCTCCCTGTGTACCTAGTCTATACTGTGTCTCTGCCAGCATCAGTGTTTTAGTGTTTTCCCTCTGGTCTGGGGCGTTGGGGGACGTCCGCACGCGGAAATGCTTTAAGTCGCGCAAAAAGTGGGTAAAAATGAAAACAAAAAATGAAAAACCAAAATGAATTTTATTTCAAAAAATTCATGAAAAACAAAAACGAACAGAAATGGACCCACAACGAAAAATAAAAAACCGAAATGTCATTTTCTTGATTCGTGCCCATCTCTAGTTTGGACTGTTGGGATAGACCTCTTAATGTAACATAAAAAAGGGAAATTTGCCTGATGAATGATGGCCACAGGAAAAGGCAGGGAAGGGGATGGGTTAGGGAGTGACATTAATCAAGAGGGGACCAAATTGGGATAACCCAATGATCTTCTCAAGGGAGCAAAATCATTGATAATTGTGAACAGAAGGATCACTGAACTGAAAGATGAAGCAGATCACACTAAAAGTAAGAACTTTTAAAGTGAAAACCAAACCACCCCAACTTCCCTTTTCTGGTCATGCCCATTATTAAAACTGTGGATTTCCAGTCAGGGATCTATAAATATATTCTTATGTATAAAGCTAGTTTCTTCTCTTTCTAATAGGTTTATTCTCATCTCACCAAGTCTCAGTGATACCTTTCACTGTCGTACTCATCCCATATTGCAATGCCAAATTATTTCTGTCTGTTTCCTATGGTCCTTCCATCAGTATATAGACAACAAAGGCCATGGTCAGGGCACATTCCTGATTTCAATGCTTTATTTGCTTGCATGCTACTAGGCTTCACCTCTACTGTGTTGGTTATGTTCATGTCCTTAATATTAGTTTCATAATTAACACTGGGGGGAGGGTTGCCACTCACCATCCTGAGTTATTTTAAAGCCATGTTAATTAGCTTTATGGGGCTTCTGCCAAGAAATATATTTTGAAGAAACAGAACAGGCAATAGGATTGACATATCATTAGAAGCAGAGCATTCTTAAGGGAAAGATAATGTTTATTCTAGCATGAACAAACAATGGCCAAAATAAAAGGCTTCTATCCTGTATTTGTTCAGTTTAAACATAGCTTTGTTTGCATGTCTGATGCTTCAGGATTCTTGTTGAGATTTGGATGGTCGTACAAAGAAAGAAGAGAAGAAAATATGCAGAAAACACTTCAATATATGGCCTGGTCCTCAGAACTGTGACATGGCATGGTGGCTCAGTTGGATAGAGCATTGAAAACTATTGGTTACAAAATCAGCATCTCAGTGGTTTGAATTCTGGGTGCCACATAGTGCAGTGAGCTCCTGCTGTTAACCCCAGCTCTTGCCAACCTAGCAGTTCAAAAGCATGTAAATGCAAGTAGATACACAGGTACTGCCATAAAAAGTGGGAAGGTAAAACAGTATTTCCTTGCAGCTCTGCTAGCCACGTGGCCAAGGACTTTCACAACACAGGCTCTTTGGCTTAAAAACAAAAATGAGCACTGCCCCTAGTGTCAGACACAACTAACATGCATGTGCAGGGGGAACCTTTTTACCTCAGAACTGTGAGGTGCATGCACACACTTATTCAGAAAGAGACCTTGAAGCCAAACTTTTCCCACTGTGACCACCTGCATCATTTTATTTTTGTGTTCAAATTCTTCTTACACCTTGATTTCTGACCACAGGGATTTATAGAAGAACCAATTGAGCCCTCAATCTAGTTACTGTGTTAATCAAAGCCTCATCTTCATTAGGATGTACCTATCATTTTTGTTCTCCGCGTCATTTAATACCATGTAAATCAAGATAGGCCCACAGTCAATTGTCTGATGAAGGCACTTTTTGAAGAAAGGAACAAATGTTGCAGCAAGACTGTCCATCTCTCAAGATGATATGTCTGCTGTAAGCATGGTTTTTGAATTTCTCTCAATAGGGCCATGCAAGTAGAGCATGGGATTTGCTCTTCATCACCCTGGTGCTTAAATTCCAACCTTTCTCCTCTGCCATGTCAGCCTGAGTGTCTTCTATAGATGTGATTCCCAGATGCTGTTGGACTGCAATACTCAGAAGTCTTGGTGAGCACAGCTTGTAAAGCTTCTGGGAGTTTTTGCCTTAGGGACATCAGGGGCCCAAGGGTTTCAACCACTGTTCTATGGTGTTCAACAAATTTATTAAATATTTATTTTATTTTATTCAATTTATATACTGCCCATCTAACCAGAGGCCACTCTGGGTAGAAGCCACAGTAATCTACCATTGGAAGAGCCTGATCTCAGTTATACCTGTGGCACAGAGGGCTTTTGGACTTACATGTCATGCCCTTCCATTTGAAAGAGGTCACTGACCGCAACAACAACTCAAAAAAGGTGTTTCAAATGAGGATCACTCCAACTGAACATATTTTAAGGAAAGAAGGTTGTGCCAATCGACATGCTGATTGTATGACAGAGACTAAAAAAATGTGGAGCAAATAGCACTATGTATGTTCTAACCAAATACCACCCAATAATATCCCAGCAGGTGACTGATCTGAGTATTATATTTATCTGCAAAAGAGATTCCTAACAAAGTGATTATCTGCTTTCCAATTTTTATCCTGAAGACGGATTGCTGTGTATCACAGCAGTAGCTGTCATTAACAATGTTCTGTGTAGACAGGAAGCTGCAGATGCACTGTGAATATTTATTGTCACTGCAGAAGGCCAAATCACAGAATGAACATTGAATTAGTGTGAGATGTTCAGTAAGGGATAATTTCCTATAAAATACTTGCCACTAATTCTCTTCCTCCCCTAAGTTGGAATACTCTCCATGTATTCCAGAAGAAAAATATAATTGGTTTTATGTGGCTACAAAAAACCCATTTGGTAGTGTTCTTTCCCATTGACAGTCTGCTAAAGTAGAAATCACACCATGCAGTAGAATGCTGTGCAGCCTTGAATCTTTGGGAAATTTTAATATGAGCCACATATAGGTGTGCTGTTAGGAAAATTGAAGTTCTAAATTCTGTTCCTCCCTAGCACTTTGATTTCTGGTGGTAATAACAGTGAAATTTAAAACTCGTTGAACTTGATATCTCATGTTAAAAATATAATAGACTATCAAAACTGTCGCAGACCATAAGTCATATTTTGTTCTAAAACTGGTACCTGACAGAACCCGGTGCTTTGATACTGCCCATTGAAACCTCCAGAAATCTCTCTGAAGAGTAGCATGCATAATTAGTAAAATGTATACAAATATAGCAGAGAGGGACAATAAAGAAATGCTAATACAGTGAAACTTTAGAATAGTGGTGGGGAACCTGAGAGCAACTAGGGTCCAAAAGACAGACTTTCCAGAACCCAGTAAGCATTGATCCTAGATAGAGGAGCCAAAAGTCACAGATTATAAGAACTATAATCCAGCAGCCAGAGGGACAAGTACTCCTCCCATTTGTTTTAGAACAGGCATGTCCAAACTTCGGCCCTCCTAATGTTTTGGACCACAACTCCCAAAATTCTAAGCTTAGACTGCCAATGACAAAGGACGGTGAGAGTTGTGGTCCAAAACATCTGGCGGGCCGAAGTTTGGACATACCTGTTTTAGAAGATGGGGACAATAAGATTTTGATGCCTGTGGAGTCATGAATGGTGTCAGACCTGAGGATTATTTTCATGGTACATGGTGCCTATCTTCAAACAGTGTATAACTAACATAGCTTAGAAGTTGAAATGTTGAGTCCAGAGTTCTTTCTGAGGGTGTGATCGCAGGGGCATATAATTTGCATTTTGGACTGTTTGTGGAATTGTCCACTAAGACCTACTTTCCACAATCACATAGCTAACAGGGAACAGGACTCCAAGGGCATTTATACACGAACCCTAAGCTCCGCTGCAAATGACTCCCAGCTCCGGAGCTTAAAAATGTTTCCCCACCAGCTCCGGAGCGAACAGAAAATTAAGTGCGACCCCGCCCACCTAAGCGCGACCTAGTGCACCTTTCAAGTACCTGCTCTGGGAGAGTGAAAAAATTTGATGCGGAGAGTGCCAGGCTCTCCTCGCTTCTTCTTCTTTCTTTCTTTTTGCCTCCCGCCCCTTTAAGAGGAACCAGGAAGTGACTGGGGCTCGGAGCAACTTCCACCGGCACCGGAGGTAAGGCTTTATTCTTTTGTCCCTTTTTTAGGCTTTTCCCCCCCTCCCTCCCCTCACGCAGACAGAAGCAAGGAAGTGCGGAGTGGTGGGGAGGAAGGAAGAGCAACGAACCCCCAAGATCTCTGGTCCGAATTTAAGGGGCCAGCGGATCTTAGGGGTCGTGTGAAAAGGCCCCAACTTGGTCATGACCTCTGACCAAGCTGGTCCTTTCTGATCTAACTGTAAAACTATTACTTTTGGAGATTTTCCCAACAGATGATAAAATTGCTTTAAGGGATATCATTCCTGTTAAAGTGACCCTTCCCAGTATAATCAATCTCTCACTTTTTTCATTGGCCTGATTGCATTATGTGATACATTTGGCAAATCCATTAGAATCACTGACTAAACTGCAGGATGCTTTGTCAACATTCTGATATATTTACAGGAAATTGGTGTCCACAGAACTTCATCAGGGCTTTACTTTTTTCCAAACAAACCTTTTGTGAAGTATTATGGCTGCTTCAAGACAGGCAGCTTCTAGATCCTTCAGTCAAAACATACTTGATGTTTTTCTGTCCTCCTCTTCTTAATAGATTTCATGGGAACACGAAAAGGTAAACGTGGTTAAAAAAAAACTTGAGTTAGCTATTAACAAGTGGAAAGAACTGCTGACAGGTCTCATTATAAAATTTTGTAAATGAGATAATGTAACTGCAGAATAAAAATCCAGCTAGAACTAAACCTAGTCAGCTTTAGCTGACATGTAATTCGATGGTATGGGGTAGTATATAAGCAGAACACTTTGCTTTTTTTTGCTTTTGGTGGGTAAACCAAAATTTGCCTCAGTATTCTGATGGATACCGCTATGTTCATACATGGTCTTTACTTACCCTTAGCCAAAAAAGGAAAATTTGAGTCCAAAAACAGGCAATGGAAGAAGCTTATGCAGGGGATGTCACATCTCTATCTCAATTTCCAACTACATGGCACCAGGGGAAAGCATTAAAGTACATGCCCAAAGTTGGCCTCTAGCCAGCTTTAAACTCAACTTAAGAGCATGATGTCTGCCAAGTTGCCAACCTTTGACATGAATTTTCAGGACATTCATTTAGGATTTTTCTGCCTGACCCATAAATTATTCCTGCTTGCCTGATGAAGGAATTTTTAATGCATGAAAGCTTGAGTTAATTGTTAGATTTTTAGAAAGTGATCTAACCATGGTGTCAAATTGTTTTACATTGTATGGGATATAGCAGCAGCCCATCAATTGCAGAAGAAAGCATCCAGTTCTAATACCTATGAGCATGAGTTATCAGTGACCTTTAAATGCAATGAGAGGCAAATACCATATTAACAATGGATCTTTGATTGGAACTCTTTCTTTCTTTCTTTCTTTCTTTCTTTCTTTCTTTCTTTCTTTCTT
>JAHTLZ010000330.1:32624716-32635376 GCA_023846285.1 Phrynocephalus versicolor
TGAGAACCAACTGGGAAGCATGAATAAGGAAAAGGGCATATTATGTGTCCAAAAATAGATAAACACGATAATGTATGGGACAATTCTCTTACCTTCCCATGCTTTCCAAGAATCTGTGGTCAGCCGTTTCATGGAAAATATCCCTTGCCCCCCCCCAAGGCGGAATAACCACGCGAGACAGGGTGTTGGGTTCAAACTCTGGGCCACTTTATTAACAAGTTACACAACACAACACAACTTTAAACAGGATCCTGCTGTAGTGCGGCATCATAATTGTTACTTTGGGTCTCACCGGACCCCCTTCTCTGGCAGCCTATCTGGGCGAATTGATAGCCCCGAGTACATCCTGCCCGTGAGCAGGGTGGCCTCGGCCAGTAAGTCCCCTTTTCCTAGATGGACTGTCCAGGCCCGTCCTTTGTGCCTGCCAGTCCAGTGGGCCCTCCAGGCACATCCATTCCCCCCCCCCCGGCTTTGTGATCTCTGATCCGCAACGCCGTGAGAGTGGACAGTCCTGTAGGGAAATTGAGACCTGACTCCCTACTGCCTCTCCATACCCCACACTACTGCCCCCAAGTGGCCAAATCCAATATCCTACCATGAATACCCATCGCGCTGCAGTAGTATGGGATAGGCGAAAAATCCCCAGGTGCTGTTTGCCAATTACGCATCTGGGTCAAAAATTCCTGTCTGGCCCTGAGGCGACCAGATGAACTCATACTACTGCCTAAATGTGGCGGGCGGGCGGGCAACGCCGGTCTCCGAGAAGAGGCCGGGGACCTTGTGGCAAGCCCTTATAAGGGCTTGGGTCCCCCGCCCTCTGCGAGACCAGGTAGGTCTCACGCAGCTTCCGGACAGGAGGGGGCAAGGGAGCTCCACGCTGTGCAGATGGGCCATGGAGCTGAGCGTTGCCCCCCCCCCCACGGCAGAATAACCACGCGAGATAGGGTGTTGGGTTCAAACTCCGGGCCACTTTATTAACAGGTTACACAACACACCACAACTTTAAACAGGGGCCTGCTGTAGTGCGGGTTCAGAATTGTTACTTTGGGACTCACTGAACCCCCTTCTCTGGCAGGCTATCTGGGCGAGTCGGTAGCCCCGAGTACGTCCTGCCTCTGAGCAGGGCGGCCTCGGCCAGCCAGTCCCCTTTCCCCAGCCGGACTGCCCAGGCCCGTCCTTTGTGCCTGCCAGTTCAGTGGCATCCCCGGCTTCATGATCTCCGATCCGCAACGCCATGAGAGTGGACGGTCCTGTAGGGAAATTGAGACCTGACTCCCTACTGCCTCTCCATACCCCACACTACCACCATGGTAGGGGTCTGGCCTTGCTATGGCCCCTATCCACCCCACCAATGAGACACCACCTCCAGCAGGCCCCTCTTCAGGTCAGTCAAGAATAATTCCATTCCCAGGTCCGAGAGATGCACCCCATCCCCCCAATATAATTCTGGTACAGCGGCCAAAATCTGCGGGTGACCCACAACGGTAACCAAGTGTTGGACTACTGCCCTGCATACATCCCTGTTAATGCCCCTATGCACTGTATTCATAACTTGCAGGACGCATTGCACCCTCCACTGGTGCCGGGGTACAATGTTGGACCATACCAATGTCGACTGGGGAAAGGCGTCTTTCCAGGCTGTCAGGTCCCTGACAATATCCTGTGCCAGCGACTTACCCATTTGTGAACCCACATCATTGCCCTCCAAGTGAACCACCATGACATCAGGGGGGGCAGCCCCTGGCTTCCAGCCGGGCCGCCCGCTCAAACTGGCACCAACGCAGTCCTCTAAGTCCCTTCCATTCAATAGCAACCCTTCCCCCCCATTCCCAAATTAACTCCCCAGGCCGTCCTGGCTGCATACTTCGCTGCCCAGTAAACGTAACTATGGCCCAGTATGAGAACGCGGCACCTCGAGCGTCCTGGCCCGGGTCCTGTAAGGAAACAAAAACCGAACAGTTAATATTTGCTGGAGGGGTCACATGTAGGTTTTAAAACGTGCCGATGCCCACAGTCCCAGGGACTTTATTTCCTGAGGCCCAGACCCCAGGGCTGCCGCTGTGGACGCTGCACCAATCCTAAACGAATGGGTCCTGAACTTCATCCCCTCCAGCCCCAATTTCTCGAGCGCCCACTGTGTTAGCCTCCAGAACTGGAATTTAGTTAAGGGGCCCCCGTCCGCATGCCAGAACAAGGGGCCCTCCCCATCTCCACGCAGGGCCACGTATTCTCCCATGGCACGGACTGGGCAGACCTCCTCCATCGAGCAGATCCCAAATTCCACTCTCTGCCCTCTCGCCCACTGGTCCGTCTTCGATCAGCTCACCAGAAACACCACCTTACCTTGCTGTTGGTGGAAGTCAGCCCACAGCAATGCCCGCCTGGCTCTGTCTTACTTGCCGGCCGCGACCAGCTCATTGATCCAGAAGGCCCCAAAGAAGGCCACGGGTGACGCCACCCTCATCAAGGAGGCCTCATAGTTATCCCTACATAACTGGGACCATTGCTTGCCCAGCCACGCCAAGATGTCCGGTGTTAGGGGGAACCGGGCATCCCCTGCCCGGCCCCCAGCCTTAGCCCACCCCTCCAGCATCTTCCGTACCCAGAAGTCCCTGGTCGTGTCCTTGCACCCCAGGGCCTTAGCGGGGAATGCCAACACGGCCAACCCCCCCCCCCGCATAGTGCCCAGCATAAGCCCTCTCCTGTGTAAATATACCAGGCACTGACAGATGTGGTCTACCGGGGCAGGCCAGGTAACCGGTAGCTCCATCAGGTTAGGGAAGTTACCAAAGTCCTTGATCGCCGCCTCGTATCCTTGCCTTTTCGTGGCGCCAGCGTGAGCTCCAGGGGCCCGTCCGCCTCCTCCCGCCAATCTGCCATACTTCTTCTGGCAGCCGCTCGGGAAGTTCGGATGCCTCCGGTGCCAGCGCCCTGAAGCGATCGAGCTGCTGGCAGGAAAAAGCATCCGCGATGGAATTATCCAGCCCCGGGACATGGCGTGCACGCACCACGATGTTATATTGGAGTGCGTGCAGCGTCAGGGCCCGGACCAACTCCATAACCCTCTCTGATTTGGATGTGAAATCATTGATAGTGTAAACGACAGCCATGTAGTCGCACCAGAATAGGACGATGGAGTTAACCCAGTCCCCGGACCACAGCCACAGGGCCTCCACTATCGGGAACAGCTCCAGGAACGTCAGGTCCCAAGTTATCCCGGCTGCTGCCCACTCGGGTGGCCAGGTGCCACAGCACCACTTACCTTTCTAGTAGATGCCATAACCCTGGGACCCGGCCGCGTCGGTCTGTACCTGGAAATCGGCCCCCAGCCTCAGCTCCTCCCGCCAGAAGGACACCTCGTTGAACCCCTGCAGGAATTCCAACCACATCCAGAGATCTTCCCTCATACCCCCCGTCACTTTGGTTCTATGGGCTGGCTTCTTCAGGCCCCGCATTGCGTTGCAGAAGCGCCAGATAAAAGGCCAGCCAGGTGCCACCATGCGGCAGGCAAAGTTAAGATGTTCCACCAACTCCTGCAGCTCCCTCAGTGTGGCACTCTTGTGCCGCAGGAGGGCTGCCACCCTGGCCTTGAGGTCTTCCAGCTTATCCCTCGGCAGTCTGCAGGATTGGTTCCACGTGTCGAGCACCACCCCTAGGAAGGTAAGGCAGGTTGCCGGGCCCTCAGTTTTATCCACTGCCAGGGGGAGCCCCAATTCGCTAGCTATGTCCTGAAAGGATCTGAGCAGCAACCCGCATGCCCCCGAGTCCCGACGCCCACAAAAAATGTAATCGTCAAGGTAATGGGCGATACTGCCCATCTCAGTAACGTGGCGCAACTGCCACTCCACAAAAGAACTGAACCATTCAAAAACTGTACAGGATATTGAACAGCCAAATGGCAACGCCCGGTCCAGGTAGAATTTCCCTTGAAACTGAAAACCTAACAGGTCAAAATCATCGGGATGCACTGGCAGGAGTCAGAATGCAGACTGTATGTCGCATTTGGCCATTTCGGCTCCCACCCCACAAGCCCGAACCATGGCCACCGCTGCATTGAAGGAGGTATACTTGACAGAGCAGAGCTCCTGGGGGATCCCGTCATTGACTGACACCCCCTCTGGAAACGATAGGTGATGAATAAGCTGGTATTCGCCCGGCGCCTTCTTCGGTACCAACCCTAGGGGGGATACCCTGAAGTTGGACAACGGGGGGTCGTCAAATGGCCCCAGGACCCTCCCTTTAGCTACCTCCTTCTGGATCTTATCCCCAGCCACCTGCTCCATGCCCGTTAATGACCACAAATTGGGCGCCAAAAAGGTGCACCTAACCCCTTCAAACTGAATACGGAACCCCACAGCAAAACCATCTGCCAGAAACTGAGCACCCTCCCTGTCCGGGTACAGGCGCAGCCACCGTTCCAGGACCCTATGGTTGATTGGGCTGGGGGCCTTTTGGCAGATTAGGGCTTCCCCCTTGCGGGGGTCTCCTCTGCTGCCCCCCCAATTTTCCTGCCTACTAAAGGCCCCCTTTGCCCTGGGCAGTTGACTGCTGCACGTTGGGCCCCACAAACTGAACATTCTTGTTTGAAACGGCACTGGGCCTGGTTGCAGGTTCCCTGGCCATTAAAGTCCCAGCAGACCAGCCGGGGTTGAACCTGCTGGCCCGCCATCGGGCGGGTCCCTGAGGCTTGGGCCAGGCGCCTGATAATGTGCCCGCTGTCAAAGCGATCCCCCAGAGCCGGGCGCACGGGAGTCATGTACTGGAGCCACAACGGGGGGTAAGGCTCATCCCATCTCAGGTGGGGCTGTGTGGCTGCCTTCATAAGAAAATGTTCATCGTATGTCAGCCAAGGGAAGTCCACGAAGGCCCTGTAAATCATATCCTGATATTTCATGAGTGATTGCGCTCTCCACAGGTGGGCATGTAGGACCATTGACATGTAAATGCTGTATGCCGGCAACCAGTTAGCCCAGTTGCATTCTGGCTTGCACCGCAGCCGGCGCTCCTTGTCTTTGGCATCTTCCTTATCCAGTTCCTTAGAGTCCAATTCCCTGTTAAGGAGGCTGAAAAGATCTATATAATCCCCCCACCATATCCGCTCCTTCGTGGCTTGGGCCAAGTGGTCCCCCAAAGGGGACGCGTAATCTGCATGGGGCAGTGCGGTATAAGGGACCCTGGCATAAACTGGGCCCGTTGCCCACCCGTGCAGGCCCCCGTGGGGGCTGCCCGCCCCCAGGAAGCCTCCAGGTTGTTGTGGGGGGTTCCAGGGCCCCACAACGCCCATACTTACTGCCCCTTGCTGCCCTTGGGGCCCTTGCCATGCCGGGCCCAGTATGAGCTGTTGGGGCCCCCGTTGGCTGCCCCCCACTGGAGTATGCACTGCCCTTACCTGCTGGGCATATGCCCCAGGACCCCCTGGCGAAGCAATGGAAGGCACCCCTCCCATACCTGACCCCCCAGTCCAGCCCGTATTTGCAGCCTGTTGAATGGCTCCTGCCAAGCCCGCTGCCCCCCTTGGGCCTGCTGCATCCCTCCCACTGGCCCCCAGGGCCATGCCTCCTGTGGTGTGGTGTCCGGTGCACACACCAACTCACTGTTGCCATAAGGCTGTGCACCTGTCTCGATCCTGGGGGGAGGTGCGGGACCCCCCGCTGCCTCCGCTGCTGTGGGATCACCTGTTGCAGGTGCCGCTGCCCCCATCTCATCCTGGCCGCCGCCAGAGGTCGTCCCCTCCATCGCCGGCTGTGGGGCCACAGTTGTGTGGACCGCCTGGCCTGCCTGTGCCATACCCGGCTGGGCTGCTGGTGCATTCCTCTGTTCAAGGGCATCAAAACGGTCCATTAGTCTGCGCACCAACTGCCTCCTGCGGGCCCTCCTCCTAGCTTTGGACAGCCTGTCCATGCTCCGGCTGGATAATGCACTCTCCCCCGCCTGCTGGGCCCCGCTGCCCCCCCCTAGGGCCTCCATTCGGGCCTCAAGGCGGGCCCACTCATGCCAGTCGTCCTCGTCCGAGGATAACTCGGCATTAGACAACTCAGGTCCAGGTCTCTTTGCCGGATGCTTCCCCTTTGGGCTGCCCTTCTGCCTCCTGGGTGCCAAGCCCCCCACTTGCTCCCCACCACGGCGGACTAGTCTTCTCCTGCCTCCTCCCTTCCACCCAGATAGCAATGGGGGGATGCGGGTGCCCTCGAACCCCCCCTTGGGCTAGGTGCTCCCTAGGGCCTGCCCCCGCCTCCGCCCACCGTCGGCGTCCTGGTGACCAAGGCCTGTCTCCCTGCTTCCCCCTCTCCCGGGAGGTCACTCCATGCATTCCAATAGGTAATTTTTGCAAGCTCACACCCAATCTGGATATGTGGAAGCAGTCCTAGGCCTGAAAATAAATCAGACTTTATTGTTAATATATGGCATTCCTCCAATTGCCAGCAAGATGATAGAAACCTCACTACAATGGTATGACTGCGTCTTGCATGCTGATTCCAACACATGAGCGCAGAAGTGCCTTCACTTGGATATTGATGACTAGACATGGGCACGGAGCGGCGAAATTCTCATTTCCGTCACCGTTTGTTGTTTCTGTTATGTAACGGGTAACGGTAACGAGAATTACTCCGCTCCAGCTCGAACCCGACCTGATAAAGATAAATTGGGTCTGATTTTTCGTTGTCGTTCATGGCATCGCGGTTCACGGTGATCGCGTGATGCCAAGCAGCACACAAAAAAAGTTTTAAAAATAAAATAAAAAAAACCGATTCCCGGCCAAAAAAGCAGGTGAAAATATGCCTGCCTGAGTGAGGGCACCTACCAGAGAGGGGTGGTTTCTGGGGGGGTTCCCGGCCTTCCCCCCCTCTCCTGTCCTGGGCTGCTGGACTGGTACCAGGCTGGGGGGGGCATCCTCATCATCTCCATTTGCCATGAGGTTGGGGGGGATCCAAAATGGCGACCACAATATTTATTTTTAAATCGTGGTCCAAAAACCCACCAAAGCACCACAGAAAAATTTGAAAATAAGGTATTTTAAATGCCTGAATTTTTATAGTAGCAGCAGTGGGTTTTTCTTGCAATCAAACGTCTCCATTGATTTTATTTTATTTTATTTTTATTTTTATTTTTTTACACCTGCGCATGTGCAATGATGGGCTGGCCATGGGATGGGACCATGCAAATTTTTGGAGCCGTTCCACCAATTGCATGGCCAGGTTTTGACTGAGACTTCTAGATGTGCCAGAGGGCATAAAAAGCCCACTAACCCTAACCCTGGCAATCTAGCATAGAAGGTAGGTAATTTTAAATTTTAGTGAAGGCTTATGCCTATAATTTTTAAAGAAATTTCCTTTGTAAATTGCAAGGAGAGGGCAAAGAATAAAGTTTCTAATGTGTATCCCCCATGTTAGAAACTTAATCGACATTAGATCCCTAAATTATTTCTGGAAAAAATGAAAACTGAAAGGGGGAGAAAAATATAGCTAATGGCTACCTATTAAAAGTAATGTTTGACCCCAATATTCTGTCCTGTGTTAGCGAGACATACAGCTACAATTTCCTAACTAGTATCCTTGAAGAAAGAGACTTGTGTTCAAATCCTTAAGTAATTATGGACATTTTTAGCTAGTGAGACACTCCGTATCTGTTTAGCAGCCCGCTTCTCGATTTGGACAGTTTCATCCTACTTTGTCATAACATAGCATTGCTTTGAAACCCAACAGAATAATAATTGGGAAAATGATAATGTACAATGAATAAATAAAAGCTTTCCTGCCAAAATATGGTTTGTTAGAGATTTTTTGGTATGGGGCGGTATATAAGCAGAACACTTTTTGCTTTTTTTAAAAAAAGGCTTAAGGATTTAAAATGTTCACATAAGTTATATATAATGTGTGGAAGCAGATGGAATGCATCACTTTTCACAGAAAAGCACAATAAGGGGCAGCTCCCTCTTACGTATATTTTTCATCGCAAACACAGGTTTATCACCTCACAACCTATGAAGACCTTGACTTGCATCTCCGCATATTCGTCAGTCTGTTCCTCAGAACTATAAACATTAAGTATCTGAGTTGATGGGCAAGAAGAATGATAGCTCTCACTGTCTCTCTTTTTTGAGGTCTATCACTCTGAAATCTTGTACAACCTCATGCGCTCTCATGAAATATTAACATTTTCTTCATCTATTCCAATGCAGTGAAAGCCAATGATGCCTACAGACATCCAAACCTGAAATTGATGGTGATATGTTGATCTCAATAGGTAGAGGTGTGTGTGTGTGTGTGTGTGTGTGTGTGTGTGTTCTGTGTGAGAGCATCGGGATGCATATGTTCTGTTTAGTTTGACTCTTCTTCTACCTCATTGTGTGCATGTGTGCCAGCTTCTCTATCTGTTTCTTTTCCACTTAAGTCTCTCTTCACTGGTTTAAATATGTGAGCCCAACAACAGGTTATTTATCATGATGTTTGGTGATGGATGTTGTAGTGATGGCTTCCTATTCTGTCCTGACTGTAAAACTGAATTAGAAGCTACACCGTGGAAATGGACACAATGCACATTGAAATGGCAGCTGGTGGACTGCTGCTAGAGCCAGTGCTGAGCCTTTTGCTGCTCACAACTTGTGTTTCTTGTCATCCTCCTGCCACCACCCCCACCACACATGCTAAAGAAAAAGTAAAAAGTACCAGGCATTAGCACCAGCTGGTCCTGTTTTCTTTTAAACAAATATGCATTCTCTCCCCTGCAGGCCTGGGTTGCATATATCTTCATCTATGCAGAAAGAAAACCATTCTCCTCACATCAGTAAGTTAAGGGGGAAACACTAGACTTCTAGGATTTTATGTCCAACGCCCAAACAAACTTCCAGTGGTGGATTTCTCTGTACTTTCACACTACCTCGCAAACGTGCAGGCCTTCATGCTCACATAGAAGTTAGTGAAACCGAGGCTAAAATATCTCTGTCCGACTCCCGAAGTGACTAGTCTGTTGTTGTGGCGGAATAAATCAATACCTGTTTACAATTCAAAGAGGTTTAAAAATAAGAAATCCTTTTCCTATTATGTATGTTTCCTGACACCACAGATGCTGTTAATTGTTATGCACATTGCAGTCAGAGAAAGGAACTCACAAGGGGAGCACGGGTGTGAAACATATATAAGAAACATGGCATGCACACAAAAACAGCAGTCAGAGCACCACCCCCTCCTTTCCCCCTTCTTTGTGTAGACCTGTTTTGTTTGTGTTGAGGATTTTTTTAATATGTGCATTTTTCTCTCTTTTAAGATTGGGTACTCAAGTCCTTTCAAGCAAGATGCAGTAACAATACACAATTGAAATATACATTCTTTTTTTTTTTAACCGAGTCCAGTGCTGCTGCTGCTGTTAATGATGGGCTACTTTACTTTGGTATACTCTAAAGTGTTGCTACTTGATGTCTTGGCTCATAATAAAGTTTAAGCAAATATCCAGCTAATCAATGCATAATGCTACATGTGTTTACTTGTCTATCTAAGAGATTATCCGGAGGGATAATATACATCACCAGAAGATGATTAATTTATAACTATCCTGGATAAATGCAAAAAAATGTTTGCAACATAAATACAAGAAATTCCAAATTGCTATTCTACATGTTTCCAAGAAGGCAGCAGTTGAATATAATGACTCCCTTTTCTTAGATAACAGGGAAGTGGTTTACCTTGGCATTTGCTGCCAACAAGAGCTCACCTGAGCTTCAAGTGTCAGGACAGGCATGGTGGCAGTCTAGTGGAGTGAGGAAGGTTGGCTGCTCAAGACACCCCTTCCAGCCCTGACTGGCCAGCAGGCAGTGAGGCCCCCTGTTGTCCTAGTGTTGGCTGGTGGGATGTGTGTGGATTCCAGCAAAAGACTAAGGTGCAGGTGAAACCCCAAAAAGGTGGATTTTCTCCACAGTCTTGCAGCCCAACTTAGAAGCCAGAGGTTGCAGCCCCCCATCTCCTGCTTGGTGGCACCCACTACCCTTTCTTCTTTTCCCTCCCTCCCTCCCTCTATTAGAGAGATGGGAGGAGGTACTGGTTTTGGTTATTGCAGAAGTCGTAGTAGAAGGATTCAAGTGATTAAAGTGTACACATACACTCAATGTCAGAACTCTGTTGGCAGGTTGTGATATTGGGGTTGGATCTGGATAGCTTGGCGCAAAGACTGGAGCTTCTTCACCCATAATGGTTAAAGAACCTCCCAGTACAGGAAGTTTGGGGCAAGGTCATGATCTGGCACACCTCTGGGGCCCATCAGTCCAACCCCTACCCCTGGTGTATTAGAATTTTGGAGTGGCATATGCCCAGGTGGTTTGCAGAAAAAGGCTACTTCTGGTGGAAATTTCAGCAGCTGCTGAATAGTGGTATCAGGTGGCACTCAACCTCTTGATGTACCAGATGCAATCTGCCAACGCTGCCCAGGGACTCCTCCTGAAACCAATAAGGTGGTCACCTTTCCACCAAAGAATTGTATATATTGTATTCCTTTGTAGATGATAGAGCCCTGAGGCCTCCACTCAGTAATAAGCCAGCAAGACCACTATGTCTGAGAATCAAAAATTGATATTGGATATACATATAAATAATGATATAGGTATAAATATTTGTGAGATATCCATACAGGTATTGTATGCTATATTTAAGGCGGTATTGGGAAACTGTGG
>JAHTLZ010000330.1:32635416-32658949 GCA_023846285.1 Phrynocephalus versicolor
TCTTATCTCTGTCGATGATAACCCCGATATTCTAGTACTGGATATGGGTCTTAGCCATAACATTCAAATCATACAAGTTACCTGGCTGAACCGTTTAAAATTCTTTTTGATAAATGTGTAACCCCCCCGCCGCACAATTCAAGGTTACAAGGTAACACTACAATGACAGAACAGGATCTTGTCTTTTCCAAACTTCTTGAACAACAAATGAATCCCCGGATTATATTAGCAGGGGACTTGAATGCCAGAATGGGGGAAAACAACCTTTTAGTTGGAGACAAATTGGGTATTTCTTCTGAAGATCTGTGTTATCTACCAAACAGGAACTCCAAAGACTCAGGAATTAACAAATCTGGTCTTGCCCTTTTCAGCCTTATTTTTAAGTATCACTTATATATTTGTAATGGAGTTGACACAGACCCTTCTGCTGGATTTTGCACATTCATTGGCCCTATGGGCCAAAGTGTGATTGATTACATAATTGTCTCTCCAGCTGTACTTCCTTTCCTTGACAATTTCAAGGTTCTCTGCAGGCCCGAAAGTGATCATATACCAATTTCTCTCTCTCTCGCCTTACCACTCATAACAGAGCCAAATATCTTACCCCTTAAGGATAATCTGATAGTACAGGGAGTGAGAAAACTGTGCTGGTCTGCTACCTTACAAGAGCAGGTTAATTCTTTTCTGATGTCCCCAGAGATGTTAGCCATCAGAGAGCAAGCCCTCACCTCCCCCGATCCTGTAGCCATTTTTGAAAATATCACCCATCTAGTCAAACCTATGTTGACCACCTCCAAGCCTATCTCCACAGACCTTCATTCTCACCATGGTTGGTTCGATTCCCATTGTGCGGTTCAGAAATGTCTATTGGCAGGAGCAATCAGAAAACTATGGCTAGTTGATTCTCCAGAAAATTTTACCATTTACATCCAGCGCCGTAGAGAATATAAAAATCTGCTCCGCCAAAAAAAAAAAAAAAGGATGCACATTTCAGGAGGTCATGGCTAGAGTTAGGGCTGGCTGCCATGGATAAAAACACGGCTAAGTTCTGGTCCCTGGTGTCGAGAGGACTCAGACCCCACGCAGATCCCTTAGAAAACCAAATTACCTCTTCTCAATGGCAAACCCACTTTTCTGCTCTCTTTAGCCTTACTAGCGACAGAATCAACATCATGTCACCCCTACATTCAAACTTAGTCCATTTTTCCCAGTACCCTCCTTGGGAATCAGTCTCCCCTAAGGAAGTTAAAATTCTGATCGGCTCTTTGCCTAGTAATAAAGCGCCTGGTGAAGATATGCTCCCAGGAGAATTGTTTAAGTCTAACTCCTCTTGGTGGTGTGGAGTGTTTGCTAAAATGTTTACTTACATAAATCAATATGGGAAAATCCCCCCGAGTTGGGGCTCTAGTATAATTGTCCCTATTCACAAAAAAAGGCTCTAAGACTGACCCTAAAAATTTTAGGCCTGTAAGCCTCCTCAATATAGTTTCCAAACTTTATTCTAAGTATCTCCTGGACAAACTAGTACGTTGGGCAGTCACGAATTCGGTCATAGCTGAAGAACAGGCTGGTTTTCAAAAAGGAAAATTTGCAGTGGACCAATGCTTTGTACATTTCCATCTGATTCAGAAGTATGTTTGTCATGGTAGGAAGGAACTTTATGTGACCTTTGTAGATTTTAGTTCTGCCTTTGATCTGATAGATAGGGGCCGTTTGTGGCAAAAACTCTCTCTGTCAAACATAGATAGAAGACTTTTAGCTTTAATCCAGCAGCTACACTCCAATACTCATCTCAGGGTAAGACTGGGGGCAAACGGGCTCCTGTCAGAATCTATACCCACGGACAGAGGGGTCAGGCAAGGTTGTCTTCTGGCCCCTTTTCTGTTTAATTTCTATATTAATGATATTGTCCAAGAACTGAGTGGCCCAGTATTTTTCCCCCCTTCTATAGCAGACGCTAAGATCTCTGCCCTTCTTTATGCAGATGACATTGCAATTATTTCTACAGTGCAAGTCAGTATGTGAAGACTTGGTTAAGCTGGGTAACTTTTGTACTAGAGAACATTTGTCCATTAACTACTCTAAAACCAAAGTAGTTGTCTTTGGGAGGAAAAGAACTAGACATAGGTGGACACTTGACAACAAACCTATTGAGCAGCTAAAAAACTTTAGATATCTTGGTCTTTATTTTAATGCCCTTCTCTCCTGGAAACATCATCTGAAAGCAACAGTTTTGAAAGCCTCCCACTCCACTCAATCCCTTTTGAGATTCTATTCAACCCAAGGTGGTAAACTGGTTGCTCCTGCAGTCAAGGTGTTTGCAAGAAAGATAGTCCCCCAATTAACATACGGGGCTGAAATCTGGGGGTATACTAAAATACCACACCTCAAGGTGGTTCAAAATTCTTTTATTCGATCTCTCCTTGCTGTACCCCATGGCACACCCTCAGCATATGTAAGAGCTGAAGTAGGGCTAACTCCTATTGAAACACACATACACATTGCCTTGGCAATGTACTGGTTGAAGCTGGCTGCCATGAGCAACTCCCGCTTGCCAAAGAAATGCTATATAGAACAACTCATTTCATTTCATTTTCATTTATTTAATTATAGAACAACTCCAGCACCCCTTGCGGGAGTCCTGGGCAAAGCTTGTCAGACCCATATTACACCTTTATGGGATCAATACTGAATTTATCCCCTCTTTTGTCTCCCCCCAGTATCAAAAAATTGGTCAAAGACAAGATTTATTTATACTCCAAATGGAAGGAATTGGCTGTGGCTTCACTATCGCCATTCTCTCTTTATTATCCTTTGTTTAAAACATCCTTCGGGCTGGAAAGCTATTTTCACAATTTAACCTCTGCTCCCCTGAGGAAAGCTTTCACAGCCCTGCGTTTTCAGACCATGCCTTCTGCTTTTTTAGAGGGGAGACGTGACAACATCCCTGTTTCGGACAGACTTTACCCTTGTGGCTCAGGTGAAGCTGATGACGTGCTCCACTACTTGCTCATGTGCCCCCTTCATGACCAACCCAGAGGCAAATTCCTTGGTGGGATTATTGGTTCACTGGCCAACAGGCCCCCTGGAGCCCAACTTAGTATGCTACTTGTTGGTACAGACAGGTTTGTTACACAGCAAGTTGCAAAGTTTGTGCTGGCAGCTATGAAAATCCGGGTCAACCTCTAACTTTGGGAGGACTGTATTGCTCTGCAAGTGTCACACTTTTTTTTAAAAAAAAGTTTTAATTATATTTGTCGTAGATGTAACCTCATAAGTTTTTTTTCTCTGTTGTAAATCAAGATTGCGGTGACCAATGGTTTTTAGCAATAAACTATTACCTTACCTTACCTTACCAATGTGGCATATAAACTTAAAAATAAATAAATAAGTGATGAAATGTCAGACTGCAGATTGTGTGAGCTACAGCAATCAGAGGCAATAATGGTGAATTTTTGGAATAGCATTCCAGGTCCTTCTGCAGAACTGTGCTCTTTTCAACTCTATTTTAAACAAGATTTTGCTCTGGCTTCCAGAAGATTTTAGTGAACAGTTTAGTTGAAAACCACTGTTTTAAGTGCTACTTCTATTTGTGAAAAGCCAGAAAAATAAAATTACACTTCTAAGGAAAACTGTCTTTAAAATAAAGTTTTGCATGAGTACATGCAGAGCATGATTCTCATTAAACTTATGTCTAGGTAGACGTGCATATAATATCACACTGTTGGCTTTTGTTAAAGGCCCTGTGAACAGTTCTCTGGGAATAGTCTAGACACGGGACTAGGCATGGAAATAATACTTGCTAAATATCTCATTCTCCTCAATTTAGACTGTGTCAACATGACCAGGCCCCTTAAGGGGGGATTTTAAAGACTAGTAAGATTCCTTGGCTGCAGATGAATGTGAGACAGACTCTCCCTAACAAAGGTTTCTGTAGTTTAGATGGAATATCTCTGCTGTTCTTTTCCTTTGAGAAGAATGTCTTTCTTGCTCTTACTCTTGAAATCTTTCTCTTTCCTTCTTTCTCTCTCTCTCTCTCACACACACACAGACACACATACACAAAATAAGCCCAGAAGGACTATTGGATTGCTAAGCAAAGTGAAAGCAAGCAATCCAGTTTTTCAATGCCTTAAGCAAAGTAGTGGCCATGTTCCTTTTTTGTGATTTATGCAGTTCAAGCAATTACACAAATTCAGTATCTTTGCACAAATGGGCATTGCTTTAAACATTGCAATTTTTGCCAATATAAGAACTTTAACATTATTCTAAGAAGTATACTGCAATTCCTCAATCATCCACGTGACAATGGGACTAGGAATTAATCATTAATCTTTACTTCATTAGTAACACCAATCTATACTTTAATATGTCGGTTAATTTGGTTCGTGTCACATTTGTGGATCACTGATTTGAATTTGAGTCTCAGACAATGGATTAGATGTAAATGTCAAGATTTTGCAATAGAATTTGCATTTGTGTGTTAAAATTTAATAGTGGAAGCTGATTGAGTATGTCTGTGAAGAGTTTCAATGTAAAGGTCAATATGTAATTCAGCTGGGACAGAGTAATGAGGTGATGATGTGATGTGACATGATTGGGTAGAAGTCTATACATTAAGAAGGGGTTAGAAGTGGGACTTCACCTGATGTAGATCAGTTCACTCTGATGTATGTCAGGTCACCCTGCTCAACCTGTTGTAAGTCAAGTTATGTCTCTACGTATTCTTTGTATGTTATACTGTTATGCTGTCATGCTGGGTATTTATGTTGTTTACCAATGAGTGCCTAAACTCTTTAAGTTCAGGTTTATACTTTGCTGTGTTGAGTTGTTGTGTTCCTGTAACAATACTCTGTTTGCTCTTACGTACTCAGTAGTAAAGAGTCAAGAGCGTATATCACAACAGTAAGATTAATGATTTTTTAAAAATCTGAGCAATGATAGTACAGTGTGCATCCACATGTAATGACAACAGTTGGGCAAATAATCTCAAATGTCTTCTGTCATAAATACAAGACTATAGACTGTCATCATATGACTGGTGAAGAACAATCTCCCACAGATAGCCTAAAATATGATTGAAGTATCTACTTGAGTGGAAAACCAGTTATGTATGTTATTGTTAGTTGATATTAAGTCTTATTTATTTATTTATTTATTTATTTATTTATTTATTTATTTATTTATTTATTTATCTGGCTTATAGACTGCCCAATTTAGTGAAATCACAACTCACATAACATAAAACAAACCATACAACAAAATTTAAAAATAATCTGCCGAAGTACCCTCAGAACCCTAATCAAAGTATATTAACAAAGGAAAGAACAGAGGCAAAACCAGAGATGACCTCCGTCATTAATAACTAGAATCAAGTTACAGAACCACAACAGAATAAGCAAATACATTATATAATATACCCAAATGATAAGCATAAAATAATACCTTGCCATTAAATCGAAACACTTATTGTAGATTTATCTACATTCATTTTCACTGCGTATATATGCAATAACTTTCTTTGTGTTTGGTAGTTTCTTCCATTACAATAGGAGTTACACAAATAGATAGATGCCGACATAGATATAGATCAGGACTGTCCAACTTTGAACAGGCCGAGGTCTACTTTTTCTGGACGAAAGTGCCTGAGGGTTACTACACTAAAACCTCTGCTTCTGCATTTTATCTGTTCTGAGCATATGCTCATAAGTAAATAAATTTGTAAGTAGAGCAACGGTTTCTCATAGGAACACATTGAAAATCAATTAATTCTTTCTGGAGGAAAGAAATTTCAATGCATTCCTATGGTAAGGCTGACCATGCACGCAAAGGAGGTGGGCATGCCCATGACTCCGCCCCTTGCTGTCCCCTCCACTCCCCTTCCTCCGCTCTGCACCAACAACTCAATTGGTCACGAGACAGTGGCACGCTGATCATCTGGCCGGTAGGACAGTGCCATGGCCCTTGAACTGCCCCGCGCAGCTGAGACAGTGGGCTGGCAGACCCAGAGCTTTGCTGGGGCAGTATTTGTCCTTGGGGTGGGGGAGGTAGAGGTGGAGAACTTATCCCCTCACATTTTTTATTGATGGCTGGTGGGCTACTTTTGAACCCTTCAGGGGCTACTGGTATCCCCTGGTCTACCTGTTGGACAGACCTGATATAGATGATATAGATATAGATATAGATATAGATGATATAAGCACAGAGGTGGAGTGAAATGGATTTACTGATTCATTTGTTTAAACTGCTAGAGAAGCATATAAAATGAACATTTCAGGACCCAGAGGCCTAAAATTCTTTGCCATTCAGATCTTACCCAGTTTATCTTACTGTTAATATTCACCTTTATATTTTTAAGGAGATTCTTCATATAAGTCACTTTTGTGTATTGGCATGCATCTTCATTGCCTGAATAAGTAATACATAAACAGCTACCAGCTACAAATTGCTCTGCTGTTTCATGAATCTGGCACTTTCCAGGGCTAGCTGAAAGCTAGTTTCATGGTTTCATTCGAGACATATGCATAACTTGGCAAAAATTACGAGGGACCTGCAGAAGTCATCACAAACCTTTCAACTATAATGCCAAAAGCAGGCTTGACTTGCAATTGATCTGAAAAACAGATTGCATCTCATCTGAATTCTGATCCAGATTTCTTCATAGCCTGTCATATTGGATCTATTGCAACCCCAGACTAAAACCTATGCATCTATTCAGTCTCCAGAAGTATGTGCAATTTATGCTGAGCCCTTTCAATTTCTTCTCCTCATGCCTCCTAATGCTTTGTTTGGTTTCCTAATTGTTTTCACTATGAAGCTGATTGTTTTAATTTTGCATCCTCTAGATGCAACTGGAAAGGAATCACTCTCAGATCTCTTTCCAGTTGGCATTTGAATTCTGATTTCAGTCAATTTGGGAAGAACACAATGTTTTTTGTTATTAATCCAATACTGGCTGCTGCTTCTTTTTGGAAGATTCATTCTGTTGTGTTTCTTTTAACCTTGAATGTAAAATACTTAGTGTCTAGATGAGAAGGAGAAAAGGTGGAAGTGGTGGTTGTCATTCTCATCATCAACAAAAATGAGCAATTAATTAGGTTTTGCAAGACGAGACATTCTTTTTCTTGCATTGCTAGAGATCACAAGACCTGGACAAATGAGAACTATGCAATCAGGTGAAAGGCATGGACTAGATCAGTGGTGGCAAACCTTTGGCACTCCAAATGTTTTGGACCACAACTCCCACAATCCTTTGTCATTGGCAGTCTAGGTTCAGAGTTCTGGGAGTTGTCGTCCACAGCATCTGGAGTGCTGAAGGTTCACCACCACTGGACTAGATCATAGGAGGTGATGTCACTTTGCAAGCCTTGGCTGTCATCTGTCTGTACATGTTTAAAATTTAAAGAAAAGCTATAAAACATGCAAAACATGCAAAACACAGAAATTGTGGAGGGATTGTAGAGGAGAATAATGGAAGGGTTCACTATAAATCTGGTGTCTCTAGGTGCCTGTGGGTAGTTTCTTGGGTGGTCCTCTTTGGTGGTGCATAACTCAGATACAGTGGACCCTTGTACAACAAACGGTTTGCATAACATAAAATCTGTACAACAACAAAAATTCCGGAGATAGGGGAAATTTGCTTAAAAGAATTGTCTATGGGACGAATCCGTACAACATAAAATGGTCGTGATTAAGGGATTACAGTTTTCAATGCATTCCTATGGGAAATTTGTATAAAGGAAAATTTGTTTAACATAATTTTATTTGTAACGAATTAATTCCTTTATACAAGGTACCACTGTATCTGGAACCCAAACCTCCCTAAACTTACAGGGCATGGAGCAGAGAGATGCTTTCTTTCAAATTTGGTGTTTCTATTTTATTTTACTTTACTTTAGAATATTTTTACCCCACCTTTCTCCTTGGTAAAGGAGCCTGATACACTTCAAGGAAGGAGGAAAGGGTATTCAGTTAATAGTGGAAGAAACCACAACATCTCCTCCCCCAACTTCAAGCAACCCTATTTATGTTGCATGAGCCTGTATCAAAATGGCCAATGCAGTTGCACCTTAAGATACAGCAACTTTCATTTTCCCTCCAGATTGAGAAAGAGGGGATATTCACCACCAGCTCAAGGGGCAGAAATGGTATTCTGATATCTCAAAATAAAAATACTTAAGTTGTCTTTGAAGCCCTGTTAAGAGGGGAAGTGTCATTTTCTCCCCACAACAAGAGCAAATGATCTGGGAGTTACAACAAAGTTCATCAGATTTTTTAAAACATCTGTAGGGGAAATAAGCAAGTTGATTTCAATTTCTGTCCAAACAACAGTTCGCTTGAATTTGGTAACATTTTTTTTTACTATGTTCTTCATACTACTGCTATAAAGATTAAATTCCTTAATTTAAAAAGCAGTGATAGTGTATTTTATTTATTTATTTATTTATTTATTTATTTATTTATTTTATATTTGTACTTGTTAACCACCCGATTTTCCCTCAGGAACTCTGGGGGGTGTACAGCAAATAACAAATGCAACAACCCAAACTAAACCCCACATCATAAACAAAAGCAAATGAGAAGCTAAAAATGATAACACCACAAATAATGTGACAAGAAATATATACACAGTCCTCCCCAAATGTGAAAATGCAGCACTATTTGGTAGGAAGAAGGTGGAATCAGAAACAGTGTGAGGTCTAGCTTTCAAATGAACAACTCTAGGATGGATCTCCAGACTGCTCACATCCTGACTGTGGTTAAGCATCATTAAAATAAAGTCCTGCCTATGTGAAAGGCAGAAGCAGCAGTGGGAGGGAAGCTAACTGAAGACTCAGCAATAGATTCCATTCCCATAGATATGGAAATAGAAAGAAAACATGAGACAGGATGCTGTGGGCTACTCAGATGATTTAAGGCCAGTCAGTTCACAGGACTGTGGGTTCTGGTCTTCTAATAATATGCTCGTAGTATGTATGTTTATCAGGAAGTCCCCTTTGCCAAAAGCATGAACGGCCAATCTTCTGCTTGCCACATCATAATATTGTGAGTTTGACTGTGTGTTCTGCATGCAGTAAAACAGATGTGCCCTTTTAACAAAACAATGAAGTAAAACACAGCTTGTTATTCTCCAGAAACAAAAACGCTGGACTTTGGAAATGGCCATTTCTATGTTCGTGGCAGGCGGATCATTCTACAAAATCGAGCTGAGGCTTGGGGGACCATTTTAAATCTGCAGAAATGAAACTACTGCCACAAAGCTTCATATCTGTAAAGCTGACAGGGTGAAATCTTCTGCCTAAATGTCAAAAATGAAAGGTCAGGATTTAGACTAAGTATGACAGAACCATTTGCTTTATCTGGTCTCTAGTCTTGAATACCTGTGATTTCCTTTTTTCTCTCCTCACATGACCTGTCCCTCAATAAACTCCATGCTATACTTGCTGCAAAAAAGGTTTACTTAGGAAAGCTCCGCTTCCATACATGACCGCTACTGCTTGGATAATGGAGAATAAGTCTACTGCATATGGACTCTGATCAGAAATGTATAAGCTGCAGAGGAGGAACTCCAAGGAAGAAGATGGTTGTGCTCACAGAAAATGGAGCTGTATGAAAAGAACGGTTTATTTTATCACTTAAATCTTCCATCCAGTGTTTCAGACAAGTCAGAAAATCAAAGGACCAAAGAAATATTTTTCTTTTTACTTGAATGAACGTATCTACCCAATGTGTGTCAGCGGTGAAGAAGGCCAATTCCATGTTAGTTATTATCAAAAAGGGGGAATGAAAATAAAACAGCCAACATTATAACGCCATTGTACAAAATGATAGTAAGGCCACACCTGGAGTATTGTGTACAATTCTGATCACCACATTTCAATGAAGGCAGAGTGGAACTGAAAAGGGGGGAAAGTGACTAAAATGCTTCATTTTGTTTTGTTTTGTTTTGTTTCATTACATTTCTTTTCATTGTGTAAGCAACCGACAAAGCTGCATTCATTTTTTGTTTAGGGCCCAACCCTAGTTGTAACCCTTGCTAAATAATTTCTTCCGTGACCTTTCAAAGCAGGATATTAAAGTTATTGTGTATGTGTATGTATGAGAAAGAGACCTTCATGGGGGAATACAGAAGTCTATACTTTCTGAGAAGGGATGGTTGAACACAAATAAAAATAATTTTAATGCAAATGTGTGTGGGGGGGAGGGGGGTTCCACAGGCTACTTGACTATTTTAAAGCATATTTGAAAAATGTAAGGAACTAGTGGTATGTATCTGCATGCACAAAGAAGAGAATCCATCCCCTTGCTGAACTGACTTCCTCAATGACATAACTAGTGGTACCAAAACCAAAATATTAAACTGCATATTCCATCACAAATATGCACTGCAGATGGATTCCATCCATATTCAGAGGCTGTTGTTCATCCAGCTGCACTACATTACTTTATTGATTTTCATTAGCTCTTCCTTTTTGAGCAATGCAGCCATACAATATCAACGAATAAAAATATCACACAGAAAATCAAGAGGACACATGATTACTTTGAGTGGGATGTCCATTTGGCCACAGATCAGAATGTGCAGTAGCTACTGCAGTGCCACAGCAACTTGAGCATCAGCCACATTATTTATTTACCTTTCAGCTTACTGTCCAGAGTGAAGGGAGAGAGAAAGAAGGAGAGGAACTTTATAGCCTCAGTGGCATCATCAAATAGCCAATCATATCAACTGTACTGCACAGCATTATTACATTCATTGAATGATCCTTGATTGGCTGGTATGGTGTGGGGGAAGAGTAGTCATTATGGATCAAGAAAGAGTCTAACAATTCATCATTCTTATTTTCATTGGGAGTAGATTTGGGGTAAATAGGGATGGGCAGGAAATGAAAAACAAAATGGTGTTTTGTCATTTTGTTATGCAATGAAACAAAATGAAACAAAACAAAACAAGGAAGCAGCATTTTGTTATATACGAAATGAAATGGTCATTTTTCCATTGAAATGAACCATTTCATTCCAACATTTTCAGGCTCCTGCCAAGGTATCAATGGCTGCAGCCCTTTAATCCTGGCCCAGTCGGTACCAGGGGGTCCCCCGGTACTTACTGGGCCAGGTTTAAAGGGCTCCAGCCATTGACAACCCGGCAGGCTTTGAAGCCTTGTTAGGCTTAGCTGCACTTGACATGAGGCACAGAAAGAAATATCCCAGCTAGTCAAGTCTTGTGGTGCAATAGATAAACTGCAGTACTGCAGCCAAGATTCTGCTCACAACCTGAGTTCAATCTTGGTGAGGCTGAATAGTTAGTTAGCGTTGACTCAGCCTTCCATCTTTCCAAGGTTATAAAACTGACTGCCCAATTGACAGTATGTGGTGGCAATACCTGCATAATTAAATTGGAAACCACCCAGAAAGCACTTTACTTTGTGTGTTTTTTTTTTTAGTATTGCAACAGAATGGTTGTGTGGAGCGAGGCCTTCCTTGGCCTCAAAGTCATCTAGTATATACGTTTTTCACAAGTGAACCACTTTCAGATTTCTGTCTCTCAACCAGACACCCCAAATTGGAGAATTGTATGATTTTTAGTCCTAATTTCTTTTTTCTTTTTTCTTTTAAACACATCCTGTTCCTGACCAATGCTACACAATACAGTTGGAACATGGGCTGTGAAGAGTGTGAATCAAGTTAAACTCAAAAACATGAAATAAGCAACAACATTTTAATACTGTACTGCAGTATTTGTGTGAGTAAACTATGGTGGACTTGAATAAAGTATTTTTCAACAGATAAAAATGTTTTACTCTGGAAACAAACTCATAAATACCATTGTGGCTGTTACCATTGAGGTGATACAGGATGATATACTGTAAACTCTGATTTAATGACAACAATTCTGTTGCTTAGTGCTAACATACTTTGAATTAGAGGAGGCCCACTTGAATCAATGTAATTTACAGATGAGCTGAGTTTCCAAATCCCCTGCAATTCAATGGGTGATTTGCTAAGCAAAGCGACAGGAATTTAGCAAGAAATATCATCCATAAATCCGACCAACATAGGCATCATTAAGTCTATGATCCAAACACACAAGCTAAAGGAGAAATTGAACGCTTCTAGTCAACTGTTGAGAAAGAAATTTATCATACAGTAAGATCAGATGTCTGGAATTCAAACACAAGGAACAAAGCAGAACCAAGTGCTATTGTAGAATTTGGCCTAAGAGTCAGAGATGAAGCAGAACTATTTTGTGACGTGTTGGCATTTTGCACAGTCGAAAAGCATTAAAAAAGCATTAAAAAGTCAAAACTGTTTTACCATTTGTTTCTGTTCTTCTCATCATTCTATAGACTCAGAAGTGTCACATCTACACAGGCATAAATACCACTTGAACACATTGCCCAAATGAGCAAATGGACTTTTCTTTCCCTTGCAGAAAGACCATTTTAAAATGAATATTCGTCAAAATTGCTCAAGAAATGGGTAACTATTCAAGATACCCACTTTAGTTTTATACCAGTGCTTCAGCAAGCATACTAAAGGCTCTATATAAACCATCTCCAAAAGTCATATCCTCATGGTCAGCAGGCTATTTTTTTAAAATATATATATATGGTAACACCCACTTAACCAGGTTCCAGCGAGTTTCCAAGACCCAAGGCATAGGGTGAGTATTTTTTGCTCCGGTTTGAAATGCAGATTTTTACAAGCAGCAAGCACTAGCGGGGGCACAAGAAACCCAGTTTTTTTTCCTTTTTGTCCCTTTGTTATACTAATTTCTTTGTTGTTTTTCTTTTTCTAACCCTTTCATGTTGGTTTACCGGTTATGCGTGTCGGCAACATTCTATCTTGTTTTACCTCCTGACTGCTGTCTCTCCAATATTTTCTTATTTCTTTCCAAGAGACAGCCAGTCAAGTTGGGGTGGCTTGCTGCTCCACCACTGGAGCTCCCCATCTGAGTTGCTGCTTTCCAAAGAGCTTGTAAACTCCACGCTGCCAGAGCTCCCCCTCGGAGCTTTTCATTGCCACCCATGGAAAAATGTCCCAGAGCTTGGACAGCCAAGTGGACTGGGAATGGGGGAGGAAAAGAAACTTCCCCACCCCCCTCTTGAGTTTCCTGGCTCATTGGCACTGGTGGTGTTGTGGGGCAAGATGTCTCTGCAAAGCCCCCCCAGAGGCGTCTCTTGCCTGCCCACCCTTCCCAGTGGCAGCGGCTATGGCTGGCTGCTGGAAAACTTGCTTGCTTGCTCACTCCTCCTCCCTCTCTCTCCTCTGCCTCATGTTGACATATCTGCATGGCATTGCAGTCCCAAGCTTTATTTCATTGCCACCCCACCAGGGCTTGAGCTCCCATACCAACAGAGCTTCTAAGCTCCACGTCACCAGAGCTCCCTCCACCACCACCCCGGAGCTTCTAGATGCAGATTAAGGACGTGGGGACATATAACATGAGGTTACTTATACCATGTTCATGGGAATGCGAGAACCGCATTTTCAGTCATGTGACGACTTCAGAAAGAAACAGATTTTATTATTAGCCACCTCTTTCACCCATGTGATAGGGCCCAAAGATATTCTGGGGAATTTCCACTCTTTTTTCTCCCTTTTAAGGTATAATAAAATATGAATTAAAAGATGCCACTACAGAAATAAAGAGCCCTCTTGGGCTCACTGTCATTCACAAAATAACACCACATAAGGGAAAATACCAGATCCTGACTCCTTTCTTCACCATTTAACCACTTTTCACCCAAATACAAAATATCAGGTTTGGTGTTCAACAAGTGTTAATGATACAACTTCCATTATTCGAGGAACAGTGATTTCTGAGAATGAGTACTATTAGAGCCACAGCATAGAGGAATGGATTACATCCCAGCCACACACACACACACACACACACACAGTGGTATATATTCTGATGCCATCCATGGAAGTGCTATTCTGTTATCAGTTGTTTTATTTTTAAGGAATGAGAAAGGAAACTATGCACTTTACCTGCCATGTTTTTTTGCCCTGAAAAGTGACCCAGAAGCCCCTGCAAACCAGAAATCAGAGAATCAACTTTTAAATAAATGATTAAGTATCCAGGAAAATGGCAGCATCAAATTATACAGGACTTTAGTCATCCCTTCAAGATGTCTCAGAACTGACAACACAGTCATTAATCATACCATTCCTAAATTTTTCTAACGTCTGCCTTCCGATACGGTCATCTATTTGACTTCAGAAGGCAGATTTGGACTTTAGAAGCCAAAATGAATTTTGGTATGAATGAAATGGTGCTAAATTCAAAAGGGCCGATTTACATACTAATTTCTTTAAAATGATCATGTTTACTGTACGTAATGTGTTTAATGATTATTAAGCATGGCAACATTATTGGATAGACTTGGCTACTGAAGAAAGCATTTAAGAAGAAAGGATGAATGAACAATCAACAATTCCAGCTGCTCTTTGTGTTCAGTATCCCTAAGCAGATAAAGAAACAAAATTAAACCCAGCTCTTCAGGTGGGGATGAGGTACCATGCTGGTTCATTTTGACAGAACACAGCACTTTTCTATTTTTAGTGGCAAGTGTCTTTAAATGAATCATTAACATTGGAAAGCTGATGTGAATTGAGCTGAAAACCATACCAAAATATGCTTTAGGGCATATTTTTAAATTAAACAGATTATTTTCTCATCCTCATTTTCTCCAGTGGCTGGCAGTTATGGATGAAGTGATAAAGGCATTGTTGCTAAATTCTTTTTCTTTTTAAAATAAAACCTTGTCCAGTAAAGCGCCAATGTGAAACTCTGTAGCTGTGTTTTATGACTTTTTCCCTCTTTCCTGTCCCATGCCTTGTCTATGGTGCTGTTTCACAGCAAAGAGTGATGTTGATGAGATAATAGATCCCCTCAAGAATGGGGCACTATAATAATGCCCTCTCTGCCACAGTAGTCCTTTCTGATTTCATGGCTGTTGTATTATTGCATGTGAGTTCTCACCAGCCACTCTGTTAGGCTCACAGCATGTGGCTGCTCCTGTTGTCATTACTGTATGAAAAATCATCTTGTATATAAATGGGAGGAGCTTCAAAAGACCATTTTCCTGGCCACGTGAAATGTAGACTCATCAAGACGTGGTATATTCCGTTTTGTTTGAGTAAAACAAACAGATGCTTCTGTCTTCCTCTTGCCATTTTGCTTCAGGAAGCATCTCACCCATAGTTTCCTTTTGGGCACTACATGGATTTTCTTTTCTAAAACAACTACCGTAACCCTGAAGTGTCCGTTGAAACAAATAAACTAAGCATGCTATGTCAGTGCCAGCCACATCACTAGGGAGAAGCGACAGAGACGTTGAGAGGTTCACTTGAGGAATCATGAAAAGGAAGCAAATGCATAATTATTTAATGTATGACTATTGTGTCTACATACCCTGGGAGCAAAACTTCCAGCATGTTCTGCTTGGGATGCCAAAATAACACTTGGGTTCGGTAATAATATGGAATCTGACTGCAAATAGTAGGGGGTGGGCAGGAAAATATCCTGGGGGGGGTGCTCTTTATGGTATGATCTCTGGCTTTCATCCTCAGTACATCTACTGCAGAATGGCACATTCTTTGCCAGTGGTGATGTTCAGATAAAAGTGTCTTTGACATAGCATATATGCTTTTACTCACGACTGCTCCATTCTGTTAGTGGAGTGCTCAATTTTTATCCCCTCTTCCCTGCACTTATAAATTTTGTTCTTAAAATGGCAATGAACAACTATGGCACTCCAGATAATGTTGGATCATATACCCCATAACCTTGCACCACTGGCCCTGCAGTCTTTTATATTGCTGTTGTCATATTTGTATTATATTATTTTGGTTGCTTGTTAGCCGCTTAGAGTTCTGTAAGGAAGATAAGCGGGATATAAATATAACAATAAATAAATAAATAAATAAAAACAATTTGTTTTAAGGAAATTTCATCTTATAAAATGCAGTTTCCCATAGGAATGCATTGAGAATGGATTAATCTGTTCCAGAGACTCAAATAAAGACAAAAATAGAGAACAGAGAGAACTCCTAGTTCCCTGAGCTCCTTGCCCTCTGAAGATGCTGGTCACAGAGTCTGGTGAAACGTCAGGAAGAAAAACTTCCAGAAAACAGCCTAATAGCCCAAAAAAGTTACAACAGCTAACAAAAATAACCATTTTTGTCCCTTGGTACAGGTGGAACAGTTTTTTGTCTTGTGAAGCATGCCTATTCCTGATTGTTAATAAATAAATAAATAAATAAATAAATAAATAAATAAATAAATAAATGTGTGTTTGATCCATTTATGGTTAATCTTTTCATTTGACGGTTGCATTAGACAGGAAAGATGAATCATACTTTCCCCTTTCATTCTAATGGATAGTTTTCAACTGTCAAAATCCATTAACTGTCTGGACTTTGCTTCATGCCCACTGCATAAACTGAATAAAAATGTTTGTAAAGGTGTTCTACCCTCTTTTTTCTCCCCCTGCTTTTCCATTTGCATAAATGTAAGCCATACCCAAATGCATTATTCAGAAAACCATTCTACAGATGTCCATGAAATTAATGTTCAAGTTTACATGATGTCATTTAATAGTATACCCAAGCTCATTCTGGTCTTTTAAGCTCCAATATGATTACTTTTCTTATTTCCATTTGTTTTCACAATATTCAAGACATAGGATGATATGATCTTTTAGCTATTGGGCAAATATGTTTTGCAGTTTCTGGTTCCTCCAAGATGTAATCAACAGAATTAAACATAGATTATTGTCTGTTATAGTGCAATAGCCTCTATGTTTGTCTTACATGCCTCCAAGAGTCATACAGTAGATGGTGGTAGATGGTTTATTTGTTTGCTTTGATCCCACCCTTAATCTCAAAAAGTATGCAAAAAAGCAAAAATAAAACTAAAATGGAAATGGAAATGCTGAAACTAAAATCAGCAAAATCACACAATTTTAAAAGCAGCTTTAAGAATTAAAATATTGTATGTGTAGCATTATGTGTAACCAGATGTTTCTAATCCCATACCTCCACAGATAAGAGAAAAACACATCTTTAGGAAATACTGGCTGAAATCCTTTTGCTTAGTTTAAGAAAATTCATAACTTTCAGACAATTCTTAGCGGGCAAAGAAAGATATATGATTCTCAGATGTTATGAATTTTTCTTACACTAAGCAACAGGATTTCAGACCATGTAACTAGATGGCTGGATAGCTTGATGGTTAAGGCATCTGCCTGCAGAGCCAGAGCCAGTCAATTCTCCACTGTGCCCTCCTAGAGAAAGAGTTAGCTTCTATATCAGGCATGTCCAAACTTCAGCCCTCCAGATGTTTTGGACCACAACTTCCACAGTCCTTTGCCATTGGAAATACAGGCTAGGAATTCTGGGAGTTGTGATCCAAAATATCAGGAGGGCCAAAGTTTGGACATGCCTGTTCTATATTAATGGGCAAGCTGCACAACCCCAGGATGTCCCCAGAAGAAGGGGATGGCAAACTAATTCTGAGTATTGTCTTCCTAGAAAACCCAGGAAATGATCACTATCTCCGAACTGACTTGATGGCACAAACACACACAACAAGAACTTTATCAACGGCCGTGAAGTATTTTAAAATTATTATTTTTTTCCTTATCACACCGACCAGCTGGCCCATGGGCCGGGTCAGCACATTTATTTTTTAATTATTTTTTCTTTCTTATTGTGCCGACCAGTGGGCTGGGTAGGCACTTTTTTTTTCTTATCATACTGACCAGCTGGCCTGCGAACAAAATGGAAATTTCCATTTTGTTTCATTTCATTGTTCTTTGATGGGTGTGTTTGTTATTTGTTTCATTCTGTAACAAAATGAATAGCAAATAGCAAAATGAATTAAAAATTCATTTCATGCCCATCTCTATTAGACGCCGCCACTTTTAAGACCCCAAATTAAGAAAATTAATAAATCCTCTTTGAGGTCTCCTCTGTCCTGCCTCGCCTCACCCCATGGTGTTTCATTTACATTCTGTGTTCTAAAGGCTCCTCTCTGCTTTGCTTTTGCAAGGACTGGAGCTTTTGTTTTTTCAGGGAAATGCTTGGGAGCAACCCATTAAGGAGTTCATTTTCAGGCAAAATAGAAGGGTCCAATTCTATAAGGACAAAGCAGAGAGGAGGGCAATCAAGCGCTCCTAGAAAGAAAAGAAAACAAAATAGCAGGGGTTAGGAAATAGTATTTTCATTTATCCTCCACCCCACCTCTGCTGTTTCCCACCCCCTGCTGTTTTGTTTTCCTTTTTTTCCAGGAGCTCTTGATTGCCCTCCTCCCTGCTTTGTTCTTGTAGGAACGGACCCTTATTTTTTGCCTGACAATGAACTTCTTAATAGGTTGCTCCACCCCCCAAACATTTCCCTGCAAAAACAAAAGCTCCAGTCTTTGGAAAAACAAAGCAGAAAGGAGTCTTCAGAACATGGAAAGGAAGCAGCAAGGTCAGTTGGGCTTCCCCCACCCCACCCCGGAAAGGCTTACTTCCATGTATACAATGCCCCTTAATTTTTGTGCCATGAAAACAATAGTGTATGCATGAAATAATACGGTATTTCATTCACAAATCCATTTCTGAAAGAAATACGTTAACCCTTTTTTGTTATTTACTATTTCTGATAGTATGGCTTGCAGTTCTAAGCTGAGCATATCTTCAGTCGTAAGCACCATGTCTGAATGAGTAGATGTTTTCTTAGAGGCAAAAACTTGGTATGGTGAAGGCGTAATACAGTGATGGTGAACCTTTTAGGGACCGAGTGCCCAAACTGTGATTCAAAACCCACTCATTTTTCATCAAGTGCCAATACAGCAATTTAACCTGAATACAGGTGGCTGTGAAGGGGTAATGTCAGGTGCCCACAGAAAGGGCTCTGAGTGCCATCTTTGGCACCCATGCCATAGATTCACCTGGCGAATACAACTTCTTTGAATTTCTTTTCAGTTTCACTTCATTTTATGAATATATATCCATGACATTTCATTTGCCAATAATAAAGACTACCACCAGTTCCTCCTCTGGCTGATATTGGGACTTTGATTCCACACTGTGTCTCATATGAGTAGAATCTGCCTGTGTGGCCTTGGGAAAACTCAGCCCCCCCCTCCAGAAGCTGGGAATGGTCAGCCACTTTTCCAAGGTATTCTGTACCTGGAAAACTCTGAAAAGGGTTGCCATGATCCACAAGGTCTATTGCTGCTCTGCAGTTCTAAGATGGTGATGATAAAGATATAAATCAGAATTGACTTGATGGTACCTTATCATTATTTTAAACTCATTTCATCATAAAGCAGAAAAGAAAACCAAATTCCCTCCACGTGGGAATGTTGTACTTATAACTCAAAACATTTTTTTTAAAATACGTGTAATCGTAGCTATTGTTATTTTCCATTGAATGCAGATGATGGTATTTAGGATAAGAAAATGATGTCCTGTCAAAACTCATGGGTTGGGGCATGATCTCCCAGCTTAAACAGGAAATAGCTAATAACTTGTCACAAGGAAAGCAACAAGTATAGTGAGTAGACAGGTATATTGCACAAGTCATCTCAAGCTGTTTAGCCTGTCATCCTCTTTCTGCACTGTACCTGCTGCATTGCATTTACTATTGGCAGCAATGTGGCATAGTTTGTTTAGGTTCTGATTTGTAAAGGAGGGATAGTCCTCACTGTACTATTGTTTTCTTTCAGAAGAAAAGCACAGAATAATGGCATGATTGTTAAGAAAGTGGGAGGCAATCAATGTAGTGCTTCAAATTCTGAAAGAAGCAATCATCCTAATTTTGAGCAATTTGTACAATTCATGGTATTGTACAATTTTGAACAAAACAGGCAATTGTGTGAAAATAAATTGCCAATTTTATATGAAACACTGCTCCTGCCAGTGTGGAAAAAAATCTGTCCACCACTCCAGGAAATTCCTTGCTATCCTCACCAGCAAGCCAAAGAATGTTGTGGTTCCCTATCCTCCCATGGGACCAATGAGAACTTGCATCCCTATTCCTTGGCAAAGTGTACATAGGATCGTGTCCTTAACAATGCTTTTTAAAGGGCAGTTGTTTAGTGTTTTGCACACAAGATATTTTGCTTTCAATGGGATCGGTCCCACATCCCTTTAAAAGCAGTTTAAATTGCTAGATAAGCCGTGTCTAAAAATGCCATCCCCACAGCCACCAGGCTTTTTGAAAAAAAAGAAAAAGAAAACCCGGTAATGCCTCTTTAAGCGAGGGTTTTTTTACTTACCCGAGAGGTAGGGAATTTTTTGTCTCACTTTGATAATCCACCTTTTAAGGAAGCAGACACCGTGGGACCACACAGATGATCGGGGCTTCTTTTTCTTTTTTTCTCATAACACCAACCGGCTGTTCCTGGGGCCGATCGTCACTGTTATTTTAAATTTCTCGGCACCATTGGAGTAACAGGAAGCTTTATCGGGTCCTACAAGTTTTAATTTCCCCCAGCCAAGTGGTCCGTTTTTTAAAAAATGCTAGCACCACCTGCTGGCCAAGGGGGGGAGCGAACTGCACTTTAAAATAAAAAAAACCAGCTTTGGATGTGGGAAGTCCTGTCCCACATATTCAATCACGTGACAGGATGAAGAGGAAAAGACGGACCTTCAGAAAATCAGGATCAAACCCCAGGTGAGATAGCAGTAAATGTGTATGTTCTGCTTTGTGGTTTTGCCTCTCTTTTTGGACACACAAAAGCAAAACAAAACTTTTTGCCATCCCCCAAAACTAGTTTCTCTGTGGTTTTTCAGCCCTTCAGTGAAGTGACTTAACCGCTGCCTAATTTAGCCAATGTTTACTTCCAGTGAAAGAAAGTCTGTGTATTGGGGGGGGGGGGAGAGACAGCAAATGTTGTCTAAAAGGAATGTAGAAAAACATGAAATATCGAAACAATGAATGGCACCAGGGCAGTTGTGGATCTCTCCTGAACTCCCACTCCCGTTTCCCTCTGGTAACATTTAAAACAGCCTTAGAAACCTCAGCAGTTGGTTTGCATATGGAGCATTCCATTTCATATGCATTTGCTTCAGACATTGGGCTAAACAATGGTGCTTCTATTTTCTGCCCTGTTATTTTGTTTAATGTCTACCAGAGCTGTCACTTGATCAGCCTGTTGGCCTGAGCTCATACAGGCTTATATTCCAAAAAGCCTTTCACCTGCCACCCTCCTCACCTCTTTCCCAATGGTGAAAATAAATCAGTTTCATCTGCTAGTAGCTTGGTTTCTGGATTCTCTCTCTCTCTCTCCCCCTCTCTCCCTCCCTCCCTCCCACCCTCCTTCCTTTGTGGGCCTCTTTCCACAATGCCATATGGTAGCTGAGAGAAAGCTAGGGCAATGATCTGCATTTTCATCTCTTAACAAAGGATGCAGCCGTGTCAAAGAAGCTCATGAATGCATGAGACACAGTCATGTATAGAGAAGTGCCTCTAGCCCTGTCAAGGAGTTCTAAAAAGAAAGCTGATAGACCTGACATTGCTTCAGAGGAGAGAAAGGCAGCCATTCTCTCTCCCTGGCTCATCTCGCTCCCATCCATCTTTCCCCCCTCCCTCTTCCCTCTTTGGTTCCATGCCAAAATCCCATTAGCTCTATTAATGACATGTGGTCCGAAGGAAAAGCGTGTGGCAGAACAAGAAAGGCACAAGATCAACCATCTAATCTATTCGTTTCTGATATGTGTATCACGAGAGAGAAGCATTTCAAGAGGATCTCTGTCACAGCTCCACAAACTCTACAAGGAGGGAAAGAAAGCAACAAGAATTCTGTAAGGGGTTTTCAGTTGTCTTGGTCCATCCCCTCCATTCTTCATTCATAAAGCATGATGAAACACAATAATTATGAAAACTGGCAATGTTGTTGAGGGTTAAATTTGAACTACATCTTAGGACTTTACTTTCCCCCTCTTCCATTACTGACAGGTTTAAAGAGTACTGGTAAAAGGAATGTGCTTATCACTATTCAACTAGTTCTCATAAGATTTTTCTTATATTTAAAGAGCAATGAAATGCTTTGGTCCTATATCCTACAGTAGATGACCCATTATCCTTTTTATAGGGTTAATGAAGCATTTGTAGTGTTGTTAAAAAGAAGCTACTTTTCTGTCAGGACTGACTTCTGGAAAGGAAAGTTGCTGTGTTCTTCTTTTACTGATCCATAGTGGTGTATGTTCTTCTGTATGTCAACTTATTATTCTTGTGGGAAGCATGACAGTAGTGTTTATCTTACACAATTTAAATAAACCAATTTTAAACAACGTCCCACAACAATTAGAGAATTGAACCGAAATCCTGAGTCAATAGGCTTACTGCTGCCTCCATTAGTCTAATGTATATCATAATTTTTTTCTGTATATCAAATTAGACTTTTATCCAAAAGATTAAAGAACTTAAATGTCCTCCATTTATATTTCTAAAAAGAACTGGATAATTAAGATTCAGGTTTGTTTGTTTGTTTTTAAATAGTATCAGAAACTGACTTTTATTAAGGAAGCTTCTGCTTTATTGCATGCTATGGCACATTCTTTCAACATCTAAACATGTGCTTCCATCTAACCCCAAATAACTGAGGGGGAAAATGCTCTTGAAATCAAACAGTCGCAAGGGCAAAAACATAGCACTGAATCATTCTCTTGGAGACTGCTCTCAAAAGACAGACCAGGTTTGTTGGCAACCACTGATGAAAACTTTCAACTGTCAATTTGAGTTGAGCCACAACAGAACAATTCAGCTATTCAAGGATTCCCTTTCTCTTCATGAACATCTGTTTACATGGCCTATGTCCATTCTACAGGGTGTGGACATTTCATCAACTCTGCAGCACTGGAGGTTTAAGGCCCAATGTCTTTTGTTCTCTATGATCTTTAGCATTCATGTGACACACAAGTTTGGGGATTATTTAACCATGGCATTAGGTCTTACACAGAATGCCTTTTGAACTGTTTTTGAAGTTCAAGCTCTAGTCAGAACAACTGTGAACTGCCAAGAGAGTCTGCAACAAAACAAAAAAAGTGTCAGGCTGCTTGTCTTTTACTATCTAGTGCTCCTCTCAGACAGACCTAGTACTCTTTGTGCTTCTGACATTTCCAGTTGACTTTAATTTTTAAAGACTTTAGCACCTTTGAGAATGAAGCACATATTCAGCTTGATAGAATCCTTGCTTAAAGTGCACATTTCGTGCCATGTGCCTATGCTAAATTTCCAGTGATTAACACCCCACTTCCTTTACATTTTAGTTCCATTTCTAATGAATGCCAGTTTTCTTTTACTAAACAGATCAATGCTACAAACTTTTCAGTACTCACTCCCATGTGCTAAATATTCTAAATATTATTTTTCATAAGTAATAATGTGAAGGAAATGCATGCTTCCATTTTTAGACAACACTAAAATTGCCCCTTTAGTTGTCCTATACACATTTGTGGTTGTGGTTGTACAGTCGCGACTAGAGATGGGCACGACTTAGCGGTATTTCCGTTTCCGTTTCCGTTACTCG
>JAHTLZ010000330.1:32658989-32671522 GCA_023846285.1 Phrynocephalus versicolor
CCACCTTAGCCCATAGCCAGATGTACTTGCATTGCACTACACGCAAGTACGATTCCCTTCTTTGTGGGACATGGCAGGTGCGACCCAGTCTTCACGGTTCTCCTTGACGGAGGTTCGTACCAGTGAGTGGACTGGTCTCACTGCCTGCAAATGGTATGCATAACCATATGGTTGTGCATGCGATTTTGCAGCAGCAGCAGGTGAGGAGGGGAGACCCCCATGTTGAGGGGTCTCTTGGAGCCTGCTGCTGCTGTCCCTTCCTACTGGGTGAGGATAGGAGGCACCCACGGGTGCCTCCAGGAGCCCACTCTCCCTTTATAGCGGGCCGGCGGAGGCACCCACCCCACAGAGGTGCCTCCAGGAGCCCGCTACCCCCCCAAAAAAACCAGTATAACGACAACGAAAAAACGAAAAACGAAACGACTATTTTTTTTCGATTTTTCGCGAAAACGGAACCGAAACGAAACGGACCCTTGCCGAAAATGAAAACGAAAACGAAAACGAAGTTTTTTTCCTGAGTCGTGCCCATCTCTAGTCGCGACCGACTCCTCATGACCCCATGTCCATGGAGTTTTCTCGGCAGGAATACTGGAGTGGCTTGCCAGTTATTGTAACTTAATTATACATTTTGGGTTTACCTTTCATACTTTCAGGATGGGCAATTCTCCCCCCCCCTCATAATTAAAGTTAGAAGTCAGCTACAAGCATCATTGTGCCCTACTGATTTTTTAAAAATTTCTGCTGGTGGTTCTGTATTAAACATACTGTTGAGTCTCTTCACTGGTGTCAGTCCTCACAGTCCTTCAAACATATTTTTTTGAAATATGTTGAATTGAAACAAAGTCTCCTTCCACATATCTGTAACAAGACACAGCTCACCCCTGTAGTTTCTCCTTCATCTGCCCTTACTGTTGCATACAATGTTATGCTCCTTGCAAGGCCATCTGCTTGTCTTCCTTTTTTTGTTCTCTTTTCCAGTTCTCACGTACCTTTTTCCCCAAGCTACAAAGACAAAAGAAGACAAAAACCAAATGAGCTTTTTCAGTTTTTGGAAGACATTTCCACTGCATCTTTAAATCCCTTCTCAGCACACGTTCTCCTTTGGAAAGAGTTTCCTGAACCACTGTAGCCTCAAATGCTATGTTTCTGTAATCCGATAATGCTTCTCAATTTGATGCTGATCACATAGGCAGAATTGTTCTTATTCACTTTGCCATCATGGACTGGGATTCTTTTTTTTCTTGCGTAAGTCTATCTGTGCACTCAGATATACTTCTTACTCATAAATACATCATCTAAACATGCACATAATACAGCATTTCAAACTGCATTGGCCCTAACTTTGTCCTTCTTTTTATAAGAAAATACTGTATTCACTATTGGGTAAAAATGAGAACAATGAAGAAGCAAGGTCAGGACAGAAAAGCTTATGGTTCATTGACTAGTTGATACTGCAGCAACAGAATAGTTGAAGGAAGCAGTTTTTACAACTTATAATCATATCTGGCCTCTATAACTTTATGAAGACATAAAACCATTTCCTATATACAACTCTACATGCATATTCACACAATTCAAGCAGGAAAAACAGCAGTGTTGAAACAGTTGACAGTTGACTTTGCCCTTTTGCCTGCCATTTGGCCATGGGAGCCAAAACATTCACTTTCTGCATTTTCGGTTGTTCCTTAGCTGATTATGCTAAATAAAGATGTTGCTGCACTAATGGTGTTCAATATCATATATCCACCTACATGTGACCAGCTGTAGAGACCAACTCCTGCTGATTAAAGTCTGTTCCTGCACTCTTCTCTCATTGACGCTAGCCATTCATATTATTATGGTTGGTATGGGCAAATAATGTCTGAATTTCAGTCACTTGAAGAAGCTATCCATTGAGAAACATACAACTTTTTAATCGCCACTGTAAAACTGCATGAGAATAAAAAGGCTTCTCCATGGCTTTATGTTACAATTCCAAAGGTTCTTGGACACATTAGTGAGGTGGGAATTATCCATATCTAGAATGTAGAGATGGGCACAACCAGAAAAAATATGTTTCGAGTTGTCGTTTTTCGGGACGGGTCCGTTTCGGGTCGTTTCCGTTTGTCGCGAAATTTTTCAAAAATTTGTCATTTTGTTTTTTGTTTTTTCGTTTGTCGTTTCTACCCGCTTTTTGCGCGATTTTAAAGCATTTCTGGGGGCTGCCAGAGCTTTTTATGCCCTCTGTGGCTGCCAGACCTGCTCAGTCTGCAACCTGGGCATGCTATTGGTTGAAGTTTTCCAAGAATTTCCATGATCCCATCACATGGCTTGCCTCCATGTTGTGGCTGCTGGCTGGAGTGGCTGGCGACATCCATTTTCTCATCCTTATCGCGATGGGAGAAGACAAAACCAAACATTTTAAGGACCCCAACCCCCTGGTAGGTAATAATTTCAAATAATTCTCGCATTATCGCTGCATTTTAATGGATGTCCAGGGCATTTTAATACCCAAGAAATCAATATTAGGCTTCTGGGAGCCATTTTGGGTCAATGTCCCCAACTCCCCTTAAAGGAAAAAAAAATACAGCGATCTGAGAAAAGACATAAATGCAAGTTTTAAGGACCCCCCACCCCCTGGTAGGTATTATCAGACAGTATAAATAATTATCGCTGCATTTTTATGGATGTCCAGGGCATTTTTTAACATTTAAAAAACAGCTCATTTCATTGTGCGCCGCCAGTAACGGAAACGAAACTAACGACCACAATTTTCATGGGTCGTTTCGTTTCGTTCAATTTCCAGCTCAATTTTCGTTTGTCGTTTCATTACGTAACAGAAACGACAAACGAAAACGGAAATGAAAATTTCGCCAAGTCGTGCCCATGTCTACTAGAATGTGTTAGAGGAAATTCAGAGAGGGATGATTCAGAGCCTTCCACCTACCCAGAAGGAGCTATTGCTCTATAATGTTCTTCTGATCTAGTAGATCTACATAGGGGAATTTAACCCTATGCCAACTTTCATCCCTTTTTAAAAGTGTACCAGATAATTTAAACCAAACTAATGTAGAATTTTAAATATTCCATTTAAATTAAATTGTGTGATGTCAAGTCACACTTTTCAGCATTTTCTAGGTACTGTACTGAATACGGTACTTCGAAATACTGTACCATTTGCTTCTTCTGGGAGGCATTATGGAACTGTGCAGCTTCCCCAAGGCTACATAGACTGCCAGGTGGGGGATTGAACTCCCAGTCTTTGGTTCTGCAGCCAAATGCTTAAAACAACTGAGCTATGATTTTTATCTATGTTCAATATTTTTACTGTTTTCAGCTTGCATTTTTAAACATCTAAATAAGAGTATATAAATAAGAGTAAGTCTGTGAAGATTCTCAGTCATCCTGGTGAATTTATCTGAAAGTTGAGTCATGGCAACTGGACTTCTTTTTCTTGAGAGATTGAAATGTTTCGCTGCCCATCCAAACAGCTTTGTCAGTCTGAGGAAAGCTAGTTGTGAGGCCTCCATCTTAAAGTTCACTTTGACCTTATGTCATCCTGGTCTGAAATAGGCTCGTAAGATTAACAGTGGCCTGAAAAGACACAGGTGGACAATAGTCTCCATAGGCCACTAGCTGAACGATGGCCTAAGGTGCTGAAACCCATAAAGTATGGGTTATTATTAGATATGACCTTGGTGATGGAGGTGTGAAGTATTTTTGATTTGTCTGGGGATTGTTAAAATCACTGCCTGATAAGAAGCAGATAGACTGTGCCTCAGCCCCCTCTCCACCTCTGTTGAGAGAGGGGTTTTCAATGCTCACATGAAGCGCTTCCCTGACCCCTCCCTCAAACCACTTATCTTCTCTGTCTAACATCTGTACATCCTCAGCTTTGAATGATTGGCCTTTGTCCTTTAAGTGGAAGTATACTGCTGATTCTTGTCCTGTGCTGTTGCCCTTCCTATGTTGGGCCATCCTTCTGTTTAATGGCTGTTTAGTTTCTCCAATGTAGAGGTCTCCACACTCCTCACTGCATTGAACCACATATACTACATTGCTCCTTTTGTGTTTTAGTGTTGGGTCCTTTGGGTGGACAAGTCTCTGCCTTAGTGTGTTTGTGGGTTTGAAATAACCAGGGATGCGTTGTTTGCCAAAAATCCCTTTAAGCTTGTCAGACACTCCAGCCACGTAGAGACTGACCAGGTTACTGTATCGGCTCTGGGTCTCAGGCTGATCCATTGTTCTTCTGGGTCAGCACACTGCTTTGTTGAAGGCCCACTTTGAATATCCAAAGGCCTTAAGTGCTGTATTCAGGCTTGACTCCCACCATCCATTACAACACAAATTAGGAGTCATCAGGACCCTAAACCACAGAGCAGAGAGCATCCCCACCTCTACAGAAGCCAAGAAGAAGGAAGACAGTCACCATCTCTACTAACCATCTCTCCCTCCTCTTCTCCCCCCTCCCCTATCCACCCCCAACTCTGTATACTAGAGCCAATGAATATCTGGTATGAAATGTATACCCCCATCACATATTATATTGCACACCTCATTCTGCTGCTATAAGTCTGAAGAAGTGGACATGTCCAAGAAGCATTACTAAAATATGAAAGTTAGTCTTTACAATGCCACATGTTTTGTGTCTTTTGTTTTGTTTTGTTTTTCTTTGATTTTTGCCTGAAATTCTTGAAAAGACTAACACAGCTACCCTCTCTGAAACATTCAGTTCTGTATATAACCAGTATATATTAGAACCGAAGTATTCACCCATCTGGATTGCTCACAAGTCAATAGCTATTTCTTTTAGTGGTATGGTTAGGACTATGTTGTCTCCACCTGCCATGCAAAGGTTAAACATAAGACAGCTGACAAGAAGGAAAACACAAAAAGAACTGCCAGCTCTATTCTAGCATCTCTAACATGACTGAACATACAAATATTCAAGTCAAGACTCTCAGGAACTGAGGGTAGCTGATGACAGCACATCAGTGCAGTCCACCGTTAACATTTCAAATCAGACACTGTGCTGAGGCTTGTTGTATTCCCAGCCAAAAATCCCCCCCCACACACACACACAATAACCCAGGTGCCAGGAAAAGTTGATTTATTTCAATGTTTCCCTCAAGCCTCCTCCCAGTCAAAATCCAGAGTCACAAAGTGAAGCCTTACACACCACTTGCTTGCAACTTGTGTCACTTGTGGTACGGTATCATACCAGTTTGGTTCTGAATGTACAAGTTGTGTCAGCAGTAGCTTAGATTCCTGGCACACAAGATGACTCTCTTTATTCCCACTGCCTATCCCAGTTTTGGCCAGACCAGCCTACGTGACTCACAAGAATGTGACAATTTTCTCTTTAATTACTGGTTTGAACTCAGCAGTGGCTGGAGCTGTGACTATAGCCTTCTCTCGTTTCCCCCTTCATTTTGTTCTATTCTGATGCACTTACGTGCAAGTTCACTGTTGTTTTTCTGCATACTTGTATTGTTTTCCTTCTTTCTTCTTTCATGCTCGGCTTTTTTGAGGGTACGAAGATTGTCATTAAAATATTTTCTGCAGTACCTTCTGCATTGCAGTCCAGTGTTACTTCCAAGCCATGTTTTATTTAGTTGCACCCCCTCTAATTTACATACTGCTTAATCTAAAAACAAAGCAGACCCAAACATCCTATGTAAACAAAACTTGTCTGATATAGAAGAAATTCTATAAATCATGTATTCTAGCCCTAAACACCCTGACTCCACTGAGTGTGCAGACTTCCAAGCATATGGGTTTCTTCCAGCAATGAGAATGAACCAGCACAATGGTTCTATCTCTCAAAAAGAAGTCCAGAAGTCATGACTCAACTTCCAAGCAGCACAATGGTGGTTCATGTTGGTTCATGTTCATCAGTGTCTACAAACCATGAACCATGGTGATTTAAAAAAATGTTCATGGTTTGGTTGGTTCAGGCCCATCTCTAAATGAAGGGGATATTCTGTGTAGCTTAGTTACACAGCTACACAGAAAGCTTCCTTTCATGGGTTTCTAAATCCACACACTCCCTATCATGGGTCCCCAGCATTAACTGTACTTGTTCCAGGCCTCTTCCTCCCTTTGTGCTCCTGCTATTGTGCCATGCTGTACAGAGATGGGCATGAGCCTGTTTTGTAGTTTCATCCCTGTTGGTCAGTATGGCACCACAGGTGCTGCATGTTCCCTTCTTTCACTCCCATCCTGGCCAGCTTCCCCATTCACCAAGCAAAACACACTGCTCTTTCTCTCCTCTTTTCATTTTCATGCAATCCTGGAAGGAGTAGCTACTTCCCTCCTTCCTTCCACTCAGACAAGAAACCAGGGATGCACCTATCTTCTGTGTCTGATATGTGTACATCCTCGTCTTTGAATGAGTGTCATTTGTCCTTCAAATGAAGGTATGCTGCTGTTTCTGGTCCTGAGCTGTTTCCCCACCTGTGCTGGACCATCCTCCTGTTTAGTGACTGTTTAGAGCAGGCATATCCAAACTTCAGCCCTCCAGATGTTTTGGACCACAACTCCCACAGTCCTTTGCCATTGGTAATACAGGCTTGGAATTCTGGGAGTTGTGGTCCAAAACATCAGGAGGGCTGGAGTTTGGACATTCCTGGTTTAAAGCTTTGTGCAATCCTCACTGGTTTGGACCACACTGGTGGTTCGAGAGAGGAGTTCAAGTGTGTATTGATAATCCCTCTCTCAACAGGGGTGGGGGACTTAGGCACAATCTGTCTCCCATTTATCATGCAGTCCTTTCATTGGTCCCCAGACAAATCAAAAGCACTTCACACATCCACCAGCAAGGCCACTGCTAACAACCCATACTAAATGTGTGTTGGGAAGGATTGCAAACCTGCAACTTTCACACAAACCTGGCCATTGTCCATCCAATAAGCCTATTTAGACTAGGGTGGGGTGAAACCAAGGTGAGCTATGAACTGGAAGCCTCCCACCAACCTTCCTTAGACTGAAGAAGCTACTTGGATGAGTAGCGAAATGTTTTGATCCCACAAGAAATTAAGTCCAGTTTATATACCTTTTATATACCTTTATACTCACTGATGCAGAGAAAACAATGGAACATACTGTTTTAACAGCAACCTATATCTGAGACGTTGGTATCTTGCCATCAGTACAGCCAATATTTTCCCCTCCTTCCTCATTGTAGCAAACCAGCACCAGCAACTGCTTATGCTCTGCAGTGGGGAGGGTCTCCACTGAAGGAAGAACTTAAGTCAGCTGAGTTACTACCTCTTCATCCTGGCCAATATTCCTATCACACCGACACAGACACAGTTTTATAGTCGAATAAGCCACTCTCAAGGACAAAAACCTCCCCCCCCCAAATGTTTTTTCTTCTTTCTCTGAGCTAGATAGCACTGTGGCTGAGGCAGCCTCCTGTGAATCTAAGCAAGCAGAAAATGCATTGTCCAATAAGCAGTTCTGAGTTTTAAATTAAGAATGTGAAAGGTATTCATGCAGTTACTGAGCTTCATCCCCCTCCTTCTTCTTGGTGTTCTCTGCTGTGAGACTTCAGGTTTGTCCTGGGGAAGAGAATACTTTCTGTCAATGTGGCAGGATAGTGCAAAATAGCACCCCCCCACACACACACACATGGATTAGCAGGAGAGTGATATCTCAGTGGGAAGCAACATGAAAGAGGTTCCTTGCCTGCACACGCTAATAACTGCTGGAGAGGAACTATCTGAGGGAGAGTTAGTTGGGGCAAATCACAGGGGTTTTAAATTTTGGATTATAGAAACGTTTGTCCAATATATCCCCAACACCACCCTTTTCCGTTCTTAGCCATAATTTCATACCGCACGGTCAAAATTGAAAGTACGGCACCTCAGGTCTGTCTGGCTGTAGCAATTTTCCCTTTGCTGGTAACAGATTCATTTCTGTTAAAATTCTATTACTTGAAACTATTTCTCTCAAGGATTGTACAATTCTTCTGAAAACAGATCAGCAGCTTTCAGTATAATCTCACTTCGTGAGGTCCACTTCGAGTAAATCCTGCAACTAGATGTGACAAGAATAGAAATCCCTGTTCCATTTCCTCTGTGCCACCCAGTCAGGTTATAATGAAAGACATTTGAAAGTTTTTTTTTTACTCCAGGCCTAGTCTTAATCACCAGCTCTTAATGAAAGAATGCAGTTAACATTATAAACATTTTTTTCCCCATGTCAGCCTGTGATATTAAGCAGAAACAGCAGGCAAAGGGTTATTTCTTTAGATTGCTAACTAAGAAATAAAACTGGGGAGGGAAAAACAGCAGCATGACCATAAGGATCTTAGCAGTTTAATTAAAAAGAGCATTTTTAAAAAATAAGCTTTCACGCTCAGAGGAGGTTAAACCAGACATTGTCTTCATGGAATTTCAAAGCAAGATGGAAATCCACATTTTGCAGGGGGGGGGGGGGGAGAGAGCTCAGAAGTTACATTCATTCCATTCCACACTATGAGAAAGTTGTTGCTTTGCCTTTCTTTCTTTATCATAGTGTGGACTATTACATTCTTTGAACCTATCTTCAGATATGAAGTCTCAGAATTACCACCCATTCTTGATGGGTTTCAGCACCTTAGGCCATTGTTTACCTTAAGGCCATGGACACTAATGTCTCCCTAACGAACCTATTAAGGCTTTGTTCATCTTATGAGCCAATCAGACCAGGGGACAAGAGGTCAAGCTGACTATAAGGAGGTCTCTTGCACTAGCTACACTCAGACCGATGAAGCTGTTTGGATGAACAGCGAAACGTTTCTATCTCTCAAAAAAGAAGTCCAGTAGCCATGACTCAACTCCCAGATAAACTCACCTGGATGACTGAGAATCTCCACAGACGTAAAATTACCACCTTAAAAAAATAATTCTGTGACAGCCTCACTAAAACCAAGCCAACCAAGAAAAGCTCAATCCTAGTGAAAGCAAGCCTTCTGCAATGATTGATTATTAAAGGTACCCCTCCCTCAATCCTAAGATTCACAACAGACGTTGAGGGCAGGTGCCTTTGCCTCCCGCCCGGATGCCAGTGTGAAAGTTCATGCCGAGTAGAGTGGCCGTGAGGTGGGGAGCAGGCACCCTATATACAATGGGCACCATATAAAAGGAGGCTGCCTGCACCCAGCTCTGCCTCTTGCCTGCTGTACTTGCCCCCTCCCACCCACCCTATTGTCAGAGAAGATAAGAGTAGCTGGTCACTTCGGGGCCGGGTGGGAATTTTTGGCTGCCACACACATTGGCCTCTGAGTGGCAGCACATTTTCGCCCATCCCATCCTCTATGATGAGTGGTTGGGAGTTATTAATAATCCCCTTACTGGTCACAATTGTTGGGTAGCACAAGAGGTATCAGAATTCAGGTAAGCCCGTGATATGTGCCCCTATGGTGCAAGGCACCCATTTGTTCAAAATAAATCAGTAAGTAGTAGGAACTTTAGATCATATAATGGGCCATATGGGAATTTTTGCCTTGACCCACCAGATTGGCTGAGGGCAACCAATGTTTTTTTGCCTATCCCACACTGGCACAGGTTGCATGGCATTGGCCACGCTGGTGGGTAGCGTGGGGATCAGAAGCATCTGATGAGTTAACAAGTTATGCCCCTCCAACCCCATGGCTCTGCAGATACTATGATCATGGAGCAGGGGCTGAGAAGACCTTCATAACCCTACCGGGGCCAAGATCTGCCACATGATGGTGCCCCGCCATTAGGGGATGAATGGGTTAACTCTGGCCGGCCAAGGGGTTCCCACTCTGGGACAGAGCTCCCATGGGGCCGTGGAACTCACCCACCAAGATGATGCCATTGGGCGAGGTCTCCCTGGGACCTCAGAGCCAATGGTTCCCCACACTAGAGCAGGCCCCTCTTAGCAATAACTACAATATGCATTGTATTCAATAAAGTGTGGCCCAAGTTTCAACCCAATAAGGCATCTCACATACGGTTTCAGAGAGAAATGCTCTGCAAACTGTTAATTGAGATGGAGGGCACAGATCTTCACTCACTGGAGTGCTGTGACTGATGGTGACACAAGGGTCACTAATGACCCCACCACAGTGATGGCATGGCCATTTCAAATCTGTTGAATGGCTGTAATAAGAACCAGAGTTCAGCCTACAAACACAGCACTGAATTTATGAGTCTACTTTACACAAGGTTGGGATTGTACCCAAAAGTTGTGGAGCCAGCCAAATTGTTGACGGTTATAAAATATCCACAGATGTTCGACCAATTGGACTTGACAATGCAGTTTCTTTTAGTTCATGCTTTGGGCTGTAGTTTGCAAGCAGGCCTCACATTCACCGTTGAAAGATACACTGAAAAAGCACTTAAAGGAAAAAGAACAGGGAAAGAGCAGAGGGAGGGAGGGAAGCAAGGTGAAGCAGTACTACATAAAAGAGATATATTTCAGTTTGATTTTTGAAACTGACAGCAGGTGAAGCAGCTGCTACAATGGTTTGCATTCTCCAAAGGCATGACAAGTTAGTGTCAAAGCAGGGACCTTGGTTCACCACCTCTACACACATAATCAAACTACAATTTCACAGACTAAATATGTGCCTCACAAGGTACATATCTGAAGAGGCAAGTATTGGCCACTAGAGATGGGCACGAAACAAAAAAATGGTGTTTTGGTTTTTCATTTGTCGTTGAGAGGTCTGTTTCGGTTCGTTTCCGTTTGTCGTGAATTTTTTGAAAAAAATTGTTACAATTTTTCGTTTTTTCGTTTGTCGTTTCTACCCGCTTTTTGCGGGATTTTTAAAGTATTTCCGTGCGCAGGCATCCCCCAACGCCCCAGACCAGAGGGAAAACACTAAAAAAAATGGATGCTAGCAGAGACACAGTATAGACAAGGTACGCAGGGAGGCTGCAAAGGCAGCGGCGGGCGTTGCACAGGGTGCAAGGCAGCCGCAGAGTGACTGCACTGCGGGGCAAGGGAGGGTACTCACCAAGAGGTACACAGCATGCATGCACACAGGGAGGTTGCAGGACTGAAGCTAGAGTTGCAGAGACAGCAATCCCACCCTAACTCCCACCAGAGACTGCAAGGAGGACGGGGCTGCCAGAGCTTTTTATGCCCTCTGTAGTTGCCAGACCTGCCCGCCCAGTCTGCAACCTGGGCATGCTATTGGTTGAACATGATCCCATCACATGGCTTGCCTCCATTTTGTGGCTGGTGGCGACATCCATTTTAAAAGGAAAAGAAAAATACATCGCAATGGAAGAAGACAAAGACAAACGTTTTAAGGACCCCAATCCCCCTGGTAGGTATTATCAGACAATATAAATAATTATCGCTGCGTTTTTACGGATGTCCAGGGCGTTTTTTTAACATTTAAAACAGCTCATTTCATTGTGTGTCACCATTAACGGAAACGAAACGTAACGACCACAATTTTCATGGTTCTGTTCATTTCGTTTCATTTTCATCACAATTTTCATTTGTTGTTTCGTTACGTAACAGAAACGACAAACGGTAACGGAAATGAAAAAATGTTCATTCCGTGCCCATCTCTATTGGCCACTATAATGGAAAAAAGAAGGAAAAGATGCTATTCCGAGCTCATAAGATTCACATTTTACATAATTTACAGTTTTAACTTCACAAGGAATAACTGAATAATGAAACATTGTTCCTGGAGACAAGCTAAGAGGAGCACTGCAGCAAATGTTTTGGTGGATAGCTCAGTGGTTTAGGTATCTGATCGTGGAGCCAAAGGTCGGGAGTTCAATTCTTCACTTTGCCTCCTGTGAGTACAGCCAGTCTCTGTGGCCTTGGGCAAGCTCTACAGACCCAGGGCACCCCAAGAATAAGGGAAAGGTAAACCACCTCTGAGTATTCTCTACCTGGAAAACCCTGAAAAGGATATCCATAAGTCGGAATTCATTTGACAGCACACAATTGTTATTCTTATAGATTGTAATGAAGCAAAAGTCTCTATGAAGGGGGAAAGCATGATAATATGTGTTCATGAAATATATAACTTTGTCATCTATCAATGTATCTCTTTTGTGTCTATAAAAACAAGCAGCAAATTGATTTAAGGCTTGCTGTTATCTGGAAGTTTTCATCCAATACTGCTATCCCAGCAAAAACACTGCTTCACAGAACCACCCAGGTCAATTCAATTAGTCTCCTGGCAAGGGATTCATCTTCCCGATTCTGTAACACATGAAAAAAGAAAACCAATAACTGTAAATAAGATGGTGTATCTTAGATACCTGCCCTCAATAATTATAAAATTTAAGGTACCTTTTATGTCTTCCATGCTTTTGTTTACTTTAGAGGAAATTCAACCTCTGTTTGATCATAAGTAAGCCATGCCAAGAAAGCTCCGGAGTAGAGATGGGCACGACTTAGCGGTATTCCCGTTTCCGTTTCCGTTAGTCGGTTCCGTTACTCTACGGAAACGGTAACGGGAATTACTGCCCCAGACTTCGAGCTCGAACCGACGAACGAACAATTTTGGTCTGATTTGTCGTGCTCGTTACTTGCGTGACGTCACGCGATCGCGCAATGCCAAGCGGCAC
>JAHTLZ010000330.1:32671885-32689935 GCA_023846285.1 Phrynocephalus versicolor
ATTTTTTTACACCTGTGCATTCGCAATGATGGGCTCGCCCATGAGAGTGCAACATGCAAATTTTCCACCAATCGCAAGGCCACTTGGCCAGGTTGACCACAGAGACTTCTGGGATGTGCCAATCGGGCATAAACAGCCCACTAATCGTAGCCCGAACCTGAACCCTAAGCCTAAGCCTAACCCATACACCAGTACACTGTCCTTCTAAGTGGGTCAGAGAGGCACCCAGAGGTGCACCCCAATACTCACCCTAACCTCACCCGTCACTAGCCTAACCCTAGCTCTTGTGCACTGCTAACCCATCTTAATCCTAAGCCAGATCTACTTGCATTACACTACATACAAGTATGTGAAACGCAGCATGTGCAAAGAGTCTGCCAGTCCGTCACTTGTGGCTCTGGCTGACTCCTGCAGCTGCCTCCAGGAGCCCGCTACCCCCCCAAACCAGTACTAACGACAACGAAAAAACAAAAAAACGAACCGACTAATTTTTGCGAAGTTTCGCGAAAAACGGAAACGAAACAAATCGGACCCTAGCCAAAACCGAAACCGAAAACGAAGTTTTTTTTCTGAGTCGTGCCCATCTCTACTCCGGAGCATAATTCTGTCAATAAAGGCACTGAAAATTAAACTGGCTAGAAAATGAGATATGAGCCCTTGCCTTACCTCTTTCCTTTACTCCTGTTTCCAGTGCCCAATTTGTGCTCTGTCTTGGAGTCTGTTTGCATAAGGGTAAACAAAATGGATGTGTACATAGAAGTCCTGTTGACTCCTTCTGCAATCAGGGCCGGCTTGGTATTCATTCATTCATTCATTCATTCATTCATTCATTCATTCATTTTTCTATCATACCTAGAACAGACAATTCCAGCCCACTTCTATTTTTCAGAAGCCGATTAGCCTAGCAATTGACTCTGCAGCATCCGGTCAACAGACAGAACAGCAGCCAAAACGTCAACTGAAAGTAGTAGGCTAGCACCACACCTCTACCTCTTCTCAGTGATGTTTGCTTTTAACTATGAGACAGCTGTCTCGCTTTGTCCAGTAATAGGGCTGGCCCTATCCAGGATGCTGAATGGCATTCTGCAAAAAGGCCTGATGGAAGAGGGAAGTCTCCATTCTCTGTGACATTGAGATCCTTGCCCACTAACATCTGTTCTGTGGACATAGTAGCTTGTCAAATAGGACTTTCAAGAAGCTGGAGATTCACTGCAGCAATGACCTCATTACCACCACCGCCACCCATCTGTTTGTTTTTGCAAAGGTACAATTCCAATCACTAGTCCCTGGTGGACATGCCCACTTGGTCAGCATTTGGTTCTGTTTACATGCTCACCTCTGTCCCAAGATCTTGATCTAAGTCTCATTCGCTAGCTCCAGTTGTCTGATATCTCTTAATGAAGGTCATTTCTTCTTGACGGTTGCAAGAGCCCTTTGTGCAACTACTCTTCACACTCCCTAGCCAGCTGGGTGACATGTTCATGTTGCCAGGCTTGCCCCCATTTCATCTTCTGAGGCAGGATCAGCTTCTCTAGCTAAACTTCATGAGATGGTCTAGGCATCATTGCAAGGGATCAAAGAGGAAAGAGAATGGATCAGCCACCCTCATACCCTTTGCCTAGGAGGAAGCTGACCCAATCCCCAAACCAGGGATCCTGAAGCATCAGTGGCCAAATATCTCCCAGCACTCAAAATATGAAGTGGCTGCTCTTTCCACACCTCAGACCAAGCTTTCACAACTGCCTTCATCCTCAAATCTTGCCCATCCTCCTTTATCCCCGTATGTGGTACCAGCTGTGCTCTGTCCCCATGAAAGCTAATATTCCTCTTTCCCACCCTTTGCTTTAACCCATTGTCCCCCTCCTCTGGCAGTCCATCATCCAGGATCTCTGGAAGTCTGCAGGAGGTGCAATTTTGAGGCAGCTATGTTGGAATCCTATGCTGGTTTTAGTAGGTTTAGCTGGCAGGGTCATTTCTGGGCTGGGCTGACTGTCATTCAGTCCAGAAGTAACCAATCCTTCCTTTTCTGTTTCTAATTTTAAATGCAACCATACCTCTTTGTTTACATCATTTTTTTGTCTGCTGGGAAGCAAGCTGTGGATCTGCTGAGTCCTGTTCCTATAAGCAGTGATTTCCCCCTGCAGCATCCTGTTTTTATCTCAAACCTTTTTATTCTTTCTTTTACCAATATCTCAGAATAGGCTACTGAGACTGTAAGTGCCAGTGGATAGAACCCAAAAGAGATGGTCTCTCCCAGAGAGAGTTAAAGTTCATTATATTCTGTACATTCCCTGAACTTTTGCTGCACAGCTAGAGGTTTCTAACAAAAGATTCAAAACTCTGTACAAGGCTGCCCTGCCCAATACAATTGAAGCATCTTTTTTGCAGGCATAGTACAGGTAAGGCATAGACAATGATAAATAACAACCAAAGGAAAGTTTCCAAAAGAAAATAAAAATAGAAAATAGACTGCCAGAAACACTTCTCTTTTTCCCTTGTTATTGTCTGTGACAGACAGTGACAAGATAAGTGACTGGACTCAAAGTAGTGAAAGAGGGAGAGTTCCCTATGGGACAAGCTTTCCTTCCAAAACTTAACACTTGTTCCACAACCAGACAGGGCCATTGTTCATTGAAGCTGCAATCCTACATTCCATTACCTGGGAATAAAATTCACCCTCACCAAACATAAAAGGATTGGCTTCTGTATATATACGAGGATTGCTCTCTTTTAGTCTAATGTGAAGCTGCATTTTTCTAGTTAATACAATTTCTTTTCCTTTCATCATATTTCAGCAATTCCTGGCTTTTCCCATAAGTCTTGCTTCTGTGCTATCATACGCAGGGATTCCTCTCCCCTCCTCTCCTCTCTCCCTCCCACCCCACCACCCCACCCCCATTTTCTCTCCCTGCGTATGATGTGTGCTTGATGCTTTACTGTCTTCATCTCTAAATTTTGATTGCTGACTCTGGAATTCACAGAGGTCTGCTCCAACATCTGCTTAGCATAAATCACAACAGCCTGCTCAAACACCAGTATGAATATTATATGAAGCATAAGAGGCAGTAAAGCATGTAAACTACAAATCACTAAGAATCTGTCAATAATTTTGGTCTCCGGGATCCACAAAAGCACATTCTCAGAGCCAGCCTCTATCTACAGGCAGATTTACAAATGAAGATTTTGATAAGTACATATACTATGGTTTATCATTCGGGCTTGATCCACTTCTACAATTAGATTACCATTATCAAAATAGATGATATTTTGTGTGCAAAAACTTTAGAAATGTTGGGTTTGGTTGCTCTTAGGGATCTTTACAGACTTGCCCTAGTGCATAATGTAAGCCATATTATAAACTTAGCTTGTGCTTTTAATTTCGTTACACGGGGAAAAACTAAATCAGAGAAGCTTCTTGAGGCCAGTATGTGATGGCTGGATGCATCATGCTTTATTTTATTCAGTCTGTCATTTTTCACTGGTTAATTTGTTCCATCTCATCTCTGCACTGGGCTGTGATTTGATTTTTGTTTTAGTTTGGTTTTTAGGTAGTCTGGAAGGAAATGAGTATGTATTTTTCCATGCATTTTTCAAAATATCTATATGCCCTTTGTATGCATTATTATATTTTGTAACCAAGCATTACATTGACTACAGCATGCTTGGGTTGCTATTTTATATCCCAGATATGCATGTTTGTGTATGCAGTGTTTCACCCATACACATTCTGTGTGCAGGGAATGAGAATATCTAGCTTCCTTGATTCTCAACATTAAAGTTCCTGCAAAGCCATTCCCTCAGGCTCTGCTGTTCAGACATCAGGGCCACATTCCTTCACATAATACACAGCCTCTCAGTTGGGAGGGCAAGTGCTGTATGGGGGCCTTCATCTGGCATTTCCAGTCTCTGATTGCTCCCAGTTGAGCTGGTATGTAATGTCTGAAGCAACTCAGGTAGCACTTTTCAGAATTTCTCCCAGTGCTAGCTAAATCATTTTCCTCATGCAGAGAGAGGTGGAAAACCTGGGGGGGGGGTGTAGAGAAGAGTCTTGCATATTCTACAGCCAGTTCCTGAGTGTAGCAAAGTGCACCACAATATATTTGGCATGAGGGCACTACCTGAGTCATTTAGACATCCTTGAACTGATATCAGTGGCTAATCTATCCCATGGGAGTAAAATGGCTTCCCATCCATATTATCGGATAGGGCTATCTGCAAAGAGCTATTCAGGTTGCCCATTGGACATGACCGTTTTTGATGAAAGGGTCAATGAGCATGGCATGACCTCCATGAACTCCATTTCATGTGTAAAAGCCACCACAGCAGTTTTGTACAATGAAGGGCCAGCAAAGCTCTGATATGTGCTATCTTGGAACCTGTAGGAGATATTCTATCTTGTGTCCTTGACCTATGGTGGTCAAACTGAGGTGGGACTGAACATTAGGTAAAAAGAATGTTGACAACCTTGAGCGGGTGCAGAGGAGGGTGACCAGGATGGTTGAAGATCTGGAGGAAATGTCTTATGAGGAACGGCTTAGGGAACTGGGAATGTTTAGCCTTTCAAAAAGAAGGCTGAGGGGGGATATGATAGCTATGTTTAAATATTTGAAAGGATTGTCATTAGAGATGGGCACAACTTAGCAGAATTCCCGTTTCCGTTTCCGTTACTCGTTTCCGTTACGGAACGGAAACAGTAACGGGAATTACTCCGCCAGAACGCGAACTCGAACTGACTAAAGAATAATTGGGTCTGATTTGTCGTTGTCATTCCTGGCATCGCGGCGATCCCGCGATGCCAAGCAGCACAGAAAAAAAGTTTTTAAATGTTAAAAACAAAACCCGATTCCCGGCCCTAAAAAGCAGGCGAAAACTGTCTGAGGGCACCTACCAGGCCAGAAGGGTGTTTTATTTGGGGGGGGTTCCCCGCCCCCCTCTCCTTGGCTGGTGCTACTGCTGCGCTGCTGGTACCAGGCAGGGGGGGCATCGTCTTGTCTGCCTTTGCCATGCGGTGTGCGGGCGGGGGAATCCAAAATGGCGACTGCAATGTTTTTTTTGAAATCGTGGTCCAAAGACACACCAAAGCACCACAGAAACATGCGAAAATTAGCTATTTTAAATGCTTGAATTTTTACAGTAGCAGCAGTGGGTTTTTCTTGCAACAAAACGTCTCCGTTGATTTTATTTTATTTTATTTTATTTTTATTTTTTTACACCTGTGCACGCGCAATGATGGGCTGGCCATGGGATGGGACCATGCAAATTTTTGGAGCCATTCCACCAATCGCATGGCCAGGTTTTGCTGAGACTTCTGGGTGTGCCAGAGAGGGCATTAAAAGCTCACAAACCCAAACCCTAAACCCTAACCCTAACCCGAACCCGAACCCATATGCCAGTACACTGTGTTCTTAGTGGGCCAGAGGCACCCAGAGGTACAGCCCACTAACCCACCCTAACCTTAACCGTTACCCTAAGCCTAGCCCTTACCCCCTACCCCATGCTCTGGGAAGTCAAGTCGCGCTAAATCGCGGCGGTAACAACAAACAAAAAAATGAAAAACGAAATGACAAATTTTTGAAAAATTTCGTGAAAAACGGAAACGAGCCAAAACGGACCCGTCCCGAAAAACGACAACTCGAAAAAAAAATTCCAAGTCGTGCCCATCTCTAATTGTCATATTGAAGAGGGAACAGGTTTGTTTTCCATGGCTTCAGAGACTAGGACTCGGGGCAATGGTTTCAAACTACAGGAAGACAGATTCCATGTGAACATTAGGAAGAACTTTATGACAGTTAGATATGCTGCCACAAAGGGTGGTGGAGTCTCCTTCTTTGGAAGTTTTTAAGCAGAGGCTGGATGGCCATCTGTCGGAAATATTGTGATGGGGTTCCTGCATGGCAGGGGGTTGGACTAGATGGCCCTTGAGGTCTCTTCCAACTCTATTATTCTATGATTCTAGGTACCCATTCAGTATTTTAAACATCCTACTCTCTGTTTCCATAAAGGCAAAGCCATACCTTTGATTATTTATAAGACTAGCTGGTCTTAAGGTGCTTAACAAAGTAAGTTTCCAATATCATTCAGATAATCACAAGAACATAAAGGAGTCCTTTTTTGTTCTAGGGACAAATTTGTGTCCTAAGACCAAAAATTGATGTAAAGGCAGACTCTGTTTGCTTAAACTGTTCATCAGACGAAAATTACCTGCACTTGTTTTCTTCAAGACATGAAAGGAAGTGAGCAGGCTTTTCATTAACTCCACCTGGCTTGCAGATGTCATTTATAGCTTGGGCCGGAAATATGTGAAACCTGCCTTGTCTAAAGTCTGCTGTAAGAATATTCAGTCGCTTTTATAACTGGCTCAGAAAGCACTTGTAAAGGTTTGCAGTCCTCTTCTTCTGCTCCCATTCTTTCACTGTCAGAGCAGCCTGGAAGAATGACCCTTCCCTTTAGCTGTAGGTTCTCTAGAAATATAAAAAAGACAAGACAAAATATGAACTAATACTGAACACTTTATAAATGCACACAGAAGCTTAACTTTTAAAATTGACTTGAAAGGGGAAGATAAATAAAATAAAATAGAAGAGTGGCTCAGTCATGGTGAAGGAGCACTCTTGCCATTTCAGAAATGCAGAGGTCATACTTTACTATCCCTATAAATACAGTTCAGTCCAAGCATTATCCCAATGATTGCCAGCCTACTCTGAACTGATTTGTAGGTGGCATAAATGATCTGTTCTCCAGTTTCAGAATATACATATAGGTATTTATATGTTATCATGTAAGAAACCAGGGGACCCTCACAATGGGGAAATAAAACCAATGACCAGGAGAAATAAAGGACTATGGAGTCCAACCAGCTTTAGGCATCTATAGCAAGAAAAAATGGCTCTGATAATTTTAGGATACATTTCATAGCTCCTAGAAAGCCCTGGACAAAACTCAGAATTCTCTCCTTGCAAAATCAGAGCCACCAATTTCAGCTAAGGAACCCGTCAAATTCAGTGCAAAGTTAATTATGTCCTTCTTTTATTTGCTGCCATTATCTAGCACTGATATGCAGGAATAGGAATATTCTACATCTATTCTGCTCTGCAGGACTTGCTGCTTCTGCCTTTCATAAATGATAAGATGAGCACCTGAGAGTTTAATCTGTTTCGAGTTTGTTTGGGGCGAGGAGGGGAGTCCAGAAAAATGGGCCCAGGTTGTAGGTAAAAATCTGATGAATCAAATAGTATGGCAAGCCAGAGGCAAGGAAGAAAGTCCATGTTTGACAGCACTCCAGGGAGCAATGTGTGCCTGCAGCCACCATCCTTATTGCCCTTCCTTTAAGAGAAGCTTTTAGGTTTTCTTCAGCAGACATGACATAGACCTTTATTTCATGCCTCACAGTGCTGAAATGTCTAGGAAGCTTCCTACATGGAATCAATGAAGCCCTGTCCCTGAACAACCCATGGCACTGCTGATGGGGTTTGGAGGGGGAGGGGGCCCATGAGCTTCTCTCCCTGCATTTTCCCTGATGCACAATAGGACCAAGTGCATGCCCATCATCCACCTTCCCAGCTTCTTCTGCTTTCTCCTGGATTTTTGGTAGGGTAACAGCCCATCCAGAAGAATGTCTTCACCTGGAGGAAACCCTAGGAATAGCGGGAAGTGTGGACGAAGTTGATGTCCTAGCATTTTATCCACTTCACACAGTTAAAACTTTCCGCAATGTTTGCCCTAGATTTGTTCATCTCCCTTGTGTACCTTGCAACCCTGGCTATCCTAATTCTCAAGGTGGATGAATTTGATATTTAAGAAGACAGTGCCCCTTAACACTTGAGAAAGGAAATCATCCTTTTGTATAACTCTTCGGTTGTCCTTTGTTAAGGAGGGGACCATACAGGAGAGAATTTGAGAAGTGTTGTAAATTGTCATGAATCTACAAGATAAAGCATGGTACAGCTTTCAATAAACCAATAAACTTCTAATTTTCAAATATTAATGCAGCATTCACAACATAGTTCCATGCCTTTTTATTAAAATGTCATTTTCTCAATGCAGCTTTTCATACATTTTTTTTCCAATGGCTGATCTGCAGCATTCACTTCTCTAATTCATCTTTATATAGTCATCTAGCATTCATAGTCTTCCACTACAAGTTAGGAAAGTCTTGGTTGCCTGGTAACAAAATCCTCTCAGAGATTTGTTACAGACAAAGCTCTGATAGGAAAGCACTGAATATTTGGTCTCCATCCTTGCATAGGAGTTTAATATACAAATGTTCTTGGGTAGACTGAGAGAGTATTACCTGAAAAATTGTTTGCGTAAATCAGAACATTGTTCAGATTCCTTCAGAGGAATGCATGTATTCATTGAAAATCTGCTTTATTGAAAAAAAGCCAGCTTTTCTTTTATAATTAATTGTCCTAAGGATATTCTCTATGTGTGTTGGTGGTGTGTATGTGTTTATTTTAAAAGAAACTCTCTCTCTCTCTCTCTCTCTCTGCTTTGGACCTAATTCCTTAAACATCTGACTGTATATGTTTTGAATTCTCTGGTGTAAACGTTTTGTGGAGGGCAAATAGAGCCATCCATCCAAGCACACGTTTTACAGATTGGAGGACTACTGAATAATCAAGATAATCTTTTATGCCTTGCCAATATGTGTTTGCACATGTAAATAAGCAACAGTGGCTGTCAATGAGCACCCCAGAAGTGTATGAACACAGTCCTAAAGATAAGATTAAACAGACGCAAATGGCCAAACACAACACAACAAGCTCTCTTGTCAAATTATTAAATAACTAATTCATTAATCCATACAGCCAAGTTGAGAAGCTGGCTATTTGTGTGTGTAGTCACAGTGTGGTTAGGATAATTGAGACCAGCTGTAATACCATTTTGGTTTTGGAAGGCATCCAACATTACTTGCAGGCGACACTGCTAGACGGAGGTCGACTGCAGGGAGCAGTGCCAGTGGGCAGAGTTGAGTTCAAGCTGCCTCTCCACACAGGGTTTGTTTGAGACTATTCAAACTCTGTCCAGATTGCCTAACAATCATCAGCCAGCTGCAACAGCCCGGGTCCAGAATAGGCTGGTGCAAACAAATCATTGTCAATCCTTTAAATAATTATTCTTTCCTGAATAAACACAATCCTATGAAATGCTGTGTGCTTAGTCTTTGTGAATAATTCAGAAAAGAAAAGAAAAAGGTGGGTTGCATTATTAAAGGAAGGCTGGGATGATAGGCACAACAGTTCTAACTGTTTTACTGGTTTCAATCAACTGTTTTGTGTCTCCCCCTTTCATATTTGTAATTCAGACAGTATTTCCTGAGGATAAGTACTCCCACATTGTTTTTATCTTCCTTGCTTCTTTGTGGATGGAAAGATAGGACATCAGAGAAAGATATGTCACAACAACACACCCTAGCTTTCCCTTAAAATACAAAATGATTTGCATGTCTTGAATCAACAGTTTAGCACAAGACAAAATTTGTTTCATTGTTTATTTTACCCAATTAACCACCTTTGGTGGCCAGGAAAGCCAATGTGATTCTTGGTTGCATCAACAGAACCATAGTGTCTAGATCAAGGGAAGTGATAGTACCACTCTATTCTGCTCTGGTCAGACCCCACCTGGAGTACTGTGTCCAGTTCTGCGCGCCTCAATTTAAAAAGGATGTTGACAACCTCAAGTGGGTACAGAGGAGGGTGACCAGGATGGTTGAAGGTTTGGAAGAAATGTCATATGAGGAACAGCTTAGGGAATTGGGAATGTTTAGCCTTTCAAAAAGAAGGCTGAGGGGGATATTATAGCTATGTTTAAATATTTGAAAGGATGTCATATTGTAGAGGGGGCTGGCTTTGTTTTCCATGGCTTCAGAGACTAGGAATCTGGGCAATGGTTTCAAACTTCAGGAAAAGAGATTCCATTTGAACATTAGGAAAAACTTCCTGATGGTTAGAGCTGCTCAGCAGTGGAATATGCTGCCACAAAGGGTGGTGGAGTCTCCTTCTTTGCAGGTTTCTAAGTATTTCTGACAGGCCACCTGTAGAAATACTGTGATGGGGGTTCCTGCATGGCAGGGGATAGGACTGGATGGCCCTTGAGGTCTCTTCCACCTCTATGATTCTATGATTCAACAATGGGCGTAACACACCTTTATAATAAAACCTTCTAAAACGCTTAAACTTTTCCCCTGCTTTCCACAAACAGGACACATCTTGATGAGACCAGCCACTGCTGCCTCTTAGATACACTGGTGGAGGTAGGCTCAGCCTTGAGCAAACTGAGATTCATTCAGCATATTTACCACCACTTACTTGATTTCTAGCTTTACTATGTTCTTCCTCTCTTTATCATTTAGAAGTAGTTTTTTATTTGGGGTGAGAACAGAGCAGATGGAGTCACTCCCCCCCTTTTTTTAAGCTCCTGTTTCACCTCAGATAAATTTGGCAGAAGTAGCAAGGTCCCAAACCGTTTAGGACTTTATACATTAGAACCAATACCTGGCATAGAGGCAGATCAGTAATTAGTGTAGGTGGATGAGATTTGGGGTGATACAGTCAAATATACTCATACCAGCCATCAATCTGGCTCTGCTGAAGCTTCCACATCAGCTTCAAGTGAAGCCCCACCTAGAGTTGTCCATATATTCATTTTGTATTGGCTACCTTAGACTCAGCTTGCTGTCACATGAAGACACAATTATGCCAACTGCTTCTCAGCAGAACCCAGTAAACTATGTGTTGTCATTGTCAATGTTGTCAAAGCCTATTCACACAACAAAAATACTTTCAGCATAGTAGCACTACGTTTGCCTCAAAGAAAGACAAGCCTATCAATTTCCATTTATCACAGTGGTGTATTACTTTCATTCCTTCTTGAATATTGTAGCTATAATGGTGCTCAAATAACTGTCATTTTGAATAACAGATTTAGCATATCTTCCCTTTGGGGATTATGGCAATCATCATGCTGAATCTGATTGGCTTCCATTGACTTCTGAGAGTGGCAGAAAGGATCTGACCCCTTCCTTTCCTGAGCATTGGATAATAAATTCTGATCATGCAGGGTAGCAATATTTCTAGAGATTAAAAACAATGAAAAAGAACTGAATACCAAATTGCATAATCACTTTTCCTAGCACATACAAATTACAAATATGAGAGTGATTTTTGTTTTTAGATCCTTGAAGCTATTTTTAAATAAAATCGTTTGCAGATAAATTACGCCAAGCAGCATGCTGGGAAAAAAAAGTAAATACTTCATATCAATGCTATTTTGGTGCAGCAAATGTGCTTCTCTGTAAACCAGAATGAATTTATGAAGGCAAGAGTGAACTGTCTTTTTTCCACCAGCTTTACAGGGGCAACTCATTTGCCCATCCTCTCCTTCCAACCATCTTCAGGCATTTTTGTTGAAATAAGTCCTATATCTACAGGCAAAATCTTAATGTCCATTGATTCAGACCAAAGTGTTATGACAAGACTGCATGAATCTATTGTGAAAAGAGTGTGAATTAGTATCCTTAGGCATAAGGACAGTTTATCAAAAGAAATGTCAAATCTAAAATGCTTTGTTGTATGTTAACAGCCTTCTTCCCCAATGGTGACAACAAATCCATTTTCAGAATTCTTCACTATATGGCCACTACAGTAGAGTAGCCCTATTATGTGAATTTAGTTCCCCTGATTTAATTTATTGACTCAAGAAAAATTAAATTTCTAAATCTTAGAAGCGTCCTTTTTCTTTTTCTTTTTCTCCCCCCACCCCACCCGAGCCACATTGAGAATTTAGTTAATTTCTTTTATCCCTTCCTTACACAAGACTGTGGAAAAAAGACAGTGTGAAAGAACTTGTGGTAGTGATGTATGAGAGCATACCAAAGAAAGGATGTTTCAGAATGGGCCACCTTCCCAGTTGGGGTGGGGGGTGGAGCTGGGAAGTTCCAGGAAGAGGTGGTGCTTTCTCTGACTGAGGTTATTCTAAATGGAGATTAGAGTCACCCAACTATTAAAATAGGTTACAGGCAATACTTTTATAGGCATTATATCACCTGTAACCTATTTTTGCAATTGTGTTTTGTGATGGCCACGTGGCTCAACCCCCTTTTTGCTGTGATCCAGCTATTAAAGAGGTGGTAAGTGACTACTCTAACTTATCCAGGATTGTAATTCTAATTTTAACTCTTATTCCTGTTTATGGTCAATGAAATCTAGTATGAATATTACCGGAGCTCTTACTTCGTGTTTCCTTTATATTTAGTTATAATTGTGTGCTCAGCAGATAAACAGAATTCGGATAAGTTTAATTAGTTGGTCAATTTCTTACTGGCTAGGAGTAGGGATCTAGGTAATCACTCATCTTCTCATGGGAGAAAATATAAACATAGAGCTGTATATTAGAGCTGGAAAGAACCCCAAGAGTTACTGAGTGTAACTTCCTGACAAAACAGGAGACCCACAGCTACTCTGTGGTGCAATGGTTAAATGTCTGTACTGCAGGTAAAATTGTGCTCACAACCTGGGGTTCAATCCCAGATAGCAGGCTCAAGGTTGACTCAGCCTTCCATCCTTCTAAGGTCAGTAAAATGAGTACCCAGCTTGCTGGGGTGGGGGGCAATGTGTAGTCTACAGACTGTAATTAAAACCTGTAAACTGCCCAGAGACTACTTGAAGTGGTATGGGGCAGTATATAAGCAGACCACTTTGCTTTGCTTTACACATCCCTGCCAAGCAGTTATCCAGACTTCAGAAGCTTTCAGTGAAGGTGCTTTATATTGTCAAACAGCTTACGTTCAGGTAGTTCTTTCCAATGTTTAGTTGAAATCTCCATTCTTGCAATATGAATTCTTTGCTTTGGCTCCTTCCTTATACCATTTGCACTAGGCTGAGCACTGTGTCCTTCTTAGGAGAACACAGAGACAAAGGGGATGTTCAACAATTCTATGCTCTCTGTGCTAGCCTTTAATATCCCTCCAACCACCCTATGCTATAAACCTATTTCTTCCTTCAGGGCGAGCTGAACAAAACCCTCTCTTGGAGGTCTACTTGGGGACACATGTTCAATTTCATTCCTACCAGCTGCCATTCTTCTGCTCCTGCTGCCAGTGTGACCAAACAACGGGAAAACTATAAGTGCCCAGTACCAGTGTGGGATAGGCAAAAAATCCCCACTCTCATTGGCCAATTTAGAGTGCGGGTCAAAAATTCCTATCCGGCCCATGTAGGCAACCAGTTACACTACACTAGTACTTACAAGCGGTGGGTGCGTGGAGAACGCTGAAGGCAAAATGCGCTAGAAAAGGGAGGACCTCCCCTTTATAGGGCGCTCCTCCCCCTTCCTATCTGGACACGATCTCGCATCCTCTGCCTCCTCTCGCGCATTCACGCGGGAGGGCAAAAAGGCTCTGCAGGCCGGAGAATCCAGCCACGGAGCCGACATTTTCAAAATTGTTCGCTGATACTCATTGATGTTTATTCTTTGAAAAAATAACTCTTTATATTGTTCATTGCTATTAAAGTATTGGGTGTGATCTGCTCACCAGGTAAAACTATAAAGCTGACTGATTTATCTGAGGTTTGGACAGAAAATCCCAACCATACTGAAGAGAATGGTGCTTGAGACTGTACCCCCCACATGGCATTGCATCCTTACTCTGCATTCATCTCATGCGGCAAACCTGCCAGATATCTGCCATGAATTTATGGGACTTGTAATCTATAACTTTTCTTCACTGTCCAAGAAAGGGTGGTGCCAAGCCTGATGAAATGGAATTTTCTCTACAAAGCACTTGCAGTTCGTTTGGCTTTTAAAAAAAGATCCAATAAAGATATCACTCTTACATTTGTTTAAAGCATTTCTGTGACCTTTTGCTAACTCTTTTTTTTCCCTTCTTAAATCATGCTAAACTATCAGAATTCCCCACAGGTCTTACCCCAACAGGGTAAGGCTTGTTGCCAGTTCTTGCATTGTTTTTAAATATGACAATATTACTAGCACCATTACTCCCAATCTGGTCAGCAAAAGGGCAAGATCGCAAGGGCCATCCACACATGGAAAAGACGGAAGTCTGACATCTAAATATAGATTACTCACAAGATGTTAGTTTTAAAAAAATAATTATTTGTTCTTTATGATGTAAGCCTTCAAAACGACAAAAATGTGTCCAGGTACCTCTGTGGTACACCCACCATAGCCACTTAGAACAATCATCCTGCTAACATGAACAATTAAGATCCATTTCCTTTTAGCTCCATTCATCTCAGATGATAAATAGGAAATTAGCACAATTAAACACCAGAAATCCATAAAATGTCTTCTAAAATGAATTTCCTTTCACCACATCCCTTTCTGCAAGTGTAAATAATATGCAAAAGCCATTAAGTGTGGAAGGCAGCATTAAAATAATTTCAGGTTGCGCCATGCAGAAGAACAAACTTGTATTAAATTGCAGAACTGTGCTATCTAAAAGGATTGACAAGAATAAGAAAAATTAACTAACACAACTCAGAATTTTCATTATCATTACGTTTTGCAAATAGTAAAGTACAAACAAAATAAAATGTAGGCTCCTGCTGGGCTTGTCCCAGATTGGGGCCGCTTTGTCGCCCCGGGAGCCGTTATTCGGCGCGAAAGAGGGAGGCCACGTGACTCCCGGGGTGTGCGGGGATCTAAGCCCTTAAAAGGGCCGCTCGCACACCCATCCTCCTCTTTCGCGCCGAGCAGCACCCCGCCCCCCCCACCCTTAGTGGTTGTGAGAATGAGATTATCTGGTCGCTTTGGGGCCGAATGGGAATTTTTGACTGGTACCACTATTGGCTTCATGGTGCCAGTGTGTTTTCGCCCATTCCATTCTCATTGACCGTTAGGCAGGGTCTCCTGTGTGTCCTGGCGGGTAGTGCAACTAAAAAGGGGCCAGGAGTGTGACGTCAGAACTGTAAAGGCATCTTGAATAGGGCTCAGGGCAGCTGTACAATAGATAATAACATAGGAACAATTGATAGGTAAAACAACCCAGTAGGAAAGTAAATTAAACATCATAAAGGTTAGGAGTTCATACGGCTGCCCCAAGTAATACCCTGACCTAGTTTTGGTGGGGAGGGCTGCTTTCATGGAACAGCACCCCTGTACTGGGTCACATTATGGCGTCACAATAAATTAAAATAACATCTGAGAGCTGAAATATAAGTTGCACTACGGCAGGCCCATCCTTTTGGCTACAACTTTAGTGACAGTTATAGCAGTTAACAAAGTTATTCATAAAGTCATTAATGAAGTTATTAATAAAGTTGTGGCCCGATTTAAAACCCAACATTCCTGTGTGGTCTCATTATTTCGGGACTGGGGGAACAAAAATACATAAGTGCTTGCAGTAGTTTGGGAGCAGGGCATACAAATTTATCAAAATAAATGATTGCATATTGAAACTTTTTAAACAGACCCACTGTTTGTCCAATTGGACAGATTCCCCTCAAAGGCTGTTATTAAATGCACATATATGTTTTTTGTTAGATGAGTTCCTCTTTGAGAAGCAAGACATTTTGCTGTACACTGCAGTTGATTAGAGCTCAATACAGTTTGGATGTTTGCATACACAAACATCCAAAAATTTCTTTTCTTAGGTTCACTTGGGTTTTGCCAACTCTAGTCCATCACCTATGAAGTCACATCCATAGATCCTAGGTCTCCATGTGACCAGGGGCAAACAATTTCTGGGGGCATCAGCTGATGCATAAGTCTTTTGTTCCTTGAAATGAACAGAACATAAGCATGTATTCTCAAAGGCTTTCACAGCCGGGATCTGATAGTTGTTGTGAGTTTTTCAGGCTGTTCAGGCTGTTTTTCTTCCTCACATTTTGCCAGACTCTGTGGCTAGCATCTTCAGAGGGCAAGGAGCTCAGGGAACTAGGAGTTCTCTCTGTGCTCTACTATTCTTAATTTAACTGTCAGAATTCATCTAAGCGGGTTCAAGCATAGAATGATTTGACTTTGCTTACCATGGGGAACAAGACCACCATAATTATGGGAGTGCTGTTATGATCTAAGCTGATAGATAAGAATCAGACTCAAGGTACTACCTCAGGAAGAGAGCTTGTTTATCTTGTTTGCTAGCAGATATAGCTATCCAGTTAAGTTAGTTGAGTTGATTCATTACTTGTAATGTAAATTTCATTGGTGTTTCTAAATCCTCAAAACAACTGATGGAGGCTTTTTGATATAATTGGAAATAAAGTAGTGTCTCAAAAGTTGTTATGTGTTTTCTGTGCTTTCTTGACAGGGGCTGGATATGATGCTCCGTATAGACCCTTCCAGCTCTACAGTTCTAAGACTATGAAACTGAGACCCTAATAGCAACTTCAGCATAAGTGAAATATTTAAAGAATAGTTTTACTGGGACCATATAACCTGGGGAGTTTCCATGGCACAAGGAAATTGAATCCCGGCCTGAGTTCTAGTTCATTACTCTATCTACTATCTACAAAAGCAAAATGTGTTTTGCTTATATACCACCCCATACCACTTCAGGTAGTCCCTGAGCTGTTTACAGTTTTAATGACAGTATGCAGGCTACACATTGCCCCCCACCCCGGCAAGCTGGGTACTCCTTTTACCAACCTCGGAAGGATGGAAGGCTGAGTGAACCTTGAGCCTGCTACCTGGGATTGAACCCCAGGGAGCACAGTTTTAGTTGCAGTACAGGCGTTTACCAACTGCTCCATGAAACTGTATATCATATTTCAAATTACAATAATTATAATTCTGCTGGGCATTTACCTATGACCAAGAAGTACTGAAGACATTCCCACAACTAGCTCCTGATAACTGATGAAGTGCTGGATGTGTAATGAAGATGCAATCAAGCATGTGATTGACACACAACAAGCACCTGTCAAATAGCAAAGACAACTTAAACAATCCCTTTTGCATGTGCATATACTGTACTGTCATTAATCTACAGACAACAAACCAGAAGAAGACTAAAACTCAGAAGATATTAGAAAAGATCATGAAGTAGAAAGACATGCCACTGGAGACCAAGGCCATCCACATCCTGTATTCCCAATCACTATGAATAGGTGTGAAAGTTAGACAGTGAAGTTAGCGTGTGTGGGATTGATTTATTTGAAATATGGTGCTGAAGGAGAGCTTTGCAAATACTCTGGACTGCCAAAAAGAGGAACAGGTGGGTTTTAGAGCAAACGAAACCTGAACTACATCTGAAATGAGAAATGATTAAACTGAAGGTATCGTCTATTGGACACATCACGAGAAGGCAAGACTATTTTGAAAAAATAGTGTTGGGAAAGTTTGAAGACAGTAATTAATTAGTAATTAATAATCACAAGATCAAACTTTTTAGGTGGGCTGGAGTGTTTCACTCTCACTATGCAGGGCATCAATTGTCTGTAAAACATTGTTTTTACTATGTTAATTAAAACCACTGCAATCAATTTAAATGGCCACTCCACAAGGCCCCTGGTCCGACATGGGACCACTTTGTCCTCCCCGGCAGCCGTAGTCGGAGCAAAGACAGGCGCGCAGGTGGTCCCATGAGAGCGTGGAATGAGAAGCCTTCATAAGGGCTTCCCACGCTCTCCCCAGCCTCTCTTCCATCCGGAGGGCACCCCACCCACCCTCCCTTAGCTGGTCATGAGAATGAGATACTCTGGTTGCTTCGGGGCCAAATGGGAATTTTTGGCTGGCACCTGATTGGCCCTTGGTGCCAGCGCATTTTCACCCATTCCATTCTCAACATGTGGTAGGCAGGGCGTTCTGGCCACTTTAGGCAGGTAGTGCAAGACATTTCCATCCCGGGATATCATGTGCAAGGTTCCCTTGATAAGGGAACCAGGTGGTCATGCAATAAATTGCCAAAATAGGAGGGCGGCCGCAGGCTATTAACCAGAAACTGGCCAGAAGTGGCAGGGCATGCACAGCTGCCTGGAGTTACAAGTCCAACCTAGAGGAGTGCCATGCTCTACTCAGGGCACTCTCATAGAGAAGCACATGCCATCATAAAATTAAACCCCAAATAGAACTAAAACCTAACTTGCACTATG
>JAHTLZ010000330.1:32690935-32702811 GCA_023846285.1 Phrynocephalus versicolor
CATAGTGCAAGTTAGGTTTTAGTTCTATTTGGGGTTTAATTTTATGACGGCATGTGCTTCTCTATGAGAGTGCCCTGAGTAGAGCATGGCACTCCTCTAGGTTGGACTTGTAACTCCAGGCAGCTGTGCATGCCCTGTCACTTCTGGCCAGTTTCTGGTTAATAGCCTGCGGCCGCCCTCCTATTTTGGCAATTTATTGCATGACCACCTGGTTCCCTTGTCAAGGGAACCTTGCACATGATATCCCGGGATGGAAATGTCTTGCACTACCTGCCTAAAGTGGCCAGAATGCCCTGCCTACCACATGTTGAGAATGGAATGGGTGAAAATGCGCTGGCACCAAGAGCCAATCAGGTGCCAGCCAAAAATTCCCATTCAGCCCCGAAGCAACCAGAGTATCTCATTCTCATGACCAGCTAATGGAGGGTGGGTGGGGTGCCCTCCGGATGGAAGAGAGGCCAGGGAGAGTGTGGGAAGCCCTTATGAAGGCTTCTCATTCCACGCTCTCATGGGACCACCTGCGCGCCTGTCTTTGCTCCGACTACGGCTGCCGGGGAGGACAAAGTGGTCCCATGTCGGACCAGGGGCCTCGTGGAGTGGCCACTTAAATTGATTGCAGTGGTTTTAATTAACATAGTAAAAACAATGTTTTACAGAGTCCATGAGACAATTGATGCCCTGCATAGTGAGAGTGAAACACTCCAGCCCACCTAAAAAGTTTGATCTTGGGGCACCTACCGGAGGGGGGGGGTTCTTGTCTGGGGTGGGGGTCCCGGCCTCCCCCCCTCCGTCCTGGGATGCTCTGGTGGTGGGACTCGCCCACCGCAAAAAGCCCAGTCTCGCCGCCGGCCGCCAAAGCGCAAGCAAGTGGCACGGGCGACACAGGAAAAAACTTTTTTAAACTCTCCCGGGTCTCCCCCCACCCATTCCCGGGCCAAAAAGCAGGCAGAAAAATGCCTGCTTGACTAAGGGCGCAGGGCACCTACCGGAGGGATTGTTTCTGGAGTGGTGGTCCCGCCTTCCCCCCATCCTGGGCAGCCGGACTTGAGTTGCCATGCCATGCGGTGCGGGCGGGGGATCCAAAATGGGGCGGCGAACGCAATATTGTTTTTGAAATCGTGGTCCAAAAACACACAAGCACAACAGAAACACGTGGAAATTTATAAACTGCCAGATTTTTCACAGTAGCAGTGGGTTTTTTCTTGCAACAAAATGTCTCTCCTCTCCTCCTCTGTCCTCCATTGATTTTATTTTATTTTATTTTATTTACACCTGCGCAGTGCGCAATGATAGGCTGGCCCAGTGGCCTGGCCAGCCATGTGGGAGGGGACGACCATGCAAATTTTTGGAGCCATCTCACCAATCGCATGGCCACTTGGCCACTGAGACTTCTGGGATGTGCCAAAAAGCCCCCTAAAACCTGCCCTAGCCCCCTAGCCCCCTAACCCTAATCCTTGACTCCTTACCCATACGTCACAGACTGTCTTCTTAGTGGGTCAGAGAGGCACCCAGAGGTGCAACCCAATAGCCCACCGTAACCTTACCCGTCATTAGCCTAACCCTAGCCCTTGGACTAAACCCACCTTAGCCCATAGCCAGATCTATTTGCATTGCACTACACACGCAAGTACGATTCCCTTCTTTGTGGGACATGGCAGGTGCGACACGCTCGTACCAGGGGATCAGGTACTTGAGCGGGTCTCTGCCTGCAAATGGTATGCATAGCCATATGGTTATGCATGCCATTTTGCAGCAGCAGCAGGTGAGGAGGGGAGACCCCCATGTTGAGGGGTCTCTTGGAGCCTGTTGCTGCTGTCCCTTCCTAGTGGGTGAGGATAGGAAGCACCCACGGGTGCCTCGAGGAGCCCACTTTCCCTTTATAGTGGGCCAGAGGAGGCACCCACCCCACAGAGGTGCCTCCAGGAGCCCGCTACCCCCCCCCAAAAAAAACCAGTATAACGATAACGAAAAAACAAAAAAAACAAACCGACTAATTTTTGCGAAGTTTCGCGAAAAACGGAAACGAGCCGACACGGGCTGCCTCCGACACACGACAACTCAAAAACGTCATTTTCCTGAGTCGTGCCCATCTCTACTTGTCATGTCTACCCTACTTATTTCTAATCTGCTTCTTGAGAAACAACAAAATGTGCTTTGGTTTTATGCCTTGGGATCACCATATTCTCAGAGATTGGGGATGGATGCACACATATTAGACAAAGAAGAGAGGTGGTTTGAGAGAGGATTATGGAAGCCATTCATGTGAGCATCGAAACCCCCTCCCTCAACAGAGGTGGCGGCCTGAGGCATAATCTATCTGCTACTTATCAGGGTGTGCTTTCCAAAGTACCCAGACAAATCAAAAAGCCTTCACCACCAAGGCCATAGCTAATGACCCATTCTTGATAGGTTTCAGCACCTTAGGCCATTGTTCACCTTAAGGGTATGGCTACTATTGTCTCCCTAACGAGCCTATTCAGACCATTGTTCATCTTATGAGCCTAATTCAGATCAGGGTGACAAGAGGTCAAAGCTGGCTGACTATAAAATGGAGGACTCGCACTAGATGAATTCAGACTGATGAAGCTGTTTGGATGAGCAGCGAAACGTTTCTATCTCTCAAAAAGACGTCCAGTAGCCACAACTCAAATTCCAGATAGAAGTTTCAATCTTTTTTTTTCCCCCATTCCTCTAGTTCCTCTGCTGCTATAGGCTGCACATCACTGAGGCTTTTCTGTGCATGTGAGCAACTTTAATAATTGCATTATGGTGCATTCAAAATAAACTCTGAGGTACCTTGGCCAAAAATATTTTCTCCTTTCTGCACTTGTGCTAGTCATTTAGGGGCATGGCCACATGGAATGTGCTGGATTGACACTAACATCTATATACTGTAATTTGACACCTAAGTGGCTATTTGCTATACACAGGATAAAACTTTAATAGTTCTGGGAATGTGTGTTTCAGTTGCCAACATGTCACATAGCTCTTTTCCCCTCTTACCTTTCCCTGACATTATCACCCCTGTTGTACCGACACCTTTTGCTGGTATTCAGATTCCTTCCTTCTTTTTTTAACGTTTACTGATAATGTTTATTTATAGTAATAAACATGGAGAAAACTATATAGTACATATTTTACAAATTGTGTTGAATTTGTAGTCCTTACTCACAAAAGCAGATGGCCAAAAAAAAGGGATTTGGGTTCACTAAGGGGATAGCGAATCCCATGACATTTTAGGAAGACTGCCAAGGTATCTCATATAGCTAACAAGCTTGTGTGTGTGTGTGCGTGTGTGTGTGTGTGTGTGTGTGTGTGTGTGTGAGAGAGAGAGAGAGAGAGAGAGTGAATGAGTGAGAGAGAGTGTTTTTTGGGGGGGTCCCTCACAATTCCCTTCATCTGTGTAGCAATTGAAGGCTGAAGAGGGCTAAAGGTGGACAATAGATACAAGTTTGGGCTCAGGGTTCAGTTGACAGGCTACTTCACAGAAAGGTATTTCAGAAATGTCACCTGCTTAGAATCAAACTAGAACTGGTGTTTTGTCCAAAATTTCTCTAATAGCAAGCAATGTTTTAAAATTTAAGTAGCAATATCAGAACTCACAGGCAAAATGTCATCAAATGAATTCCAAATGACAAAACAATTTTTGATTGGCCCAGAAGACCATGTTGTTGTTGTTGTTGTTGTTGTTGTTGTTGTTGTTGTTGTTGTTGTTGTTGTTGTTGTTGTTGTTGTTGTTGTTGTTGTTGTTGTTGTTGTTACAGTAATGACCAACTCTTCGTGACTCTATGTCCATGGAGTTTTCTCAGCAGGAAAACTGGGGTAGCTTGCCAGTTCTTACTCCAGGTGCCTACAGCACCTGGTATTCCCTGGTGGTCACCCATCCAAGTACTAGCCAGGCACGATCCTGCTTAGCTTCCTAGATCAGGTGAGATCGGATGTGTTCAGGGCATCTAGGCAGCTCACAGAAGACCATATGCCATAGATTAAACATTTCTCTTGTATAGATTGCATCAGAAAACAATCATTTACAATATGTTTTCAACATCCATTCTCTAAATAGGCATGCTTTGGGAGGAGATTTGAATACACTGAATAACATATCAACATAAATTTGGCAACAAGAACTTAAGCAATGATGTGTGTATGTTCTGTGCTGCGAAGTTCAAACTAACCTATAGTGACCCTGAAAGGGCTTTCAAGAAAAGTAAGATATTGAAGGGATGATTTTACCAGTTCTACCGCCCCAGCAAGTTTCCACAGCCAGGTGGGCATTCAACCATGTTCTCCAAAGTTCTAGTCCATTATTTTATCCATTACACCACATTGGGAATCCCAGTGATATACAAATTTGTCATTCTATGCTATAGTTTCAGGAATTCTGCAGAATTCCTTTACTCTTGACCACCTATCCTAACGTATTGATAGAAAGGTAACAAGTTACTTGAACAGTCATGAAACAGACTCAAGGTAGTAGCATCTTTTCCCAAGAACCTATTATTTATTTATTTATTTATTACAGTTCACTAAGATAATGTAGACTAAAATAAGAAAAACAACTGCAATTGAACTGAGCATTATCTTTCTTTACTAAACCATTTAGGGCGCCTGAGGAAATTATGTAGGTCCAGCTATTCATTCAGGTTTTGCTGCCAAACTAAAACTATTATTTTCCAGTTCACTCATGTTGTGTGCTGATTCTGAGTCGACAGGCTTGCACCTTAAAAGACAGAATGTAACATATTATGATAGGTTTTAAGCTGTCACTAATGGTTCATACTTATTTATCCATGTCCCATGAGAATGGGCTTCCAATTGTGACCTGTTTGGGAAACATAAAATATTTCCTTTTACCCACTGTGTTAGATTTATCTTTGCCTAGACTTTAAGAGTTACATTAATGGCATGTGCAGAGCAGTTTTCATCCTGTCGAGGCTTCCCAAACGGTGGTGTTGGAAAAATACAAGGAAGGATGCTCAGTTCTTCCATGCCCCTTAGTTGTTGCTTTGCTCATGCCAAAGTGGCATGTGTAAAGTCACTTGTGGGGGTTCTCCATGCCAGCAAGAGCCCAAAAATGCACAAGAAGAAAGGAGGGCTCCAGAGATGGGCAAAAAGCGCCTTGTCATGATTCAAGGGAATTTGTACTTCCCTCGACCCCTGGAAGGCTGCTGGGATCTCCTTCTGTGAGTGGGGCAACTGGCCAGGATGTGGATGGAGAGGATTCATGACACCTGTGGTACCTCATGTACAATTTTGCAGCTATATATGTATCTTTGCTTTAGCGTATGAAGTTAGGGATCCATGGATTGCTCACCCACAATTTCTCTCTTTCATGTCCAATTTGTGTCCAGAACTATCAGGATGTTGTTGTTTCTTCCCCTCATTAGAAAACCAGAGCCAACTTTTGTTTTACTTCCCGCCCGCTCCAATGTGCTTATGCTTTTGTATATATCTGTACACATCTCAAACCGTATATGCATTGCTTGAATGTGCCCCACTACTTCTTTATTTAAGCTTCCTTAAGAAGCTGTTTGTATGCATTTAAAATGTATAGATTTTTTGTGTTTCTCCGAACACTTCTGCAGTTTGCCATCAATGTGAAAATGCAAGAACACAACTTTTGTCCATTCTGCAGATAAACCAGGAATGAGGGACTGGGCCTAACCCCCTGGTTGTCAGATTCAAATCAGATATTTTTACAAGATCAGACTCTTCACAATTTATCTCCTGAGGTAGATTGTTGCACCATCTAAGGGGGGGGGGGAGGAGTGGGAATGCATCTTACAAATTATTATTATTATTATTATTATTATTATTATTATTATTATTATTATTATTATTATTTATTAAACATTCAGCCCTTTCTCTTCCAAAACAAGCAACATGCAATTCTGAAGAGAGATGTTAAATCGAGTTGGCAAGTCCTCCAAAATGGATTCCAGGGTTTTAAAGGCCTGTATTAGCAGGACTGAACAATTTGAGCATGGCCTAGAATAATTCATCCACAGACTTTGTTGTTTCATCAGATTGTAGAATGAGCAAAGACGCTTGCCTCTGTTCCTCAGCTGGCTAACTTTAAATTTTGCAGCTTCCCACTCCAAAAGTGTGTTTCTAATTAAGACCTATAATAACATTTCCCTATGACGAGAAACAGCAGGGCAGAGGGCTTTCTTTTCTTTTTTTTAAAGAAGTCATTTTTAGTCCTATTAAATTCCACTCCTCCACCATCTGAAATCCGTAACAGGCTATGTGGCTTTGAGAAAGACAATTAAAAGTGTGCCATTTTAAATAATGGGAGTTGTCATTTTATTTGTGGGAACAGATAGTGGCCAAGTAAAGAGGGAAGCTATTGCCAGCACAATTTATAACCTTGTAGTGAAAGATGGAAAGAACAAATCATTTGGAAGAAATGGAATGCTTTTGTAATAAAAATATATTCTTATATTCTCAGTTTATTAATCCCGGTTGTCCAAAATGCTCCGGGACTGTTGTAGAGAAATACTTTTCATTTGGTTGCTTAGTTGCTTTTAGTATTAGCATCTCTGCTGTGGCACATCATTTTTCTTTTTTAAAGCTTTCTTCATTGTTTGAATGATGCATAGATAAAAAATTTGTGTACATTACAGTACATGCTTTCAAGTCACTTCCAAGCTATATGATTCCTAATAGAACTTTTTAGATACAAGAAATGTTCAACAAAGGGTTTACCACTGCCATCCACCAACTGGTTCCTATGACTAAATGGAGTCTTGAACCCATGGCCTCCAAGCTGGACAGCTCAGTGACTTTGGGATCTGACTGCAAAGCCAGAGGTTGGGTGTTTGATTCCCCACTGTGCCTTCTTGACAGCTGCTGGGCTAAATGATCCATAGGGCCCCTTCCAGATATATGGTTCTAAGGCTAAGTCCTAGACCAACAGTCTCTCTACCACAATAGACTGGTTCTTGGAGAGTAAAAATACAATTTCACAAAGAAATCTGTTTTCTGTTTCAATGAAGGGGAATAGACTAGGGCAGTGATAGTGAACCTATGGCACGGGTGCCAAAGGTGGCACTCGGAGCCCTTTCTGTGGGCATGCAACATCGCTTCTTCACAGCCATGACACTTCCTCCTCCACTTGGGGCATGTTACTGTGCTCCGTGCAGAGAACTAGGTGAAGGGGAGTCAGTGGCTTCTGGGCTCCTTTGTAGCCCATTTACTCTCTGGCCATGCTGCTTTTGGGATGCCCAAAGCAGTGTGGCTGGAGAGTAAACTGGGGCTACAAACCAGGCCACAAGCTGCCGCCACTCCCCCCCTCCCCAGCTTTCCCGATGGTGCTACTCTTCAGGAAAGTGAGGACTGAAGAGCAGGTTTTTGAATTTCCTGTGACCACAGTGAGGGTGCTGTGGCCGCAGGAAATTCAAAAGCCTGCTCTTCAATTCTTGCTTTCCTGAAGGGTTTTACCTGAAGCATGTGTAACCTGGGGTACCACTGTATTCAGGTTAAATTGCCATACTGGCACTTTGTGAAAAATAAGTAGGTTTTGAATCGCAGTTTGGGCACTTGGTCTCTAAAAGGTTTGCCATCACTGGACCAGGGGAATCTGCTCTGTTTATGGATGAGCCCCTGATTCAAAGACTGTGGATAATGTAAGGTCTTGACATATAACTCTATATGCATCAAAATAACAGAAATAAATTTCTTAACCTAGAGACAGCCAGTGAGAATTTCTGAAACCTCATTGCTTTAAGCTATCCCTGTGAAGTCTAGAACACCACTGCCTGTTAAAAGCCACCTTGAATACCTGACTATAGGCAGCCGCAGCCTTACAAACAGATTGCTTTATAAATAAAACATTCTGGGTCTTTGGCTCGAGTCCTCTCTCCATTCCAGCCAACTATTTCTAGTCACATGTTACTTGTGGTAGAGGCTGAATAAAATTTCTGCAATCTATTTCCTCAAATCTCCTGAAGAGGTCCTCAGAATCATAACAGGCTATAATTCATTGGCATTTAAACAATAAACATCATTGCACAACATTTTGAGACATGTATTTTCCACGTATGGGTTCTATAGAGGTATTGTGCAATTTTTACATTTTCTGTCTTCCCTTTACTAGTCCAAAATGGTTGATTGATTGGAACTAATGGCTAGGTTGTGAATATCTGTACGCTTGGAAAAGTGACAGTGCCATAGACTGTCAATTGCAATGATGCATAAAAATGCCAAGCACTGTGGAAGAGAGACAGTCAAAAATACTACTTATTAACTGCAGGCCAAAAGCACTAAAGAAGGTAAGAAATCAGTTTCAAATTATTTTTGACCAGAATATATTTAACTTCAACCACCACCACCCAACAGACCCCAGTTTGCTCTTAAGAGTCTATAATTCCTGAAGCACACAATGAGATTTCAGTCAGTATTCTTGTTGTACCCCAGAATCACAACAAAATGAGAAAAGAGGTGCAGGTCGAAGAGCTGAAGATATTGAGGATTGCAGTGAAATTAGCAGAACACAGTTATAATATTCTAGGTTGTAAACAATGATCTTTAATCATTATGTGTTTTCTATCTCTCTATAGATGTAATACAACAAGAAGAGCCAGTCAGATGAGACCAAAAGACTCCTTTAGTGTAGCATAGCATACAACCAGAGACCACAGGGGAATAGTATTCTTGTTTTTGATTGCTAACAATCTGTATGCAGAATTTTCCAGTGCCAGAGTACATGTTGCCCATAGTGGAGGTAATACAAGTTATAACTAATACACATTGAACAGGATATAGAGATGGGCTTTTTGTTTTGGAAGTGGCCCAGCTGATGTTCGGAACCAGAGGAATGAAATCAACCAATCAATCTTGTGCTGGGGCGCAACTCCAATGACAAAGAAGCCTCCAATGCATCATCTTTCCTTCTTCCTGGTGCTGGCCAGTCAGGAGCTGTGCAGGGAAATGCATCATCCTACCTTCCTGTCTGATTGGCCAGTGCCAAGGAGAAGAGAAGATGATGTGTCAGAGGCTTCTGCTTTGTTGGAGTTGTGCCCCGCACAAGCCCAGCACAAGGTAAGGGATTGATTGATTTCATCCCTCCAGTTCCAAATGTCATATGGCCTCTCACATTTCATTTTGGAAGCTGACCATTTCAAAAATGAAAAGCCCATCTTTATGTAGGACCCTTGTAGATCAAGAGTTATTCAAGATAAAAGAAATGAAACAAGAATTGCAGAAAAGGAGATCATCCTTAATGAACAGATTGTTCAGGAGGAGGAGGAGGAGGAGGAGGAGGAGGAAAGGGGAACCATATCTGATTTACCACTATCACCAAACCTCTGTGGAATAGAAAAAGGGCAAGCACACTGATATAATCAATTAGTTGGCTAAACAACCAGTGAAGTTTCTGCGCATTGCATGCTTCCACTGGGAAACAGGCTAGAGATCCTGTTCCCTCTCCCAATTATATATTGTTCCAGATATAGTCAAGTAATGAATAGGATAGAGGCCACTTAAGAGATTTTGAGATGAATATACAAAATGAATTACTGTATTTGCACAATCACAGCATTTGGGTAAGCAACACATGCATACTTGTCAACTCCAGAGCAGGTTCTTAACAAATTATTGTTGTCACAGGAAACATTAATAACCCATTTCCGACAAAGTAAAATTTCCATTTAGCCACAATCAGCAGAGCTTAATTAGGGAGCATGAATTATTGAAGATGTGCTGTTGTTTTCCTTAAGATTTCAAGCCAGAGCCACACAGAATTAAATTGTACTGAGGCAAAAGGACATAAAAATTAAATCATTTCCTAAGAATCGCTTCCTCCTTTTGGCTACATACCCTTTAGCAGTAACTTCCAAATGCATCCTTATATTTCAACAAAATTGTTTGTAAACGACGGCACGGAAGCACAAGCAACTTGTAATGGTTTTAAACAGTTGGGAGACATCCAACCTCACCTCCAAGTTGCTGCAAACAATCCATCTCTTAGTAGCTGTGATCATACTTCTCCCTCTCATGTGTTTATTCTAATTGGTTTCAGAACACCCAAAAAAGATTTATTCTGAACAGGATCTGAAGGGGACTATTCTGAACAACTTGCCTGATTTCAGAGGCTAAGGCAGGATCACGTTTGGTTAGTACTTGAATGGGTTTCCTGCCTAAAACACAGAAGGTCCACTGCCTCTAAACATCAACAACATTAGGGCAGATGGACAAGTAGTGGGACTCAATACAGTGTCCTCCATACAGGTGCAAGTAACATTACACAACATTGTGCTATTTTGCGAGATATCTATTGTGTAACTGGTATAACCACTCACAAGGAGACACCAAGGAAGGGAAAATCCCAGAAGCTGGCTCCTTTTTTTATCAGTTAACCACTTCTCACCCAAACACAAAGCAATGGTCAGGGCTGCTTTTTGACAAGTATGAACTGTAGTAAGCAAAAAAGGGTATCCATTAATGAATAGACCATCTTGTCTGCTGCCACTGGAGTTGGAAACATCCCAGCTGCCTTTTGCTAAAGCTTGACATCCTTTTTTTGTGCTGGGAATGTGGGCACAATATTATGCACCAATATTAGGCCATTTTCTGGCACTTTGAATGGTAGATTAGTTCTTGGAATCATAGTGTCGCACATTCATAAACCAGAGGCTCTTTTTTTGGGGGGGGGGAAATGAATTTGCTGGCTTTTCAAAACTGGCGTTTAAGTATACTGCACATACACTACACACAAATTCTAACAAAAACTTCCCTCAAGTAGAATTACCCAATGTGAGAGGACCTGAGAAGATGAGCACTTGATTCTGTACTATGTTAGCTGGGAGAGACAGAAACAATAATAGTTGGGATGTGACTGTAGTTCCTTTGTACCAAAATATTTTGCAGGCCTGGTTTGGGACTTAATGAAATGGGGACAAGCAAAAATGTGAATAAATGCAACACACACAAAGAAGAACCTATTTTTGCAATTGTGTTTTGTGATGGCCATGAGGATCAACCCCCTTTTTTGTTTTAAAGGAGAAAGATGCACACCCTTATAAACCTCTCAGTTAATGTTGCTATGCCTGCTCCAACAAGTGCAGACTGAAAAGCTAAGTTCCAATTTCTGATCTTTTTCTTTGAATTAATCAAGCTGAGGAAGAAAAGCTATATCAGGCCAAAAGCCCTGTGAACATATGTGCATATGTCCCTCTGCTTGTTGATTTTTGTAAAGGTGACCTGGGGGTTGGCAAAGATAATCACTGCAAACCAAGGTCAAAATTATCCAACTTAGGTGAAAGAAAGACAGTGAAGAAAGTTGGGGTCAAGAATCAATTGATCTGAAATGTGTTTGAAGGATAGTCAGAAAAATGGGTGTTCAATCAAGTTAAGCCTGAATGCTCAATAGAGCAAAAATGAGTAAATTGAAGTATTTACCATGTACATATAATGACAATATAGAAGAGAACAGACTACCATGAAGACTGTCACTCAATTACTTTTCTTAAACCAAACTTGGGTTGTTGTTGGGTTGTTGATGTTGTCATTTTACTTTAAAAAAAAACTTGTTTTTTGACAGTTGCTGTTACCTTTCCTTGGCCTTGAAATATATCACTTCCGAGTCCACAAAGCTACAACAATGTACTTGCATTGGAACACTCCTATGGTTCCGTGCATGTGTTTGCTTTTCTGTTTTGAACAGCCCTTTTTGAAGATCAATATTTCAGCCTCTGCTACCTGGATTCATTCCAGATATTTTAAAAATGGGTGAGACTAGCCATTCTTTTTTTAAGATAAGAAAGACTGGTCTTTTCATTTTGTAAGAGCCATTTTAAATCAAGGCTAGAGATGGGGGTGAAAAAAACCAAGAAGAAGAAGAAGAAGAAGAAGAAGAAGAAGAAGAAGAAGAAGAA
>JAHTLZ010000330.1:32702821-32724982 GCA_023846285.1 Phrynocephalus versicolor
AAGAAGAAGAAGAAGAAGAAGAAGAAGAAGAAGAAGAAGAAGAAGAAACATGAATTGGGCATTTAATAGTTTGTTTGGGGGTTCTTCATGGAAATGTGCCTTCCATGTAAAATATGAAACACTGAACTATTATGACATTGGATATTAGTATGTGGGCTATAACTCTCCTGGGGGACCTGCTTTGGGGGCTGTAACTCAGATGTCCCCAATCCAAAATTTTCCAAACTTTGACAGGGAGGGATGGATAGTCATCTGAAAACTCTCTATGAATTTGGCATCTCCAATGAATGTGTGAGCTGTTCTGCCATTTCCAGAACCCTGGAACCACATGAACAAATTGTTTCACTTTGTCAGAAAGTTTGTGAAACTTCATGGTTCAAAACTGGTGAATAGCAATGAACCATGAGCCATCATGAACTGGTGTTTTCCCAATTCATGCTCATCTCTAGATATGGGCTTTTCGTTTTGGAAGTGATCAGCTTCTGAAATGAAACGCGGGAGCCCAGCTGTGCAGGGAAATGCATCATCCCGCCTCCCTGTCTGATTGGCCAGCTCTAGGGAGAATGAAAGATGATGTCAGAGCCTTTTTCCTTGTCGGAGTTTAGCCCTGTGCAAGCCCAGCGCAAGGGAAGGGATTGGTTGATTGCATTCCTCCGGTTCTGAATGCTAGCTGGGCTCCCACGTTTCAATTTGGAAGCTGACCATTTCTGAAACAGAAAGTCCATCTCTATTCATCTCTGATTGAGACATTTAGGGTTGCCTATTTTACAAAGATATGTAAAACAGCTTCAATTTTAGAAGGTACCTGATAGTTTTGGTTCACATCAAAATGGCTAGGAAACCCTTCTTGACCCTGGGATGCTTGGAGTGATTGTTAGTGCTTCATCTAAACAGATCCCATCCTTGTTAGAAGGAATACTATGTAATGTCTAGTTGACTCATAGATACTCCATTTTACAGTTTTGCTTTTCTTCTGAAATATGGTTTGAACTGATCTTGGACTTGCCAATCTCTTCAGCAATGCATAACACATAACCTGTCTTCCTAGCTCCCTTCAGACATACAGTTCCTAGTGATACTGGCTGCACACTACCTCCAATATCATACCCAATGTACCTCTCAACACCAAGTGTGGAAGAACAATGATGGAACTTTGTGCATCTCTCCTGTGTTCTATATATCTGGCCATGCATTGTGGTAAAAGAATGCTGCACAAGGTAAGTCTGATCTGGCTTGATGCTTCATATATTCTTTACACACACACACACACACACACACACACACACACACACACACACACACATTTTTTAAAAGAATCTTAGCAAAATGTGGGGAATCTGTGTTTAATGGCTATTTGATGTCAGGTAGGAAGAATCATGCTTTGCATTGATGTTCCTAAAATACTCTAGTCTATTTGGAATTGATACCCTCTCCCAAAAAAGTAACTTTACCCATGTTTGAATACTTTTAGAATCATTGAAGGAAATTCAGTAGTAAGTTGCAACTAGAATAGGCCCATTGACTCAGCACCTATGCAAGTTCCATTGATGAAATTGACCTGTAGTGATGACTTACTACTGGCTTTCAGCCACTGAAATGTACAATCAGCAGTTGCCTTCAAATATGATCTAGTTCAACCCCATTTGCATACAGAAAATGCACAGCTAAAATATATCTCCTTTACCAATAGCTATCCAACAAATCAGTGGCTAAAGCCTTCACTTGCTCTCCTAAATAGAAAGTCAAGTGCTTTATAGTAGCAATTGTACATTTTCATATTCTGTTGTTTAAGGTTGCATCTGTTCCCATTGCTGCATGTCCATTGTGCTATACTCAAGAAGAAGAATTTGAGGGATCTATTTCATGTCATCTCCTGTAACAGAGCCTGTGTAGAAAATGGAATTTAAGGGACACATGTATATAAGATCCATCTTGAAACATGTTTGAATTTTTGATGTTACTGCTTAAAAAAATCCACACTTGAAACATTTATAGGTCCTGCAGCTTTGTAATATACATTTATGAGTTAGCTCCATAGAACTCTGAATGCTGGTACACTATAACACCCATTGCATGGGAAGAAGAAGTGATGCAGGCTTCACATGATGTTTGCTGCTATGAACAGAATAAAATTATTCAAAAAGGATGATGTTGGCAAAAGAATGGGACCAGAGATGTTACACATTTAAATGCCAATAAGACAGGAAGCAAAAAGAGGAAGACACTGCATCTGAAGCCTATATACACTCATAGGCACCGATAATGGAATCTGAGAGCCCTTACATGGCCCAACAAAGTTCATCTTCTTATAATGCACACTAGAAAGCTTCCACTAATTATTGCCTGCTAGTATCTTCCCTTCTCTGCCCTGTGTACCTTTCATAATTACCTCAACACATCGTGTTGGCAGCAGACATAACAATTCTTGAGTGCCATTTATTTTAAAGGGGCACATTGTCTTTCACTGTTAAAAAAAACCCACATCATATCTTAACTGTGCTCGCTACAAAAGGTGATGGTGCTATTAATTTTTCTGCACTTTGAACCTTTCCAAGTCTGCTGTCCTGACCCTCCATGCGCAGTGCGCTAAATTAGACTCTTGGGTTGATATAGTCATCTGCGCAGTTCCTTCAATGTGCGTGGGAGACGGAGCGAAAGAGGCAGGAGAATTTTCACCAGATTGGAATGAAGGGTCCTCACCATATGATAAAACATAGATGTCAAATGTCAAGTTTTTCAGCTATGGGAAAGAGTGAATTTGTAGTGGATGATAATATTCTTTTCCATCTGGCAAAGCCTCTTTTCCCCAGGGGACTGCGCTTTAGCTTGAATGCTGAGAAATGCAACCCTGGGCCTTCATGGACCTCCCGAATTAGTCTAGTAATTTACTGTCACTTAATAATTTGAGCGGTGACACTTGAACCGATATTGATTAAAACTCTCCCGGCTTCCAGCTGGGTTGGGGTTAACAGAACTTAACAGGCAGGTACAAAGGCACCCATAGCTGAAGTACAGGGGCAAAGAGAGAGAGAAAAGACCTTCGAGTACTGATGAATTATATGCCAGTTCAAGGGCCCAGGAACGGCAGACCGTTTCTCACTTTGAGAAATAAATCAAAGCATTAATCGGGCCTGTCAGTAAAGCAGGTGTTTTGACTGCCTTTATGGTTCATTTTTATGCAAAGAGGTTATGGGATACAGAAATCATGGGGGATTGCAAATAAATGGCCCTGACAGGACTTATCCCACTAGACGAGGGGGCCAAAATCAGCCTGTCTTTTCATATTATGAAATATAACTAACGGCAGCCTCTTTAAGCCCTAGTTACACAATGCACTGTCTGCGAGCCTAGGGTATTTTCCCCCTCTCTTCCCCCTTTCTTTTCTCTTTCCCCCCCTCCTTTTCTTCCCTGATATGCCAGAGGCTCTTTTCTATTCTTTCATGATAAACTGCTCCAGCAGCCATAGCAGGTTTAGAATGTTAAAGAGCCATGGCTCACACGATTCGACAAAAGGATTCTGTTTTAAAGGTTTTAAAGGACATTGAACACACCATCTACAATCCCTGTTCCAGGATAACTTTTTCCCCCACGTTTCTCTTCTTCAGCCAGAGCAGCAACAAATCTACCATAAAAATATGTTGGTGTACATTTCCCCAGGTTTTGGAGCAGAGCAGCATCACCACAGCAGCGGCAGCGTTTTGACAAATACAATGGCACATTTAGGCAGTTTACAAATTTTTGTGTCACTTACGTGAATTATACGATTTCCTGAGGTTTTGATGGTGACTTGCATGGGGCATCTGTTTTTCACATTGACATGTTAGTCTTGGTTGTAATTGGTAAACAAGAATAAATACATTTGGTTGTGATGATAAGAATGCTATTGATGACTGAGAGATAAAAAGAAGGCATGACGCATATTAGTAATAGCTTTATTACGGTCAAAGACCAAAAACACCAAACAATCTGCAATAATCACATACAATTCGAATTTTGAAATAAGTACAATATTATACAGACTTTCATTAAAATATTAATAAATAAACCCTTGCTTACATACACTACTAAGCTGTCTATGTCCTTAAAATAAGGTAAAACCATGGCCAGGTTTATGGTATAGAGCAGGGGTGCCCAAACTTTTTGTAAGGAGGGCCAGATTTGGTGGCTGAGAATGTGTCAGGGGCCGGTTGCTCCCCAACCCTGCCACCCCACTGCAAGCCCCACCTACTTTCTTAAAAAAAATGGGATGAAGGAGGGGGAGGGAGGGGCGAGCCAGCCAGCCACAGGCCACTCAGAATGGCTTGACGGGACGGATTTGGCTCCCAGGCTGGACTTTGGGCAGGCCTGGTATAGACTTATTATCTATCTTGGTCACAACCCAAACATCTGTTTGCGAGTTACTATTGCTGCCACACAGAATTTAGCCACATTTCTTGTGATAATATGAGTATCATCAGAAAGTAGCAGTTGAACATAAAATCCCTCTGTTCTTCCTGGACATTTGCAGATAATAGGAGATAGGAGCTCCATGCGGATATCCCGATAGCAAGAACAGGAGCACATGTTCAGCTGTTTCAATTTGGTCATTATTGCATGGGCAAATACAGTCTGATGGAAGCAAACCTTGAAACCTTCCCTCCAAAAGCTTAGAAGGTAGTAAGCTAAGCAGGGTCAGCCCTGGTTAGTACTTGGATGGGAGACCACCAGGGAATACCAGGTGCTGTAGGCGCCTGGAGTAGGAACTGGCAAGCCACTCCAGTATTCCTTGCCAAGAAAACTCCATGGACATGGGGTCATGAAGAGTCGGTCACGACTGTAACGACACAACACACACACACATTGAATCTAGCCAGTGTAAAAGCCCTTCTGGCATTAGATGAAATAAGACTGGCTAAGTATGGAGAGATGATGTTGGTTCATACGATACAGGATAAAAATGTATTTAGAGTGACTAATGCATTTCCTCATGAGAAAAGACCAGTCCAAGAGAGGAAATATATCTAAGCCAGTCTTGTGTCTAGTTTTAGCATTGACAAAAAGGAAGGAAGGAAGGAAGGAAGGAAAAACAGAAAAAATGCAAAGTATTATGTGCAATTTTTTTTAAAAAAATAACTGCAACAGGACATTGTGAATTCTCCATATATTTTCCAAAACCTTAAGGCAACTGTTAAGTATTCATTCCAATCTGACCAAACTGAAAATTTCAGACTTAAGTAAATGCAGCTGTGAAACAGTCTGTTCAGAAATAGCAGCCTTCTCCAACTTTATTAAGAAATTGATTGGGTTTCTCCCCCTTCTTTAATTTAATTAAAATATAAAAAATATATTGCACAGCTGGCATTTTCTTAGTACCAGCAGCCTTGAGACCACTTTATTTAAATCTTTAATGAACCACTTGTGCTATAAAAGAGAGGAACAATGCACCAGAGGGCAATTGTGATGTTCCTTTTGCTGAATCTCCAAAGAAAACTTTGCATGAAAGTTACAGGATTGAGAGAGAGAGAGAGAGAGAGAGAGAGAGAGAGAGAGAGAGAATATGAAAGAAAGCTGAAAATTAGCAGTGTAGGATGCAAGATCAAGGTCCTATCACATAAAGGATTTTCTTCCTTAAATTTAAAGTTCAACTTCATGATGGTTGGTATGTCTGGTTGAGCAAAGAAGGAAGACACTCCTGTGACTGTGCATGTCTGCAAGATTGAGCCCTTAGGCCAAAATTAAGCAAGAGGACTTAATGCAGGCTTTGCTGAAAGAGTTACTGGGTCTCTACTTGTATTTAAATTACAAAGTGACCCCAGTAATGTGCTAACAATGAAGAGGCAATATGCATACTTCAGTCATTAATCACAGCAAATATATTTTGACCTCTAACAACAATGCAATGTTACCAAAAATTTATCATGAGTTCACATTCCGAAACCACAAGTCAAAGGCTCTTTGTTGTTCAAATGTAACCTATCAGATTATTTAATTTTGTTCCCAAACTCAGCATCTAAGGGTTCTTCTTATATCATAGCTGATACAGAGTTACAAACTGCAGGGCTGAACCAGCATGGCAGCAGGCTGTTGTTATTAGGGAAATTATCTCAAATTTATAATGGGGATGAAGAGAATGACACAGAAAGCTCCAGTCCTTGCCCCAATCTCATCTGCCATTTATATCTGCTAACTTCTTTCCCTAACGCCACCACCTCACATATCCTTCCACAGCAACAACATTTCTCAAGGGTAAATATGGATCTTATCCTACCCACCTTCTACTTTATCTGTGCTAATGGCAATGGTTAGAAATGAACCAAGTCTATGGGTTAAGAGGCAGTAGAGCAGGCCTGTCCAACAGGTAGACCGGGGGCTAGCAGTAGCCCGTGAAGGGTTCAAAACTAGCCCGCCAGCCATCAATAAAAAGATGTGAGGGGATAAGTTCTCCACCTCTTCCTCCCCCAACCCAAGGACCACCACTGCTCCAGCAAATCTGTGGGTCTGCCAGCTCACTGTCTCAGCCGAGCAGGGAAGTTTAAAGGCCATGGCAAAGTCTCCTGCTCTCCCTACTGGCCAGATGATCGGCATGCCACTATCTTGTGACCAATTGAGTTGTTGGTGCAGGGTGGAGGAAGGGGAGTGGGGAAGAGAGTGAGGGGCAGGGTCATGGGTATGCCCCCCTCCTTTGTGTGGTGATGTCCCCCTCTTCTCCCTCCCCCTGGAGAATTCCTTCCTCCCACCCTCCTCCTCCTCCTCCCACCCCCACAGCTCCCTCACAGAGACTGGGACCTGCTGCTCCTCCTGCTCCACTTCCGAGCCATTCCCTCCTCCTTGCACTGCCATGGAAATGTGATTGCACCAGGAAGGGGCAAGCGACTTAGTGCACCAGCGTGGCACAACCTTTTCCCTGGAACATGGGTCAGGGTGTACTGGAACCCATTCAGGAATATAGACCATTGCAACATTCTGGGGGAGAGAATCTGCGGCATCTGTTTGTTCGGGTTGAACAATCCTAACAGAGGCTTGTGGTCAGTTTCAAGGAAGAAGTGGCGACCGTATAAATAGTCATGAAAATTTTTAATCCCTGCCACTATTGCCAGGGCTTCCTTGTCAATTTGTGCATAGTTGAGCTCCGTTGGCAACAACGTACGAGGATAGAATGAGATGGGCTTTTTCTGACCCATCCACTTCCCTATGACTCAGCACAGCTCCCAGCCCATACTGAGAGGCATCACATGCCAGGACAAGAGGTTTCGACTCACCATAATGAGCAAGGATGCTCCTGCTAGTCAGCATGCCCCGTAAGGTGTCAAAAGCCTTCTGCTGTGCCTGAGCCCAATGCCACACACTCTTTTTCTTCAATAGTTTATGCAACAGTTCCGCTATTAAAGCTTTCTGAGGTAGGAATGAATGATAAAAGTTAATAAGTGCCAGGAATGACTGTAACTCCGTCTTGTTCCATGGGCATGGTGCCTCAGTAATGGCTTTAATTTTAGAGTCAGTGGGGTAGATGCCCGTTGCATCAATTTTAAACCCCAAGAAATCCACAGATGGCACCCCAAAACTGCATTTTTCCTTTTTTAACTGCAGCCCCACCTCTTTAAATTTGAATAACACAGCACGGATATGCCCAACTAGTTCCTGGGGGTCTTTCCCAGCAATCAGAACATCATCAAAAAATGGAAAGACCCCTGGCAGACCCCTTAACAGGTGCTCCATTAGTCCTTGAAAAATCCCTGGGGCCACACAAACTCCAAACTGTAACCTGTTTACTCTGAAAGCCCCTTACGATAGTCTGTGCTTCCGCAGATTGCGGAGTCACTGGCAGCTGCTGGTAAGCTTGTGCCAGGTCAAGTTTGGCGAAAATTTCCCCCCCAGCTAGTTTTGCCAACAACTGTGAGATGACTGGAATGGGGTATGAATTTCCCCTGAGTGCCTTGTTGATAGTACATTTGTAATCTGCACAAATTCTCACTTTCCCATTTGCCTTAAGGGGTGTGATGATAGGAGTCTCCCACTTAGAACAGTCCACAGGTGAAAGAACTCCCTGTTCGACCAATTTGTCCAGTTCCGCCTCAATCTTGGGTTGCAGCGCAAATGGCACTCGCCTTGGCTTGAGTCAGATTGGGACCACCCTGGGGTCCAGCTCAAAGTCAACTGGAGGCCCTTTTTAACACCCCAGTTTTCCACTGAAGAGTTCGGCAAATTCCTGGCCTAACGCCTTGCCCAACTCTGGGGAAGTTTGGACTGAGTTGAGCCCTGATATACACAGTCCCAAGGCGGGAAACCAGTCAGTACCCAGGAGACTGGGGCGACTCCCCTTTGCAATCACCAATTTAAGCACGGCCTGTTTCTCCCGGAATTGTACCCTCACCGCACACATTCCTAGAATGTGGATGCGGCCAGCCGTGTATGATTGCAAGGTTGCTGGGAATGGTTCCAGAGAGGGGAACTTACCCCCCAGGGAAGAGCCCACTTGTAGTCTGGTCTGAAACAATGGTGAATCCAGATCTGAAATCCACCTCCACATCGCATGGTTGACCTTCAATCTTCACTCTGACTGATGTTTTACCTTGCGCCGGGAACTGCACGGTCTCTCCGTTGATCTCAGTGAGATAATTGCAGTCGTCCAGGAGATGAGTCATGGTGGATGATCTGTGATGCGTTGATCTAGGTGATCCCATTGCTCCAGCTGCCACTGACCTACAGGCCCTGGCGATGTGTCCTGACTTTCCGCAGGCCCTGCACGTAGCATCATGAAAACGGCCGCTTTTCCGCTCATGGTTACCGCCACAGCCTGGGCAAGTGCCTCAGCGATCTTTGGGCCGTGCATCAGCCTGACGAACCAACTCGACACCACGGACTGGGCTTTGGCTTGGACTAGCCTCTGGTTCATCCGTGGCATGGGCAGCCTCTACCTGCAGCTTCGTGGCCTTGCAACTGACACTGAGCTCTTCCTGCTCATAATTCTCTGTGGCGGTGGCCTCTTTCAAGGCGGAGGCAAGGGTGACATCTTCCTTTGCTACAATGTGCCTTCGGGCTTTTTTGCTGCTGAGCCCCCCCAACAAATCGATTCAAGAGAGTGTGTTCAAGATTTGGGAAGCCACAGTGCTGAGCAACCTCCCGGAGCCCTGCCAGGAATGCAGCCATAGATTCTCCAGCTTGCTGCTGACTTTTCTGGAACTCCATTCGCCAGGCCATCTTGGTTTTGGTAGGTGGCAAGTGGCTTGTCAGCCGGGCGAAGATGTTTGTGAGTGATGTCTTACTCAGCTTTGCTGGGGCGAGCAGTGCCTTGGCCAACCTGAAGGTCTCACGCCCACAGCAACTCAGGAACGTGGCCCTTCTTTTGCTGGCACCAGTGATTCCTTGAGCCACCACGAAGAACTCGAAGCATTCAACATAGTCCTCCCAAGTGTGGGGCTCCGATGGCTGGAAGGGCTCCAATACCCGTGGACTTTCCATTCTCCAGGCGGGCAGGGTCGTCTTCTAAGCCGGCTGGTGAGTCTTGTTCTCCACTGCGATCCGGACTCTGAGTCAGCATGATGATCCTCTGCTTCTCAGCATTCCGGATCCCATCCTCGTCGCCAGTGTTGTGACGTGGGGTTAGTGATTTCAGCTCTTAGACATAGCAGGCTGGAGACAGCTTCTAGTGTAACAGCTCTTTATTCAGGGAGAGAACAAGACTGGGGACTGGGGAGAGGGAGCTACATTTATAGGAGCGAGAACTGGTTAGGAAAAGATACATTTTGGAGGGAACAATTACAACCAATCACAGAACTGCCTTTTGGCAGAGACCAATAGGATTGAGGATCCAAATACAGCAACTTGAATAAACCAATAGGCCTGTTCCCTTTGAAACAGGAACAGAAACCAATAGGCCTGTTCCCTTTGGAACAGGAAGGCAGTTACTTCAACATAAGCAAGTACAGATCAATACACAACATCCTCTACCCATAGCTACCACTGCTGCACAGTAGCTATCTCCCATAGCACCACTGGAAATATCCATTCTCTTCTGTTGATGAAGCTGTTAGGTTGGTGTTCCATCTGTGTCCATTCCCCCTTGGGTGATCCTGCTAGGAGTCTAGGTTTGCAAAGTAATCTAGCCTCTGACCTCCTGGAGTTGTCTCAACTTCGCTGACACACTCAAACCCCATCACTACACTAAGGTGTGCACCCAAGAAGGAGAAATGTAGTTACTAGGCAGGAAAAATAAGAAGCTGAAGTTCAATAACATCTTGAGGGCCACATTTCCCCCACTTGCTCAACTACCACTTTATCCTAAGACTGATAGTGGGGTAACTCTTACTATTAGTTGAACTAGGTTGTTGAGGAAAGTTATGTAGCTGATACTTTGCCAGATTTAATGATTGCTATCCCCTGGCAAGCCTGTGGGAGGTCTGGTAGCCTGGAGAAACTTTTGTCTTGGAACTGGGGTTGTCCTCCTTTGTGTACATCATGAGATTATCTGAAAAAAGATAATAATGCCAGTAAAGGTGAAAGGTAGCAGGAAACAAGGATGACCAAATACAAGATGGATTGACTCCCTAAAGGAACTCAGTTTACGAGAGCTGAGCAAGGCACTTGAGAACGTTCAAGAGGTCTCTTATTTATAGAGTTGATATAGATCAGAGGCAACTAGAAAGCACATACCATCATCAAGTGGAACATGTGGCAGTTAATTTGCATGCTTAACCAACTTCTGTGGTTAATTTCATTTGTTCTGAATCTTACACAAGATCAAGTTTCAGTAAACATTTCTTGATTCTAGCATTATGAGAAAAAGGAGGAAATGTTCACCGTACATACCTTACTTACAACATACAGAATTTGATGCAGCTCTCCTGTAACTCAACCCTGTTGTAAGCTAAACAACTGCACACATTACAGGTGTTCCTCACAAAAGAGTATCTTCAGGCCCTTAATGACTTCAGGTGCCCTTTTCTTCACCTTTCCCAGTTTTGTGGTATCTTCTTCCAGATGGAGTGACTGCAATGGCTGAGTATATATAAACAACGGCATCTTCACAGCTCTCTATTTTACAAATGGCTTCTTTTCTATAAAACAGTCCTCTCTTTTAATGGCTGTCAGAGGGCAGTCTTGTATTTGACAGCATCCTCTGCTTGAAGGGCTCTTTAAGTCCATTTTAATGATAAGGGGTTGGTTTAAATGGAAAGAACTCAAAGAAGAGATAGCAGAGGCCTTGATCTTCCCTATGAATGGTTAGCACCCAAACAGCTGCCTGAACAGCCCTACACATCAACTTCAAATAGTCTTTCCCACTAGGGCAGTGGTTCCCAACCTGGGGGTCCAGACGCCTTTGGGGGTCAAACAACCGTTTCACAGGGGTCGCCGTGAACCAGCGAAGAAAAAGGCACAAACGGCTTGGGTCTGGAGAAGGGGGGAAAGAGTGATTTACAGCTTGATAAGCAGGCGGGGATGTCGGTCAATGGCACCGGAGGCTGCGATTGGCTGAGGGTGCCTGTAGAGAGAGGTTCTCTACGGCACCTGTGGCAGTGGCCTGCCAAAGGGGGCTTGTGACCTAGCAGGGCAAGGGGTCACCACAACATGAGGAACTGTATTAAAGGGTCGCAGTATTAGGAAGGTTGAGAACCACTGCATTAGGGTAAGACATATTACGTTTCTGTTTAAGTTGCTGCATTTCTGTTTGCATTGAAATTAGGGATGGGCATCAAATGAAAAATGAAATGTCATTTTGTTATTTCATTAGCTAACAAAATGAAATGAAATGAATCAAGGACACTCCAATTAGTTAGTAATGAAAGGAATCAACATGTTTCCCATTGAAATGAACCGATTCGTTTATCTGTAAAATGGCTCCTCTGGGGCCTGGAGATACCAAATTTGGTGTGAACCATCACTGGATTGTCCCCTTTAAGTCCTCTAATTTGGGGGTTGGTGGTTGGGAGGTGAGTTATTCAACTTCAAAGTGGGTGCCCCCTGGAAAAAACATTTCTAAGTGCACTAAGCAGCTTCTGCAAGTTCTCCCCTTGAAGTACCCCAAATTTGGAGAGGTTTGGTATATGGAGGGCCAAGTTATTGAACTCCAAATGGGTGCCCCTAGTAAAAAAAAAACTTTCATAATTTTAAAGTACTTAAAAATACTAATCCCAGGCACCTAGCAGCATGAGAAGTGCTGTGGAGCCTCCTCAAACTCTCCCCTTGAAGCACCTGAATTTGGAGAGGTTTGGGGTATGGGGGCCAAGCTATTTGACACCAAACGGGTGTCCATAGCAATCCATTTTATTTATTTATTTATTTATTTATTTATTTATTTATTTATTTATTTATTTATTTATTTATTTATTGTTTGTTTGTTTGTTTGTTTGTTTGTTTGTTTGTTTGTTTGTTTTGGTTGGGAACAGGGAGTGGTTTGCTAATTGCCTCATGGCAGTAGGGTATATAAGAGGCTGTGCTAATTTCAGTTCTGGTCATCTGTGGTGGGTGTTAGGAGAAGGCAGACATCTCTGGCAGTGAGGTGTTAGTTAGCTCTTGGATTCTAAAATCTTCACTGCTGCTCTTTGTTGTTCTGATTGCTGAAAAGCAAAGCTGATTTGTGTGTGTGGTTGTGTGAGTGGACAAAGAGTGAGTGGTCTGTGTGTTTGTAGAAGAGAGAGCTTTTTTCTCTGTGTGTGTGTACTGGACTGTGTCTGTCTCAGATAGCAGCTATCTTATATCTATTATTTTTGGAGTGTTAGGTTGAGGGATTTTGGGCAGGCTTTATTTATTTTCTTTCCCACTCCTACCCCCTTGAAAGTACATTCCTTCCCACCTACCCACATTATTCCCAGTCCACCACCCACCTGTACCAGTTCCCCCTTTCTTTCCTAATGCACCCCCCCATCTAGCTGTGTGTTTCTGTGTGCTGAGTGAGAAGAACCACAAACAGCACAGCTTCTGTTTGGGAGGGTTTTATTAGGACCTGTGGTCCAAAGGAGGCATTTTGGAAAGAGTTTTATCTCTCCCCCCCACCCCCTTACAACTACATTCCTTCCCCCCCCCCCCACACACACAGATCATTATTGCCACGACCACCAACCAGTACCAGTTCCCCAATTCTCAACTGGCACAATACGAATGCACCTGGCCGTCCCTCTTAGTCATGGCTCCAATGCATTTCAAAAAACCAAAAAGAAAAGAAAAGAAAAGAAAAAAGAAAAAAGAACCGGACTGGAGTCCTTCTATCCTATTCCATTATTCCTAGCTGGAGTATTCCAGCAAACTCTGTCCTGCCTTCCTCCTGGGCCTGCTAGCCTGCCTGCATGATATGGGATAATGGGAATCAAAGACCCATGTATTTCTAAGACCTGCCTTGGTCTTCTTGATTTAATTCTTGCCTGCCTGCCTGCCTGCTGGAGTGCAATTCTTCTGATACTGCCCAATGTGCCTTGAGGTGCTCCAAGGAGAGAGCTTGAGGATGCTCCACAGCTATTTCCGTGCTTCTAGCTACCTGGAATCAGTATTTTCAAGTAACTAAATCTCCGCATGCCAGAGAGAGACATCTCTCCTCATCTCTAACTCCCCAATGATTCCCAGAACTGAAAGTACTCACCTCTTTCTATACCCTGCTGCCATGAGGCGATAGGGGGGAAAATCACTCCCCCATTCCCAAGCCAAACAAACAAACCAATGTATTCCTATTGGCACCCTGTTTGGAATCAAATAACTTGGTTCCCCATACCCCAAACCTCTCCAAATTTGGGGTGATTCAAGGGGAGAGTTTGAGGATGCTCCACAGCAATTTCCATGCTGCTAGCTGTCTGGGATCAGTATTTTCAGTATTTTTAATTTACATTTTTCCCTGGGGACAGCCTGTTTGGAGTTGAATAACTTGGCCCCCTTTATCCCCAACCCCTCCAAATTGGGGGTGATTAAAGGGAAGAGCTTGAGGAAGCTCCACAGCAATTTCCATGCTACTAGCTGCCTGGAATCACTATTTTCAAGCACAGAAAATTGCACTTAGAAATGTTTTTTCCCCAGGGGGGACCCATTTTGAAGTTGAATAACTTGCCCCCCAATCCCAAATCTCTCCAAATATGAAGGCTTAAAGGGGGACAGTCCAAGGAAGTTACCCACCAAATTTGGTGCTTCTTAGGAGCCATGGAACCCGTTTTATAAGGAAACGAATCAATTAATTTCTGTTTTGTCTTGTATGACAAATTGTTTTGAAACAAAGGAAAACAAACTGAAACACATTTTTCCATTTCATGCCTATCCGTAATTGAAACCTCTATACTATAAATAACACTATAACAAATCTTTGCACCAACCTTCACGAAATCCCACTTTTACCCTGGCAAGGCTCTCTCACTTGCTTTCTCTTGTTTTGGCCACTCAATTTTCTCTTCATTTCTGCTTTCCTACTCTCCCCCCTCTCCCTCTTTCTGTATCATTAACAGTTCTGCACAATATCTCTAGGTGAGGTCTAGCAATCAGTGGTATTCAGGGGTTAGCAATTACTGCTGCTGAGTCACTGGCATGATAACCCAAGTCAGCTCATGATAACAGCCCTATACTACCAATCCTGCGCTTGATCTAGCCCACAACAGGTACATATAACTTGCTTCAAATACGTATCACATCCTGGCTTCTTCTTAAAACAATTACAATATGAGAGAGAGTATGTGCATTGCTCCTTTGTACTTGGATTGCAACCCAAACTTGCTGAACTGTAAGTAGATTCTGTTGCTTCAAAGGGAATGTTTAATGGACTGCTGTTTGTATAGAGGCTGTGATTTAGGTTCACATGGAAGCCAAATTGGAAGTCTGACTATTCTGATAGTTTAAAGGAAAATCACTCTTGTGGTAAATTAATTTAATATTCAGTAGACCTGGACATTTGCATTAAAGTAATTCCAACAAATGCAAGAGATACTGTGAATTCTATATACAGACAGTTAAATTTGCACTGTTTTGAACAAGCCCTAGGGTGTTTTTTTTCCTAGACAGACTGCATTAGCAAGAAAATGCCATAGCATGGAAAGCAATGACTGGGAAAACTGAGCTGAAGTTTCTGCTCTGCCATGAGACTAAGGGCTTGTCTATATTAGTGATTAAGTCCACCATATGCAAAAAAAGTTTTTTTGCTGCAATTTTAAAGTCCATAATATATGAATCACTCTGTCCATCTCCTAGCAATGGTTTTAATATGAGTATAGGGCAGGGAGGGGAGGCCAGGGGCTGGGAGGCAAGCAAGCATGCCAGCAGAAGAATAGATCAGGGGTGGCAAGTGAAGAGGGTGGGAGGCAAGCAAATGTGCGGTTAGGATGACAGAGATTTGTGTTAAATCATCCCATGCCAGTTTTGATACAACTTCAAAATCATTTTTTCTTTTTTAAATGGAAGTATGATATATCTCTTCATAATGGAGAAGACAAAGATCAGGTCATTTATGTGACTGCTCCATTTATTATCCTAGTGGCACTGATGGAAACCTTCAATGCCTTTGCCTTCCCTTCTTGGACTTGTATATATTTAAACTCACATTTTCTTGGGGAATTGTTAGATACAGGCAACCATTTTTTAAAAAAACCTGTTCCCCTTCAGCTTTCTGAATAGGTGACCATATGCTGTAAAGAAAGGACACATTGCTGTCATATTCCAAGATCACTGTCTGGTATTTGTAGAAAGAACCACTGTCTGAACTGCTGTATGCTTCCACCAGTTCATAATGACTTAAGTCAGGCATGTCCAAAGTCAGGCCTGGGGGCCAAATGCAGCCTGTTTTCAAATTTCAAGTGGCCTGCAACCTCTTCTCCGCACTGGCTCAGCCTGTCATGCATCTCTGCCAGCTGGACCCTCCCCATACCGGATGGAGATGCCAGCTTCCAATTTTATGGTTTGCCTGCCCTCCCTGCCTTTGTCCATCCCCCTAGCCACCTGCCCACCCGACCCTCCCCCGGGCGTGTTGCTGCAGCATCCTCCCCACATCCTTGCATGTTCTAGAGGCTTTGCAAAGTCCAGCCCGGGGGCCAAATACAGCTGAATGGTCGGACCACAAACATTTTCACCTCACCAAATCTGGCCTTCTTTGCAAAAGTTTGGACACCCCTGACTTAAGTATATCAATAGTTGGCTCAGTAAATGAGTCAGCTTCATATCCTGATGGTGGTTCACTCAAGTCAAAGTTCTGGCCCCAGTCTCATATCTTCCTTGCTCTTTTCTCTGCAGGACCTAACTTTCATCCAAAATAAGCATATTCATAACTTCCTGCTCTGCAGTTCCTATCCTGATGCTGGCCCATCTCCTCATGGCTTGGTTGCTGTCCTGCTCTTTCACATTCCAAGCCCGATATTTCTGACCTTTTCTTAATTATATCCATACTACCGTTTTCTAACTGGGCTTTGACTCTTAACAGTGTTTTCCGCTATGTGGCTTTTCAGAAAGAGAGTGGCACACTCACTGGCATTGTGTAGGAAACCTCTAAGATGGGACCAATTACCATTAAGCTTTTGTACATGTCTGAAATTATGTGGAAAGACTGACGAGTATAGGAAAAGACTTTGTGCAATCGAAGTTGCAAAAACAGCTGTCTCGGTTGCAGTCCCTTAATTGTGGAACTTCTTCCCAAGGGATATCAGGCTGGTTTCATCCTTGGGGAGCTTTTGGCGCTTATTCAAAGCTTTATTATTCCATAGAACCTTTGGTTTCCACAGTTACTTAGTAATAATCATGTTCTGTCAAGTCAGTTCTAACCATGACCTTTTTCATGGTTTTCCAGTTAAAGAATACTCAGAAGGGGCAAAATATTTTAAAGTACCAGTGAAATAAAGATTGATAGCTTGCTAATACCAGTTACCTAGAAAGTGGGGGGGGGAGGGTTGACAAAGGGCGTTTATACACGACCCCTAAACTCCGCCGCAAATGGCTGCAAGCTCCGGAGCTTAAAAATGTTTCCCCACCAGCTCCGGAGTTTGCAGACAATTAAGTGCGACCCTGCCCACCTAAGCGGGACCCAGCGCACTTTTCTTGTACCTGCTTGAAGAGGGTGAAAAATTTTGATACAGAGAGTGCCGGCTCTCCTCGCTTCTTTTTGTTGTTTTTCTTTTGCCTCCCGCCCCTTTAAGAGGAACCAGGAAGTAAACGTGGCTCCCACCGGGGCTCAGAGCAGGCACCGGAGGTAAGGCTTTTTCTTTTGTCCGTTTTAAAGGCTTTCTTTTCCTCCCTCCCCTCACGCAGCCAGAAGCCAGGACGTGCGGAGTGGTGGGGAGGAAGGAAGAGCGACAGACCCCCAAGATCTCTGGTCCGAATTTAAGGGACCAGCAGATCTTAGGGGTCGTGTAAAAAGGCCCATAATTTCCTCTCATCCTGTTGGTTTTTATGCTGAGGGTGAATGGTGGATGGCCTATATTCCGAGATACATTAGAATGAGAAGACAAGGAGATGGACAATGCATTTATGACCAACATGCAGATTTTTTTTAATCTGAGAAAAGAGAGAGAGAAGTGGAAAGCCAGCAATTTCACAAGAATACTAACACATGCTGAACTGTTCCTTTACCAGTGAATGCAAAGGAATGTCATACAAATAACACAATAGTTTGCGATCAACAATTAAATGTGGGTTATTTTGCAATTGTTCAACAGCCTATGGCAAAATAGCAAAGGTCTGGGAAAAACAGGATCAGAAATTCCCTATAATGAAAGTATTTGACCCTTCCCCCATTCTCACATTTCATGATGCCAGATTGCTGGCCATGCCTCAGAGACAGGCTTCTTAATTGCTTGAGAGTCTAAATGCACAGTTGATTTACTTTAAAGGAAAAGCCCTTTCTCTCCAGAAGAGTGTGTCTGATATGATGTAGTTACCTACCACAGTTCCAAAGTGAGCAATGCATTCTGTTTATTACAGGCATGTCTAAAGTCTGGCCCAGGGGCCAAATGCAGCCCGTTTTAAAATTTTGAGTGGCCCTCAGCCTCTTCTCCCTGCTGGCTCAGCCTATCACTCATCCCCGCCAGCCACCCCCTCCCTCTGCTGTCTGGAAATGTCAGCTTGCAGTTTTATGGTTTGCCTGCCCTCCCTGCCTCCCTCTGTCCCCCCCAGCCACCAGCCCTGCCTACCTACCCCCGGTTCTGTTGCTGCAGTGTCCTCACCACCTCCTTGCGAGGGAAGGGCAGCATGTACAAGCAGTGGTGTATTTTGGGTGTGTGCAGGGCGATTCCCCAGGCCATGCAACAGCCATCGGGCCCTTGCGCACCTTGAAACCAGAGTGTTTGCAGCTGCTGCAGATGTGTGCATGTCCATGCCCTTTCTCTCCCCCCCTCTCTCTTTCAGATGAGTGCAGAAATAGGGAGTAGAAGACTGTATGGAGCAGAATTTTAGCTTTTGAAAAGCAGATGGTTTCTGAACTGTTTGCCAGTGACACACAGCTCACACCAGACTCACAATGTGGAGCATTCTTATCCAGTTCGGTTTCTGCACTTGTGCTTTAAACACTCAGGGATCAATCACATGGGCAGTACACTCTGGGGAAGGATTGGTTTGCTCATTTTTCCATTTTAATTGGGGGAACAGATGAATTTGTCTCCAAAACACTTGTACCCACCCAGTTTTTAACCCCTATGAGAGACTTCTAATTTTTTGGTGTGGGTTGGTGTGCTCTAGTTTGGTTCATTCCCAGTGCATGCAGTCACTGGGAATGGATCAAAATTGAGCCTTGCAGCTGGCAAATAGGCTTATTAAACCACTTCATGATAATATGTAAACTAGGTCGCTTGAGGTCAGTATGTCATTTGGATGCAAGGTCGACACCAAGTTGTACATTGCTCCTCTTCTGCCTGCAGGCAATCCTATTTAGACCACACCAGCACCACCATTGCAGAGGCACCCTCACTCTCCATTTATTTCTCCAGGCAACAACATGTTCTTCAACTGGCTGAAGGGAATGTAACCTTTTTAAAAAGTGGACTGCCAATGGAAAATATCACTTGGGTTAAAACTTCCCGACCTTTAAGCAAATGATTGTATAGGAACTTTTTGCCCACTTCAAGGTTTGTAATAATTTTGTGCTTGCTAATTTTTTCCATACACGTTTTTATTTGCTTTGGGAATGTATTTAAATTAACAGAATGGATCCTTATCCTTGGCACTCATTCCCATTTATCTGTCCCATTTGAATCTAGTCTCTCAACCACTTTCCAGTTACTACTTCCAAGCTATTCTGTTTCTTGGTATGTCCTAAACCAGCACAACGATGAAAATGCCTTGGCTGGGGACAGAAGTGTGAACAGAAGCAGTGACCTGCTTGGTCAGTCCACAACTGCTGCTTCAATTTTCCTACCTTTGTTAAGAAACGTTGGGGTTTCTCCCATCTAATCAGCCCTGCTTTGCATGCTGGTCTAGAAACTATTTGATGTCCTTTTAACAGCCCTTGTTTATTTTGTCTTTCTTTATCCTCAAAATACCCACACTAAGGGTAATTCCCTTGAGCTGAGGGTGTTTGGGTAAGACTGCCTTCAGAGTCTATTAATGCTGCTTTTGGATACAGCTGGAAGGGATGTTGAGGACTGACATGACCTGTGCTCTCTGCTCAGTTCCCTATGTGAGTTCTGAAAGTTAGATTGGACCCTCTTGTATGCATTTTCCATCTCTTGTTACAAGGATTTAAATAGATGGAGTATTGTTGCCTTTTTTGTTCTTCCTGAAAGTAAAGCCAGAAATACAATAATGACTTCAACAGGAATAATTTTGCTCTCCTTCTCAATTAAAATAGCTTGTGTGGTAAGACTGGCTAAGCATGTTGGGCTCCCTAGGTGAAATATTAATACAGGGCATGAGCCAAGGTTCAGAATCTCACTGATCCAGTGGAGGATCTTATCACAGTGCTTCCAATGAAATACCTTTAGTTGGATCATGCTTGTGTCCTGTTGGCTTAAACACTCAACTACCAGCTCATTTTCCTAAAGGCATGTCTTAAAAAAGGAGTGGAAGACAACCAGGGACATCCCTGGTCCAAGTAAGGGAAGGTGCTTCTCTCTTTCCCCTTGACCATGAGCCCCCTTTCTGAGCCAAAAATGAGCACTTAAAGATGATGAGACAAGATGGTGTAATGGTAAGCGTGTTGGGTTGGGGTTTAGGAAACTGGAGTTAAGTCCTTCTTAAATTAGTCTGGCAACACAACCTGTTTTAATGGGGAAGGATAAGAAGATGTATGATTCTGTTTAAGTCATTGTATAATTTCTTACATTATGTTCAGAAGGAACAAACAACTCATGAAGCAATGAAAATCTCTCTGTGACTCTGGGCCTCTTAATCTCATCATCATTGTTGTTGTGTCGTTACAGTCGTGACCGACTCTTCGTGACTCCATGTCCATGGAGTTTTCTTGGCAGGAGTACTGGAGTGGCTTGCCAGTTCCTACTCCAGGCACCTACAGCACCTGGTATTCCCTGGTGCACTGGTCGCCCATCCATGTACTGACCCTGCTTAGCTTCTGAAATCAGGCAAGATCGGATGTGCTTAGGGCATCATAAACTTAATCAAATAAATAAAGGTGGTCAATCTTTAACCCTGCACTCTCCTCCAGACTGCTAAGTCTAGGGACTAATACTAAGCTCAGGTACAGAGCTGAATAATCAAACTTAGTTCTTTGCATAGCATTGAAACTTCAGTGATTAGCATCTATTGTTCAATTCTTCCCTGTATTGTAACTTCGTCCATCTTGCAATATGTCTTATGTGTGTGTGCATGTGTGTCCATTCTTTTCCATCTCTGTAGACCTGCCATCTGATGATATTCCTGAACTAAGCGCATCAACACCTTACTAGATTGTGCTCTACAGTTGAGTAAACATTTACTGAACTGAGTAACACCATTCTAGGAGGCTTCACTTTGACTGGCTCTAAAATCATTTGGTTCAATTGGTGCACATTCATGTGGAAGGGAATAGGCAAAAGCCAAGTGCAGGGGGGGGGGCGTCATCTGTTGTCATTATAGCATCTAGGAGTTCAAACAGGTGGTTTCATTACATATCATCTCAAGTTTTTTTCCTAAATCTCCAGTTCCACTCAGGAAAGTTTCATAAAAGTTCTGAATGTAGCTAATGAGAGAATCAGTAAGAGACATCACACCTGAGCATATTCTTAAACAAGTTGGCCACACAGTTTCTGTTCTGTGCACACAGTTTCTTCTGAAAGTTGTATTGCTATCAAGGGCAAGGATACAGAAGAAAAAAAACTCTGAAGCAGTGAAGAAAGTAGGAGTTACAACACCCTCCTCTCCTCCTCCTCTTCCTCCTCCTCCTCCTCCTCCTCCTCCTTTGTGCCTTTTTTTACACTTAGCCACAGACTTTCCATTGTCACCATCTGCTTGCTCAGGCCCTGCAAAATTTGCATTTTGCACCCTTCAGTTTAACGTTAGCAGTCTCAGCTACCTTCTTTGTTTCTAGAGTTGTCGATGGGATCATTAAAAGGCTGCCCATTGCTGGAGAGATAAAATAATGGGTCTTGTCCACTAGTTTCATTTCCTAGTTTTCTTTTTGCTTTAAGATTTGGAGAAACTGAAGCATAGCGTTGGATGGCCAAAATTATTCCTGGATTGGGCTGCTTAGTAGTCATTTACATACATTAGCCAAGCATCAAAACATATGTCCAGATGGAAAATGTGTGTGGTGGATCTTTCTTGAAAAGAAGGAGCATTGATACAGCTGACATACTGGAGCTATACAGCTCCATGTCTGCTCAGTCATTGGGTGGGAAAGCCAGGGTAAGCTGCCTTGAGGCCCATCATACAGGAAAGTCTGGAAATGCATAAACCAACCAACCGACCAACCGACAGACAGAAAGAAAGACAGACACACAGTTTGGAATAAAACAGAAGAGGATAGGAAAGTTACTGTTTTAATTGTGGCAGTCTTAGAAGAGGTAGTCATGTTAGCCTTTGCTACTAGCATAACAGACAAAAACAAAATACAAAATAAAGAAGACAAAGTGTTGTCACATCTTAAGACTAACTGCTATATTTTAATGGGAGCTTTCCTGGACAACTTGTGTCTGAGGAAGATGACTTGTCCACAAAAGCTCACATTGAAATTTTAAAACATAGCAGCTAGTCTCTTTTCCCTAACGTTCCTAAATGGACTGTGCAGACCAGGTTGAGAACTGTATTTTAAAAACTAAAATAATAATAATAATAATAATAATAATAATAATAATAATAATAATAATA
>JAHTLZ010000330.1:32736520-32766264 GCA_023846285.1 Phrynocephalus versicolor
TTTCTTTCTTTCTTTCTTTCTTTCTTTCTTTCTTTCTTTCTTTCTTTGAGCATTTTTGAGAATTGGCACCCAGATCTTCTGTTGTTGTCCAATGTTACAGAATCACCCCTCTCCTTGTGATTATTATGGCATACAGCTCATGAAAACCCCAAATTCACAATCTCAGAAAATTCGAATATTACACAACATCAATAACAAGGATTGGAAATAGAACAATATCGGACCTCTGAAAAGTATAAGCATGCATATGTACTTAGTACTTGGTTTGGGCCCCTTCTGCATCAATTACTGCCTCAATGGCATGGATGCTATCAGCTTGTGGCACTGCTGAGATGTTATGGAAGACCAGGATGCTTCAACAGCGGCCTTCAGCTCTGCTGCATTTTTCGGTCTCATGTCCCTCATCTTTCTCTTGGCAATGCCCCATAGATGGGGTTTAGATCAGGCAGAGTTGCTGGCCTATCAAACATAGTAATCCCATGGTCATTGAATCAGGTTTTGGTACTTTTGGCAGTGTGGGCAGGTGCCAAGTCCTAATGGAAAATGAAGTCGGCATCCCCATAAAGCTTGTTTGTGGGTGGAAGCATGAAGTGCTCCAAAATCTCCTGGTAGATGACTGTGTTGACCCTGGACTTAAAGAAGCACAGTGGACCAACAACAAACAGCAAATGACATAGCTCCCCAAATCAACACAGACTGTGGAAACTTCACACTGGACTTCAAGCATCGTGCATTGTGTGTGTCTCCATTCTTCCTCCAGACTCTGGGTCCTTGGTGCAAAAGATGCAAAAGTTGGTCTCATCAGAAAAGAGGACTTTGGACCACTGAGCAACAGTTTTCAGGAGTGGCTTGACAAGAGGAATACAACATTTGAAGCTCATGTCCAGGGTCCATCTGTGTGTGGTGGCTTTTGATGCACTAACTCCAGCCTCAGTCCACTCCTTGTTAAAGTCCTTAACGCTTTTGAATGACCTTTTCCCTGACAGTCCTCTCCAGGCTGCAGTCATCCCTGCTGCTTGTGCACCTTTTCTTCCACTCTTCCCTTCCACATAACTCTCTATTGATGCCCTTTGATACAGCACTTTGGGAACATCCAACTTCTTTTGCAGTCTCTACCTTTTGGGGCTTTTCCTCTTTAGGGGGGGCGTCAATGATGGTTTTTTGCACAATTGTCAAGTCAGCAGTCTTTCCCATGATTGTGATTCCTACTGAACCAGCCTGAGACCATTTAAAGGTTCAGAAACCCTTTGCAGATGTAATTAGCTGATTAGAGTGGGACACCTTGAGCCTAGAACCTTTTCACACTATTCTAATTTTCTGAGATTGTGAATTTGGAGTTTTCATGATCTTTATGACATATTCATCACAATTATACCAAAGTAAGGCTTGACATATCTCACTTTTTATGTAATAGGTCTATCTCATAGAGTAGTTTCACCTTTTGAGTTGACTTACTGAAATAAATGAACATTTGCACTATATTTTAATTTTTTTAGTTTCACCTGTATCTTAACTTTAAAAATGCCATTCAGGGATGTTAAAATGAACATTCTTTATCTTGAACAAGCCAAATCTATAGGTTATAACAAATTATGTAAACACAGCTAAATAGATAAATCTTAGAACTGCAGAGCTAGAAGGGACCCTATGGATCATCAAGTTCAGTTCCTGTCAAGGAAACACAGTGGGAATTGAATGTCCAATATTTGGCTCCACTACCAGATGCCTAAAAGTGTTCTGCTTATATACCACCCCATACCACTCTGGGTGGTTTACAGTTTTTAATTACAGTATGCAGGCTACACATTGCCACCCCCCAACAATCTGGGTATTCATTTTACTGACCTCGGAAGGATGGAAGGCTGAGTGAACCTTGAGCCTGCTACCTGGGATTAAACCCCAGGTCATGAGCACAGTTTTAGCTGCAGTAGAGGCATTTAACCACTGTGCCACAAGGCATTTAATTGCTGAGCTATCTAGCATCACATGAACCTCTGCCTACTGGGCTTTTTCCCATCCAGTGACAGATCAGGAATAAATTCTAAGTACATTCACTTTTCTATTAGAGAGTGCATTCATGCCTGGAATAGTAACATTTAAATTTAGCAATACCACATCCTCAGCCATTCCCAGAAAGTTTAATTGTGTGCATATATATATATATACAGTACTCCTGTAATTACAACAAGAGTGTGTGTGTGTGTGCCTGTCTGTTTGTTTATCTATTGCACTCTGCCCCCCCCCCATAAAAATACAAAAAATATATATATACAAAAACCCACCACCCTTATCTATGTCTGAAAAAGGTTACACAGATACATCCTTGATCCACCATCACTTTACCCAAGTGTGTGCTGGTCACTGAATATTTGCAAATATCTGTGCAGTAAATTCCCCAAAATAGGGAAATGCAGTTGGCTATGAGTTGGGATGGAAGAATCATGCAATACTACCTAAGTTATTTCTGGCAGGATAGTTTGTACACCACTAGCCTAGGAAACAAAAGATAAAGAGAAGCAGGCAATAACTATTATGAACTTTGACAATAAAATCACCACAGGAGAAGGAGAAGACAGGGCCCAGCATCCTTAATTGCACTACTCAGAAGCCATCCAGGGAGGAAGCAGTTAGCCGACACGCACACACTAGTTCTAGTAATGGAGCTACTGACCTTTTAAAAAAGGGAGTTGGGGAGGGTTGATAAAACTTGAAAATCCCAGTGAGTCTCTCATTTTGCACTAATAAGATAAGAAGCAAAGCTCAGCCGCTACATCACAGTGACTTTGCACTTAAACTCACACTTCATAAGGAATCTGCGGGGAATGTAGCCAGGTCCTCTTTTACAACCAGCTCAGCATCTTCCTGCCTAGTTATCAATACTTTAATTTACACTTCCCCCCATGTAAATGAATTAGATAAAAATGTTTCTAACATCACAACTGCCATCTTTGGCATGAGGGATCTGTGGAGGATGTCAATTTGCCCTGTGAATCCATCTGGGTTCCTTGCTATGCACTCCAGAATATGCAAATACCTTTGATTTGCTTTTTTATGTGCAAATTTGTCTGAAAACAGTACACATTCCATCCTACCTACTTACCTACCTACCTACCTGAGCTGTACATAAGATAATATTTAAAGTTATTGTCATGTCAATATCTTCTTTAGGCCACCTGTCTGACTTTTTTAAAAAAATTTAAAAAACTTACCTTTTTAGTTGATCTGATGATGGCATCACCACAACAGATTTCAAAGGTGTTGCAACAAAGCATATCCAAAGTAAACAACATGGAGCTTCCAAACCAATAAATTAATTCTACATTTGTGATAATAGCTATGAAAAGGCACAATCACTATTACCACTAATCATAATGGAACAAAATTGACCAGAGGGACTGACTGCTTGATTCGTTGATTGATTTGGTGAATTGGGTATATGGCACATCGGAGGAAGATTTAAATTGGCTAACAGTAGCTCAGCTTTGTTGACAATAGTTTTTCAAATTGTTGAGATGATCCACAGAGAACAGCTTGTAGGCACAAACAAATCTAAGGATTTTACATTTCAAATAAGTTGCAAATCCCCGGTGCACTGTGAGAACTGAATTTATCCAGTGAAATGTAAGGATTTGAAAGCATTTGTGATATTTTCTTCTCAGGAAAGCTAGTTTTATATGGAAGGGGAAAACAGCATTCATAGGCTTTGGAACTTAGTAAATATAGACTTAGCTATAGCGACACAAGTTAAGGGTAGATGGGATTTCAAAAAAATATATAATTCATCACTTTTGTTGCTGGATATTATTGAACCCTACCTCAGGACTGAAATAATTCAGTGTGGTTTATGTTGGAAACAACTGGGTGCAACTTAATTAACATTCAAGAAGATGTGTGTCACTGAATAGGGAAGAGGCCTCCTCAGCTTTCTAGTCTTTTAACTAGAGATGGGCACGACTTGAAAAATTTTTTTCGAGTTGTCGTTAGTCGGGCCGGTTCCGTTTCGGCTCGTTTCCGGTTTTCGCGAAAAATCGCAAAAATTAATCAGTTTGTGTTTTTTTTTTGTTTTTTTGTTTTCGTTAGTACTGGTTTTGGGGGGGTTGCGGGCTCCTGGAGGCACCTCTGTAGGGTGGGTGCCTCCTCTGGCCCGCTAGGAAGGGAAAGCGGGCTCCTGGAGGCACCCGTGGGTGCCTCCTCTCCTCACCCGCTAGGAAGGGAAAGCAGGCTCCAAGAGACCCCTCAACATGGGGGTCTCCTCTCCTCACCTGCTGCTGCAAAAGGGCATGCATAGCCATATGGATATGCATACCAGTTGCAGACAATGAGACCAGTGTGGACAGGCAGAACCCTGAGCCATAGGGTGATGCCTAAGGCTCTTGTAGCCGCCGTGTCCCACAAAGAAGGGAATCGTACTTGCGTAGTGCAATGCAAGTAGATCTGGCTTAGGGTTAAGATGGGTTAGTGCAAGGGCTAGGGTTAGGCTAGTGACGGGTAAGGTTAGGGTGGGCTAGTGGGTTGCACCTCTGGGTGCCTCTCTGACCCACTAAGAAGAAAGTGTACTGTGACGTATGGGTAAGGAGTCAAGGATTAGGGTTAGGGTTAGGGTGCTAGGGCAGGGTTTAGTGGGCTTTTTGTCACATCCCAGAAGTCTCAGTGGCCAAGTGGCCATGCGATTGGTGGGATGGCTCCAAAAAATTGCATGGTCCACTCCCACATGGCCACTTGGCCAGCCCATCATTGCGCAGGTGTAAATAAAATAAAATAAAATAAAATCAATGGAGGACAGAGAAGGAGAGGAGAGACATTTTGTTGCAAGAAAAAACCCACTGCTACTGTAAAAAATCTGGCAGTTTATAGCAATTTTCGCATGTTTCTGTGGTGCTTGTGTGTTTTTGGACCACGATTTCAAAAAAAATATTGCGGTCGCCGCCCCATTTTGGATCCCCCGCCTGCACCGCATGGCATGGCGACTCGAGTCCGGCTGCCCAGGACAGGAGAGGGGGAGAAGCCGGGACCCCCCCTCCAGAAACCACCCCTCTGGTAGGTGCCCTGAGCCCTTAGTCAGGCAGGCATTTTTCCGCCTGCTTTTTGGCCCGGGAATGGGTGGGGGGAGAGTTTAAAACTTTTTTCCTGTGCCGTGCCGCTTGCGCTTGAATTGCGGCGGCCAGCGGCGAGACTCGTGCGGCTTGTTGCTGCGAGCCTGCGGTGAGTCAGAGCAGCCCAGGACGGAGGAGGGGGGAGGCCGGGGACCCCTCCAGAAACCACCCCTCTGGTAGGTGCCCTGAGGCACAGCAGGCATATTTCCGCCTGCTTTTTGGCCGGGAATCGGGTTTTTTTTTTTACTTTTAAAAACTTTTTTCTGTGCCGCTTGGCATTGTGGGATCGCCGCGATGCCAGGAACGACCACGACAAATCAGACCAAATTGTTCGTTCGTCGGTTCGAGCTCGAATTCTGGCGGAGTAATTCCCGTTACCGTTTCCGTAGAGTAACGGAACCGATTAACGGAAACAGAAACGGGAATACCGCTAAGTCGTGCCCATCTCTACTTTTAACTGCTTTCACTTGAGCTGACCTTCCTTCAACCTTCAGACACTGTTCTTAGATTTGTTGTTGTTGTTGTTGTTGTTGCTGCTGCGGCTGCTGCTGCTGTTGTGTCATACAGTCGTGAACGGCTCTTTGTGACCCCATGTCCATGGAGTTTTCTTGGCAGGAATACTGGAGTGCCTTGCCAGATTAGCTGAGGTGAAAACATTTTAGAGAGGAAATGGTCCACCTTGGCTCCTGATAACTCCAACTTAGGAAAACACTTCTATCTCCCCACCACCACCATTCCAGGTATATTTCCCTAATAAACACAAGTTTTCTTATTTTCTTAGAAAGAAATGTGGGCATGATTCCTTTACAAGGGAAGAGGCGTGCTTCGGTAGTCATTCTAAGCTGCTTGCTCACTTCCTGATAATGTATGCATTTTCTACAGCTATGATCTTCTATGTTTCACACCATGTCATAGTTAAATTCAGGCTGTAGCACAGAACTCTGAGGCCCCATATATCCCATTTTGCAGACATGGCTACTAAAATGCTAAGCCAACAGCAAAATGTTATCAGTTACCCCGATCCTTTGGGCGTTTTGTCTTCTCTTTCTACTACTGTGCTGGTGAACACACAAGTGGTTCTCCACCCATTCCCCCTCTTTTGAACCATCTGTCTGCCAGATTTGGCAGGAAAATAAAAGCAGAAGAATGTACTCACTCACTGTTGGTTGTGATGTCCAAATAATATTTTCAGGCCTGATTTCCCCCGATTTCTCCTGCATGTGATCTACTTCCTTTAGTATAAACCAGCCAGTTGGCAAACTGAGGACTGAACAAAAGCAGATGGTGTATTTGCAGTCAACAATGGAACTGCCTTAAGAAGCAAAAGGCATTTAATTATCCTCGCATAAAATTGTATAGACCCTGGGAATTCTTTTGTTTGGTGATTAGTCACTGGGAGGTAAATACCAGATGTTACCTACATGTTGATCATGTAAACATGGCAGCTTTGATAAATGCATTTCTTGATGATGAATAACATGTAATTGCTTTGTAAATGGAAAACTGTCATCTTGTCTAGTTTGATCCCAAACAGGAGAAAATCTTAACATTCCATGAAGTGTTGCTCCCTGGCTTTTTTCTCATCATAGCCGCTCTAAAGGCTACGAGGGAGTAATGGAGACAGTGCTTGCATGTCAAAGTCCCAGGATTTTGCAAGGAACAGAGATCATGACATCCTCTGCCATGCTCCAATCCCTTGCTTCCCTGTTCTCTTTGAGTTTATCTACAATTGTCATAGTATAATCTTTTAAGCTTTGAAATATAGAGCTGGAAGAGACCAACCTCTATCAAGAAGGCATAGTGAGGAATCAAAATCCCAACCTCTGGGTTTGCAGCTAGATATCTAAACCGCGGAGCTTTCCAGGAGGGACAGTCGATAGGGACAATGATTCTTCCAGGATCAGGAAACTATTGCCAGCTATCCTGGTTGTATCTAAGGGTGGTTCGTTCTCGAGTAGAGATGGGCACGACTCAGGAAAAAAGTTTCGTTTTCGTTTTCGTTTTCGGCTAGGGTTTGAGTCGTTTCGTTTCCGTTTTCGTGGGCTAATTTCAAAATTTTTCATTTTTGTTTCGTTACGTAACGAAAACAAAAAATGAAAACGAAAACGAAAATTTTTTCGTTTCTCCCCATTTAGCTCAATTGAGTGCTTTTCCAGTAACGAAAAACGAAAATTGGCTCGAAATTAGTCGTTTCGTTTCCGTTTTCGGTCCAGGTTGGTGCCGATTTTCGTTTTCGTTTCGTTTCCGTAACGAAAACGAAAAACAAAAACGAAAACGAAAATACCGCTAAGTCGTGCCCATCTCTATTCTCGAGTTGTCAATTAAGAGCCATTAGCTTTGCAAAAAAAACCTTTTTATTTATTTATTATATATACTAATCCAGCAGCCTGAATTTCTGGATTCTCTTTGAGAGGGACTATCATTAGGACACACAGGCCTTCAAATTTGCCAGTACACCTGTGGCTGCAAGTGGCCAACAGTCTGTGGGGAGTTTTGTTTGTTTGTTTGTTTGTTTGTAGAAAGGAATGAGGTGACAATAGGTGCTCAGGATTTAAGATGAATTTAATATGAGTTTTCGTATTCCCCAAATACCAGCTGTGGTGAGATTTGTCTGATTGCATGGAACAACCAACAAAGCATATTGTGGCGTGAGCAATGTTTTATTTCGCTTAGGCTTTTGTAAATGGTAGCTTTCTCCTTCAGGCATAGGCAGTCCTATTTCCCCCCTCCCCCCTCCAAATTGATGTGCATAAAAATGATTCAGTCACAGTTGTTTTCCCACCAGCTCACCTCTTGCCACACAACTACTTGAGCCTCTGACTGTGCAACCAACACAGGAGTGGGCAGAAACACTGCTCTCCACTCTGTTTCCTCTCAATACTAAAAATTCTGGACTTCATCTTGAATATGCCATTTCATGGTTTTATTTTTTTGCAGTGGATTAAGATGGCTACCCCTCTACAAGTGTATTGCCATCCATTTCTCCTGCGTTCTTGCACAAAGATGTCTCTGCAGTCTCTGCATGCTTCGCTTGCCATTCCAGATGTTTTCTGCCTGCCCTCCCATCGTAGGGACTTGTCATTGCCTTCTTGCTGTGTTTACTTCTTTCTCCTGCCACTAAATATGTTTCAAAGCAGCAGGAGTATGAAAAAAAAACACATTTCCTTCTTCGCTGAGCAATTCCTTGCCTGCCTCCTGAAAGCTATTTAAAAGCTTCCTATATGCATTGAAATTCATTCAAATGCAATTTACTCAGTCACATCTCAACTGCAGCTCCCTGAATCTCATATTGAACTTCCTTCCACATATATAATTTGCTAAAATGTTTTCCCCCTTCTCCATTCGGTGGGTGGATAACTTCCAATCCCATTTAGTTCCCCCAAGAAACCTTTGGTTATCCTTTGCCTCCTACAACTCAGTAGCATTCATGTGCTTATCTCTACACAGATACTAGTTTAGAAAATTGCTTTAAGGCCCCAAATGAAAAACCCTTTTTACTCCTGATATTTTTCTGAGCCATCTCCTTGCAGAGAATGAATTCTCACCGACTTGGTTCTGCTGAGAAGCACATCATTGGTTTCACTGAGTCTCCTATTAAGGTTAGGCTGCATTGTGCAAGGATAAGAATAGTGAAGTCTGGCACTATGAACTCCACTGTATAACTCAACATCACAGATGAGGCTGCAGGCTGAAAAACAAGAACAAAACATTATTAAATGGCTGTAGGATGTAGACCAGTGTTGGCGAACCTATGGCACAGGTGCCAAAGGTGGCACTCGGAGCCCTTTCTGTGGGCACCCAACATCGCCCCTTCACAGCCACCTGTATTCAGGTTAAATTGTGGTATTGGCACTTTGCAAATAATGAGTGTGTTTTGAATCGCAGTTTGGGCACTCGGTCTCTAAGAGGTTCACCATCATTGATGTAGACTCATTTCTTTTGCACACAGATTCTTTTCTGTGAAAGATTCTGACTAGAGATGGACACAAATGAAAAAAAAATGAACTAGGCAGGCCATTTATGGAAGATTGTTGGTTTATTGGTTCAAATTAGGGATGGGCACAAAATGGAAAAATAATGCTTCAATTCATTTCATTTCGTGTTCACGCCTGTTTCATTTTGTTTCATTTCTTAGAATATTTTTTAAAAAACATATGAAACAAAACAAAACAAAACAAAATGTCTCCCCTGGGTCCTAGAGGCACCAGAGTTAGTGCCCAGGAGCCCTTTTTAAAGGGCTCCTGCTGAACTGTTATTGGCTGAACCCCTTTTAAAACTGGCCCAGTCAACACCAGGGTATCCCCTTGGTGCCAACTGGGTCAGTTTTAAAGGGGTCCATCCCATTACAGCTCGGCAGAAGCCCTCTGAAAATGGTCAGGTGGGGGGTTCCAGGCAATTGCGCTGCCCACCCAACCATATTCAGAGGGCTCCTGCCGAGCTGTCAATGGCTGGACCCCTTTAAAACTGGCCTAGTCGGCATCAGGGGATCTCACTGGTGCTGACTGGGCCAGTTTTAAAGGGGTCCAGCCCATGATAGCTCAGCAGGAGCCCTCTGAAAATGGCCCCCCGGTGCCAAATCCCCTGCCTCTAGGACCCAGGGGAGTCACCCCCTTCCCACCTCCCAGATGAGAGGAGGCTCGAAGCCAGGCGGAGAGGAGGCGGGGAGCACCAGAGTGGCAGTGGTGACCCACCTCCTCCTCTTCCCTCTCCTGTGTTCCAGCAGCGGTGGCCACCCAGCAGGTAAGGGGCCCCTTTTACAGACAGAACGAAATGGAATTTCATTTTTGTTTCGTGCCCATCCCTAGTTCAGATCAGGTCAAGTTCATCCAAACCGGAAAAACTAAACTTTCCTGAACATTTGAAGCATTTCTGTACTTGTGGGTTCATTTTCCCCACCCATTTCCCATTGCCTCCATCACCTCCCTACTTTTCCCTTCTACCTCCTTCTACCTACCTCCTCCTTCTTCATCACTACTGCTGGGCATTTCATTATTTTTATTATTATGTTAGACAGCCCAGTGGCTGTCTCTAAAAGAACAAAGAAACAAAAACCCAGCTGCCCTAACTGAGCCTACCTATCACTGAAGGCAGACAAATAACTGTTTTTAAAAAGCCACCAGGCTGTCTTAAAAAAGAAAGAAATTCCAAAACTAACCAAGACACTGGTTCGTAGTTTGTTCAGGAAAATTTTTGAAGTTCATGGTGCATGATCTTCAATAAACCACAAACCAAGATGAACTGCCATTTGCTGCTTGTACTCATCTCTAATTCTGACCCCTCCTTGTATAAATAATAACAACCCACATTACCGAATCATAAATTTTATACAATTACCAATACATTTGCATGAATACATTCCAAAGCCTTTTGAAGCAGAAGACACACCTGAAATCCATGTGAAGAGACTCATGGTGCAGTGGTTAAACTGCGGTACTGCAGCTATAACTGTGCTGAGGACCTGGGGTTCAATTCCAGGTAGCCTGCTCATGATTGACTCAGCCTTCTCTCCTTCTGAGGTTGGAAAAATGAGTACCCAGATTGCTCGGGGTGGGGAGGGGATATGTAGCCTGCATAAGTAAATTGTAACGCCACGCCCCCGAGTGCTTTAAGTGATATGAGTGGTATATAAGCAGAACACTTTGCTTTTTGAAGTTAAAACAAGGAAACAAAAAAGCAAAAAAGTACCTTAAGAATATTATTTCAGACTATCTTCCTCTCTACTTGGAGTTCAAATACCTCAGTCTCATGATCACAGCCAACCAGATTCTGAATTGCAAAGTCACATCAAGGATCAACAGTGTGTAGCTAAAATGGCGTACGCCATCAAGTGTCATGTGTGACAAAAAGATCAGTGTCCATTTAAACTCAAAGATCTATTGCATCATTGTACAACCTGTCACGCTCTATGGTGATGAAGAATGCTGTCTGGTGACTAAAGAAGTTGAATGTCTCCTTGGTGTCATGGAGACAAGAGATGCTATGATGGACATCTGGCCTCAGACGAACATGATTATGTGTGCAGTGATGACATTCAATCATCATACGGCATTGTACAATCACTCAGAAGATGCATGCAGCCTGACTACATTGGTATGGATCCATCTTTTGCACTGATGATGAAACTCTGGCCAAAAAAGGTCTCACCCTGGAGGTCAGTGGATCCCAACCAAGCAGACGTCCAAAACAGTACTAGATAAAAACCCTCAACAATGATATGAAGTTGTCCCAGGTTCACGCAGACCTAGTCCATGGCTGTGCCAAATGAAAGGCAAAAACAAGAATAGTGAACCCCACCACCAAGTGGGACAAACACTAAGAAGATGTTTATCTCTACTTTGACAAGCACTTTTTATTATAAATATAAATTCATCCAAACATCCAAAATAAAAGTAAATTCTACAAACACAAGAAATTATTTAATGTATGCCCACCTTTGAAAAATATTTGGAAATATCATTGGGTGCAACAAGCTCCTGCCAGACTGATGATCAGAACTGATTGCAGGGAGACCTCAAGTTCTAACAGAAGCTTCATTAGATACCACTCCACATCTGGGCACATCGTTATTTGATCCTGGATGAACACACTGATCTGGCCTGTATTATGGAGGAACCGGTTGGAGGAAACTGGGGTTCTTATTTATTTTCAGCTCACCCCACCTGGGTTCTCTCTGCAGCAGATGACCATGTCTAGAGGGTAGGAAGGTAGAGTTACAGTAATCTATCATGATTCCATCCCCTTCATCAGGTCCCACAGTTTGCTGTGTTTGAGTGTGTATACCTGTAATCGGATCTCTGGGACAAAATGGGAATTCTGTTAGTATACTGTCTACCTTGCTGCTCAACAGTCTTCCCTTCCTGAGCTAACAGAGTTGGTATTGGAAGTGATGCTGGAGTTCTCTGGGCTTGGAGTACTGGAGGACTTCAATGTCCATCCCAAGACCAACTTATTAGGAATGGATCAGGACTTCATGTCCTCCATGACAACCATGGGTATATCCCTAGTGGCCAGACACACTCTGGACCTTGTATTCTATTCTTTGCAGGGTGATGGTGGTATGGATGTGGAAGACATACGTATCTGTAGTTGTCCTGCGTAGATCACTACCTGGTGAGGTTAAGACTTAAAGGAAACCTTAACCTGTGCAGGGATGGAGGATCAATTAGAATGGTCTGCCCCAGGTGACTGGTGGATCCAAATGGTTTTCAGGTGGTTCTTGGGAAGTTTCTTGTCGCCTTTGGCAGGTGAGGCTGTCAAAGCCCTATTTGACCTCTGGAATGGAGAAAAGACCAGGACTGTGGACACAATTGCTCCTATTTATTTATTTATTTATTTATTTATTTATTTATTTATTTATTTATATTAAAATAAATAAACTTCTCTCCCACAGAGTAGAGACAGGAGTGCCTCCTGGTTTACCCCTTGGCTGGTGGTAATGAAATGAGTGAGAGTCTAGACTAGAGTGATGGTGGCAAAAAACCTGGAGGGAGTCCAACCAAAAATGGGCTAGAGCTCATTTGAAGGCCTGTTCACTGGCAGTGGCTGTATCCAAGAAAGGGTTCCTGCTTTGTCAGTTTTTTCCTTAGTAAACATCAACCTGATCATAAGAGAGGGATTTATTCTGGCATCCCAGAACTTATATGTTGGTACCCTCTTCACATAACATACCTGTTCATTAAACATATGGTAACTGTCAAATGTTTTCCAGGCAAACATGGAATTAATGTATTACTAGTTGGCAAGGTATAGAATTACTGGAAATCTTACCCTCAGCATGGCTAAAAGAGCAATTAATATGGTCTACCCCAGGAGACTGATGGATCCAGATGGCTTTCAGATTGCTCTTGAGGAGTTTCCTGTTGCTTATGTAAGCCTGGCTGACCTCTGGAATTAGGAAATGACCAGGGCTATGGACACTATCATTCCTAAGCATCCCCTCCCATTGAACAGAGCCAGATGACCCCCTTGGCTTACCACAGGCCTTTACAATGTACAAACTCACATATAAAAATCCAATTTAAAACATGCTTTTCTATGAGGAAATATACTACAAATAAGTTCAGTAATGTTCCAGAAGAGTAAATAGCTAAAGTAGTAACTTTCCTCATCCAGGAGAGACCATTAAAGGTGTACCTTAATCATCATGGTCATCCTAATCATATGCCATCAGGTCAATTCTGACATAATCACCTTCTTCAAGGTTTTCCAGGCAGAGAATACCCAGGAATGGTTAATGATAAGTTAATAGGCACAGCTGTGAGATATAACTCCCAGTATTAAATCCCCCCCCAGCTATTGTTTGAATGTTGTGTCAAACTCAGGGACAGTCAAATGCATGTATTTTGATCATCATTTATAGGCATTTAAAGGACTGGATAAATGAAAGCATTTTCTACCCATTCTACTAGAGGTGTAGCAAGGTTTTGGGGCACCTGGGGACAAAGTTGTTTTTGCGCCCTCCCCAACCCCATCACATCCACTCAGCAAGGGGGTACAATCCTGTGGGCATGGGGTGTGCATGGGGGGCGTGGGCACTGGCATGTGTGTGCACTAACACATGCATTATCTTTCCCGCCGTGGCTACAAAGAGTTGGAGGAGGAGGAGGAGGAGGAGGAGGAGGAGGAGGGTGCCACAGCCACCATGTGCGCACGCCTGCCTGCCTGCTTGCTTTGCTGCTCAACTGGCTCAGCTCCCCCTCCTCCCCCTCCAGGCACCCCCAGATTTCTGTTCCCAGGGCAGATGTACCCTTCTGCCACCCACTTCCAGATATGCCCCTGCATTCTACATGCTCGCTGAAGATCCTTACAAATTTCCTTTCAAGTTCACAAAGCTACCCCTGTGTAGTTTGCTTCTGGAGGCAAGAGACAAGCTTGTCTCCACATCATTTCATAGGCAGAAACTAAGAGGACCAGCCATGGAAATGTATTTCAGCAGCTAAAATGGAATATGGTAGTATCTTTCCCTATAGCTGAGGCATCAGGACAATTCAGGGGACCAGGATAGTGGATGTGACAGCCACAGCTATGCCCTCGACAGATGTTCTGGAGGAATAACCTCAAGGATTTCACTGCCCTCCCCAAACATCTGCCTGAGCAAATCTGCTCTGCCTAATGACAGGTCCAGCCCTGACACTCAATATGAAAATCATATGTTTTGGTTTTGGGGAATTACTGCCTCAAATTGGTATTAGGACCTTCCTTGTAATAAAGACAGCATTGCTCATACCTGGTTTTTTGAAATAACATTTTTGGAAGATACATATGTTCCAGCCTGAAAACAAAAAGAATGTCTAGTCTTCATAGGGAGTTGACAATTCTTTATTGCAAGAATGAAACATTTTAACAAGATGTTAGATCAGTTACTGAAACTAACATTTGGATAAGGTTTCATTGGTTTGGATTTTGAATCATAACACTTTATGTGGGGGCATTGGAGGGAAACCCAAAGAAAATAGTATCCCTCAGTTTTAAGTCATTATACAGTATATTCTTGTGGCAGAAATACTGAATGTCAGACACAAATGGTGCCAAGTGCTTATAGGTAGGAAAACATGCTTACCATGGGAGTACAAAAATAAAATTTATTTGTTAAATTACACATAAATATAAGGTACAAATGTATTTTTAAAATACAGTTAAAGATAATCACACTTGCATTGTGTACATATGAAAATACAGTATTTTAATATTCAACATACACAGACACATTTATGATAAATGTAACTAATTGGCAATGCCAGTTCTTTTAATTCTGGGTTCCTATCCCTCTGTTTTCCATGAATATGGAAAATTAATATGCTACAAAACAAAACCCTTTAGTTCTGTCGGACATCTTGTAGCAGTTTGTTAATTTCTGCCACCAGCTCGCTAGCATCCATTAGTTCATGTTTGCCATCACTGAGGTGGTTAAGCACATTGTCAAAGTCATCTTCTTCATAATTCTCTGGAATTTCTTCCATGGCAGGCAGCCATTTTGAAGAGGGTTGGGCACCTGAATGATTCCCCAAAGGAAGCCCAGTACTGTTCACAGGGTTTTGGAAGTGTGTTGTGGCGGCCCATGCTGCCACCCCCTGTGGGTAGCTTACAGTTTTGGCAGGCAAGTGTCCTTTCCTGCGCTCTAGTGAGCTGGAGGGATCCATTTCATTGCACTCAGTGTAGGCATCTAATGAAGGAGGCAGGAGGCGCTGGAAAACACTGTTCATTTCAGAGAGCAGAGATGAGGTACACACGTTACCTGCTTCTTCCTCATTCTGACTGTCTTTGCCAAAGGTTGAAAAGCTCTTTTTCTTTTCAGAGGACTCAACAGCCTGAGGGTCTTCTTCTAATACCTGCTGCTGCTGCTGGGGTTGGCTTTGCTGGGGCTGAAATTCTTCACCAGGAATGAACATATTACTTCTGTAGTCAGAAGATGGAGAGGGCAGTGGTGGCATCCAGCACTGGTCAGAATGTCCCAAGACTCTGCATTCCTCTGTGCATAACCTCATTGCTGAAATCAAAACAGAAACAATAAGTCACTTTAGGCATCCATTTCTGGACATACTGTAGTAGTTGGCATTTAGTCATGGCATTTAGTAGCTATGTTAGTCTGTGCAAGAATTCCAAGTAAAAAAAATCAAAGAAAAACAAAACAAGAAAACAGACCCAAAAAATATGTGGCACCTTAAAGACTAACTTTCATATTTTAATGTAATGTTTCATGGATATGTCCAGTTCTTCAGACATATAGCACCAGAATGAGGTGTGCAATATAATATGTAATGCGATATAAGTTTCCTATATTATTTAGCTGTAGTATGTATATTTACATGCAAGCTTGGTTGTAAGTTCCTATAGAAACAGAGTTGGGTGAGGGTGGATAAGGGAGGGGGAAGAGGAGGAGGAGGGTTGGTTAGTTCTAAAGATGATGTGCAGAGGGATTTGGCCTCTGGTGGAAGTTGGGTTTGTTGATATGGTAGGTGTTGTTTTATGTCTCTGTGGTAAATTCCTCAAGAGACAAAAAAAACCAGTAATCCTACAAACCACAGGAGGGAAGGGGAAGCTTCCCAGACTCAGGGGTGGGTTCATACATCCAGAACCCAATGGGAGCTGAAGCACCACGGAGGTTCCTCCTGCTCCTCCTCCTACCATTGCCACAATTGCTAGTGGCAACTGTGGTAGCTGTCTGAGACAGCTCAAGTGCCCAACCTGCTCCAGAACAAAACATCTTCTCTGCCAAGTTTCCAAAGACAAGGATGGTAAATCAGTTGATCTCCCTGCGTTGCCACTAGACCATTTATAGTTGTGCGATTCTGTCACCATTTATTTGGCCTTGTTTTGCTAGTGAAGATGGAAGCCATGAAAATGACATTGGGGCTGGATGTGTTGCCCATCCCTGCAGTAAAGAGTTCAACTGATAGTATATAGCTTTGACTTTGAAAGAAAATGTTACATTTTATCTAAATAAAAAGCAACTGGGTTACCCTAACCTTTAAAGCTGTAAGCAGTGTGGTCCACTCTTATTCTAAGTATTGGAAAGGTGTTTAAAATTCACATTTCCTGCCCAAAATGATAAATTTAGTCAATGTGTGTTCAAACTTCATCCACCACGTGCAGAAACATAACTGATATGGCCTGTCAATATATCACAAAGATGTAGTGCATATATATGTACTGCATCTTTGTCTATGAAGACTCTTAGTCATCCAAGTGATGTTATCTGGAATTTGAGTCATGGACGTTGAGTACTGAAAACCCCTCTCTCAACAGAGGTGAGAGATTCAGGCACAATCTTTCTCCTACTTATCAAGCTGCCCTTTCATCAATCCCCACACAAATCAGAAACACTTCACACCTCCACCAGCAAGGCCACAGCTAATGACCCATACTCAATGGGTGTTGGGAAGGGTTGCTTAGGTGAGATTTTCATGCACTCCAGGCCATTGTACATCTAATCAGCCCATTCGGGCCATTGTCCACCTAATGAGCCTATTCAGACCAAGGTCATGTGAAATCAAGATGAACTATAAATTGGAGACCTTACCACTAACTTTCCTCAGACTGCCAAAGCTGCTAGGATGAGGAGCGAAACATTTCAGTCTTTCAAGAAAAGCAGTCCAGTTGCCATGACTCAACTTCCAGATAATCTGCATCTGATTTGTAAATCTGTATCAAACAGTTATGACACCAAGCCAAAGGTTTGGACCAGTTTGGGAAACTTGGTTATGTGGCAAGGTTAAGGATTTTGGCCAAAGTTTCAATGTTGAAAAAGGACCCTGTTGACCTCATCTACACATTGGTGTTTTCTAGTGACATTGGATTTTCCAAATTGACATATCTCACTTTCCATTCTTATTGACACTTGATGCTTCTCATTTTAAATGTCTAACTAGATGTGACCTATATGCCTTCAGGTCACTACAAAACTCCATGTGCTTAATCAAATTTTATAAATCCAGTTTCATTTTGGGGAGGATGTGTAAAGTAGCTCATGTATGAACTTCCTTAATTTTTTCCAGGAAGAAGCAGAGAAAACAAAGGTCAAGTCACTATTGGTTTATTGGTGACCTTCAAAAACCTTTGTGTAAAGAGAGTGAGGCACTTTAAGTGTTAGCTCCACTCCCCTGCAAAACAATCAAGCTGAATGACAAAGCAAATGTGTGTGACCCTTGATTGCACAAGTCCCATCTAGTTTCTGTTAAGAAGTCTTCAGATATGGCCAGCCTACATTTATGTGGTCAGAAGTTCTTTCTTATTACAAGAAAAAGTTTCTGCTTTCCTTATATATGTGTTAGAATGTGTGGGGAGGGAGAAGGTTAGCAGCAAAGCCCAACATGATTTACACTGACTTTTGGGGGAACAACAGTCATTGTCAATGGACACCAAGTTGCAAAATGAAAGAAAAACAGGTGGATGTGGGGCACCAATTGGATACTGTGACCACTTAAAGAAATTATTTAGAGCTGAATTATTTCCTAGGGGATATTGTTTAATGCATTTGTAATGAATGGACATGCCAAAACTTTCTCTGAAAACTCACACTTAGCTGTAGTGAACTGGGAAACTCCTCCAGTTACTTAACTTGGTTTTAGTTGTTTTATAACAATTGAATAATTAATGCTTTAAGGGAAACCACATATCAGGGGAGGAGAGAAACCAGTGTTAAATCATGGTTTGAAAACTTGCATGGACTTCCCATCACAGAATCAACCAACCCCATAAAAGTTCTAGTTGATTCTTGTATATATGAAAGCAAAGGTGTTTTGAGTGTATTTTCTGCTGAGTTTCTATAGAAAAGGTTGGCACATACCAGGTCAAGGTATATAGACAGTTCGCTGATTAATGCCTTACTCTGATTGACAACATCTCTCCAGTATATATGGCTGGTGGGACACCTGTTTAGGAACACCAGCAACCTGTACCAAATATGGGATACCTCTTCCCATCCCTACTTGAAACACAGGCCACTGGAACATAGAAACGTATTACTCAAACTAAGGGGTTTTACTCATGAGTAAGCATGCCTCTGTTTGCACTCTGTCTGGGCTTTTGAGCTTTTGAGCTCCATAAGATCCAACATGATGGCTAATCATAAGGGATTATGTTCCCTTTCAGGCCAAATAATCTAAAGGGCCAAAGGCTCTCCATTGCTGCTGCATTAGAATCAATCCATCTGCTGCCACACAGCGAGTAAACTGATTTGGAAGCACAGCTGGAGCACAAAAGTCCCCATATTAAGATTCTGCATTGGCGGCTCACAAAACACAGTCATTCAAATATGGCAATAGATACCCAATATTTGCATATAGATGGTTGGCTTCATTATTAGCAGCTGTGATCCCCAGTTACACATTTGTCAGTCTTCCTTGATATACGAGTTCCCTCCAGATGGGCAACTTGATTCCTTCCTCTTCAGGTCTAGCCTGCACGGTTAACACAGAAGATGCCAGTTGCATCTCAACAATACTTGGAGAGGCATAAGATGCTGGGACTGTATCAGTTCCCCAAAGGACTGGGAAGATGCTGGGACTGCATCAGTTCCCCAAAGCCAGTTCTGGGGCCCCAAGTCACCATAAAAGCCTCACATTTAGCAACAAACCAGCAAAACTCCATTAATAGAAGCATTTGGTACCTGTTTAAAGGGTTTGCTCAAATTAACCAATGAAATCTGGCAATGGAGCAGTGAAGGTTGTGGTTCATAGCAGATCCTAGAGAGTATGAGTAGGCCCTCCTCCTCCCAAGTTACTCACTCCTTTAACTGCTAATAAAAATGCATTTTAAGCATGTTAGGTATGGCATCTATAAAGGGTAAAGGTTCCCCCCGCACATGCATGCTAGGGGTGGTGCTCATCTCCGTTTTCAAGCCAAAGAGCCAGTGTTGTGCAAGCCCGTGGCCATGTGCCTAGCATGGCTGCACAGAACACTGTTTCTCTTCCCACTTTTTATGGTGGTACCTATTTATCTACTTGCATTTATATGCTTTCAAACTATTAGGTTTGCAGGGGCTGGGTTTAACAGCGGGAGCTCACTCTGCTGCATGGCACCCAGGATTCAAACTGCCAAGCTGCTGACTTTGCAGCTGACAGTTTCAACACTGTAGTCCACGGAGCCACCACACCCTAATCTATACATTGAGTCTAATTACCAACCAACTCGTGTATCAGGTTGCTTCCCACTATGTCTTTAATGCAGCACACCACTGGAAGGTAAAGGAAACCTTAATAATTTGGTTTTCCTTTTTATACGAAAGCTTTCAAGGCCCAGCTCATGGGACCTGCAAATGATATTATAAATGTATTACACCACTGTTCTACCCTGAACAGGCCCACTCTTGTCTGGTTTAAAGATTAAAAAACAGGGGTGGAACTGATTAGTACTAAGATAGGACATTACCAGGGCACACCAAGTAGCATAGCTCAGTGGCAGAGCATCCATTTTGCACGCAGAATGCCCCAGATTCAGTGTCCAGAATCTCAAGGCAAGATTAGGAAATGATGAACATCATTTGACATACTCAGCAAAATGGACGAACAAATCAACTCTGTCCTTACAGTCTATTCCTATGGGTACCACATGCAGCCTTTACACTTTGGATACAATTTGGATACTCTTTGAATACATCCTACATGTGCTTTTGTGGATAATGGATGGGTGGGATTATAAATGTTGTCAAGGAGAAAACCAGTGAGGAGGGTGGGAAGGGAGAGGAAAGAGAGAAAAAAATATATGAAAAGTAAATAGCTTGATATAAAGATACTTGACTGTCAGAAGGCACTGTAAGTCAACTATTCAACTTTCATTCTTACCTGCAGGAATTCTCCCATCTGTAAGGAAAAGGTCACTGAATCCTTCTCCAAGCAGTCTGTCAATTGGAGAATCTCTCCCCAAATCATAATCACTGTCTCCTGCTTCACTGTCACCACGGCCGCTGTCTTTCAGGCTGAACTTGTCCATATCTTGAAGAGCGTACCTGCAATGAAATAGAAGTGACATGTTGGCAGGCTTGTGCTTTACTGGGTGACATACAGGACACTCGCCTTTAGCAGAACTGCTTCCACTGCTTATCTCATCCTCACCTGTAGCTTCTGGAATATTTGTTTCCTCGAAAACTCGGCCTTGGCTGATACTGGCCTTGATGAAGCATGGAGAGGAGTTGGGAGACCTGGAAAAAAAGACACACACACAACCGATTAGGTAAAATGATGCTCATGTACCTTCCTAAGAGAAACCAAGGGTTTAAATCTGTCAGAAAAGATCAATTATCCATGTTCTTACCAAATAGCATAGGATAGAGAGAAGTGAGAAATATCTGATGGTATCTCAGCAGTATAGCACAGTTCTGTCGTTTAGCCTTTAATTATTCTTTAAATAATTAAAGAACCGCAGTATGATCCTCAGAGTAGTTAAGCTAAAGTATCTGAATGGGAATTAGCTCTGCTTAAGTCAGTGGAACAACATTCAAAAGCAACGTTATGGCTGAGGGCCTTAAAATACATTCATGAAGAAATTTGCATGCACAGTTAATACAGGCTGTTAGAGCAGCTGTACTTAATATTTCCCCTGTGCTGGTAATACACTTCATTGTTTTGTTCTATTTGTGTATGTAAATAGATTGGGACATGTGTCACAATACAGAAGCAGAAGCAGAACATAGGACTGTGGCCTACTGAAAGCACTGGTGCAAACTGCTCAAACAACAGCATGAGACAAATATGTTGTTGATTAACAACAAAAGATTTAGATAGAGCATTGCCACCATATTTTACGATTTAATTGGCACTGGAAAGTCAAGTAGCCAGAATGCTAATGTAAAGTTGTATATGGGCTTTCATGATTTACACAGAAGCCTAAATCCAGAAAGGGAGAGAGAATGAGAACTTTTCACATACTATACATTTCCCATACTGAAATCACTTCCGTGTATTAAACAATGCAAATGTTGCACACACACATTATTTCACTCTGTCCGCAAGGTATGTTCAGGTTCTGGCCAACTGTGGGTTCTAGGTGTATGCAGATATTGGGGTGTGCGTGTGTGTGTGTGTGTGTGTTGAAAAAAGCATACTGAAGATACAATTGTTTACAACAGTAAATTGTCTTCAAAATACAGGCATCTCAAATTAAATGAAGGGTGAAGTGACCTCAAAAGATAATGAGTTCTGATCCAGACAATAGAGGATGCGAGTGTGTGTGCTTACCTCAACAGCAGGAGTTGCATGGGTGAGTTCAAGAGAGAAGTTCTCTGGCACGTGATTTGATGAGATGGTCACAAGACTATTTAGAGACTGATGGCTGTGGTGGCTTTGGCGACTGCTCATTTGTCCTCTTTCCAATGTTGGAGATGATGAAGGTGACGCTTTGTGGTGAGACCTGATTGGTAAAGTACCATTCACGGTAGGCACTAATGTAATGTCCCCTTTATGAATCTGCCTCGATGGCCTTTTTGGATGATGCTGGTATGTGGACTCTGCCACACGGCAGTTATAGGACCTGGTGTCCTTTTTCTCACGATTGCACCTTGTAGCAAAGACAACCATGATAACTAACAAAACTGCACATACTGCTCCTAAGGATATAATTGTGATCATGGAGATATCTAGAGAAGGTTGATTGACATAAGTGGCTTCTGTAGCTGAAGGGAGAGAGACATATTTAACAACACTGCATTTCAGAAGTGCTTTGGTACTGAGCTGAGGACTCCCTTTGTCCTGAACAACCACAGAAAGTTCCCACTCGGTGGCCTTGGTGGATTCAATGCTACCATTGAGATAGATATCACATGTTTGTGGATCCATTATGAAGAGGCTGGCTTCACTACTGCTTGCTAAGGAACAGCTGAGCTCTGAGTTCATACCTGAGTCTCTGTCTATGGCTCTTATCCTAGTGATACGGTAGTTCACTTCAGCTTCTTTGGGGATTGTAATCTCTGCCGTATTGTTGTGCAGCACTGGGCTCACAATCACAGGGGCGTTGTCGTTTTCATCAATGATGGTCAGCACAACCGTGGTGTTGCTGGCAAGTTGCTGGTTCCCTCCATCTCTGGCTTGAACTACAAAGGCAATCTGGTTCACTTCTTCATGGTCAAAGGTTCTAAGTGCATAGATGGCCCCATTGGAGGGATCAATGGTCACATAGGTAGTTATAGAACTTCCCAGGATAAAGCTTTCCAAGATGGTGTAGGTCACCTGCCCATTATCTCCGAGGTCTGGATCTGTGGCTGTAACAGAGGTGATATATGCCCCTGGAGAGTTATTTTCCAGAATGACAATTTCATATCTGTTTGTCTGGAACTGTGGCGGGTTATCATTCTCATCAACGACCTGGACAGTAAAATGTTTCACTGTGGAGAGACTTGGGGCCCCCTTGTCTTCTGCGATGACAGTCAGACTATACTCAGACCGCTTCTCCCGATCCAGGGTGGTATTGGTCAAGATGAAATAGTTGTTTTCGTAGGTCTTTTGAAGTTTGAAGTGGCCATGCCCATGAAGCTTGCACACCACCTCCCCGTTAGCTCCAGAATCTTTGTCTTGCACCCGGACCAGGGCCACAAAAGTCTCCACAGCTGCCTTCTCCGATATGTAAGCAATCTCCTCCTTCCCGGGAGACATCAGGTTTAAATTGATCTCCGGCTTGTTGTCGTTCACGTCCACCACTTTAATGATGATTTTGCAGTGAGCTGGAATGGAATTGGGGCCCATATCCTGCGCTTGGACATCGATCTCATAGGACTTGGTGGTTTCGTAGTCCACTGGTTTGAGCAGGGTCAGCTGTCCCCTTTCGGGGTCCATTTTAAAAGTCTCGGTGATTTTGGAAGACACGTGGCTACTGAAAGCGTAGACAACTTTCCCGTTGTTGCCCTCATCCGGATCGGTGGCGTTGAGGTCCAGGAGCAAAGTCCCGACGCGCGAGTTCTCCAGCAGCTGGATGACATAGGTCTGCTGCTCGAAGACGGGGCTGTTGTCGTTGGAGTCGGAGATGCTGATTTTGAGGATGGAGGAGCCGCTCCGTGGAGGCACCCCGTGGTCCGAGGCGGTGAGCTGAAGCTCGTAGCTGGACTTCAGCTCCCGGTCCAGTTCGCTCACCACGATCAGCTCGGCGTACTTGGCGCCGTCCGTCCTCGTCCGCACCTCGATGGTGAAGAAATCGTTGGCCGACAAGGAGTAGGTGTAGAGGGAATTCTCCCCCACATCGGGATCGGAAGCACTGTCCAGCGGGATGCGGGTGCCCACGGCGGCGCTCTCGGAGATTTCAAGGGGGATCAGGGCCCGGGCGAACTGGGGCGAGTTGTCGTTTATGTCCAGCACTTCCACCTCGACGTGGAAAAGCTGCAGGTGCTCGGTGGGCAGCGTGATCACGTCGAACTCGATGGAGCAGTTCCAGTTCTTCTGGCAGAGCTGCTCGCGGTCGATCTTGGCGCCGATGCTGATCTCGCCGTTATCCTCCCGGACGACCAGCAGAGGCGAATTCCCCCTTTGCATGGCTCGGAAGCGGACCGCCGAAGGGTTCGGCAGCCGGTACAGCACATCCGCCACATCCTCCGAGAGCCGGGCGATGACCGTGCCCACGGGCTGCTCCTCGTAGATCCGGTATTTCAAATTCTTGCCCGCTCCGCTCGGAGAGAAGCAGAGGATCGCCGCCAGGGCCAGGAGAAAGCGCCTCGGGCTCCTCCGCGGCGGCGGCGGCGGCGGCGGCATCGGTGCCAACAAGGTCTCCTTCCCAATCCCAACAAGTGACACCCAGCGAGGCTCTCAACTTCTTCCCTGTGCGGTCCTTGAAGCCCAGCGCGCATCAGGTTCTTGAGAAACCAAAGCGGCAAGGAAACGTCCCTGCGACGACCGCAACAAAAGTTCCAGCCTCCGAGCACGGAGCTCAGAAAAAGTTGCTGAGGCGCGCACGGCGGAGGGCGGCTGGGCTCCCCGGCGACATCCTCCGGCTGCTGCTTTCTGCGCCTCCTCTGCCGCCCAGCAGAGGTGGGAACATCCGAGCTTCCTCTTCCTCCCGCGGCGCTCCTTTCCTCCTCCGGTCCGCCGAAGTGCCCAGGCAGGAGCTGAGCCACCAGAGCTGCGCGGCCGGGCGTCGCCGCCTTGCTTTGGTCGATGCAAGTTCTTCCTTTCCTTCCTTTCCTTCCTGCCGTGCCTGCCTTCCCTTCGCCTCCCTTCTCGCGCTCGGCTTTAGCGGCGCACTCCACCGCCCCGGCTGGCGAACCCGCGTCTCAGAAGCAACAAGAACTTCATTTCAACTCAGACAAAAGCTTTTCCCCAATCTCTCTCTCTCTCTCTCTCTCCTTTTTTCTTTTTTCTTTATGAGCCCGGCTGCCTGGGTTGAATTGCTTTCAGCCAATCAAGGGGCTTCCAAATCAAAGGACAGTGAAGTCACTCGCCGACAAAAAGAGCGATCGAGGGAACGAGAGAGAGGGAGGGAAGGAACTGGGGGGAGAGGAGGGGCGGCTCCTTTACTCCCACCCATCCGACTATGAGTGTGCCACAGCGGAGAAAAAAAAGGGGGGGAGACAAGGGACTGGGAGGGAAGAAAAATACTTTAAATCAACCGGGTGTACTCCCTTTTCTGTCCTGATTTTAGGCGGGTGGGGGTGGGGGTGGGGGATGCCCTGTGTGTCTGCGCGTGCCTTTGTTTTGTTTGAAGGGTTGGGGCTTTTTTGTGGTTTTAATTAGTGCTTTTACAAATAGCCTGGACTGGGGAGTGACTTTAATGAAATCCAGTCTTTTCTGTGAGCTTGCCCTGGAAAGAAGTTTGGGCTCTCTCTTTTCCTGGACCCTTGTCACCCCTTTGAAGAATATAAGGAAACAATTTCTGATTTCTACCCCCACCCCCGTTTCTTTTGAGTCTCTGGTCCCCTCCCCCCGCAACCACCCGCCTTATGCGGCCCATTAGCTCTTTCATTTTTTAATCGTTTGCTTCCCTTCATCTTAAATTCAAGGAAAATCCATGCCTTGCCTTGCCTTCAGCTGGCTGCTGATGAAAGTGTGTATGTAGCATTTGGCACTGATACAGAATCATATGCCTTTGCCTTCCCTGTGATTCTCCCTCCCCCACCCCCACACCTTCTTACTATTTCCATTCTTGTAGTTCAGACACTCTCTTTCATCTTCGTTTTAAAAGCACCCCTTGCTTTCAGCATGATAGAGCATGCTAAAACATTTTGTCTGCATCTGCAATCTGCATTTAATCCAAGCAATAATAGGACAGGCTTTCGAGAGAACTGCGGAGGCCTCTTCATAAAGGGGCAGTCTTCTCCGTAGATGCAGTGGAGCCATAGCAATGTGTTCACTACTTTTAATGGGAAAGGCAACCCAAACCCATTTTTGACTTCTGCCACTTATGAGAGCAGTCAGTCAGTAGCTGGCAGCTTGCAACTACTGAATTACAACTCCTGTCATCCTTCAGGATTGGCTATGGGAGTTGTAGTCCAACAACTTCCTGAGAGTTGTCAGCAGCAGCTGCACAGTCTTTAAACTGCAGAGGTGTAAGGGACCCTATGGATCCGTGGTTCTCAACCTGTGGGTCCCCAGATGTTCCTGGACTGCAACTGCTAGAGGTCTTCATTGCTAGCTCAGCTGGCTAGGATTTCTGGGAGTTGCAGTCCAGGAATATCTGGGGATCCACAGGCTGAGAACCACTTCTATAGATCATCGAAGGACTGGACTCCTAACCTCTGACCCTGTAGCCAGAGACCTAAGTCACTGAGCTACCCACAATGAACAATGTGTCTCCTATCTCTGCTCTGCATGCTTCCAGTTTGCCCCCTTCCTCTGCTTTTTAAGGTTCCCTGGAAGTTCATCTGCCTCCTCATTCACAACTCAGTGGTATAGTGGAACCATATCTTACATGTTAGAGCAGGAATGTCCAAACTTCAGCCCTCCAGATGATTTGGACCACAACTCTCACAGTCCTTTGCTATTGGCAATCTAAGCTTAGAATTCTGGGAGTTGTGGTCCAAAACATCAAGAGGGACGGAGTTTGATCATTTCAACGTTAGAGCCATGGGACATTCTCATTAGCAACAATGGTGAAATGATCTGCTAATTCTCTACTATGTCAGAAGATTCTCACTCATCCTGGTGAGTTTATCTGTAAGTTGAGTCATGGCAACTGGACTTCTTTTCTTGAGAGACTGAAATGTTTCACTGCTCATTCAAACAGCTTCATTGTAGTTTTCCTCAGACTGATGAAGCTGTTTGATGAGCAGCAAAACATTTCAGTGTCTCAAGAAAAGAAGTCCAGTTGCCATGACTCAACTTCCAGATGTTTGTAGTATAAATCCAAGAGTAACTTTCCCTCTGGTCCTCCCATGTAAACAAAACACTGCCAAGATTCTTGGGCTCCCTGTGTGTGCACGTACATCCTGGCACAGACCCCTGAGTATCAGAGCAGTGACCGCTGGTTTAGAAAGGAGTTACACTTGGTCTCGCACAAGGATTTTGGCCAATATTTTGTTGTCTACAAATGGCGTTGTAATGCAAAACTATTCTGAGGTGGTTTAAGTGCTCCTCTTGATCATAGCTGTCAAGTCTCCCATATTGGGCAGGATTTACCATTTTTACCACTCTTTCCTCAAGGTGCTCCCGGGTGATCCTTTTCCCCAGAAATGTCCCTTTTTCTACAGAGAGGAAAAAGGATCACCCGGGAAGATGGATGGAAAGAGCGACAGTGGTGAGCCTTCAGATTCCAGCCAGGGCTGCTGGCCGGTTGCTCCGCTTCTGCCACCAAGGTTGGAGCCCTGGCAAGGCAGGGAGCAAGCAATCCAGCCAGACAGCCAGAGAAAGGAAGCCAGCCAGACAATGGCCAAGGAAGCAACCAAACACGCCAGAGGGCAAGCCTTCCCTGCTTTCCCTCTCACCCACCCCCAGCCCCAGCACCGGATGCTGGTGGCAGGAGCGGGAGGAGGCATGTGGGCACATTATGCTGGAAAAGTCAGGTGCCCCTCCCTTCCAAGGCTGGGGGGGCGTCATGGCTGGCAGCAGCAGCCAGGAGGAGCTGGCCCCTCCGCGCCCCAAAGAGGAGAAAGTGGCAAAGTTGGAGGGAAAAGCCAGCAATCCAGTAAGAAGGTGGGAGAGTCTGAGGGTGAGAGGCTGGCAGTGAGAGGACTTGCTTGTAGCTGAGGGGACCCCCTCTGCCACCACCACCACCACCACCACTGTGCATACATTGCAACTCTCTTCTCTCGTCTCGGCCGGTACGGAGACACACAAAGCAAAGGCTTGCGCGGACACACAGAGCATCCCTCACCCCCACCCCACCCACCTAAAATCAGGACAGAAAAGGGAGTACACCTATGCTCTTGATAAACGAATTTTTGAAACTCCTGGTTAATGTGAATCTAGGTGACAGAAATTAGGAAAAGTCACACATTGAGGGAAGCATTATCAGACTTCTCCATCCTCAGGTTTGTTGGCCTAAACGGAAAGGAGAGGCACAAATAATACTAGCAGCCAAATATTTCATATTGTTCTAAGGCACAATATCACATATTTTGATTTTTGTCTCACTGGCGGTTCACATTGAGATCCGGTTCATCACATATCCCAAGTCCCATGGGGTTTCTTTGCAGCTGACCCAAAGCATTTTGCCACCTGAGGCAAAGATCAAAAGGGCACACCTCACATTCCATGTACAAAACCCTGGTTGGGCCTGTGGCTGTAAATAAAGATTGTTGTTGTTGATGTACAAAACCCAACTTAGAGAGATACCTGGTTATTTCTTCAACATTTTTTGCTAGGATCCAACAGTTGTGTAATCTGTTCAGTCTCTTGGCCAATGCTGAAAACATTAGCATAGAATCAAATATTCTAGTGCCAGAAGACCCAAAGATCTTGGAAGAGATGTTCAAGGGTAAGGAAGTAACCCAGACCCATTCTTAACTCCAAAGTGTGTCTTAATAACTGTCAATATAGGGTAGGTGTGCATGTACATGTGCAGCTGTGCATCTTAGGTTCTTGAATATCTACTCTGTAAGGGTAATGTGTTTACAAGCATTATTGACTCAGTTTTTGTCTAGTGGTAAGGCTCACTCTTCCAAGTTACCAGCATTATTTGGCTTGTATTTTCAGTCCTCCCTATTAATCTGAAACCTGTGGCTTGGCTAGCTTCCTTTGCGTGATTTTTATTTTCTCCGTTTTTCATTGATTTTTACTGCACCAGCGATCGCTGGCAATTTTCCACTTTTCAAGGGCTTTGAGTTCTGTCTCTAGATTTCATTGATCTGATGCCTGTGGCTTTTCCTTACCTTCTTGTTAGGTGCATTGTATGTATCATTTTTCTCATGACTTCTCTGATTTATCAATGTGGTTAAAATTCAAGACTAGAGATGGGCACAAAACAGAAATATAGTGTTTTGTTTCATTTCATTTCGGTCTTCATTTCATTTTGTTTCATTAATAACAGATTTTTTAAAAGAATTATCATCACAAAACAAAATGAAACAAAATGCTTCATAAGGCTATAAATAATGGCGAGCTTTCCTTTCTTTTATTATTTAGCATGGACCCCACTGGCCTAAATCAAAGACACTCCTTAAACCTTCCAATCAATTTGCTTTCAAAGAAAGAACCCTCTGTAAACAAGCAGAAAACCTAATGATCGGGATAGATAAGCTCAACAGCTGATTGGTGGCCCTGGGAGGAGAAAGAAGGTAAACATCATAAACCTCCTACCTAATTTTAAGATTCTGACCAAGGGGGGGGGGGAGCCAGCTTCACCTGTTCCTCTGCTTTCGAGGACTGATATGTGAAAATCAGAAAGCAAATCTTTTCATTGTAAAGGAAGACCCATTATTGCTTGCTAACCTTAGTAAACTTAGCTACAATGAACAACACAGGATCCAAGCTACTTAGTCAGGGAAACAAACAGTTTAAGTCATCTTGTAGAAACAAACAGCATAGGGAAGAGACAGACATCAGAGCTCTAGCTACAACACAGATCAGAGATGGGAGAGATATGCTCAACAGCTGAGGCACAGGAGGGAAGGAAAACAAATCAATCAGTTTAGAAATAAACCTCCTGTTCTCAAGATGGCTGAACCAAGAGACCTCTTGCCACTAGGATGAATTGTTTCATTTCCAAAACAAAAAAAATGGTGTTTCATTTCATTTCTTGATGACACCCTGCTTGCTGTTTTGTTTTGTTTTGTTTTGTTTTGTTTTGTTTTGTTTTGTTTTG
>JAHTLZ010000330.1:32766274-32781725 GCA_023846285.1 Phrynocephalus versicolor
TGTTTTGTTTTGTTTTGTTTTGTTTTGTTTTGTTTTGTTTTGTTTTGTTTTGTTTTGTTTTGTTTTGTTTTGTGATGCTTCATAAGCTTACAAAACGATGAAGCAGCATGTTGTTTTTCATAAGGTGCCCATCCCTATTCAAGACCACAGTGTTTCAAATGTGTAAAAATGTACCTTCTAAATGCTTTGTTCCCTGACAGTCCCCTAGTTATGTCATATCTAGAGGAGACTTGGGATAACTGCTGCATGGAATTAGAAGTCGGATGATCACCCAGCTAACATGGCCACTGACCATCTTGGCAGGGGGACTGTGGGAACAGTCATTCCAAGAGTACCTTTTCCAAACCGTGTCCTGAATTACTGTAGATGATGGGGCTACCCTTGAAGATCATTTGTAAGCTTCTGTTGATGAAAAATACACTGCTAGAGGTTGACAAGATTACCTTCTTACAGTACTAAAATACCTGCATAGCTTCCACTGATCTTTAGGCACAATTTTAGCTGCTAATGTTCTTAAGTATCTTGGGTGTGATTGCCCAAGGGACCAGTTTCTCCTTATAAATTTATTCTGATAATCAGATCTTCACAAGAGGCCTTCATGAGAGTACTTTGTTGAGGTCCACTTTTCAGACACACAGAGTGCTTTCTCACATGTTGCTTCTACACTGAGGAATGTCCTACCCTTTGAACAGCAATTCGTTTCCTTTCATTGTTTTTAGAAAAAATGTGAAGAAACATCCCTTTAATATAGCAGTGTAGGTTATTTTTTTATTACAACGATTTGTCAGTTTTTATCATTAAAATAAGAATAAAAACTTACATCTTGATCGAGGGAGGTTTGGCGCTCACTATATATATGGACCAAATTTAAAATATGGCGCTGGAGGAGAACTTTATGGAATGAAGGACTAACAAGTGGGTTCCAGAGCAAATCAAGATCGAACTCTCTATAAGCAAAAAACAACAAAACTGGCTGCCGAATTTTGGGCACATCATAAGAAGGCAAGACTTATTGGGAAAGACGGTCATGATGGGGAAAGCTGAAGGTAACAAGAAAACAGGAAGACCAGATATGAGACAGATTGACTCAATCAAAGGAGTCACAGGCTTGACTTCACAAGAACTGAGCAAGTCTGTTCATGCTAGGAAATTTTGAAGGTCCACTCATTCCTAGAGTCACCATAAGTCAGAGGCAACTTGATGGAACATAACAAATGCATTTAGGACAAACTGGAATCATCATCATCATCATCATCATCATCACCACCACCACCACCACCACCACCACCGCTGCCACCACCACCGCCATCGTTGTCGTTGTCGTCGTCATCATCATCATCATAGAACTGCAGAGCTAGAAGAGACCTATGGATTGTCGAGTCCTGCTCCTGTCAAGGAGAGATAATTGGGAATTGAATGCCCAACCTCTTGCTCTGCAGCTAGATACATAAAGCAAGGAGGCATTTAGCTTAATAGTGGAAGAATTATCTGTATTAGATTAATAGATGTGATATGATTGCCTGGCTTCTCTGCCAGTGAATTAAACCCAAGCTTAATTGCCTTTCCCTTGCAACTTCTGTTCAACATAACTAAGCTTGAGCCATCTGATCTTAGATCTTTGCTGCCTTGCTTTCATTTATCTTTCATGAAAGGTATGGGAGACAACTGGGTGGGACTCAGCTTGTGACAATGATGAAGAGAAGCCAAGTCCCCTCTAGTTGTCAGTCCTGCAGGGTGAGGCTCCACCCTTCTTATGTGCTGTTCTGTTCCATGTGTGACTCTACCCTTTTGCATGGGTTCCAGCTATGATTCAACCAAAAGGGGCTGGAAACACTCAATATGGGTGGATGGAGGAGGGGAGCATTGCCACACACCTTAAAGGGAACCTTGGAAGGGAGTAGATCAGTAAAGAGGAAGCTCTTTGGTCTTCTGAAAACTCCTGATATTAAAATCAGAAGAATCTCGAAATAGACCAAAAGTTTTATTTAAAAAAAGTTCTCAAAATCTGTGGATATTTTGTTCCAGCTAATCACCCGATCCTCTGTCTCTCATTTGTTCACGACCAAATTGCCTTTATTTTGTATCACAGAAGGACTGGTCCCTGAAAGGAAAAAAAACTTTCTTCATGCCCAGAAATGGCACTATCTGTGATGTCCATAAGCCACCACACATTGGCCAGAATTCTGTTACTTATTGTACATCAAATCATAACTTTCCATCCATTCTTCCCTGTTAAGCAAAGCATCCCTTTGAAAACTAGCAGGGAGTGCATATGCATGCACCAAACCAGCATGGGCACCTATAATCAAGAACTGCAATGGAGATGGCTTGGAGACAGGGGAGGAATCAGTGATATAGCTTAGACTAAGCAATAAGATTTCAGCCACTTTCTAGTAAAGCAGAATCACAGAATTCACTTTAGGCACCACTGGCTAAAGGGAATGAGGTTTCACAGGGATTCAAGAGGAGAAGGGATTGGCCTTTGGGAAGGTATAATCAACAACCCATTACATATTACTTCCATCCCTACTCCACTGAAAACCTTTTACTGCTTATCCACTTTTATTGGAGGAACAAAACTGCATACTGCAATTAAACTGTAAACTGTCCAGAGACTACTTGAAGTGGTATGGGGCAGCATATAAGCAGAACAATGCTTTTTTGCTTTGCTTTTATTTTGTTTTGTTTTGCTTTTGTGGGCTTTTCTTTTTTGTTACTTTAAAAAATATTCACAACAACTTGAAGCTTGTGACAGAGTGAGAAATGATCTGCGCTTAGCACCTTCTCTGGGTAAATGATTCAGTAATGGCTGTCCAAGTCCATCATGTGATGCCAAATTTATGATACAAACTCAATGGGGGATAGGAAGGCAACATTTGACCAGAGTGACTGCAGCTTCAGCTTCAGCTCTCTCTGAAGAAAACCTAATAACACAAGCAAACAAGATTTCATTACTGCTTTAAAGCAAAGCAAAGCAAAGTGTTCTGCTTATATACCGCCCCATACCACTACAAGTGGTTTCTGGGCGGTTTGCAATTTTTAATTACAGTGTGCAGGCTACACATTGCCCCCCCCCAGCAAGCTGGGTACTCATTTTACCGACCTCGGAAGGATGGAAGGCTGAGTGAACGTTGAGCCTGCTACCAGGGATTGAACCCAGGTTGTGAGCACAGTTTTACCTGCAGTACAGGCATTTAACCACTGCACCACTTTCACCCTCAGTTTCTGGACTTTGAGAGTATGGCCTTGGCCCATTCACTTCTCAAATCCAGGTTAGGCATCCAGGCTTGATTCTTTTATGCCTCTCACTATGTCTAGTAGTTATCCCTCTTGTAATTGATAGTTCCATGTTGCCTGCCAGTGACCCACCCTGGCTAGTCCAGCCATGTTCCAAGGCACCAGCTGAAACCTCAGACAACTGTTCCGATGCAAAACTCAGGATGGGCAGTACCTGAGGAAGATAGCCTGATTTTTTGTGTGAAAGGTAGCTTTAACGCCTGGATCCCATCCCCACCACTACTCAGCTGCTGCCAGATTTCTTTGGCTCAGCCAAGAGGTCTGTTGTGCCTACACAACCTCAACACCCCAACACGCCATAGATGACTCCAGATGATAGGGAGAAACCACTTACTGCCAATAGTTGGTCCCCTTATGCCATTTGAACCAAAGCAGAAATTAATCTTTGAATTTTCCCTGGTTTAGGTCAGGAGCTCTATTCCTCATTGACCCTCCTGTGTGTAGAGCCAGCCTGTGTCCCAGAAGAAGGTGATGGTAACACATCTCTGGGCATTCTGTACCTGGAAAAAAGTCACAAGTCGAAATTGATTTGACTGCACATAATTTTTTTTTTAGTACATGCCCTGTCATCACTTGAGCAGGACTTGGCAGGATGGGGTTGTGGGTGGAAGACTCCAGGTGGGTTCCTTATGGTGAGCCACTGTCCTTAGCAGTAATGCAGAGCATGGAAGAACTCCCCCTGTGTCTTGTGTAGGGGGTGGGTAAGCCATGTATGATGCAGGCTTCAGAAGCATGATTACAATAACAGCCAGTTGCTATATTACTGACTACACTAATGCCTTGGTTTACGAGCATGATTTGTTCCAGAAACATACTTGTAAACCAAAACACTCTTATATCAAAGCAAATTTCCCTTTAAGAATAATGGAAACTCAGATGATTTGTTCTGGGGTCCCATAGACCACATACTGTAGACAAAAATGCCAAAACCACAAAAGAAGTTGGCTAGAAGTCCTATATGCAATTTGGCATGCATCCAAAGTAGGTGGAAGACTAGACTTAATATAATCTTAATATAATGAGAGCATATAGGCCTGTCCCTATGACAGCACAAGTACCCACGCCTGGTCTCGGGTGTTTAGACCTGAAATCCCTGAGTCCCCTGGGTTCTACCAACATATGTAATATTTACCTTCCCAGAATCTGCAGTCCTGCACATTCTTCATATATGTACAGTAGAGATGGGCACGACCAGGAAAAATGACGTTTCGAGTTCTCGTGTGTCGGAGCCGGCTAGTTTCCATTTGTTGTGAAATTTTTCAAAAATTTGTCGTTTCATTTGTCGTTTTTTCGTCTGTCGTTAGTACTGGTTTAGGGGCGGAGGGAAGCGGGCTCCTGGAGGCACCTCTCTGGGGTGGGTGCTTCCTCTGGCCTGCTAAGAAGGGAAGGCATTTAGCGAGCTTCTGGAGGAACCTCTCTGGGGTGGGTGCCTCCTCTGGCCTGCTAAGAAGGGAAGGCATTTAGCAGGCTCCTGGAGGCACCTCTCTGGGGTGGATGCCTCCTCTGGCCCGCTACAAAGGGAAAAGTACGGTAGCCATAGCGTTTGCGTATGCGTACCAGTGGCACTGGCAGAGGCACCTCTCTTTTGGGTGCCTCTACTCTGACTCACTAAGAAGGACAGCATACTGGCATACTGGCATACTGGCATACTGGCGTACTGGTGTATGGTGCACTTGGGCTGGGGAGAGAGGATCTCTCTGGGTGTCCTATGGCTCACCAAGAAGGGAAGTGTACTTGCGTAGTAGTGCAATGCGAGTACAGATCTGGCTTAGGTTTGGGGTTAGGGCAAGGGCTAGGCTTAGGGTTACGAGTAAGGTTAGGGTGAGTTAGTGGGCTGCACCTCTGGGTGCCTCTGACCCACTAAGAAGGACAGTGTACTGGCGTATGGGTTCGGGTTCAGGTTTGGGTTAGGGTTAGGGCTAGGTTTAGTGGGCTTTTAATGCCCTCTCTGGCACACCCAGAAGTCTCAGTCAAAACCTGGCCATGCAATTGGTGGAATGGCTCCAAAAATTTGCATGGTCCCATCCCATGGCCAGCCCATCATTGCACCTGCGCAGGTGTAAAAAATAAAAATAAAATAAAATAAAATCAATGGAGACATTTTATTGCAAGACAAACCCACTGTTGCTACTGTAAAAATTCAGGCAGTTAAAATAGCTAATTTTCACATGTTTCTGTGGTGCTTTGGTGTGTTTTTGGACCACAATTTCAAAATAAATATTGTGGTCGCCATTTTGGATCCCCCGCCCGCACCGCATGGCATGGCGACTTTGGCGAGACGACGAGGATGCCCCCCACCAGAGCAGCCCAGGACAGGAGAGGGGGGAGGCCGCCCCCCCCAGAAACCACCCCTCTTTTCGCATGTTTCTGTGGTGCTTTGGTGTGTTTTTGGACCACGATTTCAAAATAAATATTGCGGTCGCCGACTCGCCATTTTGGATCCCCCGCCCGCCTGCACCGCATGGCATGGCGAATTTGGCGACTCTGGTGAGACAACGAGGATGCCCCCCACAAGAGCAGCCCAGGACAGGAGAGGGGGAGGCTGGGGACCCCCCCCAGAAACCACCCCTCTGGTAGGTGCCCTCACTCAGGCAGGCATATTTTCGCCTGCTTTCTTGGCCGGGAATCGGGTTTTTTTAAAAAACTTTTTTCTGTGCCGCTTGGCATTGCGCGATCGCCGTGATGGCATGAACCACAACGACAAATCAGACCCAATTTTTCTTTTATCGGTTCGAGTTCGAGTTCTGGCGGAGTAATTGTCGTTACCGTTTCCGTTACGTAACGGAAACGAGGAACAGAAACGGAAACGAGGCCCATGTCTAATGTACAGTATGTCCATGTAATATATTATGCATATATGCTGGCTGGAAACCTGATGCTTAGGATAAGAAAATGTGTAATTTTCAGTCCATTCCTAGTAGAGATCGGCACGACCAGGAAAATTTTTTTTTCGAGTTGTCGTTTTTCGGTACGGGTCCGTTTCGTGTCATTTGTCGTTTGTCGTTACAACCGCGATTTCACGCGATTTGATGTCCCATTGGCGTCCCGCAATCAGGGCCAGCGCTAGGTGTTTTTGTGCCCTAGGCGGCGGGCGGGGTGCGGGGGCGGGGAGGTGCAGGTGGGTGGCGGTGGCGGGGGGCCATGGGTGGGCAGCAACAGTGGCAGGAAGGGAGGGGCACGCACACGGGCGGGCACACGGGCGGCGGCTGTGGGTCCCGCAATGACCCAGAGCAGGCGGAAAACAGTGGGTGATTGCTGCACAAGACTGCATGCATCCTATCAAAGCAAACAAAGTGGGCAGAATGCAATATATTTCTTTTTTTCCTCTTGGACTTGGTCAATGCTGAACCGGCCAGCCACCCTAGTACTACTTGGTCTGGCTGCCGTACTTTTTTGTTGTTTTGTTTTGAAGCTTTTATCCATCCCATCTCCCCTCCACCTCTCAGAGGCAGCAGGAGACACAGACATTCCGTTCCTCCCCAAATCTGGATGAGGGTCTACTCCTCTCAATGGCCCCCCCATCTCCAAGGTCCTGGCTTCACACTGTAAATCCAAGCAATTAAGCCAATGCAACCCTGTTGTTGTAGTATATTTCTTAAATAAATCAGACCAGTCACCTCACCTCCCTCCAGGCAAACTTCCCCTTTGAACAGAACAAAAATCCTCACAAACTGCAAGAGAAAAAAAAACTGCTTACTGCTATTCCCCCCACAGCAGACAAAACTGTAGGGAATAAAAGGAATTATTTTCTATTTAATTCAATTGAAGAAATTCCCTGACTCCCTGCCTGCCTAAGAGAAATCTCCAGCCTCTCCAGCGCCTCCATCCCTCCCTATCGCGAAATCGAAACTAGCACGAGCCACCAGCTACACACGCAGACAGACAGCCCCCCCACCCTCCACAATCCCGAGTCCGACCCGACTGTGATTTCTGGAAGGTGTCTCGCCTTTTTATACCCTCTGGCACATCCAGAAGTGTCAGTCAAAACCTGGCCATGCAATTGGTGGAATGGCTCCAAAAATTTGCATGGTCCACTCCCATGGCCAGCCCATCATTGCGCAGGGGTAAAAAAATAAAATTAAAAATAAAATAAAATAAAATCAATGGAGACGTTTTATTGCAAGAAAAACCCACTGCTGCTACTATAAATATTCAGGCATTTAAAATACCTAATTTTCACATGTTTCTGTTGTGCTTAGGTGGGTTTTTGGACCACGATTAAAAAAAAATTGTGGTCGCCATTTTGGATCCCCCCCACTGCATGGCAAATGGAGACGACGATGCCCCCCCCAGCCTGGTACCAGCAGTCCAGGACAGGAGGGGGGAAGGCCGGGACCCCCCAGAAACCACCCCTCGGTAGGTGCCCCCAGGCAGGCATATTTTTGCCTGCTTTTATGGCTGGGAATCGGGTTTTTTTTTTCTTTTTAAACTTTTTTTCTGTGCTGCGCCGCTTGCCATTGCGCGATGGCCGGCGCCGCGATGCTATGAACGACAACGACAAATCAGACCCAATTTATCGTTTATCAGTTCGAGTTCGAGTTCTGATGGCTTAATTGTCGTTTCCGTTCTCGTTATGTAACGGAAACGACAACCGAAAACGGAAACGACAATTTCGCCAAGTCGTGCCCATGTCTAATTCCTAGCTAGCAAACAACAAGTCCAAGGTGTGATTTTGGGGAACACACACACACTGTGGCCAAAACTTTTTTATTTCCCTGGCCAGAAAAGAGGAATAGTTAGGATTTTTTCTTCTTATGCCAAGCAAGAGGGTTTTCTTATGGGAAACAACAACCACTGTAAATGCAGAGAGTGTCCAAGTTACTTTCAGGTATCTTCTCTTTGAAATGCTGCCCATTCACCATTTGCTTTGTAATTACCACAAGGGAGGATTGAGGAGTCTTGAAACTGACCATACAGAGAGCAGACTCAGATAGGTCTCCTGGTCACAAGTTTCCTTACTCAGGTGAGGTGTGTTGTAATTCTGGTCAAACTGTAAAAGCCATGTCTAATTTTACTCCTGTACATATAAATTATTGTGTGTGATTGAAATACATTTACATAAATTGACATAAATTTGCTATCTTTTTGGGTAGTGTGTAAGTGATATAACCTGTGTTGGGTGGGGTGGGGTGTTAAAAGGTAAAACTCAAATACCAGAATAGTTCAGCTCAAACCCATTACTTCAAGTAATAATTTCAAACTTCGACATGTGATGTGGTATCACAGAGAAAGGAATGGGGCTACCTGGAGAGCCCTAGAAGGTCAGGTACCCACCTCTGCTATATTCAGTTACATAACTCGAATGACACAATGCAACCACAACCACAGGGGCACACATGCATTACTGTATCTTGTATGTTGCATATAACATGGGTACAGCTCATACTGTGATCTTAACACTTCATGGATGTCTGCAATTCATATACTAGGAGATAACAAGTTGCACCAAGCACACTTCATTCTGCTTTGAACGCAAGGAAATGAAAAGGTTCCTTGCATTTCAAGAACAATAATTTATGCTCTATTTTGATATACAGCACAACCACTTATTTGTTTGCAGGAACCATCTCTTTAGTGCTTCTGTTCTCTTGTGCTCTCAGTTCTACCCATTCCTCCATAATCAAGTCCCAGATCTAATAAGTAAAACTCGAGGTGTGCCCTTCCCCCAGTTCTGACAGAGAAAGAAACACAGAAGAATCTCAGTGTGAACTTGCCTCCTTTTCCAGCATTCAATAGCCTTTTACATGCTATTGTCTCTTCTGCTCCCACCCCCACACACCCAAAACCAGCACCATGGAGCAAATTGTGCAGAATAAAAATGCCTATAATGAATGAATTTAGTAGTGGGTCACGCTGATGAACATTCTGCACCCATGAATAATACTGTTTTACAAGTTTGCCTCCTTTTCAAAGTTCTGATCCTCAAGCCCTATAGGCAAAGCTAACACAAGCAACTGGGACTTTAAAAACCTATAGCCATCTGGCCTAAATCTCTAACAATCCAAGCCAATAATTATATCAATTCAGGCTTTAGTGAACCCCTTTGCAAACAGCAAAGGAGCAAAGAAAAGAATTAGTGTCCATTCTAAGCTGGGGTAGAGAGGATTCAAAGATCGTCTAATTCCATTAGTTCATGAACAACTTTCCTTGCAGCTCTGGTAAATCTTTTTAAAACATTTTTTTTCAAAAAAAATCCAGAGCAAAGTCTTTTCTGTTCGTAATTGGGGAACTGCTTTTTTAAAGCCCTTTTTAATGTCAATTAATAGTACTATGTTGTTGGAATGGAAGCTGTCGCCCTCTTAAAAAGCATCAACTGAATAATTCATGGGGGGAAATAATTTCAGAGCTCAGTGCTGAAATATTTAAAAAGAGATGTGAATTAATATATATCCAAAAGGAAGCTGTTCTTATGAATAATTGTTCAGCAAATGGATTGAAGCCGCTTAGTGTTTCAGCATTTATTACACTTGTCCTCTGCTCATTCACACATTGTCATTCTTTATTACGTTTTTCTCCAGGTTAGGGTTTCTGACATCTCTGTGTGACCACTAAGCAGCAATGAATGCCTGTAGACATCACCTAGAGTGAGGCTTCAGTGTTTAAAACTTTAAAAGTTTCTCAGTCTAGCAGCTATGAAAGGTTCAGCCACGTCTATATATATAGTTCTGGGGATTGCTGATACGCTCTTGTTACAGTCAAATATTTATAGAACACCTAGCTAGTGCTGAATTAATACTAGGGGAAACTCAGGTTTGAGGAGTAGCACATGTTATGTATTGATCTGTATTCCTATTATCTGTAATTGGTTATGTTGAAGTAACTGTCTTCCTGTTCCAAAGGGAACAGGCCTATTGGTTGATTCAAGTTGCTGCATTTGGATCCTTAATCCTATTGGTTCCCGCCAAAAGGCAGCTTTGTGATTGCTTGTAATTGTTCCCTCCAAAATGTATCTTTTCCTAGCCAGTCCTCGTTCCTATAAATGTAGCTCCCTCTCCCCAGTCCCTCAGTCTTGTTCTCTCCCTGAATAAAGAGTTGTTACAATAGAAGCTGTCTCCAGCCTGCTATGTCAGAGAGCTGAAATCACTTGCTGAAATCACATTTATCACAATCTGGAAGTAAGTCATAAATTCATTTTTTAAAAATACAATGGGTCCCATTTTCTGCAAGTCCAAGTTTCTGTAGAAATTTTATACCAGTGGTTTCCAACCCTTTTCAAGTCATGATCCCCTTTTATAAAAGCCAAGTAACCTGTGACCCCCACCACATTTGCTGCTGATCGCTGCAGAATTGATGCTTTTGAGCTGTGGTGCTACAGGAGAGTCTTGAGAGTCCCTTGGACTGCAAGATCAAACCTATCCACCCTGAAAGAAATCAACCCCAAATGTTCACTAGAAGGACAGATTTTGAAGCTGAGGCTCCAGTACTTTGGCCACCTCATGAGGAGAGAGGACTCCTTGGAAAAGTGCTGATGTTGGGAAAGATTGAAGGCAAAAGGAAAAGGGGACAGCAGAGAATGAGATGGTTGGATGGTGTCATTGATGCAACCAATATGGATTTGACCAAACTCCGGAAGGCAGTGGAAGACAGGAAGGCCTGGCGAGCTCTGGTCCATGGGGTCACGAAGAGTCAGACATGACTGAATGACTGAACAACAAAAGTCATCCCTTCTCAGAAAGTACAGGTTTCTTTCTCAACACAAAGGGTCTGTTTCTTCCCAAAATTATTTCCCAAAATATAATGTATCCTTTCTGAATAAAACAAACCTGACACCAAGAAACTCTTTTGATAACCCCAATACTATTTCAGAACCATGGCATCTACAGAGAACCTCAGCTACACATTTTTACATTTGTACATAAAACTTACTGGTTTCACTCAGCAGAGTACTTCAGAGTATGTTCTAAATATATTTTTCTAACTTTTTGGTACTCAAGTAGTCACCATTATTTTGGATGAACACACACACACAACAAAGAGAGAAGAAAACAAGAACAAACTACCGGTATGTAATTTCCTAAAACAACAGGATTCAATACTGTTAAGTCTAAAAATAATGTAATTAAAATTGTGGGTTTTTTTTAAGGGTTACAGAGTTTGCTTCCCACCTGGTGTATTGCCTTATGTCACATCATGTTGCATCATGTCACCCCTTGCTTTAGGAAGCAAGATCTGCTGAGGTGAGATGTGATTTGACACCTTTATAATGAATGTGAAAGACATAACTTGCCAAGGCAGAATTACATTAGTTCCATTATACTGGAGGAAGAAAGGGCTTTGTTAGTAAAAATGCTGCAGAACCATCTTTGCATAAAGGAAAAGTAGGAATGTTGTATGGGAATTTCTCCAAGGGAAATGTAAGCCAATGACTTGCTTCACCTCTGAATAAAAATACTGGGAAAAGAAGGTCAGATTCAGATGTCAGAGGAAATTTTTCAGTGGCTAGAAGTGCCTTCCCTCAACAGAAGAACCTCCTCTCCATTCAAAAGAGAATATTATGGTAGTATTATGTATTATGGTGGTATGGTGAAGTATGGTAGTTGTAGATCTATCTTAAATTAGCGATTTCCAGATTTGTATCTAACCTTGTTACTGTTGAAGGATTTACTGAACATAAAATGAGTGAGAAGTCATATACGTGATTGGAATGCTGGAGGGAAAAAATCTAAATGCTTTTAAACAAAGTGTCTTTGTTTGTTTTCATCATTAATCATAAATAGAGATGGGCACGACTCAAAAAAATGGTGTTTCGTTTGTCATTTGGTCGTTGGGGGGTCCGTTTCGGTTCGTTTTCATTTTGTTGGGTTTTTTGCAAATTTTTCGTTTTCGTTTTCATTGCGTAACGAAACAAAAAAACAAAAACAAAAATGAAAAATTCCTGTTTCGTTAGCATTCTTTTCAGTTCAATGTATGTGCCGCAACGAAAACGAAAAACACAGCAAAATTTTTCGTTTCCATTTCTGTTTTCATTTTGTTTTGAAAAATTTTCGTTTTCGTTTTCATTGCATAACGAAACAAAAAATGAAAACAAAAACGAAAATTGTGCTGAGTCGTGCCCATGTCTAAGCATAAACCTATTTGCCTCCTCACAAAGATAATGGTTTATCACCCCCACCTTTAAACTCATCTTGGTATAAAGTAATCTAGACTTGCACTTTTCAATAAAACATCCTTTCCCCCCCTTGAGAAGTAAATCTTGGCAGCAGGTATCTCTTAAAAATTATCTGCTGCCTTCCATGGTGATATCATGAAATCACCAATTTGGGTATGGATGGGCATAAAGTAAGGGTGAACAATACAACATATCATACCAAGATTTCCCATTGTATGTGGTTTACATCCATTCCACTAGGAGGGAATTTGGAGTAAATTTTTCCCGTTCTATAAGCATTTCATGATCTTTCTATTAATTTGACTAAAATCATTAGCATTGCCTCATTGTTCGCTAAAATATTTACCTTATCCATTTTCATATTTTTGTACCAATCTTAACTGTGGAACAGTCTGTGAAGATTCTCAGTCATCCGGGTGAGTTTATCTGGAAGCTGAGTCATGGCAACTGGACTTCTTTTCTTGAGAGATTGAACTAAAATTGTGGCCTTTGCTATAAGACCCAAGATTCATTCTTGGAGTATCAATGGGCACAAAATTGAGCAGGTTTCCTCCTTCAAATATTTGGGAGTAGTTCTTCAGGCCAATGGTAGCAGAAAAGCCCATGGAGATTATGTTGCCAACATTGCTCAAAGAAGTTCTCTAGCCATTCTTAAATATCTCAAAACAGCTGCCAGCCAATATATTCCTGCAGCACTTAAATTATTCCAAGCCAAGTCAATTTCCCAACTTCTATATGGTGCCCAATTAGGTCTCCTTTCCAATTACGCTCCACTGGAACGGGTACAATCTAAATTTGTAAGATCGGCCTTACAAGTTCCCAAATGTGTCCCAAATGTTACTCTCTGATTAGAGTTAGGCCTCATGAAAGTGGAGGCTAGAGCTTGGGTGGCTATTCTTACCTATTGGATTAGACTGCATTTCTTCCCTAAGGGTTTAGCCCCCCTTATTAGAAAAGATGACTTTAAATCCAAATGGGAAGGGGCTATAATATCTAAAATCCTATCCTTAGGTCTGTCCCAAGACATCCTTTTTAGCATGAAGTATGATCAGGCCAAAGCAGTCATTAAGCAGCGGGTTACCGACTCAGAACGACAACTGGATCTAGCTTGCTCCCCTGCCTTTATTGTTAATGACTCCTGTAGGTATCTATCTTTCCCAATGAGATACTTAGCCAAGCTTGAGATAATCACCCACCGGAGGGCCTTTACCTTGGCCCGATGTCATGCCCTCCCTTCTGCTGTTCTTGAGGGACGATATCGGAGATCTCCCTATTTGGAGAGGCTATGTCCCTGTGACTCTGGAGATATTGAGTCAACAGAACATGTACTTCTTCACTGTTCCTTCTATAAAGACACCCGGGCTAAGCTTTTATCTCCAATAATCTATAAATATCCAGGATGCTCTGGTCATTATTATACTCAATTACTTCTATCAGATATGAATTTTTCTGTAACATATAGTGTGGCCAAGTTCTGCGCCGCAGCGATCAAAATCCGCAGGACAATGACCAGCGTCATCACTTAACTAAAAGTACCAGTTATGATACATAGCTCCTAAGTATCAACAACTCTTTACTAACAAACAAATGTGGGATGTCTTATGTGTATGGAACAGTATGTATATACAGTATGTACTCTGATGTCTTTTGTATATATCTATCTTGATCTTCCTCTACGGCTCATTGACATCACTAATTCCTCAGATACTAATAAGGTATAGCTTCGTGATGGTCAGGATGGATTTGTGGGCAGTTTCTATATTATATTATATATTTTATATATAATATATTTTATATTCTATATTTTATATCTTATCTATTTTACTACTATTTATATACCGTATCCTATTGCTGGTCACTGACCGTAATAAAGTTTGATTGATTGATTGATTGAGAGATTGAAATGCTTAGCTGCTCATCCAAACAGCTTTGTCAGACTGATTAACTGTGGAAGAGCAATTCAATGGTACCTATTCTAGATTACAAGATCTTAGGTATATGAAATTTGAAGAGATCGCAGCAGTTTAAATTTAGTGCACTGAAGAGTAGCACAGTAGGCCTAACATCAAGTACAAGTGTCATCTTCAAGTAATTTGGACCAGGGCTTTACCTGAAACAGTTGTACTGAAAAAAAAACAGGAAGCAAACCTCTCTACACTGGTGTTAGGCCTGTAAAATAATGATTGTATGCTAAAACTGCTATAACTAAATTTTTAAAAGAAAATTTGGGAGGTCTCTAATACATCCCCATATCCATTCAGATTGGACTAATTAGTTGTTATTCTTCTCTTATTCTAGAAAAAAAATCCCACATGGATTCAGCTTCTCCTTCTCACCCAGTATCAAGTCACAGATAACCCATGACCAGAGGAGCAAATTTCAGGTGTGTTTGGTTTTAACAGTATGAGCTGTTCTCACCTTCTGTAATTTGCAAAATAGCTGGCTTTGTTTTGTGACTGGTCTTCAGGCTATAATGTTTCAGATGCCCATGTCTCTTCAATTGTAATGTTATTCCCCCCCCTTCCACCATGGTGGACTCTTTGTAACTTCCAGTTTGACCCTCATGTTCTTCCGTTTTGCTCTTTCCTCATCTAACATTGATTCCTTTTCCATGTCTTCCCTTGATTCCACTATGGCTGATAGAATATAGGTGGATTGCACTTGTAGCACACATATGACTTAAGCCTTAAGCCTACTTTATAATGAGTAGCAGTCAATTGACTACCCTGGGTCACATGTTGTTTCTACATTTGGTTCCCTAGGTACATTCTTTGCTCCTTGCCTCCAATTGGCACATTAGAAAAACCAAACCACATACTTTATCTGAAGCATTTATGGTGGATACAAGCTTCTTGATATTCCATTCCTTATCCACTGTCACTACTACTTCCTTGGAGTTATAAATAAACATAAAAGAGAAAGATTATATCAGCTAGAGAAATGGACTAAGCATCTCAGTACAGTCCCTAGCATGTATAAATAGTTTAACTTAATACTTTGTGTGTGTGTGTGTGTGTGTGTGTGTGTGTGTGTGTGTGTGTGTGT
>JAHTLZ010000330.1:32783577-32805781 GCA_023846285.1 Phrynocephalus versicolor
TTATTATTATTATTATTATTATTATTATTATTATTATTATTATTATTGTCATATCAGAACTAGGAAAGTTGTACTTTTTGAACTAATATTCTCAGAATTCTCCAGCCAGCAGGTTCAAGGAGAAAGGTCCCATGGTTTCATTCAACTCCAGTCATTGGTGCCTTATGGACTAACAAGCAGTCTTATGGCATAGTGGTTAAAATCCAGTACTGCAGTGAAGACACTGCAATTTTGAAAGACACAGTTTTAAAAGTTCATGGCCTCTCAGCAAATGTGCATCATAAACTGCATGTGTGTGTTATGTGCTGTTAAGTAAGAACTGACATATAGTGTCTCTAATTGGGTTTCCAAGGTAAGTGAAAAAGTTTAGGAGTGTTTTACTGGTTCCACTCCTGCAGTGAGTTTCCATGGCTGAGCATTGATTGGAATCCTTGTTTCCTGAGTAGACATGGGCATGACTCGGCGAAATTGTCGTTTCCGTTTTCGGTTGTCGTTTCCGTTACGTAACGAGAATGGTGACGGTAACGATAATTAAGCCGTCAGAACTCGAACTTGAACCGACAAAAGAAAAATTTGGTCGGGTTTTTCGTTGTCGTTCATGGCATCACGGTGATCGCACAATGCCATTGGCAAGCACAAGCAACACAGAAAAAGTTTTAAAAAGTTAAAAAAAAAAACCCGACTCCCGGCCAAAAAAGCAGGCGAAAATATGGCTGCCTGAGGACACCTACCTGAGGGGTGGTTTCTGGGGGGGGAACTTCCCCCCTCTCCTGTCCTGGGCTGCTTGCACCAGGCTGGGGGGGTCATCCTCATTGTCTCCAGAGTCCATGCAATGCGGTGGGGGGGATCCAAAATGGCGAACGCAATATTTATTTTTAAATCGTGGTCCAAAAACCCACCAAAGCACAACAGAAACATGTGAAAATTAGGTATTTTAAATGCCTGAATTTTTATATTAGCAGCAGTGGGTTTTTTATAGCAGTAAAAGGTCACACTGATTTTATTTTATTTTATTTTATTTTTTATATTTTTAGACCTGCCCATGTGGGCTGGGCATGGGATGGGACCATGCAATTTTTTGAACCATTCCACCAATGGCATGGCCAGGTTTTGACTGACACTTCTGGATGTCACCCGCCCACCCGCGCCGCCGCCCACCCACTCGCCCGCCCGTGGCCACCGGCCGCCCACTCGCCCACCCGCGCCTCCCCCTGCCGCTGTTGCTGCCCACCCATGGCCCCCTGCCACCGCCGCCTGCCTGCACCTCCCGCCCACCCACCTGCACCTCCCCGCCCGCCTCCCACCCCCCCCACCCATCCGCCGCTTAGGGCGCAAAAACACCCAGCGCCGGCCCTGATTGTGGGACGCCCCCATGCTCACTGGGATGTCAAATCACGCTAAATTGCGGCGGAAACGACAAATGACCAAACAACAAACGGAACAACAAATGTTTGAAAAATTTCACGACAAACAGAAACGACCCGAAATGGACCCATCCCGACAAACGACAACTCTAAAAGTAATTTTTTCTGGTCGTGCCCATCTCTACTCCTGAGTTCTACATCTAGTCTGTCACTTGATCCAATATTTTACACTGAATACGCAAAGGAGGATCCTAGCAATATGAACTAGAAAACAATCTGTTGTGAATACAATTGCACAGAAAGTGAGTGAAATTGCACTGTTTGATCTCCCTAGTTCAAACAGTAAATGTATTTGCTTATTTTATGTCCAAGAACAGAGAAGAGTATAATCGTTTTGAATCTTTTCTCTGATGACTTTCAAAAGGAGGATTATGCTTTTAAGCATAGCAGTGTCTGTGATCATAAGCAATTAGTTTAACAAAACTGACCAGAAAATTTGGAAAGGCATTCACAACAACAACAACAACAACAACAACAACAACATTTCTAGTTTGCAGTCCAGAATGTTTAGTGAAGCAAATTATGTGAAGAAAATGTTTGGGCCCTTCCTATGCTGTCCTATTTCATCAGTGTAAAACACACAGTTTAAAGAACAATTGTGCATTTCTGCCTGCCATTTTCAACCATATCCTACTTTTTTTGGGGGGGGGATGGTGGGTTTAATCTAAATTTGATATTCTCGCAAATACACTCTAATTAGTACATTTACAGCAGCACTTATAGTTAATCGCCCTCTGCTTTAATAAGAAATTAATACTGAACTTTGTAATGTGGTTTTTCATTCATTAAAATGTCAAGGTACAAATCATAATTTCACATTTTACAAACTTGAATTTGGCTATGTATACAGTGGCATAGGACTATAGTTTCACTGGAAACATAGATTCTCTTGTTTCCTTAATCACAGAAAGAGATGTTCTCTCCATTTTCAGTTTTTTTTGAGGCTTTACATTGGAATGTGTGTATTGTGTGCTTGCAAGTCAAAACTGATACACAGTGACTCTAATAGGACTTTAAAGGTATGTGCTAACCACCCAGCAACTATTCACATCATTTCACCTTTTTACAGAAAAGTGCTGGACCAATCTAGTTAGATTTGTTTTTCAACTATAACTAGTCACAACATAAAATTTTGGCCAAATTTCTTGAGGGCATTTTAAGAACACTTCCCCAATATTGTCATGAAATAATGGGCCATTTATTTCTTTAAACCATATTGCACTCAGACTTCATTTTATTGTGATTAAATTACCATGGAGGGCATCCATCAGTGACTCAAAGTTGTTAAACATTCACCAGGGGAAGAGCTGAAAGAACACAGCAGAAGAACAGGATGAAACTCACCTCCCCACTATGGCATTGGCTTCCTGTGGGAGCTGAGGCCTTTGTGTAAGTCACATGGAAGTCTAGTAGTAGTAGTAGTAGTAGTAGTAGTAGTAGTAGTAGTAGTAGTAGTAGAAGAAGAAGAAGAAGAAGAAGAAGAAGAAGAAGAAGAAGAAGAAGAAGAAGAAGAAGAACAGTAGGACCCCAGTATCCACTGGGGATTGGATCCAAGCCTTCCCATGGATAATGAAAAACGTGGATAAGAGAAAATGCCAAAATGTTCCCCAAAACTGGGTTTTGTTTTGCTTTGTTTTGTGATAGGAACTTGTTTTACAGATGCTGTTCGTGACGGAAGCTTGCTTTATGGCTGCTGAATTATTTATTTGTTTATCATCTGCCAACCATGGGTAACTGAATCAGTGGACAATGAATCAGTGGATAAAGGGGTCCTACTGTAAATTTATTCATGGCTGAAGACCAAAAAGCATGGAATCCTAGTGCATACTAGCAAAGTGAAAAATATTGCTATATTTCTTACTGTTGATAAGGACACAATCAGTCCATTCTTTCCTAAACAAAGTTTTCCATAAGAGATAACTATATAAGATGAATATAATATGGAGGACTCACACTAGCTGTATTCAGACTGATGAAGCTGTTTGGATGAGCAGTGAAACATTTCTCTCTCTCAAGATAAAGAAGTCCAGTAGCCATGACTCAACTTTCAGACAAACACACCCAGATGACTGAGAATCTTCACAGACATTTTTCCATTTATTGTGGGATGGTCTTGTTCATCATGCTCCTGATATAGAAGAGAGCAGATCACTCCCATGTCAAATCCATCATAGCAAAAATATTATCTGATGTGAAGTAATAAGTGGCCAATACAAACAAAATGGTGAATAGAAATGTGCCACTTGTTGTGGCACAGTGGTTAAATGCCTGTACTGCAGGTAAAACTGTGCTGATGACCTGGGGTTCAATCCCAGGGAGCAGGGTCATGGTTGACTCAGCCTTCCATCCTTCTGAGGTCAATAAAACAAGTACCCAGCTTGCGGGGGAGGGGAATGTGTAGCCTGCATACTGTAATTAAAAACTGTAAACCGCCCAGAGACTACTTGAAGTAGTATGGGGCGGTATATATGCAGAACACTTTGCTTTGCTTTGTTGTTTCTTTATTCTAGTTCCCAGAATTCTCATGAATTTCCCAAGTAGAAACATGATAGCTCCAGTCCACAGTCCTACACCTATGAATACCTACATACATCTAATTTTTGTCACTTGGGCCAGTGCCTATCTCAGAGGCTGCATGTCTATCTCTGGCCTATAATTCTTATTGATAATGTACAAAAAAAAAAGGAAGCTGCTTCACTTTTTCCTTGGTATATACAATAGTCTTGCTGCTCTTCAGGCCCCATAGAGGTGCCTCTGAGGAGGCATAGCAGCAACTTCCTTTTTTACACAATACCAACTACAAGCAAAGCCTGAGATCTGAATGGTCCAGGTGAGAAAAATACAGCTCTCTGTAGGTGTGAGTATGTGGACGGAATCCTCCACAATTCTTCCTGGAAAATCGTGGTGAACACTGAGATAGCTGCATGGTTTGAGCACCAAAACAAGAACAGCACAATAAAACATTGATGAAACAGGTCATGGCTGCATTTCCCACCTCATGTGTGGAATATTTTATTTGCCACACACAATGGCAACTGTTCATTTGACTTAATGCTAATTATTAATTATTTGCCTTCAAGCTGATTCCCACTTATGGTGGCTAGGTATAAATGACTCAGAAGTGCTTTACTGAGCCTTTTTCAGATGGTGCTAAGCAATTGTACAGCTTCTCTGAGGCACCACAGGTTTGCTCTTCTCCCAAGTGGAGTCAAGAATCAGACTGCCAAACTACAATAGACTGCAAGCAAAACATGGGAGAAAATAACAAAGGGCTGTGTATGTGAATTAGCCTCACAACATCTTGATGTGATTTTTCAAAAAAGTTTACTTCGACAATATAAACAAATGAATTGGTAATCACCTGAGCTCATTACTTTGTCCAGAAGTAATAGACCATTTGGCCCATTTTGTGCACAGCACTACAAACAACAGATCTCTGTTTATATATATATATATTTTAAAAAAACCAATGCTATATGTTTTTTTCTGGGAAATATAACATTTCTGTTTCATGGGAAAATATATATAGACAGCAAACCTTGATAGAGGATTCAAGCTTGATGGTTGTTAGAAAGACGTAAACACTGGAATGGTTTACTAGCAAAATGTTTTACATTAAAGGAGCTCCCAGCTTGAGAAAAAGGTTAAGAACTCTATACAAGCATCTATCCTTATGAATCAGATGTTTCCCTCACTCCAGTCTGGTGAACTTGGTGCCATAAAGTCATTGCAGAGGATGGCAAACAACTTTATTGTAGCAGGGTGGGTTATCCCCCCCCACCCCCAAGTTTTGTTTTCCTTTTGAAACAAAACAATGGATCTAGCAGGTGGCAAGTAGCTGAGACTGAGCCGACAACCATCTCCAGGGTGCCAAGAGATCCCTTCAAGTTTCTGTGGGAGGAATTTGTTGGTGGGATTTGGATTGTAAAGGCACGCGAGCATCTGCCACCGCCTGAGTCTCATTACCATTTGCACAATTAACTCCTGCAGCTCTCGGTCCAGAAGCAAAGGCCAGGGGTTCAGTTTTACTGCCTCTTTGACAGTCCTCATTATCATCCATTTGAACAGAGAGTTCTTTGACTTTGAATCATTCACCCATATATAAAAAAGAATGAGATCTGGACACACACACACCCCACAAAAATACAGAAAAACATGGCTTCTGTAGCTGAGACTGAACTGATAGTGAAAGTTACTTTTTAGCAGTTAAAAAGAACTTTAGTGTCAACAGTCAGTTCTAGTAGGAAAGATGGCTTTTCACACTGCCATAATGTGCAAATTACACTCCGCTGTTCTATTTAGTGAAGCAATGCTATATGTCTCTTTGTAAGCACTCTTCCCATAAGTGATAGACAAAAGAGTGGTGTCACGGTTGGTGTCTTATTTCCCCCCCAAGGAACACTTAGATTTTGTCAGTTGTGTTCTCGGCAAACTAGGAGAATGAAGTTAGTGCCACAGTGCTGAACATAATAACAGGAAACAAGATAAAATAGTGTGATTAGAGTGTTGAAGATATCATTTAAAAACAACAACAACTCACAATTAGAAGATAAGAGATAAAGCACATTCAGTTCTTTGGCAGTCCTTGCTCAACAGGTTTGTCTAACCCGGGGGTCGGCAACCCGCGGCTCCGGAGCCGCATGCGGCTCTTTGGAATCTTTGCCGCGGCTCCCCCGGGCTGATCCCAAAAGGCGCCCCCCACCCCACGACCCTCGAGGCCGCCCGACCCCACCCACCCATCCCCGCCACCGCCGCCGCTGCCCTTATCCGGCAGATCCGGCACTCCGGCGTTGGTGACGATGGGGGGGGGAGGAAGAGGCGCGCAGGGGGGCCTGGGGATGGAGGGAGAAAAAAGAGACACACCCATACCCTTCCCTTTCCCCAGCCCCCCTCTCTCTCTCCCTCTCTCTTCCCCCCCACCCCCAGCCTCGCTTCCCAGCCTGCCCTGTGGCCGCCACCCCTCCCATCATCCTGCCCGTGCGGCCTCTGATTGGGCTCCCCAGCTTGCTTGCTTTGGGCGGGTCGGTCGGTCGGCGGTTAAGGAGGAGGCCGCCGGGGAGGAGGTGAGCCGCGCCTCTCGAAGCGGAGTGGCGGCGGCGGAGGGAGGAGGAGGAGGAGGAGGAGGAGGAGGAGGCTGCTGAGGGAGGTTCTCTGTCGCGGCGCGGATGAAGGCAGGTCACCGGTAAGCCAGCCTCTCCCCTCTCTCGCTCTCCTCCCTCTTAGTGTGTGTGTGTGTGTGTGTGTGTGTGGAGGGCGGAGAGGGAGGGCGGGGGGGTCACGGGAAGGAGCCTCGCTGTGTCCGCCAAAGTGCCCGGCGTGACAGCTTGCCTCCCCTTTTCCTCCTCCTCCTCCCTCCTCCTCCTCCTCTTCTCTCCCCCGGCAAGCAATGGAAGAAGGCTGGAGGAGCGCAGGACGAGCCGCCGCCGCCTTTGCCTCCCTCCTCCGCCTGCCGGCGGCGGCAGCGCATCCTCCTCCTCCGCCGCCCTCTTCCTCCTCGCCCTCCAGCAGCAGCAGCAGCAACAGCCACGGCAGCGTCGGCGGCAGATCAGGCGCGAAGGAGGGTGGGCGGGGGGGGAGGCTGCCTCTCGATCTCTCTCTTTTCTCTCTTTTTTCCCAATCGCCCCCCCGCCGCCGCCTCCCCCTGCAATCGCCCTGTCCCGCCGCCGCCGCCACGACCCCCCGCAATCACCCCCGCCCCGCCGCCGTGACCCCCCCGCTCCTCCTCCTCCTCCTCCTTGTGCCCTGTGGCTTGTGGGGAGGGGGAGAGAGGGCAGAGCCGAGTGAGAGGGGGGCCGGCGGAGGGCTCACTCACCCGGGCGGACCCCGGAGGGTGGGGAGTGGGGGAGGGTCGTCGCCCGTGCGCCCGCCGCTCCTCCGCCTTTGGGGTTCGGCGCGGAGCCGCTTTGCTGCAGCGGGTGGGGGGAGGGGAGTGTGTGTGTGTGTGTGTGTGTGTGTGTGGAGGACAATGCTCGGCCAGCCTTTGCTCCCCGCAGGAGGAGTCTGAGGGGGAGGCAGCGACAGCAAAAGCCAAGCCAGAGGAGGCAGCCGCGAGGAGGGAAGGGTTTGCCCTTCGTGGGACTTCTCCCAAGTTGCGCCCAAGGTCTGCTTTCTTCTTCCCTCCTCGCGGGTGCCCTCCGTGGGGTTTGGTGGGAGGGGGAAGAAGCGACGTGTGTGTGTGTTGTGTGTGTGTGGTGCGGCTTCCTTTTGCGGCTTCCCAGGAGCTGAACACAGCCCGGCTGTGTTCACTGCCGAGAGAAGCGCGGCCGGCGGCACCAGGGGGGAGGGCACCAGCGGCAGGGCCGGCGTGTTGACCCTCCTCCCCGCAGTGTCCCCACTTGAACTCGACGGCCGCAGAGTCCCCCAGCGGGGCGGAGACCTCCGACCTTGAGCAACTGAGAGCGTCCCGGGCTGAGGTGCTGTGATGCGGTGGAGGAGGGGGGGAGGGGATCGGCTCTGGGTTGCTGCCTGCTGGCGCTGCTGCTGCTGGTGGCTCGTCCCCCTCACGGGGTGGCCCGAGGGGCCAGCCTGGCCAACAACGTGGTCTGGGCCGTGAACGCTGGCGGGGAGGCCCACGTCGACGTCCACGGCATCCACTTCCGGAAGGACCCCCTGGCCTGGAAGGACGGGTGGGGTGAGGTGTGGACTTCCGGGGCGGCGGCGAGGGCGAGTGGAACTCCCTGCCACAAGATGCGCCCTTGGCGGGGCCCTTCCTTTGGCGCGGGGGGGGCGCAGCGGCGCCCACCCCACCCCCACCCACCCACAAAGAGGCCCCCATGCTCCACTCTCATGGTCCTGCTCAGGGGGGCCCTCCAGGGTCGGTGGGACTACAAAGCCCACGAGCCTTCCACCCCACCCCCCTTGGCTGTGGCAGGTGGAAGTGGTGCTGCTGCTACTACAAGATTCACACACACACACATTTTGATTTAGTGGGGGTGCTCTGGTCTTCTCCCGACACACACACACACACACCCTGCAGAAATACAGTGGTACCTCGTATAAAGGAATCAATTTGTTCCAAATGAAATTATGTTCAGCAAATTTTCCTTTATACAAATTTCCCATAGGACTGCATTGAAAATAGAGCTGACAAACATTGTTAAGTGAAAAAGTCATTTGTTTTAAATGTCGCAATGGTTTTGCGGCTCCCAGATGTTTTTTTCCCGTCAGAAACGGGTCCAAGTGGCTCTTTATGTCTTAAAGGTTGCAGACCCCTGGTCTAACCCATGATAAATTACAAAACTGTCTGAACCAAATCCTCAAAAGAACAGCTGTGCTTTTCTTTAGCTTTCTAGTCTCTTGAGTCATAAAGAGCCATAAAATGTCAGTTAATATAATTGCATGTAGAATTAAAATGGTGCAGGAATGACTTGCATTTCTGAGCAAATGGAATGTGACCATTTTAGCTATCAGTGATTTCCATTTGGTCAGGACCTCATGCTCACGATCCAATGATGGAGCAATTTCTTCTCTCACTTGAACTCCCTGTGGGCTCTCAACATCTGTTCTAGGGAGGCAGAGCAGACTTTGGACTGAGTGGACAGCTATTAGAAGAAAGAGAACAGGGAAAGTTTCATCACACTATGAGATGTATATGAGCAAAATTGTGTATTTAACCTTCATATGTTGCAAAGATGATAAAGCTATCTGACTTATTTGATTCAACACACCCAGAAATGCTAACTCTGGATATTATCTTAGAGATTTAAACAAATAAATTAGTCCTATGGTACAAATAAGGGTGGTTCAGAGTTCATAGGCACTGAATAAACCTTCCCTGACCCCAGAAAAATGAATTGATTCACAGTTGGAGGTGAGGAGGGGGGGGCATCTGTTTTACCAAAGCAGTCCTGTTTTGATATTATTATTATTATGTTCAGTTTTACAATTGGTTCATGCCCAGCTCCAATTATAACACATACTGTTTGACTGGACAAGGTTATCTGAAGAACAGTTTTATTCTTTATGAACCTATCATTGTATAAAGTTCTTCTCTGGATCCCATTAATCCAGGAAGCCCCTTTAGCAGGGATGCAGAATTGGCTTTTTCATTGAATGTTCCCAGGCTGTATGACTTACATGTGAAGCTTTTCACATATCTATGTGTCATCAAGTCAGTTTTGTCTTACAATATCCTAGTAGGAATTTCAAGATATATGAGATGTTCAAAGAGAAACTTTCTCTCACCACCACCACTCCAGTGATTTTTCTGTGGCTGAGTGGGGATTTGAACCCACATCCCACATCTTGTCTGATAGTCTTTCCTACTACACCACAGCAGCATACACTCATTTAACCAGACATGCCTTTGCTATCTTAGCTACTTCATAGCTGAAGATTTTTGTTACTTCTTTTTGCCAGTGTATTTTAACTGATGTTTTATTCTGTATCTTACATTTTAAATGTGTTTCTTTTTAGTTTCCCTTTTCACAGAACACCATTGTTTATGGTCTTGGGCAGAAAGGTGGGGTTGAAATTAAATCACTACCAAATAAATAAAGAGGAGGCACATGAACTGTCTCAGGAAAAGAGAGGCACCATGGGGTGAAAACAGAAAATATATTTGAAAAGCACTTGGTTTTGTAGGAGTTACCATTGGTATAAAACTGTGACAAACCAAGGTACATGAACCTGCTGAACACTAAACCCACAGAATTTCAGTTTAGTTGCAGGATTGTTTGAAAATTATTGGGTCACCCCTTTTTAACTTACTGTCAAAACTTTCCTTCCAGCCTTTTTTTTATGACAATAGCAATGGCTTGTTCTTCTTCCCTTCCTCTCTGATTCATTGTGGATTTCAAAACAGCAGCAGCTGCTGCTTATTTAGCAAAGCCCCTGCTTTTCTTGTTCTCCCTTTGTAGCAGCAAATTTGCTTCATTCCTTGCTTTGGTTGGCTAGTGAAAGTGGTGGTGATGGTGGTGGTGGTCTCTCTCTCTCTCTCTGTGTGTGTGTGTGTGTGTGTGTGTGTGTGTTAGAGCAGGGAGGAAGGGTATTCTAATTAATTCAGAATTCTGGTGGAAATCGGGAGTGCTATTATCCTTACTAGAGATGGGTGTTTCATTTTGGAAGTGGACTGGTTCCAAAACAAAACATGTCAGCACAGCTGGCACTCCGAACCCAGTCCCACCCTCTGGAACAAAATCAACCACTGTCTTACCTTGTTGTAGTTTGTGCTGGGCAAAATTCCAACCAGAAAGCAGTGTCCAATTCATCATCATTCCCTCTCCCTGGCGCTGGCCGATCAGACAGGGAGACAGGATGATGCATGTCCTTGCACAGTTCCTGATTGGCCAGCACCAGAGAGAGGTAAAGATGATGCATTAGAGGCTGCTTCCTCATTGGAATTTCACCCAGCACGAATTACAACAAGGTAAGACAGTGGTTGATTTTGTTCTGGAAGGTGGGACTGGCTTCTGAGCACCAGCTGTCCTGGCATGTTTCATTTCGGAACCAGTCCCCTTCCAAAATGAAACACCATCTCTAATCCTTACCATGACATCTGCAAGCTGAGCTATGGAAACTGGACTTCTTTTCTTGAGATATCAAAATGTTTTGCTACTCATCCAAGCAGCTTCATCAGTCTGGGGAATAGAACAGAATAGAATCTTTATTGCATAATCATCAGATTATGCTACAAATGAACAAACGTACTATAATGCAATAATTAAGCATAGTTATACAATAAAATAAACAACACTAATATTAATACTTTAAAATATAGCATAAAATATAATATTTATTTACTGAAACTAATTTAACTAAAATCCCCTAAAAGCAGCAGTAACTTTAGAATTCTAAAACTTTTGCATATAATATTTACATTACATTCTATGAGACGGTCTTCATACCTCTGAATCTTTATGGCATTTTACACCTCTATCATCCAAGTACTTAGCTCTGTATATAGCAATTTTAAAAGCAACTATTGCAACGTTAATTATTATATCTAAATTAGAAGTTTGTAATAAAAAAACTCAGTTTCTCTGAGATGCTTCTGTTTTCCACTTGCTGTAAGTATTTTTTCTCTTATATTGCTATATAGGGGATAGAGCTGTCTTGTCCTCAAGAGCTGTGTTTTCACAAACACATGTTTAGTTATCTATAGGGATACCCTGGAAGGCTGGAACATACTCCAGTTCATCATAGTATCAATTTGTTCAAATTGCAAGTAAGTATATGCTTTTCTATACTTCATTTTCAATGGGACTGTTAAATATTGTTCATAATGGTGAAGTTGTTTTGTGTTAGCCAACCATTTTTTTTGTTGCTGTATAAGCAACAGCATATATATCGATCTGTGCCTCAACATCAAAAACTCTTTGCTTAAAGATATGAATTATATCTTTAAGCAATAAGTTTAAAGCCTGAGTTGAAAAACCAGATTTTGGAAATAACTTAAACAGATTTTTCAACCATGAATTTTCATACCTAGGTGAACTTTGCTCATCCAAAGAAATATTGGGCAAACTTTCTTACATTAAGCTACTTATTCTACACTAATACCTTACAGTTCTTACAAGAATCAGACCTGAGATCGGTTTTGCACCAAGTTCTGCTCTAATTAAGTGTGCTGGGATAGAATTTTAAACTCCCATGATAATCCTGTAAAATTGTGCTTCAATATGTTCAATTTGATCAAGGTTTACAAAGCCCCATATTTCATCACCATAAATTAGGAAAGTTAGTGGCAAGTCCTCCAATATAGTTCACCTTGATTTCATATCAACCTGGTCTGAATAGGCTCATAAGTTGGACAATGGCCTGAATAGGTTTGTTACATGGACAATGGCCTAGGGTGCATGAAAGTCCCACCTATGCAACCTTTCTCAACACCCATTAAGTATGGGTTGTTAGCTATGGCCTTGCTGGTGGAGGTGTGAAGTGCTTCTGATTTGTCTGGGGATTCATGAAAGGGCAGCCTGATAAGTAGCAAAATGTGGATGAGTAGTGAAACTTTTCAATCTGTCAAGAAAAGAAGTCCAGTTGCCTGGACCCAGCTTCCAGATAACCTCACCTAGACGACTGCGAATCTTCACGGATCTTACCATGACAGTTTATATTTATTTATTTAGTGAGTGGTTATATACAGCCACAGACCTACCTTTTTGCAACCCTGAAACTTGAAGGGGGGGGGGGGCTTTGCAACTAGCAACAAGGTCTGGGTAACTACTGTTACCTTCTTCAACTGATTGTCACCCATTTAAAAAATAAAATCAGCTAAAGTCATTCTGGAACCCTTCTGAGATTAAGAGCCCTTCTGAGATTAAGAGATTAAGGGTTCATAATAGATTGACCCCTGTTCTTACACGAATCTGTCTTCATTACAGAGTTACTTTAAACCCTTTGGTGTTCAGTTTACGAATGTGGGTCAGTTGCTGGCCATGTTTATTTGAGGGGGTAAGCCCAGGATTCAGTGGCCATTGACACTGACCCATGGTGTCTCCATGTTGACTTAAATGGATAGCTTAGTACTTTTGCCTAGTGTTAGATCCATAGGCCTGTGAAAGTCTCTGCTTCATTCTCCCTCTCATGTCCTCAGTGTTCCAGCTGTTGGGTACAACGCAGATTCTCTTCAACATATTTCTGTGGTATTCCAGCCAAGTGCCTTCCTGATAGATACATGTCTTGATATCTGAGTAAGACACAATGGAAAGAGACCCATGATGCCAAGAGATTGTGAATAGTTATCCTAACTATGAAATCTTCTGGTTAAAGAGGATGGCTCCACAGGGTGGTTTGAGAGATCCCTGTTCCAGTGGGTTTCTCTATTTTCCTTCTGTATCATGGACGGTGCCCTTCTGAATGTGCTGTTCCTTGGGGACAATTTTAGGTGCTCTTGTGCATTCACTTGGGTGTGGTAAAACAGCCATTTTTCTGTCCACTAAGATGACACCTCCACCTTCCTCTGTCTTCTCTTTCTTCTGCTGACTTGTTTTGGATATATTTTCTATTGCTTTGGCCTCGGCTATCACTGCCCACTCCTGCCCACCCAGTTGTCCTCTCCTTGCCCTGCCAACACTGAGCAATTAAACCTATGTGAAGTAATTATAGATAATCTCAGATATTGATACCACCCAATGCTTCCTTTTGCAGTCCTCATTGCTGGCAGGCAAAGCCGGACAGGAGAAAATGGCTGTTCTCTCATACATGTTTCGTTCTCAACTAGCTTCTATAGATCTATAAATTTTACAAAAATGGATGTCCTCCTCTGTCCTCTTTTTTGGGATGGTGGAGACATATATTTCTTTCATTTTTTTCTGGAAAAAATGTAAGTGGACACCTTTCTTCAACAACGAATTGGTGGTAGAACCACAACTTTGTGTATATGCTCCATTTTATGTGTTCTAACAGGTTTCATTAGGCTGGAGCCCACCTACAAAGTCCACAGAAAGTCTTTATGATCTGCAAAATAATTTCAGCTGTTCTTTTTCCTTCATCCTACACCCATGAAACTTCAAAGAATGTTTATGCATAGCATATTGAGATGTGTTTATATCTGTATTCATTGAAAGCATTTTACTCAACGCTAGCTGGAGAGATTTCCAAAAAGATCTTATATGGTTTACATAAGATCAAGATATGAAAGTGTGAGAAGGGACTAGAGAGACTGTTCTATCCCTACTTCCTGCCAGTCACTGTCTCTACAGGGAAAATGACTGCCCAAAGAGAAAAGCTTCTATTAGTCCTTTCAAAGAACTGAAAATCCTGGAACAAACAGGTTCCCCAACTACATGGAAAGGCTCTTTATATGTAGCATATGATCTCCTCTTGAGTTTGTCTTTCATACGGGGACAAAGACAGTTGGGGACAGAATAGAGCTCTCTCCCTGTTCAGAGTTTCAAATTAATCTTTTCCTAAAGCTACCTGTAAAGGGGAAGAAGATATCAAGGAGGAGAAGTGAAAAGAAAAAGACAGGCGCCAATCATTTATTTATTTATTTTTGTACCAGCATGAGCGTCTATTGGCCAAGTTCATTGAAAACAATTGAAAGAGAAGAGTAGCCAAATAGAAGCAGTGTTAACTGAGTCTGATGGTGTGGCCCAGACTTTTCATATCTCCCACTGCTGTATGCAGACAAAATGGCTGCTATTGGTATATGACAGTTCAGGCCTAGTAGAGGTGGTCTCTCAGGAGTGCCATTTCTATTTTTCAAGCATGCCATTTATACAAAGTTCCCCAGCTAGTTACCCAACATTTATCCAGCTAGAATTAGTAGGTAGGTATATATCACTCCTGAAACAGTCATCGTGGCAATCCTTGCAACCTCTTTAATTGGAAGGAATGAAATGTTCAAGTGGCCATCATCAAAATTAATTTGTGCAGCCCCTATCAGAAGTAGTGCATTGCATCAACACTTTATGGATAGTGTTGACTATATTTTATTCATGTCATAGCTTTATTAAAGCTCCAATAGTTCAAATGAAAGACCAGTATTGCTTTTCCCCATGTGAAACTCTGGCTATTTTTGTGATTTAGTGACAAGAGAAACAATCTCATAAACAGTATACAGCAATTATTTGCAGTCTTACTTTCCAATGTCATTTCAGTAAAAATTTAGTGACCTTGGTGATATTGAGTCGGATTGATCTTGAGCTATAGTTAAAAGAGAAAGAAGGGGGGGAATCCAATCAGCTCCATAATACTCTTAAAGTAAAGGCATATATTTTCACCTGCAGTCTATAAATGTGTGAAACAATCTTTCAGAATATTTCACTCCAAGACTGTATGACAAATCTTGTACAGTAATACCTTGGCTTAAGTCTAACTTGTTGTAAGAGTGTTTTGCAAGACAAGCAAATGTTTCTTCTAAATTTTCCTTGCTCAACAAGCAGTCTTGATATACAAGCTTTGATATAAGAGTGTTTTGGTTTACAAGCGTATTTCTGGAACGAATTATGCTCGTAAACCAAGTAAGCTCTTACATATACTATACATTTTCTCTGACTTTAAGACATCTGCTGAACAATCTGATGGTGTTTGATTTGGTGGTTCAGTCCACCATGAGAATGGGCTAGTTCATTCCCTTTTCTGGTGGCTACATGACATGAAGGTTACCAAAAACCAACCCAGCCCTCACTTTTTCAAGGTCCCTGGCAAGGGCTGCTGTATTTTTAGCGTATGTCACTCCAATTTGATTTGATTTTAGCATGGGCAATTGCCATTATCAAAACAAAATGGATCCTCCATATTCATATATATAAAAATACATAAAACAAAAACAAAACACAGCTTGTCCTCTTTTAAATCCAGCACTGAATCACTTGATAAACAAGCCAGTTCAGCAAGCTGCCATTTATAGAAGCAGATATGGAGGGAAAACTTTAACCTGTGTGGGTTTTTCCCCTTCAAAGGGAGAACCAGTTGAATAGCATTGCTAGAGGCATGGTATGGCTCTCTGCCCAAAAAGCACCCCATTCTTGCTTATGGATGCAAGGATCAGATTCAGTACAAAGGTTATAGTGCTGCCCCTGTTTAGCCTGATGCAGCCAAGGAAAAATTGGTAGCTTATTCACACCCGGGCTAGCATGAACATGTTGTTGCTGTTGTCATACTGACCTTTCAACTACTGAACTGGAAATCTTTTTTTTTTTAAATCTAAATGCAGGGTCATTGAATCTCACATAGATAAAGTTCCAAGAAAATTGCTCTAAACCATTTTGTATGACTTTACAGTATATCTTAAAACTATTTAAAATTTGTGTTATTGGCAACTTTTGTATGTTCAGCATAGAACCACCCATTTAAAATGAAAATCTTTACCTGCGATACCTCCATCACTACCGACAAAAAAAATAAATAAAGATCAATAAGGCCATAAACCAAATGCAGATTAAGCCATGCATGCATGATATAGCATTAAAGTTAAAAATGGCATATAGAAATGCCAGGGTCTGATGAACTTTGTTAGAACTGATTGAAGTACAGCGCTTTGCAAGATTACTAATATTGGCTCTGGTTGTTTTCTTTTGGTATGTTCAGATTTTGCTCTAGATATGTTTATAGCAGTGCATAATTTTATCCATGTGATTTAGACTGGCTAGCCTGAGTTTGGCAGAGAACCTACATGTTTCATTTCTTCATTGGCTGAAATCCTGTACCGTAAATTATGCTATGTAAGACTGATGATGTCATCAACTGCCACAACATTTAGGAGACATTTTTTTTTTTCATCCCACTCAAAGGCCTCAAGGTTCCCATGAAATCTACTCATTCATGGGGGAGCTTTTGAGGATCATGGTCTCGGGGTGGGGGTCCTTAATTTCCTATCCTCAGTAAAGTCTCTTCCTGAGCCAGATGTGTCTAGTCCAGGTTTCTGGATGCACAGCAGCCAACCAGATTCATATGGCAACTCATGAATGCAACAACACATTCATATTCTTGTTCCTTGCCATTCATGCTCCCAGTGGCACAGGGGCAAGCCTCTTTATCCACCATAACTAGTAGTTGTCCTCCATGAATTTATTCAGTTGTCTTTCACAACTGTCTATTTTTACAGCCATCACTAACACCCAATTAAAGAATTAATGAATTCTATTTGCTTCCTATATCTAAAAAAGGAGTGCTTTCCCATGCTCCCATCAACGTTACTTTCTAGACAGTGATCAAATACAGTATTCTAAAAAGAAAGTCCAACTTTCCTGTAGATCCTACATGCGAGCAAAAGTCCTGGAAAGATTATGATTTTGAGAATGTACAGCATACACAAGCAGACCATTCCTGTCTTAAGATGCCTCCATCATTGTTTGAAGAAAGTGAGGACAAAGGGGGTGTGATACAGCTCTGGTTTTTAAAGGTGCATGAAGAACCTGGATTCATTCACCCCCTCAATAAGGTTATACCTTGTGGTCACCAGTTCCACCATTTAAGATTCCACCGCATTCATCCTACATTTTTTCCTTTGATCTGTCACGAATGTCTCAACATTCTGTTAACCGAGTACCCCCCCCTCCACACACACACACTCTCTCTTCAACATTCAATGAAGGACAACACATTCTCTTGCTCTGTTCTCACAATATTTTATATAGAATATTTTCATATTTCTATATTCTCCTTGAAAGCTAAGTACTCCCATCTTGTCCTGGAGGCTTCACTGACACCTATGTTTACAGGAAAAAAAATAATACATTTTACTAATTTCTTTGAGGTTTAAAAAGGATGGATAATTCCTTTATAAGCAAAAGACAAGAAAGCTGCCAAGTACAAACCACTGCCCATAGTGGTTTATTCTCAAGAGAGGTTTTGTCATTTACTTAACATTTAGATAAGAACACTCACTGTTTGCTCAGATGATGTCTGTATCGCAATTACTCCTGATATAAAATTCCATCTTAACTGTAGTTAACAATAGATAATAGATTGCCTTAGAAGTCAATAGCCCCAGCCTTATGAAGAAGGTAAAAGAAAAGCCTGTTTGTTCATTGCTCCCATCCCAGTGCTGTCTTTTAGAGTCGAAACCCATTTCAACAAACTAGACTTTTTAGTGGAATGACAGCAGGGAAGAATGTGCCAATATTTATTTAGATCCAGCTGTCCCTGTTCTTAGTAAAATTTTAATGGTAGGCTAGGCAGTCTTTTTTTAGGGACTTGATGGTCCTATGACTGAAGAACTGTTGATCTTGGTATACTTTAGATCAGTTATAATTTGTACAAAGAATGAAAAATATAAAAACATGCAAACTCTTGTGAGATCCCCGAGCCAAGCTGTCATCATGGGGTTGCCAAGCACTTGTCATCTCATGTCAAGACAGACAGATACAGGAAAAAAATCTCTCAAACAGAAAAAAAAAACGTTCATTTCTCTAGTATTTAGGCCACTGTTGCGATAATTTGTGTTGGAATTATTATTATGCACAGAATAGCATCATTCTAGTATTTGTGGCTGAACAGGAGGTTGCAAACAGAGTGCCAGTATTCTTCAAATGCTGAAAGAGGCCTGATTGTCACAACAAGTGCTTTTCATACCCCCCCTCCAATAGTTTGCAAAAGTTTTTTGTGCTAGGGTATTAAGGTTTGCCTGCAAGTCCAGTGTCTCAGAAACCAAGATAAGCAAGAATCATATCTCTAGAACATTAACTTATTTTTTAGCTTACAGTGGCAGCTATCTGCAGTGTACAGTTTGGTCCATAGAGAAAGAAAAATTTTAAAATTCAGGATCACCAAATGGCCTGCTGGGGAGGATCTTCTTCAGATTGTAAACATGACTCTTAGAATTTGTCTGTCATTAGGTGCCCTGGATTCACAATGTCTCTTCCTTCTTTTGTCCTTTTCTTCAGGAACTAACAGAAAGCACATGTTTTTTCTTAAAATAATAATAATCAAGAACTAATGTCATTGATTTGCATGAATATGAAACACTTAGCATATCTTCTGGAATAGGTTCCTTAGGTTTGAAAACCATAATATAGCAACACTACTTAAGTTTCAGAGTTACTCTTTAAAATCTCAGTACTGAGTGGCCAAAATCCTATTCTGTAATTATTCTGGCAGAAATTGTGTCTAATTACCAAAACTGTCTCATTACCACTGCTTGCATTCCTTATTACACACTAGTCAAGAATCCAAGCATTGACTTGTTAATTAGCAGCCCTTCCACTGCATAAGTACACAATGGCCAGAATCCTGTCGACCTGCTTTAGTTTTGTGGTTTCATCACAGCTAATTGTAGCTAACTGAAGAGATGTCACAATTCATCAATTAGTCACATTAGCAGTGGTAAACACACCAATACTAAGCAAACATCAGCATGTCATCAGTAAGCGACAAGTAGCTATGTCAAGTTATACCACACAATTTACACCATTAGGGTTCTGGCCATCAGAAGTTGGCCATATTGCCATATTTTTTGTCATGTTCACACTGCACACACTGTAAGTATACATTGAACTTTGAAGTCTCTTCACCACATGCAAATGATATGAAATACACTTCAAGGAAATCAACATAATGCATATTAATGGCTTTATTTAGTATGTACATACATACATATTTCTGTCTTTTGAAGGGCAGCCAATTTATCACCATACCTATTTGCCAGGTTTGCTACTAATGTAATTTACAAATATTATTAAAACATTGTGCTTTCTTTTCCCTAAACTTACAAAGCCATACATTACTTCCTTAGTTTCAGTCACATCAGTATGTCACATAGTTAAATTAAAGATTCCATTTCTTTTATTGCTGTAGATGAATTCAAAAGGAAATTAAGTGAATGTCAGTCAGTCATCACCAGATGAATCCAAGGATAGTATACAGTCACCAGATGGATCCCATTAAAGTATAGACTATTTTTGAAGGGAAAATATGCAGTTGAGGTATTTGATGTGGTCTGTAGTTAACACCACTGTGAACATACCTAAGACAAAGGTAGGATGTCTCAGGAAAAGTGTTGCTGAAGATGTTTTTCTTTAAAAAAGGAAAATTAAATGTGTACATGCAACAGACTACAGAAGTAACTTAGAGCAAGAAATGTATAAATAGTAATCAAAGAACATAAGAACATAAGAAGAGTCATGCTGGATCAGGCCAAAGGCCCATCTAGTCCAGCTTCCTGTATCTCACAGTAGCACCTGGCCATCGACATTCACTAAACTTTTCTTGTCAGTTGTTCCAAGCTGAATGAGTACCATAGTGGAGGGGAAAAAGAGGCACCAAGTGAAAGGAAGAATTTGACGGCCTCAAAGAAGAGGTCAATGAGATGAGGGTGGGATTCGTGGGGTTTTAGTACCTGGAAAGTGCTGGAATAGAGAGCAAGTGCCAGCATGAGGAAATATGTTGGCCCAAATCCTCTTATCTCATTACATGAGCAATGCACAAGTTGTACAACTTCTGGAGGTAAATTGCCCAAAATTAAGGAATTGCCACAGAGTATTCTTGAAGGCTTCCATGGCCGGGATCTGACAGCTGATGTGAGTTTTTGGGGCTGTTTGGCCATGTTCTGGAGGTTTTTCTTCCTGACGTTTCACCACTCTCTGTGGCCAGCATCTTCAGAGGGCAAGGAGCTTAGGGAACTAGGAGTTCTCTCTGTGCTCTGGGGCCACAGACATTGTGACATTTTCAGTTAAGTACGGAATTCTATGACTTAGCATGCAACTATGGTGATTTCATAACTTGGAGAAAATTTCCTTCAATGGTTATGCTAGTTGCACAATTACCCAAGAAGATTTTGCCCACTCGCTAAGGGCAAAAGCAAAAGAGCAACAAAGTTAGGGCTGGAACTTCTGGATTTCTAAGCCAGGCAAAGCTATTTAAGCATTTCAGTGCATGGGACTAATTTATCATTAGAATGTGGATGAACATTGACTTTACTGCCACACGTTTCTTTGAATTGTGGCTTGGTTTGTTTGTGACCTCAGGCAATCTACTTTGAGTGAGTTTTTACCTTGGCAAATCAGTCCATGGCTGAATGAATGCTGAGGCAAGGCACTGAGGGAACAAAGAAAAACAATGTGAAGATAAAAATGTCGAGGTGATAGAGAAGAAAATGGGCAATGGCACAAGGGTGGGACTCATTTATGTTTTACCAGGATTCATCCTAGCCTGAATGCTGGCCTGAGTGAAGACTGAGAGGGGAAAGAAGATTCATGTGCAAAGGGAAACACGTTCAATTAGAGAAAGAAGAAAGATGGCCATGACCCCCAAGAAAAAGTGTTTTCCAGGGCTTCATAGGCTGCCTGATAGAGATGAGCACAACCAGGAAAAATGACGTTTCGAGTTGTCGTGTGTCGGAGCCGGCCCGTTTCGGCTCGTTTCCGTTCTTCGCGAAATTTTCAAAAAAATTGTTGTTTCGTTTGTCGTTTTTTCATCTGTCATTAGTACTGGTTTGGGGGGTGCAGGCTCCTGGAGGCACCTCTCTGGGGTGGGTGCCTCCTCTGGCCCGCTACAAAGGGAAAGCGGGCTCCTGGAGCGACCTCTCTGGGGTGGGTGCCTCCTCTGGCCCGCTATGAAGGGAAAGTGGGCTCCTGGAGCCACATCTCTGGGGTGGGTGCCTCCTCTGGCCCGCTACAAAAGGGTACGCATAGCCAATTGGATATGCATACCAAGGTGCAGTGGCAGGCAGAGGCACCTCTTTTCGGTGCCTCTACTCTGACTCACTAAGAAGGACAGCATACTGGCATACTGGCAGTACGGTGCACTTGGGAGCGAAGCGCTCTGGGCACAGTCTATGGCTCACCAAGAAGGGAAGTGTACTTGCGTGTAGTGCAATGCGAGTACACAGATCTGGCTTAGAGTTAGGGTTAGCGCAAGGGCTAGGCTTAGGGTTACGGGTAAGGTTATGGTGAGTTAGTGGGGTGGACCTCTGGGTGCCTCTCTGACCCACTAAGAAGGACACTGTACTGGCGTATGGGTTAGGGTTCGGCTTCGGGTTCGGGTTAGTGGGCTTTTTATGCCCGACTGGCACATCCCAGAAGTCTCGGTCAAAACCTGGCCAAGTGGCCATGCAATTGGTGGAATGGCTCCAAAAATTTGCATGGTCCACTCCCATGGCCAGCCCATCATTGCGCAGGTGTAAAAAATAAAAATAAAAATAAAATAAAATAAAATCAATGGGGACGTTTTGTTGCAAGAAAAACCCACTTCTGCTACTGTAAAAATTCAGGCAGTTTTAAAATAGCTATTTTCACATGTTTCTGTGGTGCTTTGGCGTGTTTTTGGACCACGATTTCAAAATAAATATTGCGGTTGCCCCATTTTGGATCCCCCGCCCGCACCGCATGGCATGGTGAGTTGGCGAGACGACGAGGATGCCCCCCACCAGAGCAGCCCAGGACAGGAGAGGGGGG
>JAHTLZ010000330.1:32805791-32847267 GCA_023846285.1 Phrynocephalus versicolor
GGGGGGGTGGCCGGGGAACCCCCCCCCCCCAGAAACCACCCCTCTGGTAGGTGCACTCACTCAGGCAGGCATATTTTTGCCTGCTTTTTTGGCCGGGAATCAGATTTTTTTTAATTTTTAAAACTTTTTTTCTGTGCCGCTTGGCATCGTGCAATCGCTGCGATGCCAGGAACGACAACATGACAAATCAGACCCAATTTTTCTTTAGTCGGTTCGAGTTCAAGTTCTGGCAGAGTAATTGTCGTTCTTCATTCCGTTACGTAACGGAAACGAGGAACGGAAATGGAAACGAGAATTTCGCCAAGTCATGCCCATGTCTACTGCCTGATATGTGTTTTAGCCTCTGTTACCTCTTCATTGATATTTCAGAGCAGGATGTTAAAGTTAGTGTGTGTGTGTGTGTGTGTAGGTATGAGAAACAGGTCCTTTTGGGGGGAAAGAGGCCTCTGCCTTCTAAGCCAGGGAGACTTTACCTCATTAGAAATTCCTTTTTATCCAAATATGGATGGAGGGGTAGCAAGTTTCTTGCCTATTATAAAAAGAGGTCACAGCTCAAAAAAAAAAAGATGGGAACCACTTTTCTAAAGGGTTTTGAAGCAGGACATGTTTGCTGGGCAGTACAAATGTTGGTGTGGAAAGAGAAATAGAGTTTTTAAGATTAGAGATGGGCACGAAACACATGTTTCATTTCATTTTTCATTTTTAAATTGTTTTTGTTGTGTTTAAAATGAAATGATATTTTGGCACATATTATGGCCCTTCTATTTTTTTAAAAAATATCATTTCGTTTTTGTTTGTTTCATTTTTCATTTCTTTTTTAAAATATTTTTTTTAACTTGTGCCGACCAGCTGGCCCACACGGTCAGCACATTTTTTTTATTATTACTATTATTTCTTTTCTTTTTTTAACTTGTGCCGACCAGTTGGCCAGCACATTTTTTAAATGCCCCCAATTGCGCCTGATTGGGTTGGTGAAAGGGCAGGCTTTTAAAACTTTTCCTCCCGCCAAAGCCCCGTGCTACAGCTGATCGGCGGTGGCTTCGGCAGGGGAAAAAAGCCTACAGTTTGCCCCACATTCGGGGGGAACCACCCATAGGAATGCACTCCTTCAATGCATTCCTATGGGAAAATGAAAAACGAAGTGAACAAAATGGAAATTTCTGTTTCATTTCGTTTCATTTTTTTGACGGGTCTGTTTGTTATTTGTTTCCTTCTGTAATGAAACAAATAACGAATAATGAAATGAATTAAAAATTCCTTTCATGCCCATCTCTATTTATTATGTAGTTCATTGATGATCCTGTCTGCTTGACAATACCTAGATCTCAAATATGATGTATAAAAACTCAAAGGGGAACTCCAAATTTTTCTAGAAGGAATAGAGCATGATGTTTATGCCTCACCAAACTAATAAAAGTTATTTTTCTTCAGAATATCACAACAATGCAGTATCAAGGGACAAGCTGGCACTTTTCAATGAATGCAAAATGTCATGAAATCTCTTCACATCTGCTAGCTGAAAAGACGAGACATAAATCTTTTACGTAATAAAAAGTAGAAAATGGAGCTTATATATCTTCTCTTCTTTCATAAATTACTGGACCAAAATGTAGATATTCATTCTATTTTCAGTAGTATGAATTTTTAAGAAACTATCAATTTTTTAGAAACTATGTGCAGAGATTACATTTTCGTGCTCAGGTACTTTCCCCATAGAGGAATACATCAGCTATGTAGAACTAACAAGACTTCCTTAACAGAACATAATTTTCTTCTGTATATAAAGTCATCCCCCACCATTTCGCAGTTCATACACTGCAGTCCTGGTATATAGCTGGACTGCAGTATATGAAGGCAAGACGCCCTAGAGCAGTGATGGCAAACCTATGGCACGGGTGCCAAGGGTGGCACTTGGAGCCCTTTCTGTGGGCACTCAACATTGCCCCTTCATAGCCACCTGTATACAGGTTAAATTACTGTATTGGCACTTTGCAAAAACATTAGTGGGTTTTGAATTGCAGTTTGGGCACTTGCTCTCTAAAAGGTTCATCATCACTGCCCTAGGGCAAGCTGTGTGGGCCTGTTTGAGGCTTCCTGCACTTACCTCAGGTCAGGCACTGCCCTGAGAGGGCCTCCAACAGGCTTGACCCAGAAGTGGTTTCCGGTGAATAAAAAATGGCTTCCGGAAAAACTGAAGTGCCTTCCAGATCACATGAAACCATTTCTGGGGGCTCTAACAGGCTCAGGAAGCCTGTTGGAGGCCATTATGGGGCAGCACCAGGCCTAAGGTAAGTGTAGGTGGCCCCAGGCAGCCCCACAGTCCCAAACTGACCCAGCATACACATATTGTGGATTTTTCTTTATTGTGGGTCGGATTGAGTCCCTAACCCCCACAATAAATGAGGGATTGCTGAACTACATTAGAATTTATCCATATACAAGGTAGCTGGCTGGAAGAAATATAAGTCCAACCCGGATTGTATAAGTCATATAGTGAACCTTATAAAATGGTTTGTGAAGAGTTGTTTTCAGTATGTGGTCCCCTTCAAATGTGCCAGGACCCCCAAGGAGACCATACATCCCTCACTGAGAATGGCTCGATTATTACCTGGCTGCAGAGCCATGGAGTGGGAGTTTGATTCTCCACTGTGCCTCCTAGGACAAAGGTTGGCCTTTGTAGCCTTGGAGAAGTGGCATGATACTAAGACACTCCCAGAAAGAAGGACTGGTAGACATGGGCATGACTCAGCAAAATTTCCGTTTCCGTTTCCGTTTCCATTTTCCGTTTCCATTTTTCGTTTCCGTTACATAACAGAAACGGTAACGATAATTAAGCCGTCAGAACTTGAACTCGAACCGAAAAAAGAAAATTTGGTCGGGTTTTTCATTTGTGGCATCGCGGCGATCAAGCAATGCGAAGCACAGAAAAAGTTTTTAAAAGTTTTTTTTAAAAAAAATGACTCCCGGCCCAAAAAGCAGGTGAAAATATGCCTGCCTGAGGCTTTGCCACCTACCAGAGGGGTGGTTTCTGGGGGGTCCCCGGCCTTTCCCCCCTCTTCTCCTGTCCTGGGCTGCTTGCACCAGGCTGGGGGGGGGTCATCCTCTTCGTCTCGCCATGCCATGCAGTGGGGGGGATCCAAAATGGCGACCACAATTTTCTTTTGAAATCATGGTCAAAAAACACACCAAATCACCACAGAAACATGTGAAATTTATTTATTTTAAATGCCTGAATTTTATTAGTAGCAGCAGTGGGGGGGGGTTATAGCAATAAAACGTCGTATTGATTTTATTTTATTTTATTTTATTTTATTTTTTATTTTTTTAGACCTGCCTATTTGGGCTGGGCATGGGATGGGACCATGCAATTTTTTTGAACCATTCCAACAATGGCATCACCAGGTTTTTGACTGACACTTCTGGATGTCTCGGAGGGCATAAAAAGCCGAGGCACCTTCCAGAAATCACAGTTGGGTGTATGGATGTGGTTGAGGGAGGAGGGCTGGCTGCTGGTGCTGCTGTGATCCAATCGAGACTGAGGAGGGAGGCTGGAGGCTTTAGGATTTAAGTTAGGCAGGGAGGGAGGGAATTGAATTTAGAAAATAATTTCTTTGATTCCCTGCAGCTTTGTCTGCTGAAGGGAATAGCAGTTTATTCTTTATTTCTTCTCTGGCAGTTTGTGAGGATTTTTTTCTGATATTGGATAAAGGGGGAGGTTCGACTGGGAGTGGGAGGTGTGGATTTATTTTAAAAATATATTATATACTACCATTTATTTTCTATTTTCCCAACTTCAATTTGCTTGCACACACACACATTTGGGGTGCAAGCCAAGAACAGAACCTCTATCCTAACTGCCCACTCGCCCGCCCACGCTGCCGCCCGCCCACTCGCCCGCCCGTGCCTCCCCCTGCTGCTGTTGCCGCCTGCTCATGCCCCCTGCCACTGCCGCCTGCCCGCACCTCCCCCCGCCACCCACCCCCCTGCCCCGCCCGCCGCCTAGAGCGCAAAAACACCTAGCGCCGGCCCTGATTGCGGGACGCCCCTATGCTCTGGGAAGTCAAATTGTGGTGGAAACGACAAACGACAAATGAAATGACGAAACGACAAATCTTTGAAAAATTTCGCGACAAACGGAAACGACCCAAAACGGACCCATTCCGACAAACGAAAACTCGAAACGTCATTTTTTCTCATCGTGCCCATGTCTAAGGACTGGTAAACCATGTCTGAGTATTTTATTTCTGAAATGGTGGCTGAGATTTGGAATCAGACTGAGAACACATTATGATAGTGATGGCAGTGTGGAAACACTTGGAATATTGTGTACATTGTACAGTTATACTCATCACATCTCAAAAACTAGAGATCTGGAAAAGATGCAGAATAGGATAGCTAATTATTTCATGAAACTGGGCAGGTTCCACTACCCTTTCTGGCAAAGGGAAGTGGTAAAATATTATGGCACATATTATGGCCCTTCTATAAACATCTGGTTGGCCAAAGGGAAACATTACTATGAGAAAGATTAGGAATAGAAAGCTCTGTCAATTTTGCTTTCTCCCACATTTGAAGTGTGCAACTCTGTGTTGTCTTAATTCCTCCAGCACTTGTTGGAAATGTAGAAAATATTTTGCATTTGAAATATGTTATAGATAGAGATGGGAATGATTAAAAATGAATTACAAAACTCATTCAAAAATATTTAATTCATTAATTCATTTCCATACAAATACAAATGGATGATTTCTTAGTGATTTTTCATTTGTTGATTCAGGAGAAAAGAAACAAGATAGAAACAATATTCTAAAGACTATACAAATGAGATGAAAAGATGACAGATGCTTTTGAAGAGGAATCCTATCATATAGCATGGCAGTTCAAAAAAGTAAAGTGAAAACTACTCTGAAGGCAATAGGATTAATTTAATAACTAGGGAATGCCGATACAACAATTTCAAACCACAGAGATGGAATATGTCAAAATCCTAACAAGAAAATGCCAGCAAATATAGAAATGCAGAGTGTCAACATTTCAATACAGATTCCAGTCCTAAAGAATGGATATTCCCAGGAGTGCAGGAACAAGAGGACTATGACTTTAATTCCCCATGCAAGCATATGATGCTCAAGGTATTGTAACAAAAGCCTATACCTTATACAAAGCAGAACATTCCTGATGTGTCCATACTGTTGTATTCCATATATGACTGTTAAAGCTCAACAATAAAGAAAGCTGATGGGGTGGTGGGGAGGGGATAGTTTGTTTAAACTTGGGCTTGAAAGAGAACTTTGCGGATACTCTGCACTGCCAGAAAGATGAACAAGTAGATCCTAGGGTAAATCAAGCCTGAGCTGTGGGAACCTTTCTTTGTAGAGTGTGTTTTGGAGGGCTGCAGTGATGCACACACACTCCTGGTCAATGTGGCATATCTGGAAAGGAAGTGACCTTCTATTTCCCCTGAACTTTTGCTTTGAAGCAGGTCCAAATGGTTAAAAGGCACCTGCCCTCTATCTGAGCTCCTGTTTTTGTAAGCTCCACAGTCTATTCCTTGTAATTTGTAAACATAAATAAGATGAATACAGCAAAGCCTTCTGGGAGGAATGCATCAGTTTTGTGTGTACATGTCTGCTCAGCTGGCTGAGAAAGGCATTTGTCTCTGTCTGTTTTAAGTTCTGTAGCCAAGGTCAGTTTGGCTTTAAAACCTCTCCAGCAAATTCCCAACACTGAACTATCTCTTTGAGCAAAAGGGATGAAACAGACTGTCCTACTTTGGACACACCATAAGAAGGAAATATTATCTGAGAAGGACAACAATGCTGGAGAAGGCTGAAAGGAGCTGGGAAGGAGGAAGACTAAACACAAGATGGATTGACTCTCTAAAGGGACCACAAGCTTAGTTTACAAGAGTTGAGCAGTGCTATTGAAGACAGGACATTTCGAAAATAACTCATTCATAGGGTTGCCATGAATTGGAGGTCACCTGACAGCATGTAGCAACATATCAAAGATAATATTCTTTTATGGTGGCTAGTTTTAGCCTGCCTTTATGGGATATACTTTAATGGGCAGTTTGAATTGGACTATCTCACTCCTGGGACCCTTCTAATGTCTTGTCTTTGATAATACAGTGTTTCTATTATCTGTCTTCAGCTTGTCTTTGATGTTGCCATTTCAGAAAGAGCGAGACCTAAAAAAGGAAATGGATTAAACTGGATTATCACTACAGTTCTACTCTATGACATTTTGTGTAGCCAGGCTGCCTGTCAGAGTGAATATATCTTTCCAATTAGACAATTTTGCTTGGACAGCTTTCCAGGATGGCATTTTTATGACCCTGAGAAGGGCAGCTAGGAACGAGACTAGCCTGTCTATAAAATCTGCACCCTTCAAATTGCTTGAAATACAATTCGTATGAAAGATATCAGCTACAGTGTTGTGAAGGAATGGATTTGACAGCCTGTAAAGAGTGTCTGTTATTACTTTTCCTGCTCTAGTGCATGCAAGGTATGTGCAGAAGCATATTTAGACACATACAGTTAAACAAAACAAAAAAGAACATGGCTTGGAACACCGGGATTTCCTTAATTGCTCTCAGATTCACAAATTGTCCAAGTGAGTCCCAAATACATCTTTTTCTTAATTGTGCCCAATAACATATCTAAAAGATGGAAATGTGAATGTCCAAGATGTTCTGTGGCCACAGAATACACCCAAACCAAATTTAACAAACACAAGGAGAAACGAGACAGATGTTATATTATGCTGTATAGTAGTCCTAGGGATAGATGGGCAGTATAAAAGTCAAATAGATAAATAAATATGGTGATACATTTATGACCCACCATAGTTTCATCTCAGCTGGGGGTTGGTGTTTCAGCACCAATCTTTGTTTTTCTCTCTGTAGTCTGTACTTTTTCCTGCCAGGAGAAGCACATCAGTCAGTGGTGGAATTATGTAAATCCCTGGTGTAGATTTACACACTGCTCTGTTTCACTGTGGGCATATTGTGTCATCTGTTGTGTGTGGTATGGCATATTCCTACTTAGCCGGCTCCTCATCTGGCATACTCTCTGCAACTTCTTTGTGGCCATTCAAGAAATATCACCTGTAGTTGTCAGACAATGAGAGTCAATGGGTAGAACCTGATCTGCTCCCTCTTGTCTTCAGTTGTAAAATATTACCCCTCGGCTTGCCCTCAACTTATGCTTTGGGCATTATAAACTTCCTTCTTGGATCACTCATTGTTAATGAGGCAGGCATCCAACAGGTGGCAAAACGGAAGTCCACCAAAGCATATATGCTTCTATACGTTTTTTGTTCTACCAGAATATAGATGGTAAATACACCAGTAACTTATAATTCTGTTCCCAACTGTTTCTGAAAATTATTTGCAGTTTGCCACCATGATGGCATCGTTTCTAATTTACACTGAATCAATGGCTCTGAAACTTTTAACAGGCTGATGGCTTATGAGAGTTGAACGAAAAATGCTCACCATCACCACCACCACAACCACCATCTAAACTGGTGTATTATCCCTTCTATTTTTGTCCTCTTCAGTTATCTAAGAAACCCAGTGAAATATTGTATGTTAGTCCTATGGGGCAGGAGTTGTTGAGTGGCTGCTAAAAGGGTATGCTAGGGAAATGCCGAAAGGGCCATGCCTATATGAAAGAAAGATGATGATATTGGTTTGAATAGGAGCTAATGGACATTCATGCAGAATGAACATGCAAGCAAGTTTAGTTGGAGCTACTGAAATATAGCAGTTGAATAAATCCCAGTCATACAAAGATGGAGGTACAGGAGAAGCCAGTTCTGGATATAACCTGTTAGTGTTCTAAGATCACACAAGAAATGTGTTTTTTGCTAATTTCTATGATGATATTCTAGTATTTAGCATAAAGTGGTGTTTCTGTATTGAATGAATGCTACTGTTTATGTTTATACATCTGTTTCCATTTATCTAGATATGGAAGTTGCATACCTACTTTCACTGTTTTTTCTAGTGTGGGATCTATGAGCTGTTAGAAGGCTACACATTAAGAATGAAGAGATGGGCATTGGAAAACTGTTGATGGACCTTATGCTATGGCAGATACTTCAGTAAGTGAGTGCTATCCTCATAAAGGAAAGAACAGGATCCCGACATGGCTGCAACGTAATACCATAGCCTCCTGTCTCATTTTATCTTTTTGGGAAAGGTCACTGAAAGGTCCAATTCAACTTTTCCTCTTCCCACCTAATAGTTCGATGGTGAAATGTTTGTTTGCCTTTTATAAACTAATTCCCTTGGATTCTTTGATTGGCACTGTGTATAGAGTGGGTTAGTAATTTGTACTGTATCTATTTTCAAGGGATGAAAAACATTCCTAGCAGGGATTGGGTGCAATGTGACCAATACATTTCTTGTTTTAAATATTACAAAGAAAAAGGTAGATTATTATTATTATTATTATTATTTTGCAACTCCTGAAAGTCAAGACAATTCACTTTAGGTTTTTTCACACTGGTACAAACCTGATGAAGTGGTGTTTAATCCACAAAGTCTTATTTATTGTATGATGTTTTTGGTGGTCTATACAGGTATCAGCTTTTTAAATTATTTGTATCTATTCCAATTTACTTCCAACTCATAGAGAAAGCCAGTTATTGCCCTTTGGGAACTAAACTTTTCAGTATCACTTTGTTGATCATTAAAGGGTTTTTTTTTTTGACCTGAAAATCCACACTGTTCCTGGGTGGATGAGATGAATTGCATATCTCCTTGGAGAAAAACATATGGTAGATTGAGAACTTTGAATGGATTTGGAAGCCTTTATATAACTTCCTTAACACAAAAGCTTGTGAGACCATCAAAAGAACATAACATAAAGGAGCAATAAGTTGGTCTTGAAATGTTTTTCAGATAAAAGCTGTGTTTGAAGTAGTAGTGAGCATGTTAATTCTTTCGAGGAAATTTGTGAGTAACTATGATCTTTACTGCTTTTGTTCTGCTGCATTGTTAAAGCTACTAAAATTGCAGAGAGTGAAGGACATTCCACATACTTCCCATATATGTGAAAGCTACTCCATTATCATTGTTTTCATCTGGGTAACTGAAACTCCCACAGGGTTGAGGTTTCTTTTACTGATACTGAAAGCTTGGGGTGAGTTATCACATTAAAGAAATTATGAATACGGTGTCACTTTATGAGGGCCCAAATAGACATGATGGCAACAGAAGTGAGTTTCTTCTTCTGTATCCACTTAACTGACATGTAAAGTAGGCCACAGAATGGAATCTTATTTCAACAGCGACAGTTATGTGGAGAAGTGCTGAATCTTTCACATTTTCATAGCTGCCCTTGGGATGTCACAGGGGTAGTTTTGGGATGGAGGTTGGAACAACTCTTAAACCAACTGATTATGGAAATGGGGATGAGGAGAATTTTAATAAATGGCCTATAACCTTGTATAAATCCATTTTATAAGGTATTTTTACAATCCAGAGCCAGAAATAAAGTTGACTGAGCAGATGGAAAAATATGACCAGCACTGGTTCCAGTTGTGACACATGTCCCATATTGCTTCACTTATAACATATATGACAAGTTTTCCCATCTTTGCTGCTGCATGAGATTACACACTCCTCCGTCTAAAGGAAGGCTGTTATCCCACGTCCTCTTTGTTGCTCTAGAAAGTGCTCTGAGATGCGGATCTTAAAATTGTTACCCCACGTCCATCACACTTTAAGCAAAATAAAGAGTGACCAGACCATGCCCCCCGAAGTGTGACTCAGTGCATCTTCCTTATACCTGGCCTTGGGGTGGTGAAATCCTTGTTGCTGTTCCATTGTGGTTTTTAAACTGGTATAAGCACCATCGGTATTGTTTAATCCACAGCATAACTGTTCCCTCATCATAGGTCCACCTAGTGGCACTACTTGGGGCAGCCATATGACATTAAATTTACAGTGTGAGAAGCCACTATGCATGGAAAAAAGTCAAAAAAGAAGTATTTGAAGTTCGACAAATGATAAATGAAAATTGATATACTGACATACCTATCTATTGGGTGTTTTTTTTTAAAAGTGCGGTGGGAAAATAAAACAAAATGCACTTTGATGCAGACCCCGTCCGTGGGGGTCAGAGAAGTTAAAAAACAATAAAGTGTGTCCTTGGGGATACAGGGACAGCAACAAAACCACGTGACTGCAACAAGATTTACTACACATTTTAGTTTGCTGTGGTACAAAGTGGATGTGGGGTAATGGTCGAAGTCGGTTTTAGGCCCTGCCCCTCAGCTGATAGGAGTTGTAGAACAGAACAGTGAGTTGTGTTGCTAGTAAGTCATTTCCTGTATTGTTCCAGCCAGGAGGAGGGGCTCAAGTGTATGATTTTACTAGTAGGGTTGCCAGGCATTGGCCCAAGACTGACATTTTTGAGTTCTTTATCAGTCTTTTAAGCCAAATCACAGGGAAATCACCTGGACTCAGATGCAGTGGTTAAACTGCTGTCCTGCAGCTATAACTTTAAATCCCAGGTAGCAGGCTCATGGTTGGCTCAGCCTCCAATCCTTCTGAGGTTGGTAAAATGAGTACCCAGCTCACTGGAGAGTGGGGGCAATGTGAAGCCTGCATATATAAACTATAAACCACTCAGAGAGTGATTTAAGCACTATGGGGTGGTATATAAACAGAACATTTTGCTTTGTTCCCCCCCTCCTCTTGCTATAACCTGCCTCATAGACTTGCAGAGATAATAAAGATATCTACATCACCTTAAACTGAATGTGGGGGGAGATGATATCAGTGGAATTAAGAACAATATATGTACAAAGGGGGAATGTCAACAGAGTCTTCTGCCATAGTTACTATGCTCTAAAGCAGCCATTTTCAACAAGGACCACATGACTCCTGGGGAGCCATGGCACATTTGAAGGGGGCCACAGACTGGAAGCCATTATTCACATAACCTTACAAAGTTTGTTATGCAACACCGATCTATGTTTCTTTCATATTTTGTTTATGGCCATTGCCAACAAAAAGGCCAAAACTAGCAGCTATGAAGCATTCCCTTGAGATACAGTTCAAAAGCTCTCGAGTAAGAATTAAATGCACCCTGTGAAACAACAACTCCCAGGCTTTTTTGGCTGGAGCCCAAACAGTTTAAGTACAGTACTATGAAACCAATATATAACCATTTAGTGCCTTGGAGCTATGCACTGCATTCAGCTTAATGCCAAAATCAAATCTTGGTGTTTTGTATCTTTACAATAAGTTGGCGCAAAGATCCCAGTGGCAGGCATGACGTGCAGCAGCAAACCCTATGTGTTCTTCATATACAATTGCCATTTATAGGATTAAAATCAGTAAAATAGAACAGAATTAAGAAAAGAGGAATAGAAGCTTTCAATACCTTATAAGGAGAACACTGAGCTAACAGAGAAGGAAGCTAAAGCAAAGCAAAGCAAAGTGTTCTGCTTATATACCGCCCCATACCACTTCAAGTAGTCTCTGGGCAGTTTACAGATTAATTACAGCATGCAGGCTACACATTGCCCCCCACCCCAGCAAGCTGGGTACTCATTTTATCAACCTCCGAATAATGGGAGGCTGAGTCAACCATGAGCCTGCTACCTGGGATTGAACCCCAGGTCGTAAGCACAGTTTTACCTGCAGTACAGACATTTAACCACTGTGCCATGGGGATACTTAGGGTGACAGCTGCACCACCACCCTGAAGCCCAAGACCATCCCTTCACATTTCAATCACTGAAGCACTGTGGATGGTCTCTGAGTAGGATTACCAGACTACATCAGATTCCCTCCACATTTTTTCTTTTTTCTTTTAGTTGCAATGTGAAGCAAGGTATAGACTGACACATACAGTGTTTTTTTTTCTCCTACTTAAAAAAAGTCATTAGTTAGACATAACTACTACTAAGTGTGCAAAATATCCATACAGAAGAATGCCTTTTTTGCAGTTAGGTCAAAACTTAACTTGAGGTTGCTATGTGTCTTCTTTGTCAAACTTTTGATTTCTCTTTGTCTTATGATGTATGTATTTCACCCCCGAAATTTACAGCAACTGTCTCCCACTTCTCTTTTTCTTGTGTAATAACTCTAATGATGCTGTGTAACCACACATCCTCAAGTCATTATCATTTTCCATATGCAAGAAATACTGTATATTTTCCCCCATGGAGATCCAGAAATGCACAAATAATGGACAAGGATCCTGTGGGGAGTTTCTCCAAAAAGGGTACAAAATGGGTCAGCCACCTATCTGTGTGACCTATGTGGATGTAGAGCAAACTGGGTGGGCATCACACAGCCATCCTTCATATGCACTGAAGAGGAGCAAACCAGTGTCTTTCCCTTGAAAACACAAGCTCTACAAAATCATCCAGCTCCCCACTGCATACTGTAGGAGCACTTTTTCTTGGAAAATATTTCCAAGCAAGAGACTATTGAATGGTACTTTTATCACTGGCACTAACAAGCTTCTGGAGTAGGGCTTCCGTGTTGGACCTATGTTTCTTGCTGCTTCTGACAGGCTGTAATATTGTAATGTGAAAAACGGCTGCCTGTCAAACCCTCACCCAAGTCTGCAGGCTGGTTAGGAAGAAGTCTCCCGAAGAAAACTGTAAAAGGAGCAGAGGGAGAATGAATGAACCAAATAAATTCTGATAGAACTCAAGCAGTAGATCTGTCAGCTTGGTAGAAAGTGTGCCAGAGGACAACAAATAATCCCACTGCTCTGAAAATGTCTTTTCTAATTCATTGCATCCATGTATTGTTACAAATCTGGTTCTCAGTCTGTTAAAGATATAGCACGAGAACAAGCCAGCGATAATGAAAGATTTTCATACAGTTCCTCAGTGCCGGGAAAGGGTAGCCACACTGACAGGTGGAGATCTTCTGCTCCTATCTTGGGCCTTTCTGTAGAGAGCAGATGGCCAGGAAAATTAATGCACTACTAAGAGAAGTAATTGGATGTGATCAGGGATGGAGTGTCACTCCTCTTCTGATGTAATGTGAAGAATGTCTCTTATCTACAGTGAAATTTATTTATCTATTTATTTATTTATTTGTATACCATAATCGATTTTCCCTAGTGGGAACTCTGGGAGGTTTACATAACACAACATATAAGAAAAACCAAGGAATAAGAAAAATAAAGAAAAGGATAATAATACACAAACAACAACAAGAAATACTCAGCAAGAGGCACAAAACAATTGATAACAGAACAAAAGTCAAACTAGGCTTTGGCTTTTTTTTTGTCTGTCTGTCCACTTGTTTAAGCTACAGCACATTTAGTCCATTTCCATTCTCAAAGTGAGCATGAGGGAACCAGTCTAGTTTGAACATTACTGTAACAGTGGAGGCTTTAGCATAGGTGTCCTCAAACTATGGCCCACAGGCCAGATCCAGCCTGCCAGGACCCTGAACCTGGCTAGCCGGCAACTGCATAATCCCCCATACTCACCTCCTCTATGCACCTCCCATCCCGCACTGAGCCGAACCATGCCAGGCCAGGAGAGGAGGCAGCCCTGCTTATGGGGCACAACAAGGGTGTGATGACCAGGGCACACAGCCAGATCCATGTGCATCAGTGCCAGCCCTGCCATGGCCACTGACCCCCATCCGAAGTGGCCACCCAGGAGGTAAGGAAGGGCCCTGGCTACTGCTGCCTTCCCTCCCTGGCCATCCCACTGCAGTCAGGAGGACTGGAGAAAGGTGCCTGAAGCAAGCAAGGAAGGAAGGAGAGCTGCTGCTGCTGCAGAAGTTGGGCAAGGAGGCACACTGGAGGGACCCCAGCAGCGGTACCTTGGAGTGGTGATGTGCAGTAGGACCAAGCCCCCTTCCCCAGGTGCCTCTTCCTCTGTAGCTGTGCCCCACAGTGGACATGGTTCCAGTGTGCCCCAGCTCCCCCTACATCTGCACTTCCCAGGGGCAGCAGAGAGGCATCCCCCCCAATGTCAGAGCCATTCTTGCTAGGTCAGGTGGCTGGTGCTTCTGGCGGTGGCAGCACCATGCTTGAGGTGATGAGGTGTCTGCCCTCTTCTACCCAGCCTGACCATTATCCTCACCCATCTTCAGGATGGTGTCCTCACCGCCGCCTTGCTGAGTCTGGAGGTTTGTCTCAAGAGTGAGTTATTTTCTTTGGTGCTGGGGCATGGCAGGGGGGCTGGGCCTGGGAGGAGGAGTTGGGGGAGGTGGGGTCAGGGCTCCTCCCACTTCCCCTCCCCCTTTTTTCCATGTTGGCTATTTTTTGTACTGTGGTCCAGCTTCTAGCGGTCTGGGGGTTGGTGGACTGGCCCCCTGTTTGAAAAGTTTGAGGACCCCTGCTTTAGCATTTCCCTATGGTTATGTTCTAGTCTGGGAGCTGACCTGCTCTGGAGGATTGAGAAAGCCTCTTCTGTTTGCTTTAGGGATTACATGATGCACTGCAGGGGCAATGGAAAAGAAGGCCTATGCATAAGCAGCTGGGCACTACCATGATTTAGAGTGTGGATATTTGCAATTATTATGCATAAGCTTCAGAAGAAGGTCACATTCAAATCCACATGTGCCCTTACATTCATGGAAAGATTCCAGTTAGTAGGAGCGTTTTTTGATCCAACAAACTGTACCATTTTTTTCAGAAGTAGGAAAGCAGATTTTTTTTCAGAGTTCTATTGCTTTGAAATCCAAGCTTGCACAGCCTTGACACCTGTTAAACATTTTCATGGGCTTGCACGGCAGGAGAGGATACAGCAAAAATCCTCCCCTTCTTCCTCTTAGCAGTTTAGGAGCTGTTTCTCTAGGAGCAAAACTCCCCTCGGGGGAGATACTTGCATACAACCCAATATTTCCCCCATCAACATGAAATGTGGGCCGCTAAGTTATAGTGCATTTTTCTTCATCATTTTGAAAAGAGGCAGCTTTTTAGTCCAGTTCTTCACAGGAGAGCTTACTGTAGTAAAAACAGATTCCTATATATTTCTGGCATTTGTTTAAAAAATGGGAGACAATCAGACTGAAAGTGCAGTGAGGTTTCATCTTCATTGTTAGTGGAGTTCTTTTAAGAGCATTCAATTGTTTTGAGACTTGAAAGATTTATTTGCAGTTGGGAATAGATCAGAGCAGAAAGCAATTTCGTGTGCAGTAAACAAGCTTAATATGAACAACCCTCACAAGTGGAATCTTGGATAGCGAGTTACTTTTCAGAGCACATTTCTTCTTTTCTTAGAGGATCCACAGGAACCTCAATAGGTTGCCTGTGAAAAAGTTAAACTTTCAAATCCTACAAGGTCCTGTACAGTACTGTCATGAGTAGAGATGGGCACAAAACAAAAACAAAAAAAATTGTTTTGTTATATAACGAAATGAATAATGACCCTAGAGGTAAATTTAACATGAACTGAACCAAACCGAGAAAAATTGGTTTGGTTAGTTTCACTTTGATAATGGGGGTGGAGATGTCTCCTACCTGCTGCTGGTCTGGAGGTCCTTTAGCACTGAGCTGCACAGAGGGAGCACGCACCTCATCGGTGCCATCGAGGGACGCAGCAGGCTCGAGACTCAGCCCAGCACCAGGAGAAGAGATAAGAAGCAGGCCGCGTTTAGGTGGCCAGAGCAGTGCGGCTTCGAAGCCGCCCCCGTTGTGCCTCGCTCCCATGGCCCGTTATCGCGGGGCCGATCGGGAGGGGTGATAAGAAGGAGGCCATGCTTAGGTGGCCAGAGCAGCATGGCTCCGATGCCATTCATCCTCTTTATTCCTCCCACACCCGTTCGTAAGGCACCCCCCAGCTCTGACAGGGCCCCAGGGGCCGTGCAGTGGGCGCTGGAAAAAAGTGGGTAAAAATGAATTACGAATTAACAAAACACCAAAATGAATTTTTTTGCAAAAATCTGCAAAAAATGAAACAAACGAAATAAACTCCTTAACAAAAGAAATGCCATTTTTTTCAATTTGTGCCCATCTCTAGCCATGAGAGTGCCATAAAATTAATTGGAATTCCTTGAGAGTTTCCTCACACAAGGGGCTGCTTTTAGTGTTAGTAATTGCTGATATGTTCCCCCTCTCCCTTCTCCATGCTAGTGATGTTTAGGGTATGTGATCACTTTTAAATGCCTCTCTAATGTGTGGGCCTATAAAACAAAAATGTAGGAACCTGAATGCTAGTATTCCCCAAGGCTCTTTAGTGCTGCCATGCTCATTTTGCAGACATTTCAATCAATGTACATGGTGGAGCCATAGGATAATCTAAATGTATTCCTCTGAGAGCAGCAGAGGCTCATGTATTGCTATATAAACAGACCACTTCTGTTCTGAACCAAGGTCATTTTTCAAAATGTTGTCACAACTTTCAGTACGTTGCAAATTAAACGGGCAACAACCGGTGTCTTAATGTAATAACCTCCACCAACTATATTCCTTCCTGGGAAGGAAACCCTTTCAGAAACCTTGAAGGTGGATAGGCAGGATGTGTGTGTGTGTGTGTGTGTGTGTGTGTGTGTGTGTGTGTGTGTGTGTGTGTGTGTGTGTGTGTGTGTGTGTGTGTGTGTGTGTAGGGTTCATATCAAAAATCAGAAAATGCACCATATGTTTCCACATTGCTATTCTTTGTTCCTGGCCCAGGTTTTACACTTAGGTCCATATTCTGGAAGTGGTTTTTATTCAGACTAGGTAATTGGTAAGCCAGGGTTACAGAAGGGTATAATTACTAATATATTATTATTTCACCCAAGCTTTTAAGACAAAGAGGGATGCACAGCTATTAAATATATAAATTACTTTCTAGGTTGATGTCATGAATTAAACTAAGAATATGTTTATACTTGTTTTCTAATGTATGGTTGCTGTATAATGGAGGCCTGTCAACCAGCAGTTTTTTTCCTTATATCTGTTGTGTGCCCATCGGTGGTTCCCAACCATGGGAACCACCAATGTTGTCCCCAATGTTCTTGACTACATCTCCCAGAAATCCTCTCCAGCACAGCTGATGGTGAAGGATTTGGGGAGTTTAAGTCCAAGAACATCTGGGGACTCGAGCGTCTTGGTTGTAAAGCCAGGCTGTGTGACCTAGATGGGAAGCAGAGGCCATTCCTGACAAAATTCATTATTTATTTGCTCTTTCTTTTTCAATTTATTCTCTACCTTTCCTTCAATTCTGGGATCCAAGGGATCCAAGAGAAAATGCAAGCAAGTATATAATATTACATTTAAAAATAATGTTAAGCATATAATCTTATACAAGCATGACAAATTGACAATGAAATATTTTGACCCATTTATTTAAAAACAATACCAGAAAAAAAATTGAAATAGTTTTTTTTTCAAGTACAAACACAAACACCCCTCTTAAAACCTCTTTTCTTTTCAGTCCTATTCATTGTGGGTGTTATTTGTAACAACAATGTTAACAATTCATGATCATCTGGTCCTGCAGCTCTTGGTGTGTAAGGAAGGAAATAGATTTGGCACTGTATTCCATTTAGAATGTGAGGCCGATCCACAATGACTGGAATTTATTGCAAAGGTGAATTTGGATGGGGAAAATTCAGAACAAGCGGATTTGTCTGTATCCCACTTCTTTACTTTCAGTTCAGGAGACCCAGTGATGCATCTTATACTTGCTTCATATTAAAAACACCCACTGATGCATTTACAAGCAAGGTTTATATCTTTCATGTGCATGCATTTAGAGTCTCCCGAAGAATTGTGAAATGTACTCATAAAAAGTCCTTTGAAATCTGATTCAGAATTAATGAACCTTTTTGTGAGCATCACCAAGCTCAAGTGTTGTGTTTTTTGTTCATGCAAACACTAGTAATAGTTTACTGAGTTTTTGCCAGCAGATAGGAAATAATGTAGAATGATTTTCCAGTGGTGTTAGGACTGCAACTGCCATCATTCTCACCATTGCTAAAGGCCAAGAGAAGCTGCAACCATCACCCAGCTCTGATGGGGACCAGTCGTTTGCCAGAACATATAAAAATATACCAGAAAGACCAGAAACCTTTTGTCAAAATTTGCCCTTTAACTATTTGTCATAGTTAGGCAATGCAGTCTCCATCAGTCATGACAAGGGTCAAAAGCAAAAAAAAAAAGCAAAGTGTGCTGTATATATACCACCCCATAGAGCTTAAAGCTCTCTCTGGGAGTTTTACAAGGTTTCACCTTGCCCCCCCTCCCCCCCCAGTGAGCTGGGTACTCATTTTATTGACCTCCAAAGGATGGGACACTGAGTGAACCTTGACCACGCTACCTTCCTCTAACTGGTCTTGAGCACAGTTACAACTACAGTACAGCCTTTTAACCACAGACTCACTTGACAACTATAAAGATCAGGATTTCTTAAACACACACACACACACACACACATCTCTGCTCCTGAGCTTTTGCCAAGTTATCTGCTATGTTTCCTCTGTTTGCTAATCAGCAACCTGTTTATTGTTTCCATTACTATGTTTGAGAACACATATATTTAAATGACCCTAAACAAGCAGGCAATATTCCTCATCTTTCTTTTTAAAGTATACAGCTTAGGTAGCTAACGGCAGCCTGAATTTTAAAAAAGACTTTTTGGCAGGGCATGGGGGAATGGAGCAGTATATCCATATGAATCAGAAGCTAGGTGATGCAGAATGAATGTGAATTGATCATTGCATTGTTATCTGGAAGCAGGAATTCTTTAGGCTATTGGATGTCACCTATGAAGATAAAGTAAAACCCTCAGATAAGATTGTGCATTAAACCACATGAGAATGCAAAATTGCTACATCTGGTATGAATAGATTATTTCTTTGTAGATTTCTTATGATTAAAAATGCATGCCTTTGCTATTGAAATGCATTTTTAGCGGTGATATCCTCTACCTTCTCCTGAAAGGAGTTATCCATACACTTAGCGAATTAATTTGTTAGGAAATTCAAGTATGACCGGAAGCTGTGATGACTACAATGTAGTCAGTCACATCTCTGCCCTCCAGGAGTTTCTGTTTTCCAATCACAAGTAGAAAGAGGCAGTAGATGACTTTTCAACATTATGATATCTCAAATATCTGGCCAGTGTGTTGCATACAAATGACTACATTTGCTTGACAGGCAAAAGAAAATCAATGAATTGACATGCTGTAAAAGTTCCAATAGGTCACACAAAACTTCTTTGCATTCATCCTAGAAGATTAAACCATGAGCTGCATTTGCTTTCAGAACAATTGTGGGCTTTTATATATAATAAGTTGCAGTTATTTATTTAATTTCCTTGGGGAGGCTATAGCTATTAGTAAAATAAATCGGTCAATCAAAAAACCTTGTGTTGGCACATTTTTAACAAAAAAAGATAGTAATCCTGAACCTTCAGCATTTTCAGCCTGTGACCTGATGATTAGCACCCCTAAAAGTAATGTTTGGTAATGAATTGGTCTGTACTACTGAAAATTAGGGAAGCAGTAAGAGAAATAATTTGTAAGCTTGCTTTTGACCTTTATTTGATTCCCCTCATCCTACCTGACATCCTGAGGACCAACAACATCTGTTGAACGAATCAGTTGATCTTTATTTCATCTTTCTCGAATGTCATAAACTAGGTCATGGGACTGAATTGATTTGACAGAGTTCTATGAATAAACAGAAAATATCACATGAGAATCCAGAAGACTTAAGATTTTGGATCTCTTACTTGACTTACACTGAATTATTTAAAGCACAGATGAGATGAGATGACCCCTCTAGCTATTATGCTAGCTAGAGCAAGTGCTAAGAATTAGTAGAGATGGCAAAAGTAACTTCTTAAGAGTGTAATTCCTAGCTTCCCACTGCAGGTTTTGCCAGGGGCCTTTCTGACTCTGGGATGCTGGAATTATGCTCCAAAAAGGTTACTGTTTCCATCTCTGGGAATTAGCAACACTTCTGTGTGTGTCTAATTCTTTTTTGCTGGTCACCTTCTCCTACCATTTTTTTATTTTTATTTTTTATTTTTTATTTTTGTTAATCAGCTGCCAGATAGTTGTGCCAGGCCTCAGATGTTGCTCCAGGAGATGACTCAGACCGTCATGCTGCACTTTGTACCACAGAACAGGGATGTGCAGGGTATTTGCTAAGTTTGGCTGCTTTCCCATGACCACTAAAATCTGCTGCAGTCTTTGATCCAGATTACCCCCCCCCCCCCGAGCGGTCACATGGTTGATGTCGTGGATCAGATGTTCCCATAGTCATGTTTTGAATATTTGCAACCATTCTGATCCCACAACTAAGAACCACAGCAAAGATAACATAACAGGGCAAAAAAAGGTTTTGGTGTGCATTTTCTGTGTTCCAATGGACTCGGGTAATGGTATAAAATCCACACTGGAACAGCAACAAGGATTTTACCACCTCAAGACCAGGTACTTGTAAAATTGACCTCCAAAAGATGGATTGTGCTTAAGTGGGTGTGGTCACACTTTATTTATTTTTTTTAAAGTCCACAGCTTATGGGAAAACAATTTTATGCTTCGCATCTGCGAGCACTTTGCAGCGTATTTTAGTGGTCATGTGAAAGCAGCCTTCCTTCTTATCAGTTCTGTCTGTCCCTTTTCCTTGAGGAATTTTTAATCCATCTGAAAATCCTCACCTCAGGCATGACAATAAGATAAAGAAGATAGGGGTTCTTGTGTTGTTGTTGCCTGGGACCCTGCAATTTGCACGGAATATCTCTGAATAAAACTCCTAGCCTTCCCCTTTGTGAAGTAAAGTACACAGAGGTACTAGTACCTAGTCTAGTCTTATATTTGGTTTTTGTGATGGCTACACTGCTCTATAGCTTGCTTCGCTTCAATTGGAAACACTGAGATACCAAGAAAGAGCCACCACCCCCTACGTACCAAGAAGGAGGCAAATGGACCATCAATGGGAGCACGACAATACAGCAACCACTAGGTAATATCCTTTTATTTGATCCAACTGGCTACACCTAGTAGAGGTAGAGGTTCCTCCCACAAATGCATGCTAGTCATGTCCGACTCTAGGGGCGGTGCTCATCTCCGTATTCAAGCCGAAGAGCCAGTGTTGTGCAAGTCCGTGGCCATGTGGCCAGCATGGCTGCAAGGAAACACTGTTTTACCTTCCCACTTTTTACAGTGGTACCTATTTATCTACTTGCATTTACATGCTTTCGAACTGCTACACCTAGTGGATTGTTCTAAATTTTATCCCAGCCCCCAAATGGAACGCACAGGTTTTCTGCACCAACCCTTCCCTCTCTCTGGCCAAGCAGGGGCTATATGCCTCAAAGTGCCACATGGAAAGGGGGTGTAAATGTGTGTATATGACCTACATCACTCTGCTTGAAGGACTAAGGAACTTCAGATGCAGCTTTGCAACATCCTGCTTCTTGCCACAACTAAGAGACTGCCTGGCATTTATTTTCATCTTGCCAAGAACTCTACATCTAAGAACTAACTTCTGGCAAATCCATCTTTTGCCATGCTTGAACTTTTGGTACAGCTTTGAAAAAGAGGGTATTGCCCTTGAAATATTAGCAACTTTTTGTTATTTTACTAGTAACCTAAAGATATCACCTAGTCCAGTCATGTATTTGGTTTTTCTGATGGCTACACAGCTCCCCAACTTGTTTTGCTTCAAGAGGAAAGGCAGAATAGTTTAGTGAGTTCTCACACAGAGGCAATTAACTTCCTCACTGCTTTTGATTCTCAAAAAGTCCCTGAAACAAAGTGGATACCATCAGAGTACACTTGTACAGTTCTGCACAACATCTGCCGCATCTGTTCTTGCCAGGGAAAGAGTCTTCATTAAGAGCTCCAGGAGATCTCTCTTTGTCCTTGCCAGGAAGAAGAATGTTGTGATTCTGAGCCCTCAACTCTGAGGGTGAGATATGCAAGGATTAGCATTCCCATCACTGAATGCTTTCTTTCCCAGACACCTCATTTTTCTGTAGCAGACACTTTAGATCGTTGATAATACAAAACATCATATAAGCTGATAGGACTGCTGTGAGGAATGGGAGCAGCATATCCTGGCCAAATATGATAGAGTAGATAGCAGGAACAAAGATCAAGGCTGGGGTGAAATAAAAATAAATAAATAAAAGTACACCAGTATTGGAATGATTTGAGGTAAGCACCTGAAATTTGGAAAGGTTTGGGGGTCAGGGGGCTTAGTTATTAAGGTCTAAAGGGCATGACACTAGGAAAAGTTCTTTCAAATTGGATTCAGAATAGCTCACCTGCAGCTTGGCTTCTGAATCCAATTAGAAATAATTTCTCCTAGGGGTCCCTTCTTTGGAGCTTAATAACTCAGCCCCCTGATCCCTAAACCTTTCCAAATTTCGATGGCTTACAGGGAAAAGCTTAGGGAAGCTCCCCACCATTTTGGTGCCTCTAGGACCCAGGGGAGTATAGCGTTTATTTTCATTTTGTTTCACTTTGGAATGAAACTACTTTAAAAATTTGTTATAAATGAAAAAAATGAAACTACTAAAGAAATGAAATGAAACAAAACACTATTTTCCCCTGTTTTGTGCCCATCTCTAATGCCTGATGTAGGCTGTGGACATTGGTGTTTGTGGCTAAGGCACATCATGGCATTTTGCTGAGCCTACACTTTGTTATGGCACAGTGCTCGAGTAATGCATTTTTGAGCTCTGGCACCTGCCCTGCACTAGTTACTTTCTCCATGACCCCTGGCTTCTTCTTTTGTACCCTCCACATGCAACTGCTAAATGGATTTTGCTCTTATACTCCTCTGTCTGCTCATTACCCTCAGCATGATTCTTGCAAGCATCTGACACAAGAAGCTAAATAACTGCTGTGGTGATGCAGCTGTGGTTTAGCATGTATGTAATCCTAAAAATATATAGTTATAAATAAAATGGCTGTACTTTTTGGGGAATTCTGAGAGCTGCAACCAATAAAGTAATATTTCTTAAACCCTAATGTATAGCAAAGTCGACTACACAGGTACCACTGGAAGTACTATTACTATTATGATTAATATATATTATGTATTTATAGTGTCATTCTAAAGTACCTTCATTGGAGCATCATCCAGGGTTCTCCTATGGCAATTCCCATTGTGCAATTCTCATTACACATGTCTGCAATTTCTTCTCATATATCCCTCTGTGTTCAGAAGGTTGCACAAGCAGTTATCCTTTCTGTGTGCCTATATAACTGAAATCTTGAGTGGTTCACTACACAATGGCTCAGTAGAGATCATACCACCTTGAATCTCATTTGAGCAGTACAATGACACACATGTTTATATTACACGAATGTTTAATGGGATTTTGGTCATTATTGAAAGCTGTGTAGTCTGGCATGCCAACAGTTAAAAAACTTAACAGCTTTCCCAAAAGCATAGTATTTTGTTTACACTTTATCTTGTCATATAACAGAGCCAGGAAGCCAATGGGAATCTGTGAGTAGCATGAAGTCAGATAAATGTTATCAGCATGGTGCTTGTTCTTTCAAGACAGAGAATGTCCCTTTCCTTTTGGAAAATGATGCAAAACTTGAATTTGAAATTCCCAGGATTCATCTTTTTTGAACAGTTTCACACAGAACTTTCAAAATGCAAAATAGAAGCAGTTGTGAAGTCCAGGAAAAGAGATGGCCCAGTGACAGGGCAGTCTTTCCTCCCAGAAGAGGATGGTTGCTTGCCAAAACATGAATGGTCAGATTAACGTCAATAAAAATGCATATTATTTATTTATTTATTTATTTATTTAATAGCCCACCCTATATCACAGGTCTCAGGGCTGGTTACTTAGCTGAATAAAACCAATTTTAAAAATAGAATATTTAAAAACAGCTTAAAACACAACATTAAAACACTCAAAAGTTTCAAGCATTTAAAGTAACTATGCAGGCCTCTGCCGTTATATAAATGCAGGTAATGGCAGTGTACCCACCTTTTCTTTTCTGTTATGAGCCAGGTGGAGGAGATAACAAGGAGGGGTTTTCTTTAAAAATCAGTAGTGGAATATTTCAGAGTATTTGGTGACATTTTAAATGTGCCTCCCTCTGTGTGAAAAATAATAACAGCATCTTACAGCACCTGTTAAATCTTACAGTATTATAGTCTTGTACCAGCTTTCAGTGACTACAATCCATTCCTTCAAGTAGAACTGTAGGAGCAGATTGTTAACAACAACAGGCTTTGTGCTACAATAAGAATCTACTTGCACTGCACAGATCTAATAGTTTAATTTCACTTTCACTGCCATGGCTTCATTCTCTAAAATAATGGGATCTGTAGTTTGGTGAGGTTCTTAGACTTCGTTGATGTAATTAAAGAGAGTGCATTGTGGCTCTCTGGCAAAGTTCCCCATCATATTAATAGTGCTCAACAGAATGGAGCCATGGCAAATAAAATGGAATCAAATCGCTATAACTGTGCACGGTTGAGATATTTAAATCTCTCAGTCATAGGGGTGCCAAAACACACTCTTATTCTGTAGCAACAGACTAAGACAGCGACCCCTTTGAAAGTAGCAACTTTGAAAATGCCAGATACCTACCAGGACTCTGCAGGCATAGTCAAGGCTTACGAGGTTGGCAGTATTGATTCACACAACCCCCTCTCAGTTAGATCATGCCTCTTCTTTTTGCAAAGACACGCTTCCCACCTCTGATTCCTGTCTTTTCTCATTTCTGACTGCATGCAATATCATCTGTCACAGTGTTCTGTATGACTGTCATTTAATAGCACACATCGACACCAGATAGCAAAATCCAGCTAAACATGACAGCCCCACAGCACTGTAATATATACCTCATCCTTTCAATCAAATAGATTCCCTCCATATTCAGAAAAGATATTTTAGAAAGCCTTGTGTACAATATGTTTCACATGTCTGTGCCAATCACCAGTAACCCCGAGGACAGCAGTTTTGGATTAAATTTACAGCTATATGTGACATGAATAACAATTAGTATAAACTGTCCTAGGTTTGAACCACTGAAAAAACATGTTGAATGTGATGCTGTTGTACATGTGGCCTGACTGGACAAGAAATAGTGAGTGCACTTCTATGCAATGAGTTGTTTATATCTAGCAGCTGTCCAAAACTCTGGTCTATTTCAACACTGGTCACACAAAGCCTTGGGGGTGTGTTTTTAAAAAAGATTGTGTAGAAACATGTGGATGGAACCATTGTATACAAGTATCTTACCACACAAAATGCACTCCATTTTTTGTCTTTTGCATTCTTCTGTTTTGTTTCAAGCAGGTTGCTTGTGTGGAGTCTTGTCTACATTGGCAGAACTAATCAAACTATTTGCTAATTGATAGATAGTAATAGTAATCTTAGAACTGCAGAGCTGGAAGATCCTATGGATCATTTAATGTAGCCCTTGTCAATGAAGCATAGTACAAAATCAAATTCCTAACCACTGGATCTGCAGTCAGATCCCTAAAACACTGATCTACCCAGCAGCTCTGATGTTCCTGACCAGAAGAAAAGTATGATTAACTCTATTTCACATCCAAAATGATAACCATTTACTGGTGTCAGTTCCCTTGAAATAAGAGGTAAAGCTGAACCATTGTTAGCTCACCCAACACTGCCAGCCCATAGAAACACTGAGATATGTTTTGTCATTTTGTGAGGAGGGAAAGAAAAAGAAAGAAAGCAAACATTCTAACTTCTACCAGCAGCATCTTATCAACTTGTTACTGGATACATTTTTTCCCAGAATTCTGTACAATTTATCCACCAAGATAAGACATTCTCACTAAAATCTTGCTGGATTGGTGTGTTGAAAGAAGAAGACTTGCTAGTGGATTCAGAAGGAAGTGATATAGTGATCCCAGCTTTCCATGTAATAGGGAAAAATAAGCAGAAGCTAGGGTCCCATGGTCAGCAGTGAAGTACCACTCTCCAGGATTCAAGGTCAAAACTTGAGACAGGAGACCACATACCACAGAGGCAGGATAAGGCAAGGGCTGAGAGGGGAAGCAATACCCATTTCTTGGCTTGCTGACTGAGTGTGAAGAGGAATGATCCCAGGAACCATGTTAAATCTTGATGATCAACTAATATGGTAATCTGGGGTGGGGGTGGGGAAATAAATTAAACTTTTAGTTGCTGGGCAGGTGAGAAAAGGTGCCCAGAAGTGCTTTCCAACATTCTCCCTAAGGTGTGCATCTACTGCAGCCTTACCGACTACATATATCACGTGTGGGTTTCTCCCCAAACTCTACATGGCTGCTGAGGCTTATGGAAAGCTCACCTCTACTCTTTGAGGCATTTTACCTGGACCCAGTCATGCTCTTTTCCAGATGTTTCCATCAAAGCTCTCTCTGCCTCCAGTGCTTCTCATCCTGTGATTTCTGTCCCTGCCAGGAGACCTAGAGAAACAGAGCAATTCCCTGGGAATTCTGCTCTGACCCCTTGAGATTGGGCAGTTTCGGTGGAGGCAGTATTGTTTCCAGAAAACTCCTTCCTTCTATTAGCTTAGATTTGACAAAACAAATGCAGATGAATTACTCTAATCAATATATCTCCAATCCCTGGTCCATTGCCACTTATTATTTTCATTGTAGCCTTCTCTCCTACTGTGCAAATTGTTCACATGCTGGATACGTTTTTGTATTCGATCCCTCTCCTTCTCTCTTTGAATTTTTATTTCAATTATCTCAGCATCCAAAATATGCCGTGGCCCACTTCAATGAGTTCTTCTGTCCAAAGTGAAAGAGTGTTGGAGAAACTTGTTCCCCTATTTCTTTCAATAGTAATTATTAACTTAGATCCTCAACATTGACTTTACACAGTACATAGCATTTATTTTCACAGAGCAATATGACCCCAGGGATCCATAGTTTATTCTAGCTGAAAGCATCTGCATGTTGTAAATGCATGGTGGACTTCAGAAGAGTTGAAGCTAATGAAGTAACTTTGTAGCACTGAGATTTCAGCTTTCCCCAAGAGTTTTGTTTAGAGGTCCCAGCCTTATCTATTTGAAGCTATTATATGCGAGTTGTATTGATTGATTCACAAACAAAGAACCATCAATGTGGATACTATTGGTAGAGCAATCTTGCACAAGTGCCGACAACAATTTTGCCTGTCAGAAGTCATAACAATGTCATCTAACAGTAGATATGAAGTTCATACAGTCATCTTCGGTAGCACTTCAAGTTGAATTGAAACTAGCAATCATTGGGCAAAGCCCTGCCAGTGTAAATTTATGCTGGCATAAGCCAAACCGGGTTTGGTTTGGTTACTATAAAGAAGGCTGATCGTCGCAGAATTGATGCTTTTGAGCTGTGGTGCTGCAGGAGAGTCTTGAGAGTCCCCTGGACTGCAAAGAGATCAAACCTATCCATTCTGAAAGAAATCAACCCCAAATGTTCACTGGAAAGACAGATTTTGAAGCTGAGGCTCCAGTACTTTGGCCACCTCATGAGAAGAGAGGACTCCTTGGAAAAGTCCCTGATGCTGAGGAAATCTCCGAGAGGCAGTGGAGGATAGGAAGGCCTGGCAAGCTCTGGTCCATGGGGTCACGAAGAGTCGGGCACGACTGAACGACTGAACAACAACAACAACCCAAACCGGATGCTCAAAATATTTAACCCAAGTAATGGAAAACTTCCTAACCCTTCCTTTCAGGTTCTGAAACTCTCTGAGACTCCTCTTTTGCCCTGGAGAAATCTCAGAACATGGTAGAGGGGAGCTTTCATAAATTACCACAGGTCTGTGCTGGTGGCTTTTTGCCCACTTACTATTAAAGGCTCCCCCATGCCCCATTTCCAGACTTTGCCAAAGGCTTCCCCAGGGCAAACTGGAGCCCTGGGGATCCTCAGATCCTGAAAGGAGGTTACAGGAAGCTTTCAATTATCTTAAATTCAGCATTGTCAGTGTCCAGTCTGGATTATGCCAATTTAAATTTAAACACCGGGTAGTTGTGAGTTTTTAGGGCTGTTTGGCCATGTTCTGGAAGTTCTGAAGTAAACTTCCAGAACACGGCCAAACAGCCCAAAAAACTCACAACAACTATCAGATGCCTTCAAAAATAGATTAAACAACAGGATTTTGTTTGCTGGGTAAATCAGAAACAGTGCTCCTTTTATTAAAATTGGTGCATGCTGATCACAAGCAGAAATCAGGACCACTGTCTAATCTCGAGATGATATATATGTGTTCAGTTTGATTCAAACAATCACTGGTTTCCCTGGTTCCCAACTATAGTGTATAGGATGAAGTCCTCTCAGCTTGGAGAAGGAGTTCCCTTTCTTGATTCAGGCTATGGACTGCCAGTGCAAATAGGCATATCATACTGAAATAAATTTTTGCAGGGAGAAATTGTGGTCATACCCCATATCTGCAAATGACACAACACCTGGAGGCTAGGGTTCAGTAGCTGTGATGTCTGTCCATGTATAATTGTTACTTAGGGTACATGAGTGTATGGTCAAAATTGGAATCTCCATCACTCTTATGTATTTATTACTTTTTCAGCAAAAATGCATTGCAAACCTACTTTCCACAGAAGTAAACTGTTAGGCCTGGTTTAGAATGCACCTCTGGTGAAAGAGTGGTAGATACAGAAGTAAAAGGTTTTGGTTACTGCCACATTTTCGTTTGCACTTTAAAAACTCTGTGTAAGAACATTCATCCACATTAGAGATGGGCACCGAATGAACATTTTTTCGTTTCCGTTACTCGTTAGTCATTCCGTTACATAACGGAACAACTAACGACAATTTGGACAGGACAGGCTCGAACCAAACAGAACCAAGAAAATTTTCTTCATTCTGTTCATTTCCGTTAATGGCCGTGCAATGACCTACCTCGTGCTGGCCCGGCCCGGAAGTCCTTCAGAGATGGCGGGATGGCGGCAAAACAGTGACCAGGAAGAGGGAAAAAAGCCTACCCCGGAAGTTTGGCTTCACTTCCGGGACAGCCCGGCTGTCATTGCCGGCGAGGAGGACTGTCAGAGAGAGCCCCGTTCTTGTCTCGCAAGCGGAGGCGGGACCGGGGCTCCCTCTCCAGCGATCTCCGCCGCGGGTGCAAGAGAGCCACCACAGCTGTCACCCCGGGCGGAGGAGATCGGCCTGAGGCTCAGCCATGGTCTTGCCTCCTCGTGCAAAGGCGGGATCACGGCTCGATCTCCTCCGCCCAGGGTGACGGCCAGCACAGCTGTCACCCAGGGCAAAGGAGATAGGATCGGCCCTGGTCTCGCTTCCACGGGCGGAGGCAAGACTGGGCTCGATCTCCACTGCCCCGGGTGGTTGAGATCCAGGAAACAAAGAGTAGGTGTCAATGGGAAATTTTCACAATGGAGAGAAGTGAAAAGCGGTGTGCCCCAGGGATCTGTCCTGGGACCGGTGCTTTTCAATCTGTTCATAAATGACCTGGAGACAGGGATAAACAGTGAGGTGGCGAAGTTTGTGGATGACACAAAACTTTTCCGTGTGGTAAAAACCAGAGAAGATTGTGAAGAACTCCAGAAGGATCTCTCCAAACTGGGGGAATGGGCCGCAAAATGGCAAATGCGATTTAATGTAGCCAAATGTAATGTAATGCATATTGGGGCAAAAAATCAAAACTTTATCTACCAACTCATGGGCTCTGAGTTATCCGTGACGGATCAGGAAAGAGATCTTGGTGTGTTGGTGGACAGCTCCATGAAGGTGTCTCCCCAATGTATGGCAGCGGTGAAGAAGGCCAATTCCATGCTAGGGATTATCAAAAAGGGGATTGAAAATAAAACAGCCAACATTATAATGCCATTATACAAAACAATAGTAAGGCCCCACCTGGAGTATTGTGTACAATTCTGGTCACCGTATCTCAAGAAAGACATAGTAGAACTGGAAAAGGTGCAGAAGAGAGCGACTAAAATGATTACTGGGCTGGGGCACTTCCCTTATGAGGAAAGGCTAAAACATTTAGCCTAGAAAAAAGGCACCTGAGGGGGGATATGATTGAGACGTACAAAATAATGCAGGGCATGAGTAAAGTGGATAGAGGGAAGCTCTTCTCCCTCTCCCAAAATACCAGAACTAGGGGACATCCACTCAAATTGAGGGCTGGGCGAGTAAGAACAGACAAAAGAAAATATTTTTTCACTCAGTGTGTTGTTAGTCTGTGGAACTCCCTGCCACAGGATGTGGTGATGGCATCTGGCCTGGATGCCTTCAAAAGGGGATTGGACAGATTCCTGGAGGAAAAATCCATCACAGGTTACAAACCATGATGGAGATGTGTAATCTCCAGTCTTAAAACCGGGGTACTTCAAGGGCCAGATGCCGGGGAGTGATATCACGAAACAGATATCTAGTCTCGTACACTCCCAGACACATCTGTTGGGGCCACTGTGAAATACAGGAAGCTGGACTAGATGAGCCATTGGCCTGATCCAGCATGGCTCTTGGGGAGAAAGGGGGTCTGAAAGGGATCTTCCCCGCCCTGGTTGTCATGGCATCGCCTGGCGCTTCCATGGCTCATGCGGGGAAGATCCCTGCGAGTCCCCCCTTCTCCCCTCTGCATGCACGCAGAGGGTCAAAAGGGGGTCTGAACGGGATCTTCCCCGCCCCAGGTCGTCATAGCAGCGCCCGGCACTTCCATGGCTCATGTGGGGAAGATCCCTGCGAGTCCCCCTTCTCCCCTCTCCGTGAACGCAGAGGGGAGAAAGTGGGTCTGAAAGGGATCTTCCCCAGCTGGGTTGTCATGGCAGTGCCTGGCGCTGCTGTGGATTGCAGGGGGGAGATCCCTGTGAGTCCCCCCTTCTCCCCGTCTGTGTGCATGCAGAGGGGAGAAAGGGGGTCTGAAACAGATCTTTTCTGCCCGGGTCAATCTTTCCTGCCCGAGTCCCCACTTCCCCCTCCCAGAGCCAGCGCCCAGTAGCCACTTGGTGCTAGCTTCGGGAGGGGAGAAGATTTAAAAAGCCCGCTGTCTCCTCCCACCTGATGGGGTGGGGGAAGAGTGGGCTTTTAAAATCCCCCCCAGCCTTTCTGGGCACCGCTGGCACCGTCAAGCCAGCCAGGAGAGCGCTCCCGTGGCTGTGGGATCGTTCTCCTGGCAGGCTTGCCACCGGCTCCAGTGGCCCGGGGGCCCCAAAGGGATCTTCCCCGTGCGGATCATGCAGTGCACCTGTCATGACCCTCCCGGGGAAGGTGGGACCCCGTTCAGCCCCTCTGCATGCAGAGGGACTGAACGGGGTTCCCAAAGGGATCTTCCCCGTGCCGGTCTTGACAGCGCACCTGCCATGACCCGCCCGGGGAAGGCGGGACCCCGTTCAGCCCCTCTGCATGCTCTTTTTTCAATGCATTCCTATTGGAATATGTATAAAGGAAAATTTGCTTAACATAATTTCATTTGGAACAAATTAATTCCTTTATGCGAGGTGCCACTGTAATTAGTATGTTTCTGAAAGGTATACAAAAGCACATCATCGACAAGATGTACTTATTTGTAGCTGAGCTGAGCTGCTGAGTTGTGTAAAGCAACAATACAATCAACTGTTCCAGACATGTCATTCCTATACTTATCTTCACTGTTGTCCATCTCCTTTGGAATATACATTTTGAGACCATGTCATTCTAATAAAACTAGTATAAAGCATAAATAATTTTTCCATAACAGCTTGTGACACCCCTAACTGCAACTACTAAAAATGAAAGTAAGATGTTTACATAAAATGGAGTCAATGTCCTTAAAAACAGATTTCTGTAAAAGAATCCTTAACACACACAAGTTTACTAAAAATGGAAATAGCAAATTAATTTGGTGCATCTCTTACTAATGGCACTGAAGTGACAGTGTGTGAGTAAAAGGTGGTAGTAACCCCAGAAGTATCAGCCATGGGCTGGTTTCTGAAGAACAAATTCCATTCCCATGGATATGAAAATAGAAAGTAAACATAAGACAGGAAGCTGGGGAGAATGCAGCAAAAGAGAAGTCAGCTTGGATGGGAAAGGTGGGGGCGGGGTGGGATAGAAAGTAAAGGAAAGAGAGAGAAAGTCCAGACAGACAAAGAACAGAGCACATTAACAATGTGAAAGGAAATGATTTTTCCTCTTTTCTTCTAGTATTTCTTGCCAGGAAAGTGATTATATTAACTCTTTTACTCCCCTCCCCCATTCCCCTTCGGAATTCCTCTGTGGAAGCAGAGAAGGAAGATTTCCTGTGGGAAGAAGGTTGACTTTGTAGGTTTCTTATGGGAACCATTTGACAGTACATATAGTAAGTCCGAGGCTCTCCAGATTGTCACCATCAAGAAGACCACATTGAAGGCTGCAGTTCTGTGCCAACCTATCTAAGGTTAATTCTCAATGAATCTGGTGAGAAATATCAGAGATAGTGCTTGCATATGACTCTGCTGCACGGTACTGCAAAATGCTTTCTGAGGAAACATTCCAGCCAAGTCACAGTGACATACTTTTAAATTTGTCAACATAAAGGTGTTTAATCTGTGCTGCATTTTGGGCAGGAATATAAATTAGGACTTGAAGTATCCTTGTGCATTTTAAGAAGAAAGTAGGGCAACCCCCCAAAAAACAAACAAACAAACAAACCTTCATTGGAAGATGAGGACAGTTTGGGGTTGTTGTTGTTTTTGCTTGTTTGCTTACCTCAGGTTTAGTGCATTTTCAGGACTGATGTGTGTTTCTATAAAATATGCAACATTACCGCTGCTATGGTACATCAGCAGTGGATAGGTTGCTTGTGTCTTTTGGGGTGCAAGCCTGTGTGCTTGCTGTGAGGTGCACTGTACCTCACAAAGAAAAAGTGGCAAAATGCAGAAAATACACCTCAAAGCATGGCTTGATATCTCAGTCTTGTGTTGGAATCGAGAGCAGCAGGTGGGTCAAGCTTATTTTCTTAGGAGTCAGTGGCCCGGTCCTCCTGCCTATTTTTCTTGTGAAACACAAGAAGTATAACCTTTGATGGTAAATGGCTATAAACTGAGAGATCACCCTAGATATTATCTGCTGTATACTGTGTTGTGTAAATAAGTATCCAACTGATAATGATGACTTCTTGTTATGAGGCAGTTTCCCTCCAAAGGTGATACTGTTTTTATGCATGCCCTAAGCACATCCGATTTCACTTGATTTAGGAAGCTAAGCAGGGTCAGCCCTGGTTAGTACTTGGATGGGAGACCACCAGGGAATACCAGGTGATGTAGGCGCCTGGAGTAGGAACTGACAAGCCACTCCAGTATTCCTGCCAAGAAAACTCCATGGACATATGGTCACAAAGAGTCGGTCACGACTGTAACGTCACAACACACAACACACAAGAGGATTTGGGCTGTTCTTTAGGTCCAAAGAAAGCAGCTATATGTTGACTCATTGGGCCCTGTCTATTCCTACTGGCACCAGCTCTCAAGAACGTGAGGCAGCAGTCTAGCCAACCCTCCACTGGAAATGCCAGGCGCTTAACCTGGAACCTTCCCACGAGCTAAAGCCTGTACTCTGTGGCTGGGCTGTACTCCCTATTTATGCAGACCCAGATAACAGGGATGGGTCCATCGAACTAGACTTCTTAAATTCATACTGTTATGATTAGGGCTTAGATTATTATTATTTATAAAGCCTGATTTTCAGAGGCATGCTAATGAATTAGTGTCTCCTGAACAAAATAACATTAAATATTTGTGACAATGACTCTTGGTAGACAATGTCCTTCAAAGAAGGACACACAGATAAGCTTTTTCTTACTTGTCTCTGAACAGGAGTATGGATCTAAAAATAGTTTGAAGAATGATTCAAACTAAGCAGATCTCCACTGCCTTTCTGCAATATTTATCACTGCTAGAGTCAATAGAATTTTACAGATGCAAAAATATACAGGTAAAATCAGAATTATACATACTAATTTAGATACTTACAATTGCAAACCAAGCTTTTTTATATTTCAAGGCTTTGCCCTCTAAAATAAAGATAGGAGGGAGTTTTCTCCTGGACAGGAAATTCCAAACTCTTTTCACTAGCCTCCTCTTTGCATGCTGATTTCCCTTCCTGTATGACCTGGGGGAAAGCACATCAGTCAGTCAGTGAATCAATCAGTCAGTCAGTCAACTTTATTGCACGTAACCACAAAGTCTTAACACATTAAAATTAACATTTTTTTAAAAAAAATGCCACATACCATACAAATACATATAGCATGTGCACAACTTTTTCTAGTTTCCTTCTCTGATCTTGGGTTGGTTTTTGTTTTTGTTTTTTGGTTCAGAATATGCATGTTCTGCCTCAAATTTCCCACCACCACCACTTCCAAAATGTGGCCAATCATGAGACCTATATATATTTTTTAAATTCTGCATTTTGTCTAGCATTATTTTTGTTTTGAGTTCTGTGTGCATCCACAGTTCCAGACTCTTCGTGACTCCACGCCCATGGAGTTTTCTTGGCAGGAATCAGGGAGTGGCTTGCCAGTTTCTACTCCAGGCACCTAATTTTATTTTTTTATTTTTTGACGAGGCATGCTTCTTCTTCTCTTTACATTTACCCACCAGTTTGTCGAGTCCCCTTTATACAAATGGATGACTTCCATTGTAGATTTTCCGGTGAGGGTGGGAAGGATCTTGATTACACAGGATTTTTGTTAACAAACAAAAAAAACCCTCATTATCCAAATGTTTATTTCCTACTCTTCATGGTTTTATTTGTCCAGACAGTGCTCAGACAATAAACATTGGGTGGTAGTAGATTTTCAGGCATTTTTATTAGTAGTCCTGGAGCAGAATCACTAGCCCTAGAGCTGATAGCTTGACCTTGGTTTGTTGAATTTTTTATTGCCCATTTTCGTCAGTTCAGTTTCCCAAGCAACTTCTTCCCTATTGTTTCATATTTATTTATTTATTTATTTATTTATTTATTTATTTATTTATTTAGAGTATTTTTACCCCACCTTTCTCCTTGGAAAAGGGCCAAAGATATGTTCAAATATTTGAGAACAAGGAATTGAGGGACATCTTGCTGCATTAATAGACAACATCAGTTATAAGTAGTCATAAACACAATGTCTATGTGAACCCATAGATTCATGCAAAACACACATGGCAGTCCTTGCCTAAAGAGAAAGGTCTTTGCCTGTTTCTGGAAGGAAACATATGCTTTGTGTGTTAATTAGGATACCATATTGAATGATTATTTTGAAAAATTTCTATTTTCAATACATTCACAGATAGTGTTTCCTACTTAATTTTGATGACACCATGCCAACACAATTTGAAAACTGTAAGTGTAGTCTTCTTCACTCTGAATGCATTGTGTATGACCATGACTAATGTAAAGGAAACAACGTGCGTGAATGATAGAAAAGAGAAGTGAATGGCATGAAGATAGCAGAAGCTTTCAGATTCATTAGAACTCTTTCTTCATCAGGCAAGATGGTAAAAAAGCTAGTGAGCGTTGGTGAAATGTACAGGCCATTGTGTGGCCACCGCTCCCTGGGATTGTAGGAATAAGAGGACCCACCTTACCGGACAGTGAGGGAAAGAAAATATCACCAACTGCACACCTTGTTGGGGTGCAGGGGCTGATGGGAGGACACCACTGATGTAGGAGTCTCCCATTGGCCAACCACGAGCTAAGCATCTTTAGTGGCTCTGAGACAAGCATCTTCATTCCTGACTAAAAGTTTAGTGTCAGAAGCTGCAATACTGTTGGTGCAGCTCTGCAGAGTAAAGCTGATGATGTGTGAATCCACAGCTTTTTATCTTTAATTAAAAGTTCCCATCCCTATCCCTTCCCCTAGTTCATGAGGCTCCCTCAGAACCCATTTTGACTCTGGGAATCCATTAGGGATATCTGAAAAGAGGGGAGCCTTTAATGTCTGAAAAATCACCACCACCAGTCCTGCTTTGGGGGCAGAGAACTGCACAAACATGATTCTGGCCATTTTATTCTTTAAAAAACTGGTTGTGTAATCTTTTACCTTTTTTAACTTTGCCCCTTCCTCTCAAATGAATCACATCCTTGAAGCAGGGACCTCTCATTTCCCTGTGAACTGTTATAAAGCATCATGTACACTACATAAAATCATTTCACTGTGTGTGGAACAGGACTCGAGGTGACAGCTGTTTGGCATATTTCCAATTTACTATGTTTACTTTAGTATTACAATCTCAGCTAATTTTGTTTCCTGGCAAAGTTACTAGGTTTGACATTTTGTTTGTTTCTGTGGCTTTTGGTACAGAATATTGGGTTGTCTTCTGATGCTTCTTCACCCAAATGATCCATTATTTTCTTTCTTGTTATCCATACTTGTTGTATAAACTTTTCTACTAAGATGAGTTGCCAGACCTTTACTCACTAACCTTTCCAAGACAGAGGATTTGTTTGCAAATGACAAGCTAGAAAAATGTGAGTAAAGATCTGAGCATTAATATTTCTTTGTCCCTCCACAAAAACAATGAGAGTCTTCTAAATTTTGTGTTTGGTATTTGTTTTCAACTCAGTAAGTATCTATGTGAAGTACCTACCTTTGCTCTAAATACATCTGTAAATACATTCCTAATAAGTCACAAGGCCTCTTTATGTTGATCATTTGCAGGTTTTCTAATATAGCACAGCTGGAGACATTTTAGGAAAAGCAGCAACAAAATAATTCCAAATTCTTCCCTTACTCCCTAGTTCCTGATGATACTGATTTCCTTGGTGCTTTTCTTTCATCAGTGGTGCTCCATACTTTAGGGTGAAGTGCAATTTTAAGATCACTTCTCATATTTGCCTTCTTGTTTCCCCATTACTATATTGTATGTTTATATGGCCATTGTATATTTTGACAGCTAAGCCTTGAATATCATGTTCCAGTACAATTATTAAGAATCCAAAACTGGTGGGTGGAGGTCAGGTGCAATCTAAACTTTCATTACAGGGTTAGAGGCAAAATGAACCACTTTGATGTATTTGCAGTTAAGTGTAACTTAGCACCTAGTGGGGTGGTTTCAGATGAGGATTCCACTCACCCCACACTATCTATTAGAAGGCATTCTGCAGCAACTCCATTTCCCCCCTTAATTAATTCTGCAAGGTAAAAAAAGACAAAGTAATGACAAACAAAGTAGGGCTACAAATGGATTCAATATTATGGAAGCTATATTATGTCAATATTAGTTAATTATGTGTCATCATCAGGTTCAATCTGATGTATATGATTTCCAGTACTGTGTTTTCCCGAAAATAAGACACTGTCTTATATTTATTTTTCCCTCAAGAAGATACACTAGGGCTTATTTTCAGGGGATGCTGTATTTTTATTATTGTAACCTTCTCGAATTCCAACGTGGTTCTTTAGCCCAGGCTGCTGGTCCCTGCTTCCACTTGTCAGGTAAGTCCCTCGCCAGAGCCTCTGTGAAAAGTTCTGGCGTGCAAGCAATCATCTTGGTGTGTGTTGGGGTCAATGCCTGTGTTTTTGTCTCTTTTTTTTCATTCCCCAACACCCTTGTGGGAACTCAGCATGGCGGAACGAAGAAAAGCACGAGAGAGGAAAAGTAAAGCAAAACAGAAGGGTTAAAGAGTGGGGAGGGGAGAGAGAGAGAATGATCCAGGAGGGATGCCGTATTTAAATATATATTTGTCCCTTCCCAAAATGCTCTCTTTCTCTCTCCCTAGTCTCATCTTGCTAGAAAGAGAAAGCAATGTATCCCTTCTGGCTCCTTCTCCTTGCTCACTTTCGTAGAAGAATGAAGAGTCAGGAAGCAAGGGCAAAGAGAAGCAGCAGGGGAAATGGGAACTGGTGGTTCACCTCTTGCTACGGTAATTGTGGGTTGGGAATCAACTGGTGCTTTCCCCTGTGAACTCGGTGTGTGTGTGGGGGGGGATCAATGCCTGTGTTTTCCTCTCTTTTTTTCTTTCCCCGATGCCCGTGTGGGAATCATATTCAGTCCAGCGACCATTTTGTGAGGGTTCAGCTTGGGCCGTTAACAAATCTGCTGAATGAATGTCCCGAGACTCTTCATAATGGTTCAAACAAAACATTCCTTTATTCATACTATAGACAGGCACATTTTCTTGAACAACGTTTCTAACTGTCTCAAAATTAGCAAACGATGAACTGTGTAACAATCCCTCAGGGACAAACGGGTTTGGGACACTTCCCTCCTCAATGAAAGTTATTCACTTGGGCGCCTGATGACCCTTCGGAAGGAGGGGCCCATGACATGGAGTCCCACAACAATGGTGCTTGACAGCATTGCGGCGGGTCTCCCACCCCCATCCAGGTATCCATGTCGAGATTGCCCCGCCACCTCAAGCTATAGATATTGTCCCGGCTTCTCGGGTTTGACTTGGCCCTGTTTCAGGTGGGTTAGGTAAATGGAGGCTGGCCCTGGCTAGAACCCCTCTCACAGTTTGGGTTGCCTGATCTCTCTGATGGTTTGTTATTCCCAAATCTGTCATATTCAGTACAGCGACCAAAATGCATAGGATACTAGAATTTAGGAAGAATTCTCTCTTTGCTTGTCTCTTCCCTCCTCCACTTCCTCTGGCAGCTGCCCACTCAGACTGAAGGCTGCAGCATAGCCTTCTATTGGGTGACAGGTGGAAGAGATGGAGGAGGGAAACAGCTGCTCCTGCCAGGACTGGGCAATTGTGCAGCAAGGAGGAAACAAGCAGTACACACTGGCTAGTGAGTGAACTGGCTGGGGTGGGGAGTTATATGTGGCACCCGTGGTGCCATGCAAATGACTTTTGACAACTCAGCAAGAAATGATTGGTGCCCAATCTACATTGAAGCATAGAATAATTGAGATGGAAGAGCTCTGTATAGCCATTGAGTCCAATTCTTTGCTCAATGAAGGAGTCCAAATCAAAGCATATCTGACAGATGCTGTCCGATTTATTCTTGAATGCTTCCAGCATGGGCACATTCACCAACTCCAGAGATAATCAGTTCCATTGTCATATTGCTCTAACAGTTAAGATGTTTTCTCTGATATTCATCCAAAATCTGGCTTCCTATATCTTAAGCTCATTATTATGTGCCTTGCACTCTGGGATGATTGAGAACAGATCCTGCCTCTCCTCTGGTATTTGAAAGTATTTGAAAAGTGCTATCATGTCTCCTCTAAGTCTTTTTTTCTCAAGGATAAACATGACCAGTCCTTTCATTCTTTGCTCAGAGGGCTTGGTTTCCAGTCCCTGGTCATCCTAATAGATCTCCTGTGAACTTGCTCCAGTTTGTTGGTATCAGGTTTAAATTGATGAAAAGCTTCACATTCGTCACTTTCATGGTTTTCATTTGTCCTTGGGAGTTGGGGGCATAGGTTTTAATAGCAAGAATTGCTTATTTATTTATTTATTTATTTATTTATTTGACTTGCATATTGCACCTTCCGGCAACGATGGCCACTCTGGGCAGTTTACAGGGTTAAATCAACAGATAAATCCATTAAACATAATATATTTTAAAAAATACAATATAATAAACAAAATAGCAACACTAAATCAATTAAAATCAATAAGAGCAGAGATAGACCAGAATACACAAGAAGGTAAATGAGCAACAAAACTAATAACCAGGAAAAGCCTTCCTAATTTGCCACGTCTTAAGATGTTTCTTAAAAACAGACAGCAAGAGGGCCAAACAAATCTCAGGAGGAAATTGATTCCAAAGTCAGGGGGGCTGCCATAGAGAAAGCCCAGGTCCTCATCAGTGATTTATGAGTCTCCTTCAAACTTAGGAAAAGCTTCAATGGAGCTTCAATGGAAATCATATAAAACAGGTCAAACAGTATAAATACTTAGGAGTCCTTTTCCACGACAAACACTCTTGGGTCCCCCGTCAGAAAATGGCTATAAATGTAACTAGGATCACTGTCCAATCCATTCATGTTTGGGTGTAATGCAATGTGTGTGAGAGATAGTTGCTATAGCAAAAGAAGGAAGGACCAGTGTCATTGGTGTGGCTGGGGGGGGGGGGGCAAGGGGGACAGGTGCAGCATTTGGGTTGCCAAATTGGGCAACAAATGGCTCCCCACCCAGGAACCATGGGAAGGTGCCTCTCCGGCTGCCTTCTCTATGGCTCCTTAGCCCCTTCCCATCCCTTGGGGCACAAAAACAACTGACTTTGTCCCCGGGTGCTGAAAACCCTAGCTGCACTTCTGACCAACGTAGGAGACAGACAGCTGAAGTCTTCCCTGTCAACTGTGGTCACTGACCTCCCGAGAAGAGCACAAAAAGTGTGTTGTGTTTAAATTAGGAAGGACCATTGCATCTTGTGTGAATATTTCTATACTCCCTTCTCCCCCATTTATGCCACCTGTGACTTGCACTACTGTCACAATTATAAGCAAGTTAGTTCAGATGCCTTCATGCTCATTTCATTGGAAGCTGCTTCCCAGTAAGTGTGCTTAAGATTTATATTTAGAATAACTTTCTGCAACTACTAGTTACTTTATTGATCCATTGTTATTTTATTAATCTGTTCCATTAATGACAACAGATCATAACTTGAATGGAAATTTTTACTTTTTCTTTTCAAAAGACCACTTAACACCATGAAGTTACTCTCTCATAGTGCCTTGTGTTTGTAACCTTCAGCTTCTTTTATTTACTTACTAATTGTACACCTTTGGAGTTCATGGCCACTCTGATTTTATTTCAAAAGAAGCTAACCTTATTTGAAAGATCTAATACTTTTCCGCTGAATATGGCTTGATTGTCTTTGAAAGGGAACTTCAGAGTTATCACGCAAAGGCTAAAATGTCATCGAGGAATGCATTCACTGAAAACTCCAGGGAAAGTCTTTTGAGGTTTGCAAGTAAAACTTGGACAAAAGGCTATGGAAGCTGCTGAAGCCACAGGTTCAGGTCTATAAAGGTCCATACTTGGAAATTCTCCGCTGTGCAGTGATATGTGTGGGTGTTACTTGTTAAAACAAGATTTACCAATTCGGTACTCTCAGCAGCTTGCCAGATAGTGAAAAGTATTACTTGTTCTCAAAATGAGGGATAGAACACAACTCCTGGGATTACTTTACATTAGTGAGAAATGCAATGTACTGAACCCAGTGGAATATCCCCTAACGAGATGAGTAAAAATGGTTATTTCCATTGTCTTTCCTTGCCCCCCCCCTTTTTTTAAAAAAAATTGAAGCTTGGCATGCACAGAGTAGGGAGAGAGTTTATAATCTCATGCACATGTTTTCCATAGGGAATTTATGGTTTTTCCCCTACATACATTGAACGTTCTTGGAAATCAGCCCAAAAAAGTAGCAGTCCTGGCAGTAGCCATTCTGTTTTGGCTGCTGAATGGAGAGCAGAGGAAAAACTGCTCCACCGTACTTGGCAGCACTGGTTTTAAAAAGAAACCACATCCCACAACCAAAAATGTATTGTGTGAGTTGTCATTTCAGAAGGCTTTTTTTAAAAAACAAACAAAGACCCAGACTTCCCTGGGTCCCCATGTTGTTCCTGATATGAGTTCACAGACTCAGCAAGGGAGGGGAGGATGCAGTGCTGGAATGATGGAAGCCATCTGGTTCTATGAAGAGAAGAGAAGAGAAGAGAAGAGAAGAGAAGAGAAGAGAAGAGA
>JAHTLZ010000330.1:32847277-32865601 GCA_023846285.1 Phrynocephalus versicolor
AGAGAAGAGAAGAGAAGAGAAGAGAAGAGAAGAGAAGAGAAGAGAAGGGCAGCTGGCTGCATAAAGGGACATGGATGCAGCTACCTCCACTTACATACACACATCTAGACCACTGCTTGTCAGATGGGAAGTAGAGACGCAGCAGCAAATGGCTTTGTCATCACACCAGCTGGCTTCCTGCCTCCATGGATCAGCAAGACCACAGAGCATTGCCCAGCTCTAGTACTGATTGGAGTATTGGGGTGTGATCTGCACAGTTAAAGGGTGGAATAGGATCCTACGTGTTCTGGGTGGTGAATGAACCGCCCCATACAGGGACACAGTCATGGCCTGACCCAGCTCAGGGGCTCATTGGCCCAACTCCTGCCCCCAAGTGACAGAGGATCATGGAGAATCAGATACTTTTGGGGGCAAGGGAGAGACTTTTAGTGTCTGCTGAAGCAAATGGTGGTGGGCATTGGGGAGGCAAGGGGGCCTCTCAATGCACTAGATTCAATTCCCCAATACTGGCCAAGGACTGCTGCTGTAAACAACAAAGTTCTGGCCTCTTGTCTTCCAAAGAAACGTTGAGTGTTTTCTTTCTTTTTGTAGCTTTGGGAGCCCTGGGGTCCACTTTTGGTAGAACAGCAAAATAATCCCTCATCCTCACATTACATAGCAAGCAATCAGGTGATGGCAGAGCCAGCCCTTCTGTTAAACAAAGTGGGACAGATATCTTAACTGATAGATGTCCGGATGTGGAAACAAAGTATCAGAGGAGAGAGCTGTGCCATGCAGCTTGCTGGTGCTTATGCCGTTGCATTTATGTCTAGTGAAATACAATCATGAGTGTTGAATAGCTGCTAGTCCTGTTGGCTTTTGTGCCCAGAATAGAAGTGATCACTATCTTATTTTTTGCCTGAGGCAGCAGTATGTCTTGAGGTAGCTCTCAGGAGTGAAAAGCTTTGTAAGAAAAATCAATCTCCTTCGATTGGATGGAAAGAAGAGGAAGCAGTTCGAATTAGCACAATCTGTCTAAGCAAAAGGGATCTTCTACATGTGAATCATGAAAGTAAAATATCACCTTCAGTTCTAGCACCCTGCCATGAATAGGGATATGAAGAAACCTCACCATTGTTTATGATGGGAAAAGCTTATACTGACCCAGTGAAACAATCTGCCACAGATTCTCAAGGTCCCACAAGATATCACATTTCCAGCATCAGGATGAGACCTCCAGAAGACTTTACTACTCTCTTTGTGAAATTGGTGTAACATATGTCTGCTATCTTTTCTGTTTGTGAGGCAAAAACAGAGAATGAGCACAAAAGGGCAAGCCAATTGCTCATAAATACACAACTAGAAATGGGGACCAACCAACGAAATGGTGGATCATTGTGGTTCATCATAAATCATAGTAGGTCTGCAGACAAGGTAGTGGGAAGGGGTCATGGGCAGGCTGGGGAGGGTGGCTAGGGTTGTTTGCTTGTTTTTGTTTTATTTGTTTGCTTCCTTCCTTTGAGGCAAGCAAACTAGGCTGCCAGAACAGCCATTCCAGCAGCCTAGCCTGCCAATGAAGGGATTAATTAAAAGGATAAATATTAATTGTTTCATATTCAGCCGGGTCTCCAAACCTGATGAATATCAAGCAATGCATATTAGACAAATCAACGATTTCTGGCACATTTTGCAGTTTTTTAAAAATCCATTCTCATTTCTGGACATAACCATCCTGTCTCATGTTTCTACAGAAACAAGTCAATAGATGGGATAGGGCAAATCTTTTAATATTTGAGAAATGTGACAGGTTGGTCTCACAAATATGCAAATTCTCTCCAAGTTGGACTCCAGGAAGGTAATTGGTTTGAAACAAGGAATTTTTTTTCACTTTCTCATCTCTGTGTGGGTGACCTACATCAGAATTTGCATTTTTGGTACTGAGAGGTGATGAATTGCACACTTGTGGGTTCTCAAGTGTAGCCATGATTTGTCCTAAGGAATGTTAAGCTAGATCAGCTGCACATGTTGTGTGGTTAGTCAGGCTAACGAAAGCAATCTGCTCAAAAATGATTTCTATGAAGCTTTCTAGAAGGTAGTTTGCTGATAAGAAATTTGAGGCAAAAAAATAGCTGTGCCCGACATTGTTTCAAATAAGGGAGTGTCCAAGGCATTTTGGTTATAGCCTATAAAATTTATGTCAGAGGAAGAAGAGAAGATATCCTAAACCAATTATTGTTCTTTGTCTAGGAGAATTTAAATGCTTTCATTGACTTGAAAAAAATGAGCCAAAAACAATGAGCCTGAAGATGGCCCCCAAACAGTGTGCAAATAATATATTAGTTTATTCTACCCAGTGATGGGTAGGGTAGTTGGAGGGTTGCCCTACTTCAAGCAACTCCCTGAACTGCCTACTCCTGCCGTTATCATTATCAGATACAGAAGACCAGGCCCCTCAGTCTCTATTCCCGACCTGCTATATGTTTTAATGCTTTCCTGCCTTTGTTTGCCTGTGTGACCCTGTGTGTACATTTGTACATGCATGAATGACTTGTAACTCACAGGTTACAAGCTGTGATGAGGATGTGTGTAAACTCTAGGCTTAAAACCAGTGTACTTCAAGGGCCAGATGTAGGGGAGTGGTATCAGGTGACAGATATCTAGTCTCGTGTGCTCCCAGAGGCATTTGGCGAGGCCGCTGTGAGATTCAGGAAGCTGGACTAGATGGGCCTTTGGCCGGATCCAGCATGGCTGTTCTTATGTTCTTATGTCCTTAATATTCCTTTTTATTCCTGCCTGGATGTCTCTCTTGGTTCCCTACAATTCTTGGTATATCAGCCAAAAGCCATAGTGAGCACTAACTATCACTGACACTATCTGTAGAACATAACAGGAAAATCAATTGTTTGGCATTAAAACAACATATTTTCCACCACCTATTGTTGCCTACCGCTGAGCTCCCCTTAATGGCATGATTGTACAATGAAGAGACATGACCATCACAGTTTTTGGGTGTAATAAGGCCACAACTTTATTTAATACAGCAAGCAGTACTCTGGCTAGGCAATTGGGTCGGATCCATCACATCAACGGAGCACCCAATCCCTTGGGTGCTCCCAGCCACTACGGGACACTGCAGGGTGCCCACCCCATCAGTGTCCTGAGCCTCCACTCCACTTACAGGTTCCAGGGGGCGTCCACCCCCATCGGAGGCAAAGTCATAACTCAATGTCACTGGTCATAAATAATTTTGACAGGTCATAAATCACTGTCACCAGGTAATAAATCATTGTCAACAGGTCATAAATCATTTTAAGACAGTTTAATTTTTGCTTTAGAGCCTGGATCCGTCCCAATGCCCATAGAAAACTATAGCCTCACTCGACTCTCTGCCAGCGCACTGCAGCTAAACCCAATCACCTATGGCACCTCTTACTTCTGTTACCCACTGTGAGTTGCCAATCTCCAAAATAATGAAAAACCATCTGTTACCTACTGTGAGTTGCCAATCTCAAAAAAATGAAAAACCATCTGCCGAATACATGTCTAGTGCCCTAAAACTTATATCCAGGTGTTTTATCCAGATCCCACCCTAGGTGGTGACCAAACGACCAATAGCTTTATCTGACTTTCTTCGGAGCATCCCAATCTTTCTTGGGTGCCTAGTCCCCCACCAATGTTTCCACTGCAGCAGCTGTAACCAAAATAAAAGCATGTCCGGGTAAGCACTGTGGCGCATGAACAGCAAGGCCTCCATCTATTCCCCATGATGATGTGATGTCATCTTCCTCCAGCTGCATCAACAGCCCATGTGGTGGCTCCTGATGGTGAAACAGCAGCATCCACAACCTGGCCACAGGTCGCCCCACTGTATGCCCCTGGCCACCAAAACATTTAACGTGGGCGTGCTCTTCCAGTCCCAGGTCCATGTAGCATGAACATGCTCGTCCAATCCCAGGTGCTGTCCCTGGCCCCAAACCATGTAACGTGGGCATGCTCCTCCAGTCCCAGGAGCTGCCCCTTGCACCAAACCATGTAACGTGGGCACACTCTTCCAGAAGGAACACCCATACCTTTGATGCTCCCGGCTGCTAGGTACACCCCAGGGTGTCCACCCCATCAGTGTGCCTCCACTTTCATTACATGCTCCAGGGGGTGTCCACCCCCATAGGAGGCCAAGTCATAAATCATTGTCACCCGGTCATAAATCATTGTCACCCATTCATCAATCTTGGCCAAACGGTCATAAATCATCCTCACCGGGTGCTGCCCATGGCACCAAACCATGTAACGTGGATATGCTACTCCAATCCCAGGTGCTACCCCTGGCACCAAACCATGTAACATGGGCACGTGCTTCCAGACCCAGGCGCTGTCACTAATGTGATCATTTTGCCCACACTCTGGCCCAGTGTACAGTACTGTGACCAAATATCCATAGCCGCAGGACAGCACCTGAATGCAAAACTAGAAGAGAACATGTGTTAGTGGCCCGTTTCCAGTCATGCGAACATAAGCCCTGTATGCACTGAGAGTCCGCCTCCCAACCTCTTCTCCTCTTGCATAATAGGTCCTGGGTTGCTGCTTGGGATGTGCCCCAATTCAGAAGGAATGGGTCCCAAAATCCCAGGGTTGCACCCAAGCTGATGGTGGCTTTGACCACCGGGCTGAAGAGCTAGGAGTGCCCGGGGTGTTATGTGGGATCAGCATTTTAGCTTTATTCCCAGTTTGGGAACACTGCAATAGGCCACATGGCAACTCATCATCGAAACGGTCAAGTAGAGTGAGCAGATACACTAATTTTATATCACATATAGCCTAGCCTTCCATTTTTATTTCATAATGGCCACCCACACTCCTCCTTGTATTATTGGTATTTTTATTATTCTTTCATACACTGTCATGTTTCCAATATTATAATCTTTCAAGTTCCACATGTCCGTAGGTTACAGCATCACTGTCTAGGCAAGAAGGGGCTTTCGGGGCCTTGGTTCTCGCGGGGGAGTGCTACAAAACCCTTGAGGGTAAAGCCTATAAAACAATCTGCCTAGGTTTTGGTCCCTGGTAATGAGCAAAGTTAGGGGCATGGTGGCTCAGCGGGCCAAGACACCAAAATGGCCGGCTACATCGTTGACAGCTCAAATCACGTGTGCCAACACAGTGGAGCAGCTCCCACCGTCAACCCCAGGCCCCACAAACCCAGCAGTTCAAAAGCATGCAAATGCCAGCACACCAATAGACACCGCTGCAAAAGTGTGAAGGCAAAGGTGTTTCCATGGAGCCATGGCGGCCACATGGCCATAGACCCACACAGCACCGGCTCCTCAGCTCCAACATGGAGCTGAGCACCGCTTCCAGAGTTGGACCTGACCAGCACATATGTGTGGGGGAACCTCCATATCTACCTTATTACTAAGCAACATTACCTTTTTACTTAGCAACATTACCTAGTGGCAGTGGCCAATCTTCCAGAATTTGTTAGGACAGTTGAGCAGATTTAATCAGAGTCTAGCTTATACAGTAACTGAGTAAGTTACCGTGCCCTATAGAAATCACCCTCCCACTGTAGTGATGGCAGGTGAACCCTCAGTGGCAGGGATATCCTGCAGACCTAACTCTGTAGCACTCACCTGAATTGCAGCAGGCCTACCTGCTAGAACCCTAGTCCTTGCCTGCTTGTCCTGTGGTGTTGGTGCGTCCTCACCTGGTCTTGATCATGTTCTCCATCCCTTGCAGCACGTTGGCTAACTGACAGGTCTAAGACCTGCAATCACCAGGATCTGCCAGTGCTATGTGCAATGCCCACGGTATATCAGCCAAAAGCCATAGTGAGCACTAACTATCACTGACACTATATGTAGAACATAACAGGAAAATCAATTGTTTGGCATTAAAACAACACATCTCCCACCACCTATTAGAATATATTTAAAAGTTGCCCCAAATGCCACTATAAGTAATGAAGAAGTGCTGTTATTCTCCCCCTTGAATGGTGTTGATAATTTAACTTGGCCATTTTTGTTGCTCATGTTTCCACTGACACAGTGTCTCCAACATTCAAATTGGATACAGACTTTTTCTGGAAATTTCTTCTAAAGTTGCCAGACAGATACTTGACAGTTATGCACATATGGCACATCATATAGATTCTATTCTTTCCCTCCCACTATTCTCACCCCTCTTACAAATGACTGAACTCAAGTGTTGGAGACTACTGTCAAACCACAGGACTATAAGTCATTCTGAGGCGCCATTACTAAGGGAACAAAAATGTGCATGCTTATTTTCAAGTTTTCTTGTTTAGAGAACAAGTACAGCACGGCTGCCACATGAACAGCCTGCTTGCCTACTCTGTGGAGAGTTTTATATTCCTGGAGAGAGGCATTTCCCTCCCTCCAGCCAACCATACTAATTTGCTCCCATTTGGTTGGAAAATAAATCAATCTCATCTGCAAGAGTTTGAATTCTTTCTTCTCACTGTCTCCATCTCTCTACCTCTTACTCCCCTCTTTCTAAGGCTTTTTCTACTGCACCATATGGCAGCTGAGAGAAGGGTAGAGCAACGTTCTACCTCTTAACAAAAGAGGCTGTGGCGTAAAAGAGGCTCATGAATGCATGAGACACATTCATGTGCAGAAAAGTGCCTCTAGCTCTGTCAGAGAAGTCTAAAGAGATTGCAGACAGTCTCAACATTGCTTTAGATGGGTGTTGTGTGTTTTTAAACACAACAGTTCTGTCTTCAGCTCATCTCTCTTACACACATCTCCCTCATTTCCATTCTCTTCCCCTCCCCTTTGTCCATTGGCAAAGTCGTACTACGGCTATCAGCATAGGATTCAAATCAGCATGTAGGACAGAACAACATTGAATCAGAGTATTTTACACACACACACACACACACACAGAGAGAGAGAGATAGAGAGAGAGAGAGAGGTGTCTTTTTCTTCCACAGATTCCTTTCCCTCCTCCACCACAATAAAGAAATGTCAATATTTCAAGCAAGAAAGAAACCCACTCTGAATTGTCTGTTAGTTTCCAGGCCTTGAGACTGCACTGTTTGAATCTTTTGTAGAACTGCATAATGTTGATGTCCATCTGAAGAACTGTAAGCAAAAGTTCTAGGGATGGTACATAACAAAATTGAACAAAACAAAATGAGGAAGCAGCATTTCGTTACAGACGAAACAAAACATTTTTTTCAATTGAAATGAACCATTTCGTTGTGTCTGTAAAAGGGGCCCCTTACCTGCAGGGTGGCCACCACTGCTGGAGCCCAGGAAAGGGGAGAGGACGGCATGAGTCACCACTGCTGCTCCAGCACTCCCACCTCCTCTCAGCCCAGCTTCCGGCCTCCTCTCAGCTGGGAGACAGGTGGGGATGACTCCCCTAGATCCTAGAGGCAGGGGATTTGGCGCCAGGGAGCCATTTTCAGAGAGCTCCTCTAAAGCCATCAATGGCTGGGCCCTTTAAAACTGGCCCAGTCGGCACCAGGGGAAAACCCTAGCGCTGACTGGGCCAGTTTCAAATGGGTCCAGCCATTGACAGCTCGGCAGGAGTCCTCTGAAAATGGTCGGGTGGGCAGTACTATGGTCTGGAACTGCCATGGGCTGGATCCCTTTAAAACTGGGCGATTTGGCAACAGGAGGATACCCTGCTGCTGAGTGGGCCAGTTTTAAAGGGGTCCAGCCAATAATAGCTCAGCAGAAGCCCTTTAAAATGGTTCCCGGGCACCAAATCTTGTGCCTCTAAAACCCAGAGGAGCCATTTCATTTAGTTTCATTTCTTTTTGTATGATTTTTGTATGATGTATATCATATCATTTTGTATGATGTATATCATTTTGTATATGTATTCAGAAGTTCATTCTAGCTTCTTCCTCCTCATTCCCATTACTTGCCCCTTCCCATCTGTTTCATACAAACAAGTTCAGGTGGTTTGTTTTGTTTTGCTTTACCAGACAACTCTATAGATCCAATCTTTACCCTGGCCCTAAATGCTCCAGCTGTAAAACATATGATTAGACAGTTTAGTTTCTGTACTCTTTTTTCAGTAAAAAGGTAATAAGGAAGGTAATAAGGAAGAAGACAAAGGTCATAAGGTAATAGCGATCAAAGGTAATAATAAGGAAGAAGGCAACAGGTGGTAAAAATGTTGTGATAAGTTAATAAGTTAATAAGGAAGAAGACAAGGGAAGAAAAAAATAAGGAAGAAGACAATGGATGGTTAAAACTGTGGTGCACTTAGGGAGCAACCATTGACATTTTTTCTTGAAATAAGCAACAGTCTGTACTGTGAATTTTGAAAGAACCATCTCATGTAACTGTAGAATTCTTAGTGTTTCAGTGCAGAAGATGATAAACTATATCATATGTATTTACAATCTACAATCTTCCAAACTCTCAAAACTCAAGTTTGCAGGGGCAAGGGGTGTCTAAACCTGGGGACACTTCCAATGACAGGTGTTTGTGATTAGAGATGGGCACGACCATGAAAATTTTTTTTTCGAGTTGTCATTTTTTGGGACGGGTCCGTTTCGGCTCGTTTCCGTTTTTCGCGAAATTTTTCAAAAATTTATCGTTTCGTTTGTCGTTTTTCGTCTGTCGTTAGTACTGGTTTAGGGGGGGTAGCGGGCTCCTGGAGGCACCTCTGTGGGGTGGGTGCCTCCTCTGGCCCGCTATGAAGGGAAAGCGGGCTCCTGGAGGCACCCGTGGGTGCCTCCTCTCCTCACCCGCTACAAAATAGCATGCATAGCCATATGGATATGCATACCAAGTTGCAGACTTGCTTGCAGGTTGCAGCAGTGGACTGGCAGAGGCACCCCTCTTTGGGGTGCCTTCCCTGCAGCAGTCAGTCAGAGAGAATTTGGCGGGCTCAGTGCGCACCCACTGTGTCTCACTAAGAAGGGAAGTGTACTTGCGTGTAGTGCAATGCGAGTACACAGATCTGGCTTTAGGGTTAGGTTTAGTGCAAGGGCTAGGCTTAGGGTTACAGGTAAGGTTAGGGTGAGTATTGGGGTGCACGTCTGGGTGCCTCTCTGACCCACTAAGAAGGACAGTGTACTGGCGTATGGGTTAGGGTTAGGCTTAGGGTTAGGGTTCGGGCTAGGGTTAGTGGGCTTTTTATGCCCGATTGGCACATCCCAGAAGTCTCGGTCAAAACCTGGCCAAGTGGCCATGCAATTGGTGGAATGGCTCCAAAAATTTGCGTGGTCCACTCCCATGGCCAGCCCATCATTGTGCAGGTGTAAAAAAAATAAAATAAAATAAAATAAAATAAAATAAAATCAATGGAGAGGAGGACTGGAGACATTTTGTTGCAAGAAAAACCCACTGCTACTGTAAAAAATCTGGCAGTTTTAAAATAGCAATTTTCGCATGTTTCTGTGGTGCTTTGGTGTGTTTTTGGACCACGATTTTAAAAAAAAGATTGCGGTCGCCCGCCCCATTTTGGATCCCCCGCCCGCACCGCATGGCAGGCAAGTTGGTGAGACGACGAGGATGCCCCACCAGAGCAGCCCAGGACAGGAGAGGGGGGGAGGCCGGGACCCCCCCCCTGAAAGCACCCCTCTGGTAGGTGCACTCTCAGGCAGGCATATTTTCGCCTGCTTTTTTGGCTGGGAATCGGGGTTTTAAAACTTTTTTTCTGTGCTGCTTGAATGGCGGCGGCTGGCGGTGGCGAGTCCGGCTGAAGCTTGCGAGTTGCGACTCGAGATGATCAGGATGCCCCCCAGCTCCCACCAGAGCAGCCCAGGACAGGAGGGGGGGAAGGCCGGGGACGCCCCCCGAAACCACCCCTCTGGTAGGTGCACTCTCAGGGAGGCAGCCAGGCATATTTTCGCCTGCTTTTTTGGCTGGGAATCGGGGGTTTTAAAACTTTTTTTTTCTGTGCTGCTTGAATGGCGGCGGCGAGCCGGCAAGGCGGCGACTTTGGCAGGACGACGAGGATGCCTGCCACTCCGCCAGAGCATCCCAGGAAGGACAGGAGGAGAGGGGGAGGCCGGGGATCCCCTCCCAGAAACCACCCCTCTGGTAGGTGCCCTCACTTAGGCAGGCATATTTCTGCCTGCTTTTTTGGCTGGGAATCGGGGTTTTTTTTTAACTTTTAAAAACGTTTTTTCTGTGCCGCTTGGCATCGCGTGATCGCCGCGATGCCAGGAACAACAACATGACAAATCAGACCCAATTTTTCTTTAGTCAGTTCGAGTTCGAGTTCTGGCGGAGTAATTGTCGTTTCCTTTTCCGTTACGTAACGGAAACAAGGAACGGAAATGGAAACGGGAATTTCGCTAAGTCGTGCCCATGTCTATTTGTGATCATTTCCACAAGTTCAGTAATATAGTTCCTTATGGTATAAATTAGGGATGGGCACAAAATGGAAAAACTGAGTTTTGTTTCCATTTTGTGTCCCCCCTCCCCCTCCCCCTGTATTCCATTTCATATCACAAGTAACGATTTTTTTAAAAAAAAATTACTTACAAATAACAAAATGAAATGAGGTAAGGGTATCCCCTGGCAGGGGACTGAGAGGGTATCACTGACATCAGCGCCCCCTCTCAGGCCCCTGCTGGGGGATTCCCCACCGCCTCCCAGCTGGAGGTGGCAGCAATCAGAGAGTCTGAGAAGGAATTACACCGCTGCGCCCGCCTCCACTGCTGCCTCCCCAAGGCAGACAAAGGAGTGAGCTAGGAGGCAAGCGAGTTCCCCTTCAACACACTCTTCTCCGCTGCCACTGCCATTTTAAACAGGCTCCAACTCAGCTGGGAGGTGGCAGTGGGCACTGGGAATTCCCTGGCAGGGGGCTGAGAGGGGAGCACTGACATCACTGCTCCCCTCTCAGTCCCCTGCCAGGGGATTCCCCTCCACTTCCAACCTGGGAGGCAGCAGCACTTACAAGAGGGATGAAACAGATCATTTTAAACAAACAAACAAAAACACCGTTTCATTTCATTTATAATGAAATGCTGCTGCTTTGTTTTGTTTTGTATCATTTTGTTACATAATGAGCTGACAGATCAGCATTTCGTTTTTCATTTGGTGCCCATCCCTAGTATAAATCAACGAACATGTGTGCATCTATGCTGGTAGCTGCATGATTTCGTTCACTATGAAAATGGGAGCAACGAGTATGATTGTATCTGTGTTGTGCTTATGAAATATGAGGTCACCAAACATCTGGCCGTGGGATTAAGCTGGGGAGAAAGCTGGTGGGTACATGTGCTTGGTCCCACTGTGCAAGGCAAGGAAGTACAGCAACATTACTGTGATCCATAGAATAATAATGGAGTTGGAAAGGTTCTATACATCTTTCTGTTATGTAAACTGGCAACATTGAAGGAGAGCTTGGAGGAAAAACAATATCCCAGTAAATTTTGTTCTGATTAATTCAGAAGGAACAGGGACTGCTAAAAGCCCCTTTCCCACCAGTTAGACTGCTCATTTCAAAAAGAACTATCCCCTTCCAGACCTCTTATAACTTGCTACACTGCTATGATATCACAGTGGCACACCAGCAATTTCAGAATCAGGCCTGAAATCTCAGTGACTGGTAACTGCTGGCCTGGCCATCTTGCTTTTGCTCTAAATCTTTAAGTCTTGTGCACAGTCACATCACTTAAAGGTTCTTCTTAGCTTCCGACTATTAGAAACAAATGGCTATTTGTAAATTTTTTATTACTGGGTTGTTTTTACTCTTAATCTGATTAACACAGTGGTGGCCAAACTTTGGCACTCCAGATATTTTGGACCACAACTCCCACAATCCCTTGTAATTGAGAATACAGGCTTGGAATTCTGGGAGTTGTGATCCAAAATACCTGGAGGGCCGAAGTTTGGCCACCACTGGATTAACATAACCATGATTATTTGGAAAGGAGATCATTTAAAACTAATGAGACATAGTATGTGATAAGACAGTGAGAAAGGCTTGTGTGTGGTTGCCCCAGAAAGAGCCACTTTGCTAAGCGTGATCTCCCATAAAGCAACTCTTCTTTCTGCTGGGGAATCACTGCAGCCCAGCTCCATAACAGGACTACCCTTGCCTATTGACCAAAGAAGTCGAATTTGGGCAAGGATCAGGCAAATGGTGGAGTACTATTGACCTTGTGCTGTGTGTTTCCTAGGAAAAAGCATGCACCAGATTGTGTTAGGGGTCCAAAGTCAAAGCTTACATGGCCATGGGATCAAACCCATACTTTACAACTGTAAATAACATTTGATATATATACACTTCCAATGGCAAAATTGAACAGCAGAGTTGAAATGATTCTTCCCTATGTGTAGCTTTCTATCCCTCAGATCTATTTTAAATTCTGCTCACATTCATTTTCACTTAGCATCACAAGTATTTCATATGACTGCAAACTGAACTTAACTTAGTTCTTTTTGGCTGTTTTCCACTTCCCTGTTTTGAATGGACACATGGCAAAAAGCCACCTATGAGTAGTTCTCGAGTCTTGTTCATATATGGAATCTTTTTAAAATATCAGGCCATCTATTTCATTCAGGATAGTGACCATTCTTTTCCAAAGGACTGAACTACTTGGGACTAAAATTAGAATTAGCCTTGGTTGTACAAAGAGGGAGAAAAGAGGAATGTTTGGATACCAGAGTAGCAAACCTTTCCTCATCAATGCGGTGCCTTTGCCACTCCGATGCTATGCTGCAGCAAAACTTATTGAGACATATTTAGGCATTCCTATTGTTTCATACTTTATGGTGGTGTGGTGGTAGATTTTGACAAAGTCCTATGCCAAAGAGGAACCCAAATGGCACTTGATAATGCCCAGCAGTTTTTGTTTCCAGTAGGGGCAAGTCTTTAGTGAAGCTGGTTGCTCTCAATTGCTATTCAAGATACCCTAAAATATTTTGCTTTACAGAAGACATCACTTGCAATAAAGCATTTCTAAGAACCCAAGTTCTCCCCAACCCCCTGAAAATGTTTCATTTACTCTCAGGGGAAGCAGGGAAGCTTGAAGGGGCTGATGAATGATGTCACTGTATAGGATAATCAAAAAGTTCTGTCCCTTCAATCCTCAGACTGGTTCCACTACAAAAATAAATAAATAAACTTTTATTTGATCTTCTCTGGCTGCAACAGAAAATGAAAATGAATGAGTTTGAAGTGAAACAAATGAATTACAAATGTGGCTATGACATTTGGAACTCATTCACAGTTGGTGTGTTGTTCTGAAGCATTAACAGATAAAAGACTATTTTTTTCAGTTTTTCTTCATTTTTTTGTATGAATCAACATGGACCCCTACTAAAAAGCTACTCATAAGGTAGATCTAATAGTGAGTCACATTAAAGTTCAACCGGTTTATCTCTCGCTCCTGCTCTGTTCTTTGCTTTTGAGAGGTGGTTGTTTGTGTGGCTTTGCTGTGAGTTATTGATTTGATCATTTCCCACCTCATTAACTATATTGTTTGCCTCTGTGGGGTTCAGCCACTACTTTTGGCTTTAAACAGGGTGTATGTAAGTTGCTTGCTTCCATGCTGCCTGTGAGCCATCATCTGTCAATCAGGCTCCTGTTGAGGAGGTTCTTGGGTAGTAGTCAAGAGAAATAAGAAAGAACAATGCAGCTATTCAGCATCTCTATTCATCACACCCACATCTGTTTACATGGCCTATGCCCACTTCTAAAAGGGGTTGTTATTTCAACTCTATTTTATCTCACAGACCTCTAACTGGATGGCACCTTGGAAAGTCAGTTATTCCCCCTCCTGAAGATGTGAAGTTTCCAATTCAACTAAGAGATAACACATTCAGTCTTTCCCTTAGTCTGGCTCTGAGTTTATGTGTAATCTGAGAATAACTGTGAAGTCCCCAAATCTTCCATTTAGCTTTCAGCATGCATTTAATATTAAGGAAACAACCTTTGGGCTTCTAGATGTAAGGGGCATTGTGTCCTTTTGTTACATATATAATATCAAAGGTATCGGGGAGGGGGGGAATTGACCAAAAGAAACAGTATGACTGTGTATGATAAAAATGATTCACTTGATTAGACCAAGAGATGGAAGGAACAATATATACATGTCCCTCCCACACACACTTTTTAAAAAATGAACTGCTCTTTCCTTTATCATCAAAATGCTAAGCATGGTGCCATAGATTCTTGAGCTTCCTTTTAAAATCTGTGAATTGGTAAGGCTTGCTGATAATTCTTGACCATTTGTAGATAATTATGTGTAGAATTCATTTCTATTATGCTGTTCAAATAGCAACCTCTTTTCTCCTCTCCAAAGTATATTCAAGTTAGTTGCTGTGGGGGCAGGAATCAATTTATTACATTGGTACTGAAGAACAAAAATATACTAGGTAATAATGTGGAAGATTTCTGTTGGAACAATATCTGGCCTATTACAATTACAGAATCTGAAAATCATTAATAGAAAGGTCTACGTCACATGAGGCATTTTCTTTCTTTCATGGATGTAGGTAGAAAAAGTGTGCCTGTGAATGCAAGTTTGAATAAAAACAGGGGAAGTGTTAATATAAGCCCTTAACAAAGTAGAACAACTCTAAGAGAAAGCAGAGTCTACTTGGTATTACACTAAATTTTCCTTGTACTGATTTGTTTCCACTGAACTTCTCACCAATTTTTTGCAAACATCATAAACAGTAGTTGTACTTCACCTCCTTCTTCTCTTCCTCCTTCTTTGGTCTTATGCCATGCTATAAATGGTTGTAACGTCAGCCTTTTACTCCCTTCTGGTGTGGGAGAGCTCACAATCCACTCCAATATCTGAGCATTAAGGATTCAGAAGGTCTCAGGATGAATCAACATACCAATGGTCTTCCAGCCCTTTGTGTGTCTCATGCGTCCCATGGGACACATTCACCTCTCTTATGCCAAAACTAACTTCTGGAGGATTGTGATGATTCATGATTCGATCAGACTCCATTTTCATCATGTTGTCAACTCATTATTATGTCAACAAAATATCTAGTACATCAAACATATCACAACATTTCATAACAGTCTTGGATTGCGTAGACAGACAGTTATGATCACAGCAGTCTTATGCTCACTACCATTCCCACTAGTCAAAAAACATTCCTGACAGTTGGTTTGTGGTTGGGTGAGAGGTGGTTAACTGATGAAAAGAGGAATCAGTCTCTGGGATTTCTCCTTGTATAGTGTCACTTTGTGAATGATAGTGACCACAAGAGGGTATCCTGCAGACCATCTTGATTGCTGCCATTGGTGTTGTCAACATTCAGGCTGCCCTTTGCTATCTAAATCAAAGGTATCCTTTTTCATCCTGGCAAGATGGGCATGCTATGATGCAGCAACCTTGAGTCATTTTCTGGATTTTTGAATTATGGGTACAGAAGCACAATATCTCACTTTCATAAACCTGGGAGTTTTGGTTTTAAGAATTGTATATAATATCACTTCAGGTATTGCTGACCATAAAAATAGCAATCTTTGAGCTTTTACCTTTTGCACTCTGCACCTTTTAGTACTTCAACAAAAAAGAAGAGAGTCTAAAAATCAACAAAACCTGGCTTCCATTACTAAAAGCTGCAGAGTGCAAAAGGTCAAAGCTCAGTGATTCCCACCCAGCCACAAAAGTGATCAGTTCACACAATAGAACAGCTAATGACACCCATCAAGGATTGTTGCTACCCCTGATTGCATTGAAACTTCTTAATCCCTTCATCACAATACAATGACTAATATCTATTTTTCTGCATAGGACAAGTTTCCTCTTTCCCACAACTTTTAAAACCCCAGTCTCACTCACTTTATAACCCAGAGCACAGAGAGAACTCCTAGTTCCCTGATCTCCTTGCCCCCTGAAGATGCTAGCCACAGAGTCTGGCGGAGGTGCATATGGGCCACCAACCTTTTCCAGGACTTTTTGGGCACAATAAAATATAGTTCACATTTCACCATTTTACAGCTGCATATTTATGTAGGAGGAATGTCATATACAAAACAGCTTTAAAATTTATCCTTAGCATATGGAACTATATGAGATTCACTCAGTTTTTGGATTGCTAGATGTCTTGGCCACTCTTAGTTACACAGAGAAGATTCTTTTGTTCAGAAAATGAAAGAACTCGATCCAGATTCACTAAATAATCACACAAATGTTGCCAGCTGAAAGCCATTTCTGTCTGTAGATTGATTTGTAGGCTAGCACTCTGACAAGCTACTTGAATGTAAGTAATGTTCTCCAGTAGAGATGTGCAATGCATGAACCACCAGTTCAGCAGCTTGTACCAGTTTGTCCATCTTTTTTTTGTTTGTTTTTAAAGCACCCAGAAATCAATGGATCAATTTGTGGTTCATTAGTTAGTAAGGGTAAATTTCATGGTCCATGGTCCATCAACACTGATGAATCATAAATAAGGAAAAGCTGCCATTTTGGAATTTTCTCCCCTTCTCTAATCTACATAATCAGTTACTACTCTGTTACACATCATATTCTTAATTGCTCATCATTACTTTCTAATGAACAAGTTGTACAAGTGTTCAAACACATCTTAGGTCAAAGAAGGAATCACAATTAAATGTTCACTATATTTTGTTTTTCTTTATGTTTATGGTGTGATGCCCAAATAATTGTATGCATCCACTCTGTTGCTCTTGATGTTCAGCCATTATTAAATAGCACCTAAGGTACTGTGTGTAACTATTCAGCAAGTGCTTTCAGTTATTCTCGTTAGAGTCCAAGTATACTATAGTACACTGTTATATTGTATTACAATTTGTGTGTCGGTTTATGTTATTTTATGTTACTAACTGCTGTTGCCCAGGATCCACAGTAACATGTTAAACCATTTCGGTAAGTATGAACAGGATTCCATTTTAAGGCTGCCTGGACTGTTGGTAGATTTACTGGCATTCATTGTAATACCAAAGAACAATTTCCAATTAATACAATAACTAGCATGATATATTGCCTTGGCAGCTCCCAAGCGTACTAGTCCTGGAGAGTTCAAATGGAATGGGAGCATAGAATTCTCCAGCCAATTATCTATTTCATTTTCTGAATTAATTAGAAATGGAGTTTTATCCCCATGGTATTGAAATCTAAACTGGCTCTTTCCTGAAATTAACCAAATTTAATTGTATTCAGATCTCATCATCTTGCTGCCAAACAGAAGGAAGGAAGGAAGGAAGGAAGGAAGGAAGGAAGCTGAGCAGCCTTCTTAGATACAGTGTCACCATCCCTACACCTCCACTTCTTTTTCTTTCTCCTGTGCCCTTTCTTCCCAACATGTGCATACATGCACACACAAATACGTCTTTGTGCCCATGGTAAACTGCTAATGTACTGATTAGCACATCAGTTTAATAGCGTCACTGGTAAAAGGGTAGTAGCCAAAGGGAAGATTCCTTCCCTATTGAATACACACTCTGTCATCCCAAACTCTAGACTTGGCCAATCCATGCTTGCTGGACTTCTCCTCTATTCTCCATGAACCTTCAGTTCCCCCTATTCATTCTTCTGCTTATGAAGACACAGCCAGAAACCTCTTTATATTTCATTGTCATTTGAGATTTTTTTGTTTCAGAACTAGTATTTTATGCAAAATCATTTTATGGAACATTTAGCATATGTTCTTCGTCCTCATCCTTAGATGAAACCAAGCTTAACACTTTGCAGTTACATTCAGCAACACTTGTGTTGTTTTCCTTCCTCATTAAAAATTAAGATTACTAATACTTCATTGCTAAGTAGGCTTATCAACTCTCAGGGCATCACCTGAAGCCTCCAGGAGCAATGGTGCTCCCTTGGTTTCCAGGCACAGAAGCCAAGCTTAAAGTGAGCTGTGTTGAAGGAGAAAATATGTATCTTTTTTATTTATAGTAACTAGAGATGGACATGAAACAATATATTTCATTTCATTTCATTTTTGGGTTTTTTTTTTGTTTTATTTCCCAACAAACCAAAAAAACCCAAAATGACCCATCAAAGAAAAAGGAAATGGAAGGAAATGGAAATTTTCACTTTGTTCCATTTTGTTTTTCGTTTTCCCATAGGAATGCAATGAAACAATTCATTTCTATGGGGAAAAGCCTGCGGTTTCTCCTCTCCAATGCACCCAATCGGGTGGGGGTAACGGTGGGCTTTTAAAACTTTTTTTTTTTTGCCACCTAAAGCAAGTGGCAATCAGCTGGCACTCTGGGCTTTGGGAGGCAAAAAGAATGCTGTATGGGTCATTTTTAAAGGGGCCCAGCCAATGATAGCTTGGCAGGAGCCCTCAGGAAATGGTCAGGTCGGCAGCTGGGGTAAAGCACAGGATTATTATTATTATTATTATTATTATTATTATTATTATTATTATTATTATTATTATTATTATTATTATTATTATTATTATTATTATT
>JAHTLZ010000330.1:32865611-32885283 GCA_023846285.1 Phrynocephalus versicolor
TTATTATTATTATTATTATTATTATTATTATTATTATTATTATTATTTGCTGCCAGAAGCCCTGCGCACCAGCTGATCGGTGCTTGGGAGGCAAAGGGGGAAAAAAGTTTTAAAAGCCAGTGGCGTTCCCGTGCCCGATCAGGTGGGCGAAAGTGCAGGATTTTTATACTATTTAAAAGAACTCTCTCTTTTTTTGCCACCCAAAGCCCCATGCACCAGCTGATTGGCACTTGGGGCAGCAAAATAAAAAGTTGCACAAGTACTAAACATACAATAAATGAAAAACCAAAAAAACAAAAAAAAATGAATATTTTAAAAAATTCATTTCGTATGAAACGAAACCTCCTCCACAAATGGAAAAACAAAATGAAACAAAATGGAATTTTTCTGTTTCATGACCATCTCTAATAGTAACTGTAGTGCCTGGGCAAACATCTCCATCAACTCAGGATGAAGGTGTTCCCCCGTCTGTTGTGCACCTAGTGTTTGTTCAGAAGACAGTGCCACATTGATGGTTACAGTCTTTCTCTCATACATACACGCAGGCATATTGGATGAAATCCAGTAATAAGTTGCATCTAGAGTAGGTGCAGCTCTGAATTAGTGGAAATTTGGTAAGTCAACTCCATAGTTACAACTTACTGTTGAATTTCAACCATTGTTTTGCAGATGCTTTAGAGATGCCTATTTTCTCTGACATTAATAGGGTGTGTGCACGCACACACACACCTACCTCTAAATGGCAATTGGAAGCTGCAGTCCTGGAAACTTTACTGCTAGGACATAGGCTTCTTCTGTGCTTCACTATTTGAACTCTGTAAAGCAACACAAACAGGGGTATTATCATTACTATCACTGATGTATCCATACCTTCTGGCTCTAATTTCATCCTGAACCTTTAAGCTCACTTTCAGAGAGGGTGCATGATTCTTCTAAAATGTGTTTATGAGCCTCATCCTGCCGCGGCACTGCCTTTGGCTCATCTTTCGACATGTCTATAAATATTCCGTGAAATGCTCCTTGTTACCATAACACGTATCCCTTCCCCATCTGTGCTTAACTACATTTTGCTGAGGTCAACACAATTTGGCTTTGGGCAAAGACCGCAGCAAAGCAGAAATCCTTTCATATTTTTTACTGCTTCTACAAATGGTTTGGCATCTCTACTGAGCAGTAAACTCAAACTATCTTTAGTCCTCATCATATAAATACATTTCTTATTCTCTCACACACAATGAGAGTGTATTAATTTGTTCTTCCATGCAAAGTGTTTGTGGTAATAATTTTAACTTAATAATTTGGAATACACAGCTTTCAGAAAACAGATTGATATTTAATGGAAGAAGAATATGAAAATAATATCAAGAAGCTTTTAAGAAGCTTTTTTTGTTTTTAGAGTGAAAGGAAGTGGGTTCTACAAGCAAGTGAATTGAGTCAAGTGCATAGTGAGTGGTGTTGGATCTTCAATACAGCCCCAAGACACCATATGAACTTAAGGAAGAACTAGTATGCCAGCTGTTCAAAAATGGGGGTGAGTTCCTTAGCCCTCTTGCTGCCATCTCTGGCGCTCCTATAGGAAATGATCTGCTGTTGACCATGGGTGTACATGCAGTACACCATTATAATCAGACACTAGGAAACAGGGCAGCATACAACAGCTTGTAAAGGTGTGGCCCTTATTCTCTGAAATTCCCCAGCATTCTGAGGTTGGAGTGCCTCTGGAAATTTCTTAATACTACAGAATAAACCAAGAAGTTGTTGTTGCAGCTGCTGTGAAATAATCATTTCTATTTTAAAGATTTTTTTTCTAAATGTGAACCCCAACTCTATTTCCTCAAGACTTACTGACCCCTTGATTTTGGAAATGTGAGAAGAGTTGATGCAGATCATAATAATGCTAAAGAAGAATTGAACAACTGTAATTTAAAATGTGTATCCGTAAATTGATCAATTTGGGGCAACACTGTATTAGAAGATACCACTTTTGTAACACCCTGATATAGTATTAAAGCTAAGTAGGATCAGGCCTTGTTAGCATTTGGATGGGAAACCACCAGGTAATTCTATAGATTTATACTATAAATACTATACTGTAATACTATAAATGTCTAGGTAGGGCTAGAAAAAGAATTTTGCATCAATTCTTAGGGAATTGCAGACAAACAGATTTAACAACAATAAGATAGATGGGCCAGTGAGTTGATGCAGTATAAAGTAACTTTTGATATTTGTTCCTAATATTCATTCGCCCATTGTGAGCCGCTTAGAGTTCCGCAAGGAAGATAAGCGAGATATAAATATAATAAATAAATAAATAAATAAATAAATAAATAAATAAATAAATAAATAAATAAATCTGTGGATTATAGAAAAGATCCATATTTTTAAAAGGAAATGACACTTGAATACTGCTTTTTAGAGATGGGCACGACTCAGAAAAAAAGTTTCGTTTTCGTTTTCGTTTTCGGCTAGGGTCTGAGTCGTTTCGTTTCCGTTTTCGTGGGCTAATTTCAAAATTTTTCGTTTTCGTTTCGTTACGTAACGAAAACGAAAAAACGAAAACAAAAACGAAAAATTTTTCGTTTCTCCCCATTTAGCTCAATTGAGTGCTTTTCCAGTAACGAAAAACGAAAATTGGCTCGAAATTAGTCGTTTCGTTTCCGTTTTCGGTCCAGGTTGGTGCCGATTTTCGTTTTCGTTTCGTTTCCGTAACGAAAACGAAAAACGAAAATGAAAACGAAAATACCGCTAAGTCGTGCCCATCTCTACTGCTTTTATTTAAAAAGATTTATTCATTTGCTTATTACTGAGCTCTTGCTGCACAGTACGCAAAACACATAAAAAACTTCTAGGAACTATAGTTGAAAGAGGGAAATGTGACAACTTCTCAGACAAGGGATAGAGAGATCATATGAAAAGTCTAGAGAGGAAGCCAACAGTAGCACCATTCATTTATGTTCGGTTCACATTTAGTCCAACCCGCAGGGAAGATATTTTGAAAACAGGCCATTGAAGATCTGCACAAAAATCCCATTACTGGATAATGAAATTTATGTCCGTAAAGTCTTGTGCACTAAAATTTAAATTTAGGTGTTGAATTTTCCATGTGACCCAACAATTCACTTAGGAGAAAGCACTTCCATGGGGTGCCCCATCTCCTTTTTTTTGCTTATTTACCAGATGAACTACATCATCTGAAGTCAGCCTTACTACAATAACCAGGGAATTTGGCAGAGGTCAATACAAAGTGTGAAATGTTCAGTGTTGTTAGTACACACTGCCACAGAGCTATGAACCCTTTAAAAAGCCAGAGCTGATTGCCAGGAGATATGTTGAATGTTGTGAAAACATGACCACAATGCGCTTGACATCTCAGTCTGATGTTGGAGCTCTCTTGCCCTCCCAACCCAGAATAAAGAGGCAAGACATGAGCTATGGGATTAAAATGTGCCACAATTTATTGATATTAAATTAACTGAAATTTAACTCTTAAACATGCTTTAAACAAGGGGACCTGAAAGTAGTGCAAGTGGCTCAATTCATGATACCTAATTAATTTTAAGAGGGTACTGCCCACCTGTTCAGCACCCCTCCAAATGGTGTGGCACGAGCAGCCCTCATCTCTCACTTTGCCTTGTTTATTGCTGAACCTATCATTCCTAATTTCCTAATCCATTTAAATTTTGTATTGAGGGCTGCTGGCCCAATTAGGGGTCTATTTCATACTAAATCTAGCCTAACTTCAATTTACCACTTGCATTGCCCGCTAACTGTGACAGGATTTAATAACCTCCCATTATCCTGAAGAGAATGGGATGGCTGAAAACATACTGCTACTCCAGTACCAATTTGAGAAACAGTCAAAAATTCCTATCTGGCCCTCACCCGACCAGCTACTCTCATTCTCCTAGATGGCCAGAACTCGAGAACGGCCATACACCGTGCACTGCAGTCTCAAATATCGGCCCCTGCAAAGGCAGCCCTGTAGGCTGTACAACTCCAGGTAGGCAGGCAAAGAGGCCGTTCCCTGCACTCTGGCAGTTCAGAATGGCCCTGTGTGGGTTGGAGAATCATTTCCCACTAAACTCAGAGGGTCTGTCTAGCAGTAAGATTTTTTTCCACGTTGACATCTGCAATAACATTTATTTAGCTTGTTGAAGAAATTTTGTTTTATTTTAAAGAGACCACAGGATTCTATTTAGCAAGGTACCCGTTGTACTTCAAACTTTATACACATAGCAAAAAATAAGACTTTTTTTTTAGCACCCAGTGTTTCACATGAGTCAACAGGAATTAAACAGAAAATATAACAGATTGATAACGTCTCGCAACTTCATCCACAGATTTCCATTTTCTTATCCTTGCAAGTTCTAAAAGCACAATGTTATTTGGAGCATGACTTTTCTGCATAGTTTGATTATCTTATGAATGTTCCATTGGCGGGTAAAAGGGGAACCAACAATGAAAAATATAGCTGATATTGTATTATCAAAGTGCTTTCTGTGAAATTCTCTCAGTCAGACTAATGCATTTCTAATGGATGAAAGCGTCATACATCAAGATCTTTTAAAAGAAAAAAGAAGAGTCAGTTTAATTATTAAACCAGTGCTATCAAGCAGCCTGTCTATAGAGAATTCTTTAATTTTGTGCTTTTTCTTCAGTGATAAGGGGGACATGCTATAAAATATAAATGTGCTCCTTTAAAGGGGGAAAAACTTTTTGAATGATCCTCACATGTATTTTTCCTTGTCTTGTTTTCTCACAATGGATGCATATACAGAAGTGGGCGGGGCAACTAATTAAGAAAGGAAAAAACAGCCTGGCTTCCTTTGATACTTCTTTTCACTGAAACAGTGCCAAACATGTTGTCCAAGGGAACAAAATGCATGCTGATCAAACTCTAAGAAGTCAGGAACAATTATGAGAAGAATTTGAGATGTGCTATCCAAGGCTTACTGTTTCAGACATCTTTATGGTCAGTTGCCATAAGAAAGGCTCCATTTCGATTGACAAGGACAATACCAGGGTGATCACCAAATATTCCATACACTGGAGAAAGAACACAGCACAAATAATTATATAACCTGGGTTTGGGGAAGGCCACAAGAAAAAGCTGATATTTGGAATATATGTTTACCTAAGTTTGCAGTGGACTTCACAAAAAGCATAGTAAGGACAGAATAACTGTTAAATGGTTCACTACTGTGTCCCTAATTCATGCAATTGCTAGTGAATTAGCTGTCTTCCCATTTCGATATCACATGCTTCTTATAGAAATATGTGATATTTCGCATGTCCACACCTACAACATGAAAATCAAAGAGATGATGCTCTTACTTAAATCTTGGGGAAATGACTCTTTTGGGTTACAGCTCATAGGATCTACCAGCCACCGGCACAGCCAGTGACGCTGATTAACAAAGTTAAAAGCTTGTTAATTTTATGATGCCAAAAGAGTGTGTTCGATGTTGTAATGCCTTTCTCCTGCATAAGAGATGACAGTGATGGTAATTTTCATTATAGACCCAATATAAGTTTATTTTATTTTATTTTAAATACTTATCCTGCATTTCTTCTTAAAATGGACTCAAGGTGGCATTTACAGCATTAAAAGATAATGCTGATAATGCTGCTCCAAGCCTGGGAAGGTTTTCACCCAGAGGATCACTGGTCTGTGGAACTCCCCGCCAGAAGAAGTGGTGACAGCTGTCAGTCAGTCTTGACAGCTTTTAGAAAGGATTAGACAAGTTCATGGAGAACAAGGGTATCAATGGCTATCATTCTAGATGCCTAAGGACAACCTCTGGGTTGGAAAGATAGACAGGATATCTCTCAATGCCATTTGCAGGGAATCATAAGCAGGTGACAACATCTGCTTGGGAATACCCTGAAGCAAATGGTGAGCCACTGTGTGAGACAGAATGCTGGACTGGATGGGCTGTGCGCTGTTCCAGCATGGCAGTTCTTATGATCTTATGTTCTAAGGTTCTCTGCCTTGTTCTACCAAATGCATCTGTGAAAATGATGAGTCTGAGAGAAAAGCTTCTCCTGATGATCTTAATACTCAAGTTGGCTTCTAAAGGGAGAAGTAGTCCTTCACATGTTTCGGGGATTTACAGTATAGGTAAGAATCAGCACTTTGAACTGTTTCACAAAATGGAGTGGGACCTCCTGCTTTAACAAGAGGTTCAGGTGATCCTTGTGATATATTTACATCACAAACATCTTTGAAGAAATTGTCAAAAATAAGCTGTACTTTAAATCATCACAATAACATCAACAGGTATATTGTCCAGGATAGGCAAAGCAAACACATATATTTCTATGTTGCAGTTACTAATAATAGCAGTTTTCCAATCTGCATATCTTTTCATGCTTCCATCTGCTAGTACATCAGCAAAGCTAGAGGAACCATCTTTTCTGCCTGCCTTTCAATGAAACACTGAATCCCACCACATGTCCATATTAATGGTGTAAATCTCATAAGCGAGAGGGTCAGATTCTCTGTACTCCTGTAGAAAGTTCAGTTTCCATCTATGAAAGCCCTTGATTGTACAACCTTCTAAATGAATTCTCTGCAGCATGTCTGAAAAGCAAACAAAAGACAAGCAAAATAGCTGGTAATCATTTGCTCCCATGTGGGTAAACTTCCAATTTCTTGATTTATTTGAATATGTTTAATCTTGCCTTCCAATTTAAGGCAGATGTTGCTGCATCCTTTGTTTTGTAGGTAAATATCAGTGTGGAGCCTATTGAAATGAGACAGAGACAGATATCTGTAGAGCAAATAATGGTGTGAGCAACGGTCAATTATTTTTTCCTCGTTGCATGAAAAAAAAAAAAACACCTTCCATGTCCGATGTATAAAGATCTCTAGTTCTGACAGCACATTATTCAGGGAAAACACACTACCCTCAAAGGCTGTGCATTGAAAAAGACAAGCAAAAATTCTTGATTGAGTGCATAATGCAGCTTCACATCACAACTACCACTGCTTTCATAGTAACTAGGTTCTGTTAAACTCAAATGGTCTCTGACAATCTACGACTATGGTTCCACAGCTGGGTTACAAACTTTCCTAAAAATAATAATAATAAGTTCATTTTGAAACTTTTTTCCTGAAATCTCTTAGAAAACACACTCTCCTAACCTCCTCAGCTGTAAATGACTGAGTGATGAATGTAAGGAAAGATAAGAAATGTGTTTTCATTCCCCATACAGCTAAAACATTTGAAATATGTTTGACGGTAAGGTCAAAACTATTCTGGCTGAGTCCCAGAGCAGATTCTGACATATAAACACAACAAACAATAACAAGCAAATATTTTCCTTGCCGAAACTTTCATTTTAGTATGTTTTGAAACACACACTTCCTTCCTTCCTTCCTTCCTTTCTTTCTTTGCATTTAAGCTCATTGGTTTTGGCTCAAGTGCAAATTTTCTAGTTTAAGTGATTTTTAGGAAGCAAAAAAATCATTTCACCTTCACTGAAGTGTTCAATTTGCTGATACCATGAAGTCACTCACAAAGTAAGTCAATTCATAATATCAAAATTGAAACTGGAAGGAGTCATACCTAATGTAGTTGCATGCCCCAATGTGCCATTTAGATGCAAGGGTCACTCCAAGCAGTCACACTTCCACTTAATCCCAAGTTATCCTATTTAACCTGCACTAGCCCACTACAAAAGACCCTGTCTGATTTCTTTACTGGGGGTTGGGGGCCGGGGGCCGGGGCAGGGGGTGGGGAATTTGTTAAGTCAGCTTTACCATAAGTTCTATTGGTTCAATAGGCCAATTCTACTTGCAGCTAGAGATGGGCACAAAAGGACAAACGAAACACTGTTTTGTCATTTTGTTACATAATGAATTACTTCATTACATAACAAAATGGTAGAACGTGTTTCATCACAAAATGAAATGCCATTTTGGTCCTCTAGGAATGAAACGATTCATCCTAGAGGACCAAAATGACAGGGGAGCTTCCTCAAGCTCTTCCCTGTAAGCCCCTGAAACTTGGGGAGGCCTAGGGGTCAGGGGCTAGGTTATTAAACTCCAAAATTGGTGCCCTTAGGAAAAAAAATGTAATTCAAATGGGAAACCACAATAGTCCCCCCATTGGTGAGCAATTAGCGGCTTGGCTTCCTTCAAGTAGAATGATTTTCCCCCTAGGGCCCCTCCTTTGGAGCTTCAGAACTCAGCCCCCTGACCTCTGAATCTCTCCAAATTTGGGGGGCTTGAGAAAGCTCCCCTGCCATGTTGGTGCTTCTAGGGCCCACAGTGCCAGGACCCTGCCTGTCACAGAACCTGACTCTAAGGGGTTAAATGGTGAAGAGCTGCTGGAGGAGCTTTGCAGCTCAATTCAGCAGGCAGCTGGATCTGATGACTCAGCTGAAAACATATCTCCTCCTCCTAGAAGGGCCATGAGCAGGATTCTGCAAAGATGTGCTACCAGGAGAGCTAGGGAAAGGGTCTTTGATGCTAGATGGGGAATCAGGTCGGGAAGCCTTGAGTACCAGCAGAAGCCTTTCCAGAAGTAACGGTGTGTTCGCTGTTTTGGGATAAAGCTGGCAAGCTTACCTTGAGCTCTCTGTGGGAGCAACGTGTCATTTGAACTTGCAACCATGTTCCTGTCTGTGACCTTGGCTCTGTTTCCTGATTTCGGAGCAGCTTCCTGGACAACGGCTTGATCTGTTCCCTTGGGTTTGGCATCTGGTTTCTGTGAGATATTCTGGTTTTGACTTGGACTGGTAATTGCTGGGAGTTGGATTCTATTATTTATCTGGCACTTGATTGTTAGCAAATGACTTGAACTTGCCTGGCCTTCCACTAAAGATCTTGGCAAAGAACTGAACTCTGCTTGTGTGTGTGCTCTGTGTGCGGGGCTTGACACACAGAAGCATAGCCTTTTGTTTCATTTCATTTTGTTTTATTGCAAAACTACTTTTATTGCAAAAAAATTCATTAGTAATGAAACAAAATGAAACTACTAAAGAAGCAAAATGAAATGCTATACTTCCATTTCATGCTCATCTCTACATGCAGGTTACTACAACAGGATTCTGCCACTGAATCAATGAGATGCACATACATTTACTGTATGTGAGTCTCATTGATTTAATGGGTCTTCTCTAGCTAAGGAAGAGTGATTGCATTTAAGCCAATGGCTTTACTGAATTGCTTATAAATGAGCATCAGCAACTGCCTCATTGCAAATGTCCCTAGTGTGTGGAGAGCAAAATGAAAAGGAATGCCTGTCTCTACATGTGAGGGTGGTCTATCTTGCTCCAAGCCTGGGAGCAGTTATCAAAACTCTCCACTTCTTCTTCTTGCCACACATAGATCGATATATTGAGGGAGGTGTAACCCTATTAGTGTATCCCATGCCCAATGTTGTGTGTGAAATGGGCATAATTTACATGGGTTTCACTACATCCTCAACAAGCATGAAACACATCTGCATCCTTTGCTTAAATCTCTAACACTCTGCACGAGTCATCCTTGAGGAGGTAAAGATTCTGTAAAAAAAAGAGAGAGATCTTATAGCAAATCTAATTAAACTCTACAGGCTATATCCTCATGGGTTCCAACCACAGCAACATCCACTGAATGAACTCGCAACTGTAGTAGGAACAAATAACTTAACTCCATAGGATTCACCTATGAGTAAAAAGGCAAGGGAGTGGCAGAAACTTAAATCAAGTTCCTGCATGTTTGAATTTAGAAAATCTCATTAAGCAGCAGATGTTGGTCTACTGAGTCTGTGTAAGCTTTTCTTTTGGTGGATAAATACTAACAGTTTTCCTTGGTGCACTGACTAAATCTTTTCCGAACACAATTCCTTGTAGAACCCGGTGGGCTCAGTTTCCTTTGGAGACAGTAGCAGGTAAGTGATGATATCTTTGCTGCACAAAACTGGTGTGGTTTGAAATCCATTAGGATGAAAGATTCTGTAAGTCATCAATATTTTACATGTTGAACACAGGCCTAATGTCATTCAATGGGAAGAATGTGGACTTTTTTTTTGCCTCGCTAAGCATGCTGCATTCAACTGAGTAGGCAGTATTAAAAGTTTAAAATTTGCCATTATTGCTATGGCAACCACTTTATTCTCTGCCAACCTCTCGGATCAATGCAGACAAGTGCACTCTATAGCTAGTAGAACAGCATGCCACAGTTTGAAACCAGGCACGCAATGTTCATTGTCCCCTCATCTCTCTGCTGTTATTTGTCTTCTCTGCTTGCTTGCTTCATGTCAGAAACAGCAAAGTACAGATAATAATTATATTGGATACTTTTCCCCCCCCAATCAGAGACAACATCATGAGCATGTACCATGGAAGACCTGAAGCTAGAAACAGCTAGCTTCAAGTCTTCCATGGTACATGCTGAAGGACTTGTACACTGACAGATGTGTAAAGGTGCTTGCTGTTTTCCTCACTTGGCAAGGATTGTATTTTTCTTAAGTCCGCTCTGCTTCTGCAAATTCATTCCCTACCATTTTAAATGATTTCCAAGAATCTCAAATGACCATATGGCCATTCATTTTAAGAGATGCTCAGTCTTTCTCTGTATACATCAAGTACCCACCAAGTTCCTGAAATGCTTACGGTAGTCTGTGAAGATTAACCTTGGAAAGTTTACTTTGAAGGCCTAGAACGCCTAGAATGCTTCGTGCTGGACATGCTGGGAGCTATATTCCTCATTCCAAAAAGTAGCATTTTCAAGTCATGATTACCCTTAGCTAATATAGGAACTAGAAGGACAGAGGCTGAAAGAATCTGGAATAGGGAAGGTATTTGAATGTGTAACTTTTTGGTTCATGGTACTCGTTCTTAATCACTGTGGTAACAGTTGCCCAGATAGTTCAGTGAGTTGAGTCCCTGGCTGCACTACTAGACGTCTGGGTTTTTGATTCCCCACTGAGCCTCCTGGGAGAAGAAACAGCCTTTGTGGCCATGGGCAAGCTAGATAGTTCCAGGCACCCTCTAGAAGAAGGAAATGGTGCACCCTTTCTGAGCAGTTTATACCAAGGAAACCATGGAAATGGGTTTCCAGAAGTCAGAACTGACCTGATGGTGTATAACATCAGCGACAATGCTACGCTAATTCTTTTCTAAAGTCATGTTTGACTAGTTGTGTGTTTTTTGGGCTGTTTGACCCGAAAAATTGTTGGAAATTGTAATACATGTCCATGTTAAGAAAATCAGGGGGATTGCATAGAATAATACACAGGTTACATATAATTCTGTTAAAAACTATTTATTTATTTATTTATTTATTTATTTATTTATTTATTTATTTATTTAATAACCTGGCAAATAAATAGAATAAAGTAATCTTTGTTCTGAGATTTCTTGCCAACTGAATTTTGCAATAAGTTTTAGAGTTCTGCAGTGACATCTCAGCTCTCAAGTTTAAAAGTGATTAAAGGTGATGGAAAGCCTATCTGGAAAAACTAGGTTCTAGAGATGAAAGCAGATGTTTAGTGCCGCAGTGGTAGATGTTTTTAAATGGTAACCCAAACTGTATGGCAAATTCTTGTCTACGTATAACTAGGTTTCCATACAGTTGGCAGATATTTAAATAATCTAGCTACGATCTGTTATTAGATGGTAGTTTTGTAGTTATTTATTCCTACTGAATCACTCCTTTCCACTACTCACGTTATATAGGTTGTCTTTGAATAAACAGGTGATAGATCAAATCAAGACTGTTTTTACCAAATCAAAGGTATCTGCATAATTTTGGGATGACCATAGGGTGAATCAATTAGTGGCTGGTTACCAAAGGACAAGAGTAACAACCGAATCCACCCACCCACCCACTGAAGCCTGAGATATTGAATGTAGGCAGCTTGCAAATGCCAAGGCTATGCCATCAAGGTCAAATTGACTTGGAGTATGAGGCTGTAGTTTAAATGGTTTGCAAGTTGATCAGTTTGATAAACCCCGCAACTTGTCAAACAGGAAAGAAGAGGAAGTGCAGTCACTAGTCTGTCTGGCTTGCAGGGAGTTCCAAGAAATCTGAATGGACAGAAATGGTGTCTGGCAAGAGTGAGCTTAGACCAGTAGGTCCCATCCTTGGGTCTCCCCAAGGACTAAAACTCCCAGAACCCTTCACTAGTTGGGCTGGCCAGGATTTTTGGGAATTGCAATCCAAGTTTGGGAGCCCTTGGTTTAGCAACAAGGATAGAATGTATAGTTTCATCATCGTTCTATCACCTTTCCAGCTGTTTCTAATTAGCTATTAGGAACCTGATGGTCCTTGTGACACCATCTTTCTTTCTGCTCCAGGCAAACTGTGCACAAATCAGCCAGGCTCCCTTTGTACTCAGTCCTTCCACAAAACTGGCCTCTGCTCTCCCCTTCTGAGTTTCTGAGGAGGTGCTACAAGATGGCTCCACATCTCCAGGCTCCCTTCAGCTGCAAATGATCATCTGGAAAAAAACCACTGAGGTGCTGAAGACGTATCAGACTGTGATAATTGGGCAGTATATATCCCCCTGAGCCAATCGACCAGAGCTACAGAACAAAGTGGAAGACACTTCTCATCATTGCTAGAGAACATTCAGATTCTAGATTTTTTTTCTTTTACAGTTTTGTTCATGAAAACGTATGCTGCTAGGATTGTGAGAGGATAAGATGTCTGCATTCTAGAGATGGGCATGAAATGAATTTTTTTTTCATTTTGTTATTTTGTTAAATAACAAATTTTTGTCATTTTGTTAAATAGGCCTTTGGTGACCATGTTTGTTAGTTTTTTTTGTTTTTTGTTTTACTTTCCTCTTTCCTCTTTCTCCTATCCAACTTGCCGCCATCTTGCCCTCCGTCGCTTTATTGCTCGGAGGTTTTTCTACTTGTTTTATGTGCTTTTATCATTGTTAGCCGCCCAGAGTTCCCGCCTGGGAAGATGGGCGGGATATAAGCCTACAAATAAAATAAATAAATAAATAAATAAATTCATTTTGTTACATACCAAAACAAATAACAAACTGCATTTTAAAACAGAAATGAAACAAATGGAAAATTTTGTTTCATTTTTAATGGTGGCGATACTCGCTGGACTGTAAAAAAATCCTTTAAAACCTACTTTAATGAATTAAAAAGGGTTAAGTATTTGATAAATATGGCTGATAAGCTCTTCCAAGTTGATGCCTTAAAACAAGTTAATCTTTGTGCACTCTGATCTTTTTATATGCATATATTGTTTTTTAAAGAATTCTTTCATGTGTTTGTGCAAGGTTGAGGGTTTAAATTGCAGCAGACTAGCAGAGCTAAATATATTCCTTTTTATTTTTTGTGTTGATTTGTGCGTAAAAATATTATTTGATTTATATATTTATCTTTTTTACATTTTAAGATTATTATTTAGGGGGACATTAGTTTTAATTAATGCATAGGGAAATATACTCTGTTCCCTCTCAATTTTTTTAGAGTTCATTTCTGCTTAAAGCAGTATTATTTGGATTTATATTGATTTTTTTAAAACATGCAGTTGAACATCACATGGCATTGCCATACAGTATGCTTCTTGGACCTGTTGCAGACTTGCAATATTGAGAGAACCAATTGCAAAGCCTGGTTTCAGTGGGTGTGTCTTCTGGATAATTGTCTGCTGGCAGTGGCTACGAAAAGCCCTGCGCTCTCTCCTCCAGTTTGTAGTCTCTGGAGGTTTGAGAGTAGGAGAGTGCTCCCAGACTCGTAGTCAGTTTTTCTGGCTGACTCTAGCTGTCTGGTTTCGTCTTTCTGTTTCTGGGCTTTGGCCTTTAGTGCTACTGTTGCTGCTGAGTGCTACTGTAGTGCTCTGAGTCTGATGTGTCTCACTCACAGTCTCTCTCTGTGTGTGTGAGTGAGTGAGTGAGAGACAGGTTGTTGCTGTCTGGTTGCTGTAGGCAGGGTTGCCTCTTCCTGGCCTGTCTGCACAGCCATTGATAAAAAAAAGTTTTAAAAAATAGAATAAAAACCCATTTTTTATTTTATTTGGGAATTGTGTTTCTACTTTCCTTTGTTTAGGAGAGGGTGTGGGTCAGTATTATTATATATCTTCCTGTGTGTTGTCCCCCAAACCACTTATTCTACATTCCACCACACCACCCAAACTTTGCTCCCACCCAGCATTCTTTCTTTCCCCCTTTCCCCCTTTAAAAATTATTATTTCAAAATGAAAAGGGCCAACGGGAAAGCTACCCTCAAAAAACTTAGCTGCTCCCTGCTCTAGCAGGGCAGGGCTAGCAGTGCTGCAAGTGACCCTGGTGCCAGCACCAGTCACAACAGCAGCAGCAGTAGCAGCACTGCTAAGGTAGGAGCATCTGACCCTTCCACTGTGGGCAGCAGGGCAGAGTAGATGCCACCCCACCCCTACCTATTCCCCCATTTTGAGGAGTCATAATCCTTCCATGGCTCAGTCCATCTTGAACAAGAGGACTCTGAGGACCTCAGGGTAGACAGGGAGGAGGCTTCCTCTGCTCCCAGGCCCACTCCTCCTACCTCCCAGTACAGCAGCAGCACCCAGTCATTATCCCTAGGTTATGACTCTCACCACCACCAAGGCAGGCTCTGCTGAAGGCAGCCACTTTCACAAGCCTTGGGGCTTTCTGTGGCAGCACTTTGAAAACCAAGAAGACCCGAGGGTTGTAAATGACAAGTTCTGCAAGGTAGTTGTACACAGGGGCAGTGATCCAAAGCACCTGGCATCCAGTGCCTTGAGAAGTCACCTGCTGAGGAAGCACCCTAGAATGCTAGCAGGCACTGGACCCTCTGGAACTAGGAGGAAGAGGGGAGTAGGAGAGGCAGGCAGGAGGGTGGAGGCTGTGGCTACTCAACCAGGAATCTCCACTGAGAGAGCTAAGAGTCAGGCCACTCTGCATGAAGTGGTGCCTCTCAGTGAGGGTTTCTTGAGCCAGCGTGCTAAGGGAAAGGCCTAGGAGGCCACCACTCATGGGGTTGGTGAAATAGTGGCCATGAGTGGTTTGCCCCTCTCCTTTGTGGAGTCAGCAGGATTCAGGCAACTGGTGATGCACCTGTCTCCCTGGTATGAACCTCCATCCTGGCGTATTCTTAGCAGGCAGGTCATGCCCTCCCTTTAAGAGTCCATCAGGGAGATGGTGCGTGCCCAGCTGCAGCAGGCAGCACTTTGAGAGCCAAAGTCGTGAAGTGGACCTTCCGACCTCTGGACCAGTGGGCACTATAGCTACCTGTCCCTGATGGCTCAATAGGGGCAACCCTAGGATGTCCTTGGCAGCAGGTCATCCGAGGAGGGGGCACAGTGGAGGTGCAAGGGCAACCCTTAGGGTACCAGATGGCCCTTCTCCAGGTGCTGAACATGGAGGACTCGGCGAAAGGCACCCTCATCGCCAAGGTCCTCATGTTTGCCCTGCGAGATTGGGCGCCCGAGGGGCAGGTGAAGTGAAGTGTAGCTTAGTGGTTACGGATGCAGGCCGTAACATGGTAAACACACTTCAGAAGGCAGGGCTCAAGGGCATTGTGTGCACTGCCCACAAACTACATCTTGTGGTACACGAAGCTCTTGGGCTGACTCCAGTTAGGGTCCTTTTGGGGGGGAGTGCTTAACTCTCTGCCTGCCTCAGTTGATGGGTGTCTAATGGGGTTGGAGCCACTCAGCTGCGTTTTGGGTGACTTGGAGCTCTAAACTTTCTATATGCCTCAGTTGATGTCTTGGCTCTATGGGGTTGGAGCCAATCAGCTGCCTTTTGGTTGACTTGGAGCCCTAAACTTTCTACATGCCTCACTGGGTGTCTAATGGGGTCGGAGCCACTCAGCTGTGTTTTGGGTGACTTGGAGCCCTAAACTTTCTACATGCCTCAGTGGGTGTCTTGGCTCTATGGGTTTGGAGCCACTCAGCTGCCTTTGGGTAACTTGGAGCCCTAAACTCTCTGCCTGCCTCAGTGGGTGTCTAATGGGGTTTGAGTCACTCAACTGCCTTTTGGGTGACTTGGAGTCATTTTGGGGGGAACCCTTAACTCTCTGCCTGCCTCAGAGGGTGTCTAATGGGGTTGGAGCCACTCAGCTGCCTTTTGGGTGACTTGGAGCCCTATAATTTCTACATGCCTCAGTGGGTGTCTTGGCTCTATGGGGTTAGAGCCACTCAGCTGCCTTTTGGGTGACTTGGAGCCCAAAACACTGCCTCTGTGGGTGGTATCCTTCTTTGGGGGTAAAACTATTTAAGAACCAACAGCATAATGATTAAATAATATATGACTGGCTGATCTAAATTCAAACGTTGATGTCCACAATCCATCAGTCAGTCAGCTTCAGCTACATTACAAATAACAGCAACAATATTGGAAGATGACTTGTATGTGCTCTATTCTTAAAATATTTTTATTTCAATTAATTTTTTAATTTTTCTTATTTTTTCATTTTTTAAAAAATATTTTTTAAAAAATATTGTAGAGAGAGACAGACATACAGTGTAAAGTGGGGGGAAATGAAAATAAAATGAAATGAAAAAACATTTTTTCTTTAAAAATTTGTTAAAAATGAAATGAAATTAAATGAAACGAAGCGAAAAATGAAATGAAATGAAACAAAGCACCATTTTTGAGTTTTGTGCCCATTCTCATATGGGCTTTGGGTGCCTCCCTCAGACTGAGCACACTAGGGACAGGCCTTTTTTCTTCTGTTTAATTTGTGCTGGGATCATGCAAATACCATTGTCTGCTATCCTTTGTGTCCTCATCAGAAGAATTTCTCTGGAAGAAGTAAAATTTTCTCATCTGTGATTCTTAAGTCTCTGGAATTGATGGCACTGTGTAGAGTAGCTCCACCTTAACCAAGTCAAGAGCCCTTTATTGCATCGCCATCTGTGGAAATAAAGAATTTTATGGAGATCTGGAAAGGCACAAATATCACCACAGACCCAGACAAGTGGTGGGTTGGGGCACCACTAAAAGGGCACACTGCAGGTTGGGCATGAGTGTTTGTCTTTGTTTGGGCACAGGCCTAGTAAGGGAACCAGTGCATATCCTCCAGTAGGTGTACTCCAGAAACAATCTCTTAAGCCATATAGGAGCTCCTTGTGTATAAGCTGCTCCCGTGGAGGCAGGAAGCATTTCAAATCAGGAATGGGAGAGATGCACCTTCCAGATGTTGTTGGACTGCATTTCCTTTCATCCCTAGACATTGGACTCTGCTAGCTCTGACTGATGGGGCTTTGGAATTCAACATCTGGACAGACTCACATTTCCAGTCCTGTCTTAAAGAACATTATGGAAGGAATATGAGGAGCAGCTGGCCTACAACATTATTTTAAAATGAATTCTTGTGTGGAGCCAGAGAACTTATCTTTCATCTTGAGGAGAAATATAAAACTTCAGATGAATGTATGCGTTAGAATCTGTTCTATAAATGAAATATGCCATAGTATTTCTTATGCAGCCTCTATAGAATGTAAGATGTTCACAAACTTCTGGCTGAAATGTGCATGAGAGAGAGAGAGAGAGAGAGAGAGAGAGAGAGAGAGAGAGAGAGAGAGAGAGAGGTTCTTCTTTCAGAAGTTTCAAACAGTACTTTGTCCTTTTGGCCTGAACTTTGCTCTAGACTGAACTTCCCTGGGAACTCCTTCCTCCACAAACCTTTTTCAAAGCCAACTCCACAGGAGGCTGTTTTCTACCAGTGGGTCACAGGCTAAGTATGCAGTTTCTTACAGTTTAGAATGGTTTGCAATGCTGCCTTCATCCCACACAGGATGGCTTCTGTAACTATGTGACTGTGCAGGAGGCATAAAGTTCGGCCACGTAAAGCCAACAGAATCTAAACATATGGTTTCAATCCCAAGAAAAGGCATCTTCAAATATGGATTCTTTAGTCATCTACTCTATAAGACTCAGGGAATATTGCTGTATATGTCACACACAATTGACTTCAATCTGAAGGTTCTGAATTAAGACTGCACCCCCAACTAAAGACTATCTATTTAAAGAAAAATTAGTCACTGGGCAAGGATTCAATAATATTTCTGTAAAGTAAAATGTTAGCATTAATGGTTGCTTTGGATGGAATAATTCATGCCAGCGGAAATCCTGTTGCACATGGTATAGTATAAGTTATGCTCACAAATGTTCACAGGGAATTACACTCAGGCACGCCATGCAATTGATTGTACACTTAAAGTGTAACCAGTTGCATAACTGATTGCACAACTAATTGGGCAGCTGCAGAACATCCTCCTAGATATGACTTTTGCCTTCACAGATATTTTCCAGTGGCTTCTGCAACTTCATGTTATAGCTTAAATTTTAGTCTGGAAAAAGGGCGCCTCATAGGGGATATGATTGAGACATACAAAATAATGCAGGGTATGAGTAAAGTGGATAGAGGGAAGCTCTTCTCTCTCACACAAAATACCAGAACTAGGGGACATACACTCAAAATGAGGGCTGGGAGAGTAAGAACTGACAAAAGAAAATATTTTTTCACCCAGCACGTTGTAAGTCTATGGAACTCCCTGCCACAGGATGTGGTGATGGCATCTGAGCTGGATGCCTTCAAAAGGGGATTGGACAGATTCCTGGAAGAAAAGTCCATCACAGGTTACAAACCATGATGGGGATGTGTAATCTCCAGGCTTAAAACCAGGGTACTTCAAGGGCCAGATGGAGGGGAGTGGTATCAGGAGGCAGATATCTAGTCTCGTGCATTCCCTGACGCATTTGGTGGGGCCACTGTGAGATACGGGAATCTGGACTAGATGGGCCTTTGGCCTGATCCACCATGGCTCTTCTTATGTTCCTATGTTCAGAGGATGAAAGGGAGGGGTAGTTTAAAAAATGAATATACCTAAAAATAGAAATGTTCCCAAAATGCCTCCTAAACAATCATCATAAACAATATTACTAATTATTGTTCTTGTAATGCTTGGTAAAAAAACATGGACATGCCCTCCTAATCTTCAAAAGCAAAGTGTTATAATGTTATTACTAGTGATTATTTACTTGGACCCTCAGTTCCGTGATACCTATCTCCTGTATTTTTATCTTTTCCATAGTACCTATTGAAATGAACTGCCTGAAAAGCATTAGTCTTTACCCAAGTTATTTCTACCTTTCTACTTTTTAATATGATCTTTTTTCCCCTGATTAAAAATAACCTTATCATATGCAAATGAAACATAGTTTTTCCTGATAAGACACCAAGGTTACATAACTTATTTTAGCTGAAAGCTTTTTCTAGCAGTTCCTCCTGTGTTTCAGGTGAATAAAGAACATTTTAAGTCAAACATGAGATTAACCCAAATTTAGTCTTTTAGGATAACTCACTGATTTGGTTAAATTAGGTTTTATTTACTTCTATGGGCATTTATTTATTATTTATTTATTTATTGGATTTTTACCCCGCCCATCTTCCAAAGCGGAACTCTGGGCGGCTTCCAAATAGCTGAACGAGTCAGCGAGCAATACAGTATAAAAAAAACAATTTAAACAACAGTACAATAATAAACAACAACAACAATAAAACAGCATTTAAAACAACTGGGGCATCTTGACATCTTGGCTTATAGTCACAGCTCAGCAGCAATAATTGTTGACAAACGTGAAGATGGCGGGGGGAAATAAAAGTAAAAATAAATAAATAAATAAATAAATAAATAAATAAATAATAATAATAATAATAATAATAATAATAATAATAATAATAATAATAATAATAATAA
>JAHTLZ010000330.1:32888614-32914213 GCA_023846285.1 Phrynocephalus versicolor
TTGTTGTTGTTGTTGTTGTTGTTGTTGTTGTTGTTGTTGTTGTTGTTGTTGTTGTTGTTGTTGTTGTTACAGTCATGACCGACTCTTCATGACCCCATGTCAATGGAGTTTTCTTGGCAGGAATACTGGAGTGGCTTGCCAGTTCTTACTCCAGGCGCCTACAGCACCTGGTATATATTTAGCTGGTGCTTATTTCATCGTTCAGTTACAAATGCTACCAGCAAGCCCATGCGGAAGAAGAGGAAGAACCTTCCTACCCCATGGACATCCAAATGAATGCATGGAACAGCACCAAGGAATGAAAATGGCTTACCTTGAAAGCCAGCATGCAAACAATTTTTTTAAAAAAGAATGCATTATAATTAATTTTTAAGTCCACTGTAAACTATGACTGAAGACAAGGGAAGTCACATTTGTACACAAATCTTTTCCCTCTGGGCCTCTGCCTGCTTTAGATGGATATTGCCATAAAATGTACTTTCCTCTTTCGGGCTTTAGCCAAATCTCACAGTATGCTTTTCAGCTACACATGAAACAGTGCATGAAATAATCTGTCACCTTTTCCCAGCAGCCCAATATTTGCAGTCTTCTGTGCCAGCTTTAAATAAGATCTGCCACTCTTAGAAACTAAAATATTAATGTGCCATTCTCTTGATTGTATGTTTTATTCTTAATTTGGTCAGGGCATATAAAGTAACTTCAGTGCCAAGTAAGATGGGGTGAGGGTGCAGAAGGATGTTTTAAGGAGAAGGCATCTGAATAAAATTGTGCAAGCCCCTAATTTGTAAAAACCTACAAAAATCTGATCTACAAAATTGAGTTAACAAGAAAACTTCTGCCTGAAAACTAATTACCTGAGTGCAGTGGCTCTCACAGTCAAGGCAGAGTGGTTTCACTGCATCCTACTGTGTCATTGCATCTTAAAATTTAAATTTGAAAGATTTACAGTATCAAAATGATTTTCCCCAACTGCATGAAATCAGGCATGGCCTAGCTACTTGCTAAGTGTCATAAATTTCAGACAGATTCATTTGGTTTTTTTAAAAAAAAAATCAGTGTATCATTGTCCCCCATTTTTACACATACATCATATATCCAGATTTTTCCCCTTGAATTTTTATATAGGTGGAAGTCAAATTCCATAGGAAGTTTGAACAGCCATTTGTTTCTCTATCTGGAAAAATGCTTTCATTAACTTATTGCATGTTAAGGTGCCAGTTAATATGAATCAATTAAATAAGGGGTGTTACCTTGCAACAGGTTTGCCAGTAAGAGTGTTATCTCCTTCCTGGAGATCCTGAACCCATGAAATGATGTGAGCAATTGTTATGTCTCCGAGGCAGAACAAGCAAGGGGTTGGGACAGAGGACCAGAACTGGTTCTCGACTGCCTGAGTTTTGAAAAGAACATGTGGTGAAAAATATCTAAATAAAATTAAATTTTAAAAGGCATCGCATGCCCTGAGACTCACCTTCACACTTGGACAGCTGGGGGAGAACTCAGGCCTAGTAGGTGGAAACTCTACTTTCCAACACAATCTCAAAGACAGATTGACTTTCCACAGGCAGAATGGTTTCCAACCAAAATATATATTTAATGGCTGCCATGCCAAGAAATCGAGGCACATACATGAAGGTATTAAAAAAAAGGGGGCCACACAAAGCCCACTCCATGTACTGTATACTTCTAGTCAGTATGTGTTTCCAAGGTGGCATTGCTCTGTTGGGTGGTTTGTGCAGCTGGCCACAAACAAACAAACATGGAGAGATGTGCCATAGATGCTGCTTCCTTGCAAGGAATAGGAGAGGATAAGTGGTCTTTGTTCATAGGAACAAATGAGATAGGGCTGTGGTGGTGGTAGTCGTAGCCCTGACAGGGAAATGTGGGGTGGAAAATTTACTTCTCTCACTGCATGTTTCAGAAAATTATGCTAACAGAAAAAGAGCACTGTATTTTTTATTTTACAGGACATGTTCTGGACACAGGATGCATAAAACCTACAAATAAATCAGCATCAGATGTCTTGCAGACTATTTTAAAGGTAATACTGTATATAGTATTACAGTGGAAAACACAGCGCTGGAAATACAGGAGCTGAGAGAAGCTACAGCATTACTAAGTGAATACAAGACCAACCTATAGCAGTTCATCATCATCATCATCATCATCATCATCATCATCATCATCAAACTGCAGAGGTGGAAAGGACCCTAACAGTTCAGTCTGCACATCTTACGTTACAGTAACACAATCTGGTTGGTGGTGGTGGTGGGGGACCAGAAGTGATTGTGATATCACACAAACAAAATGGCTAGACTTTCTGTACTTCATAAGATTCCTGAAATCTAAAAAAGCCACCTGGGGTGGGATGGGGGTGGGAGAGGAAATCACCCTCTGGGAGATAATATCAGTAAAAGCTACAGATTTGAAGGAGGAAAAAGCTAGCCAGTCCAAAACCTAAAATAAGCCTAAGGCAAAGTTGGTTAGCCTAGAAACTTGATGCGTTGTCTGTGGTAAAAGATATTCTTGTTAAAGACATGCCTTGCAAAGAGGAAATTCCAAATTTTATAGGGAAAGTATCGTTTTGTTAAAGAATGCAGACTGAAACAAATGCTTCAAAGGGACACAAAAACAAACAGACCCTCAGGTGTATAGCATAGCATAGGCTAGGAATTCAGAAGTGGAGGTTATATTTATGTATAAAAATAAAAACTGATGTAATGTGCAAAAAACTGCAGACAGAAATCTACTACAGTAAACCCCCACCTATCACAGGGGTTAGGGACCCAACCCGACCCACAATAATTGAAAATCTGCAATATGCAGATGCTGGGCCAGGTTGGGACTAGGAGGGCTCTTTGGGGGCTCTTGTACTTACCTCAGACCTGGCGCTGAACCAAACGGGCCTGCCAGGGGCTTTCCAGTCCCCCAGAGGCCCCCAAAGTGCTTTCTAGTGATCAGGAGGTCACTTCTGGTTTACTGGAAGTCACTTCCGGTTTGTGGGGAAGCACTTTTGGGGCCTCTGATGGGCCTCGCAAGGCCTTTCCTCCTTACCCCAGGGGGCCTTTTTTCATATACAGCAGACCCGTGATATACTGGGACCACAGTATATAAACCGCGAAAGGGCAGGGGACAACTGTACAACCATTTGTAGCACTTTATTTGACGAGCACAGAAACACTACTGCTTGTAGAGGGGAAAGAAATGAAATGTTCATCTGTGTAAAATCTATATCTCTGGCCATCTTCCCTCTCCCACATCAGTATCCTATCCTTGCTGAATTCCATTAGAATTTTCTTCCTAAGATTATTTTAAAGCAACCAACTCATTTATTTGCTCATTATACCTGTTTCTGCACATATTTTTGTTTGGAAAATAACAATTTTGCATGCTTTTCCCCAATCTGTGGTTTACTTGTCTTCCTTTGCTATTTATTTGTTTCATTTCCATTATTTGTTTGCTCTTTCTTCCCGTCTGAGCGCTGAGCAAAGCAGACAAAATCTGTTCCTGACCTTCAACCAACCAAGTGTATGATGGTCTCAGACTACCACAAGGTGAGACTCTTATTTCTTCTTTTCCCTCTCTTTTATACTCCTGAGTGTAACTGAATATCACAACTCTAAGCAAAGATACTTTTTAACTTGAGATGCCTTTAGAGTGATTTTTAGCATACAAAATGCTAGTTACTGTAAAAGGGATGGATAATGAGAATTTTAACTAATTCTCTTGCACAATATTTTTTCTGCTGCTGTGGCTGCTGTTGCTTTGTATTTATCTTATACAGTGGTACCTTGTATAAAGGAATTAATTCATTCCAAATGAAATTCTGTTGAGCAAATTTTCCTTTTATACAAATTTCCCATAGGAATGCATTGAAAACAGAGTAATCCCTAATCCACAAACATTTTTATGTTGTTCGGATTCGCCCCATAGGCGATTCTGTTAAGCAAATTTCCCCTATCTCTGGAATTTTTTATGTTGCACAGATTTTATGTCATACAAACCATTTGTTATATGAGGGTCCACTGTACTCTTCTAACTAAATAAAGGGAAATCCAAAATTCTCACGACAATCTTACATTGCATGTGCCATCTCTGGATATGTTCCTTTCTCAGTAACTAAAGTGTGACTAAGCAGGGGTCCCCCCATATATCTATAAATGAGCATTTTTCTGTTAGTACTTTTCAAACGTGTGAATGGGAGGCGTATTCACAGCCTCCCACCACCACAAGGGTTCAGAAACACTAACCACATCAGCCTCAGAGATAATCAAGGAACTATGCACTAAAAGAAACTTGTAAAAAGTTGTATGAAAAGTGGATTTCTTGCTTATCCTTCGGAGTCAACATTAGGGATGAAGTAACCAATGGAAGAACACAGGAGCATCTAGTAGATTTTACACAAAGCCATGGTAGCATATGCATACAAAGCAGTACAAATTATAGTGGGACCTTGTATAAAGGAATTAATTCATTCCAAATGAAATTCTTTCATTGAATTTTTTCTTTGTACAAATTTCTCATAGGAATGCATTGAAAACAGATTAATCCCTAATTGTAATTGTTTTTCTGTTGTACTGATTCACCCCATAGGCAATTATGTTAAGCAATTTCCCCCTATCTCCAGAATTTTTTTCCTTTAAACAGATTTTCTGTTAAACAAACCACTTGTTATACTGTAGATGAGAAGAAAGGGGGGGGGGAGAAATCTTCTGAACCAAGGGCACTAAATCCTCAAATAATTGTCCAGTTGGACATTATTCCAGGGCATTGCATTACAGAATGCTAATAATCTGAATAGACAGCTATATAAAGATGAAAAGTAGTTCATTTCCTTGGTCTTCATATCTACCTGGAACAATAATCTGAGAGTTTCCAATTTTTTCAGAAGACAATTGATCATTTCCAACATGGCAAAGCTCAGACATCTCTACAAATATTAAGGAAATTCGATACTGTGGTAGTTGAACTAGAAGATGGACATTTAGCATGTTGCAACCTTACATGAGAAACTCATCTCATATAAAGCCATAGTACATTATCCAGGAGAAGCATTAATGGATGTGGACCATAGATTAGCTGTCTCAGAGACAGTGACTTAAAAGATCAAGGCCACACTGTCAGTGGTGGCAGCACTTAAATCCAACAGTGTGCAGATTTGCAAATAATCAGTCTGTGATCAAAGAAAGGCATATCAATAGAGATGGGCACGACTCAGAAAAATTGTTCGTTTTCGTTTTCGTTTTCAGCTAGGGGTCCGTTTCGGCTCGTTTCCGTTTTCGTGAGCTAATTTCAAAAATTTTCGTTTTTGTTTCGTTACGTAACGAAAACGAAAAAACGAAAACGAAAACGAAAATTTTTTCGTTTCTTCCCATTTAGCTCCATTATGTGCTTTTCCAGTAACGAAAAATCAAAATTGGCTCGAAATTAGTCGTTTCGTTTCCGTTTTCGTTCCAGTTCTGAGCCGTTTTTCGTTTTTCGTTTCGTTACGTAACGGAAACGAAAAACGAAAACGAAAACGAAAATACCGCTAAGTCGTGCCCATCTCTACATATCAACCAATACCTCTCACCTGCAACACAAATGTGGATTTCACTGGTTTAATAGTTCGACACACATTTAGTAGTATATGTTGCTTTTATTTTGCTGTTAAACTCTTAGTGAACCCAACCGAAATAACATTTTTGGTTTGGTAAGAATTTAAGGAAGTAAGGTTCTTCTAGGACAGGTCTTCAGATTTAGTAAAGCTGAAATGAATGTATTGAAGCCATCACTTGCTGTGAGTATGGACATATTTTTCTTCTGTCTCCTTTATTATTTCTGATTGAACAAATTTTGGAAGGGCTTTGAACCCAAACCCTACAAAGGCATTTTTTTTAGAGAAGAATTATATGAGTCTATGCACAATGACCAGGGAAAGCTCTTTAATCTTATTCCTTTTGAAAGCCTGCCATCTGCCTTTTCCCTTCCTTCTTCAAGATCTGCTTCTCTGGTGCAAATATATATATTTTTTCTTGCATTCATTTCAGTTCCTGTCTGGAATCTTGATGGGTGGAGTTTAACCTATACGAAAGGAGAAAAAGCAAAAGCAATGGCAGATGTTCCTGATTAAATGTTTTCATGGGCCATTTTGGGCTGCACATTTGGTCACTCTGTCTATAGGTTGTAGGCACTTTGAAATCACAAAAAGCAGCCATTTGTTGCTGCCAAGTGCCATCATTCGTTTTGGGCACACAGAGCTGCACAACAGGATGTAAACCTGTTTAATAACAGTGCTTTATGCTACCCCTTAATAATCTGGTTTCAGAGAACAAATGTTTGCATTTTATAGGAAAGTAAATTAGATTTGATTTTAAATACTTAAAATTGAGAAGTGTTTTCAATACAGTTTCATCTTTCAATGCATCTGGGGCCACTTACACACAGGAAACGGGAAAGTGCAGCTAGACATAAGTGGACTTCAGTGTTCTGCCTCCTTCACCGCCCTGAGTCCCCTATGAGGGAAATAGGTGCGGTATATAAATGTGAAAAATAAATAAATAAATAAATAAATTGTCTTGACAATTCCATTGATGAAATTGTTGTTGTTATTCAGTCGTTAAATCATGTCCGACTCTTTGTGACTCCATGGGTCAGAGCATGCCACGCCCTCCTGTGTTCCAATGTCTTCCAGAGACTGGTCAAGTTCATGTCAGTCCCATCGATGACACTGTCTACCCATCTCATTGTCTGCCATCCCCTTCTCCATTTTCCTTCAATCTTTCCAAACATCAGAGACTTTCCCAAGGAGTCCTTTCTCCAGCCCAACAAAACCCAGATGTCTCCAAATTGTTCATCCTCTCTTTGATGGGAAAATCCATTTTCAAAATAAGTCCAGAAGCCTATTTTGTTGAAATTCCAGACACCACACACAGACACCACACACCCTCTTTTATCAAATTCTGTATAACTAGACAAATTCCAGTAGATATTTTATTTTATTTTTTGAAGTTGCTTTCTTAGTTATAGTAACAAGTAACAACTTTAAAAACTGACTTATTTCTATTTCAGGCATGGTCCTGGAATTTGAAAGAAAGCAGTTATGCAGTTTAGAATAAGGTCAGAGAACTAGGTGACCTTAACTTTTAACTATTAATCTTTAGGGCAAAATGACCTCATGCTATAAAACTGCCTGGGCCTTATTGAATTCCTCCCAAAGCCTCAGTCTCCAGTTTTGGTCTCAGGGGGTGGAGTTTCTTTCTGCAGAGTATTAGGCATAACGGCATTAAATAACCAACTTCCTTCTCATTGTTTAGATTAACCGAGCTGTCGTGGGGCCTTAGCATGAAGTGGCTTGGAAGCAGATTACGTACAGGCCTTGGATCTTGCAGCAGTTTTACATGAGCCATCTGCAAATGATCAGACGGCGGCAAGGAGCCGAACAAAACCTCATACTAGTATAGATCTCTTTTTGTTCTGCTACTCAAGTCCCACTTCCTGTTATAAACAAAACCACATACCAGATTTGAATGTACGGAAAATTGTGACGTTCTCTCACGCAGTCGCCTATGCATTTCAGCTGTTGTTTAAAAGCAGATTGTAAACCATTTAATTTTCTGATATTCCCAGGACACTCAGTACACATAACTTTGTTACTTCAATGGCATCTTTCCCACCCCACATTTTTAATTTTTTAAAATTTTATTTTATTTTTTGCAAACTGCAAAGGAGCCATCAATGACAAAAGAAATGAATTATCATTCCACTTAAAGCAAACAGCTTGGAGATTTTAAAGCTTGAAGCATAATTTAAATGAGATGCTATGGCCACGCACAAGAAACATAGCTGCACTAGACATCCCAAGTCTCATGTTTACCGGGTTGCCTTGTAGTGCCTGACAGTAGTATTGGTATGCAGCTATTTTAGAGCCTTAATACTGCATGCATAGAAATTGAAGCCCTGTTTAGAAGTTCCATTTGTAACCATTTGGAAGGGCTAAAATGGTGGTGGGGGTGGAAGTGGCCTTAAGCACCATCCCACATTCCCTCTCCATATGAAAATCACACAAGGACCTTTTCATGAGGAGCATGAAGGTTCTGATTGACTATAAGTGTATTTGGTTTAATTCACTGGCAACTAGAGATGGGTGTTTCATTTCAGAAGGGGATGGGTTCCAAAACAAAACATGCCAGCACAGCTGGTGCTTGGAACCCAGTCCCACTCTGTGGAATAAAATAAACTACTGTCTTAACATGGTGTAGTTTTTGCTGGTCAAACATCCAACCAGGAAGCAGCCTCTGATGAGTCATCTTTCCCTCTCCCTGGTGCTGGCCAGTCACACAGGGAGGCGGGATGATGTATGTCCTTGCACAGGCGAGGGGGTGAGCCTCACCTTGCCTCACCCCCTCCCTGTCCTCACGAAACCCAAGGAAGTGCACATTTTGTGCTACTTTGTCCAGGAGTGGTAATGTGGTCCTAGCTCTGGATGGTGCCAAAGTCGAAGCAGACCCTTCTAGACAGTTTATTAAAAAACATTCAAAAGTTTAAAAAGCACAGAAGTTTAATTTTTAAAAAATTGACTATACAGCAACATCTCCTCACATGAACAAATTATAGGGATAATTCATTGAACTACGGTTGGTATTCAAAAGCAAGTGAATTCCATTCTACCTAATGTCTGAGCATGATGAAACATTTTAATTCATCCCCCAGAGATGGTTGCAATTGATCAAGGATGGAAGTCCTAGAGAAAGCATTCCAGTAGCTCAGGGATGCACCCAAGAAGGCTTTCAACCTTGTGATCAAGTTTATGAAAGTGAGTTTTCTCTGTCTCCACACACAGAAGAAGCATTCATCAGAAACTCACTGTCAACACATGGAGATGCATGGAAATGGGGGCAGATGGGAGCAAGTTTACCACATCTGGTTTTCCATATTAAGAGTGCAGTTCTCTTATTAAAATGGAACACTCTGACACTGGTGGCTCCGAGTCATTCCAAGGACTGCCAGATTCTTGCCATCAGGGGAAAAAGGAACATCAGATGGGTTAAATTCCAAAAACTTAAGGATGTGAATTCTTTTGGACTACATTAGGCCATGCTGCTAAGGGAACTCGGGAAATGTAGTCAGAACAGAAATTTTTCTGACCTTTGTTTTTCCTATCTTCTGGGATTTGGATTTTGTTTTTCACAATGATAATCTCCCTTTACAAAAATAAAAATTAAAAAACCTCCTCCCATTTAGACCTGAACTAAATTTCCAAATGTTAGGCCATGGTTACAGATAACAGGGCTGCTGATACAGCAGATCACCCCAACATTTCTCTTTTTTAACCCTGTAGAAAATCAAAATGTCGACTCCGAGGAATTAAGGAACCAGAGTAGAAACCTCCACAATGGTTGGAAATGCCTTTGAAAGAGTAAGTTTAGATTCTAACAGCACCTCCTTTGCTTTGGTTAGTCTCTCTTGGTCATTCTCCTGGTTAATCTAGGTTGAATCCATTTTAAAGATCTGTTTTTAGAAGAATGTCATGGTTGTTGTGTTACTGTTCACGCTGTGCTTTATTATACAGTACATTATTATCTCTGGCCTTAGGTCAGACAAGTTACAATCCATCTCACCAAGGCATGAAAGTTAGTATTACAATCAAAGCTTATATTTTAGAGGAACAGTTGGTATATTAAAACCTGGTAGAGATTCATCTTGGACCTTGATGGAGAATTTATTATCCTTCTTATGACCCCTAGCTTCAGTATGGGAACTATAGGATTGTGCTCTTAGTTAATCTCCTAAACCTGCTAAAAAATACTTATAATCTTACTACGCTGTCTTGCAACTTCACTGTCTAGTGTCTATATATTCATAGTTTCCAGCACCTTAAAAAGCAAAATCTTGTCACTAAAATATTTACTAATTATGCAAGTATATAAAGCATACGGTAATTGTCTTCTAATTGCTTTTTCTTGCTCCCACCATTGACATGTACTAATGGTAGTGATGCGTTATTTCTTCATTATATAGCACAACTAATGTATCGCAAGACTTGTTAACTGCAGTTTAAGACACGTTCATCTAAGTACACAATAATTCACTTCAAGGTGGCTTAATGTGTACCTTTGGGCAAAAGAACACTCTCCAAACTTTTGAAAGGCATATGAAATAATTTCAATTAGCTTGTACTGCTGCCAGAGCAAATGTGGGAAAATCCACCTTTCAGATGAAGTTACTGTAAGAACTCAACAACAAAGAAAAGTGAGGCAGACAGATGAAGGAATGGTACAAAACACGAAACAGCAAGAGGCTTGAATATCCAAAGAAACAAGCAAATGTATTTTAAATTTGAGTTCAAAACATTCTTCTTGTTTGAAGTATAGATATGAAAGGTATAAAGATAATTATCAAATAACAAAAATGGTTTAAGAACATCTTTCTGATCAGAAACTAATGTAAAAGTTTTATAAGTAAATAAATTCACGAGTGATTTTTTTTTTCAAACAAATGGAGACAATTACTGCTCAAAAGCATATCAAGGCTTCACAAACTAGAAATTTGAGCCAATACTAGTCAGTTTTTCAAAGATGAAATGGTAGCAGATGACTACAGCTCAAAGGGAAAGTGATTCATTGCCCTGATTCCAGTTACTAGTCCTAGCTAGAATACTTCTATTGAATCAGTTACTGAATGGGGATGTGACTCCTATGGATGCAATCAGTTGGTTGTTTCTGGTTGGGAATACCAATTGGATTCAGCCCTGTCAGTTCTGTTATTAGTCTTCTCTCGGACTGTATAAAAAGATGGCTAGATCCCTTCTCGCTACATTATGGGGCTGCCTACACAGTGAACCCACTAGACGTCATTTTAATGGGAGAGTTCTTGACTCAGGAATAACCTGAAATCTGGATGTTTTTGTGCACCCCAAAAAGGACTAGTTCAGTTGTTTAAATCCTGCTTTTAAAATTGCTTTTGAATTTTGGCAGTTTTTTTAAAAAGTATGATTAGATTGAAAGCCAATGATGGTGGGGGGTGGGAATTCACAGAGAGCTTGGTTTGAAATTATAATCCACTATTTAAGTCACACAAATTCACATAGAACAGCTGCAGCCAGGGCTGGCACGTCCATTAAGGCAAACTAGGCAGTTGCCTAGTGCGCCAAAATGGATAGGGGGCGCTGCCCAGCCTGCTGCCCCTGCCACCGCCGCTGCCGGACCCCCCTGCCACCGCCACCAGACCCCCCTGCTGCCTCCGCCGGACCCCCTGCCGCTGCTGCCGCCGCCCGACCCCCCTGCCGCTGCCACCACCGCCACCGCCCAACCCCCCGCCGCCACCCGACCCCCCTGCCACCACTGCCACCTGACCCCCTGCTGCCGCCACCCGACCCCCCTGCTGCCACCACCACCGCCACTGCCACCGCCACTGCCGTGCCCCCCGCCCCTCGCCTAGGGCAGGAAAAACCCTAGCACCAGCCCTGGCTGCAGCATCCAAATTTAGCCAACTCAGAAGGATCAAGGATGTACATCTTTGTGTCACACCCCATTACCATTAAACATTAGAGGAAGAACACAGTTGGTGTTCATGTAAGGTTTGTGTTATTTTGCCACAGTGAGTCAAAAATACTGTATGAATACAGCCACTCAGGCTGCACACATAGACAAATTAAACAGCAAAATATGCTAGCCACCAAAGCTATCTGGTTAGAATATAATTGAAAAACGGCTTGCCATGTTGTTGCTCTTCTGCTGTGGAATTGTTTTCCTGAGTCCCTACAAAGTATGATATCCCCTGAAAGAAGTCAGGAAGGGCTGTTACGCAGAGTTGTTTCAGCAGGCCTTCAGGGCTTTGGAGCTGCTATTCGATCATTTACATAGCAAGGTATTTTTTCTTATATTACAATATTGTTGTGATACTGTAAGTTGAAACTGGTTGAGAAAAAAAGACTCTGAATCATCCTTATCAGTTGCAAAGTTTTATTCTATTTTATCATTTATATGAGATAGATAGATAGATAGATAGATAGATAGATAGATAGATAGATAGATAGATAGATAGATAGATAGATAGATAGATAGATAGATGATAGATAGATAGATAGAAAGATAGATGGATGGATGGATGGGTGGTAAAAAAAAGATTGGGGAAGCAGTGAGTGAGACATTATATCATATACAAATAACATGTCTCAGTTCAACCACTGATCTCTCCAGATAAATCTAAACCCAGATTTCAGTTTGCAGCTGATCTATCAGTGAACAGTGATAGTATGGTACTAGATAAGGGATGGGCACGAAACAGCAAAATGGTGTTTCATTTCGTTTTTCGTTTCTCCCATCCCATTTTGTTTTGTTTATTATGAAATGAATTGATTTTAAAACATCGTTTTGTATTTTTAGTTGTTTCATTTTGCTTTTTTTATCACACCGACCAGCTGGCCTGCTGTCGGGGTCAGCACTTTTTTTAATTTTTATTTTTTGAATTGTTCTTATCTCATGTCAACCAGCTAGGCTGTGGGCTGGGTCGGCGCGTTTTTTAAAATTTTATTTATTTATTTATTTATTCATCCTTGTGCTGACCAGCTGGCCCATGGGGCGGGTCAGCACGGTTTTTTATTTTTTATTTTTTATTTATTGTTTCTCCCGCCAACCAGTGGGCCCGTGGGCCAGATCAGTGCATTTTTTATTGTTATTATTATTATTATTAGTTTTATTATTATTATAATTTATTATTATTATTATTTCTTGCACTAACCAGATGGCCCACAGGCCTGGTCAGCACATTTTTAGAAATTTCCTGCCAACCAGCTAGCCCGAACCAAAATCGTTTGTTTCAGCAAAAAAAATGACCATTTTGTTTCATCTGTAATGAAATGCTGCTTCATTGTTTTGTTTCATTTTCTTAACATTACATAACAAAATGACAAAACAGCATTTCGTTTTTCATTTTGTGCCCATCCGTATACTAGATGCACTCAAGGTCTGACTCATTTTAAGGCAGCTCCCTATACTTTTATAAAGCCGGAGGCAAAAATGTCATTGGTGTTAGATAAAAGCCTTAGCAGCCTTGGTGACAGCTGCTTTGCAAGGAATGGGATAGATGATGGAGACGGAGTGGTGTGTTATGGCCTTAATGACCCACAGGGGCCCTTCCAGGTCTGCATTTTCTGAGACAGTTGCTGTTGCTGTTGTTATAATATCACAGTCAGTTTCCTTCTACTATTCTTGTATTTGTATTTACTATATCCTGATTGTCTATTTATAATTAAATATACAAGGAAAACCCATCATAGCTTTTCAGTACATTCTTTTTCTGGCATAAGGAAACTAAATCGTATGCTGCATGGTCCCTATGCATTTTTCATGGTTGAAAATCCATATGGTGCCTAACTGTATGTATGCAAGTATTACACCTGTGCAAAAAAGGTTTTCTGAAGTTTCCTGTTGATTCCTGGGAGGAGGAATGAGGAAAAAGAGAAATTCCCCTACAGTTTGTTAAAGTTAGGGTTCATCATTTTCCAAGAGTTTGAAGGAGAGTTTTAAACCACTCCCCAAGCAATGTTTGCAAGCTGTTTAAACTTTTCTTAAGAAGCAGATCTGGCACAATCATCTGCCATGAACTTTCAGACTCTCTTGTATGATTATTATTATTTTATGCACTACCCTCAGAATCTTGGATTACCCGAAGAAGAAGAAGAAGAAGAAGAAGAAGAAGAAGACGACAACGACAATGACGATGATGATGATGATGATAACAACAACAACAACAACAACAACAACAGAAGTGCACAAATTAAATAATAATTACAAAATTAATTTAAAAATAGCTAATTAACCAATTTGTATTCATGCAAAATGACACCCCCAAGGAATATAAATTGATTAATTTTTAAGGCTTTTTGATTCATCGATTCTTTGGGCTATATAATAGCACCTAAAGACACAAAATTTGCAGGAAGGCTTCCCTGAATCTCCTCTGCAGTCCTGCCATGTTTGGTGCAGTTACTAGTATTACTATATATTCTTGATGTTATTACTATTAATCTTAGAACTGCAGACCTAGAAGGGCTCCTATTGATCATCAAGTCCAGCCCCTGTCATGGAGGCAGAGTGTGGAATCAAACTTCCAACCCCTGCCTCCACAGACAGATACCTTACTGTCTGGAATTTTTCTCTTCCCTAGAGAATTTTTTTTCTCATGCATGAAATGTTAAGCACAGCAGATATGCAGTTACACGATTAGCTGTTTGAAATGAGAGTTGAGCAAGAAATCCATGCTATTCATCTAGTGGGGATTCTGCATCAACAACATTCTTGTTCCAAACCAAGTTTCCATTTTTGCAGCACTATTTTTTAAATATATATATATATATATATATATATATATATATTATAGACATTGCATCCAATTCACTGTGCAAGCCAATTACTGGCTCCAACTACCATGTGACCATCTAGAATCCAGCCAAGCTCAAGGAAAAAAATGTGAAGAGGAGGTCTGCAGGATTTCTGAAGTGGAGTACGTTCAGCAATTCCACAGCTGGATGTCTGCCGGTGAGAGATTAGCCTATGAATCTCTGCCTGTAAATCAACGCCACTGGGTATATGAATACTGCCAGCTGATCAGTAAATCCCAAGTGTGAATGCAGGGGGGATGGCAACTGTAACAAAAGTCCCTTTCCCCCCTTAAAGACAGGAGCCATGAACTTTTCAGCGTTGAAGTGTAATCCTGGCTAAATCTTAGATCGCCACTCCTACACAACAGGAGCGTGCACTTGACAGAATTAGTTGTGAAAGGAACGGCTAGGTAAAGATAGGAGGGAGAAGGGGAGCTCAATGAAGGCATGTCATCAGAGAAGCATCCTGGCTTCTCTCCCTGTTGCCTAGTCAGTTGTTTTCTGAGCCGAGGTTGTTTCTCTGTTCAGCGAAAACAGCTGAGTTGTCAATATGCAGCCACACCATCATCATCTGTGCAAGGTTCCATGTCCTTGATTAAAGGGAGGAAATGAAGAAAAAGCTCATCATAAACTCAAAACCACTGTTTTTCTCTGCTGTAAATGTACTCTGCATAGATTGCATCAATGTATCTGTAATAAGACATCTGGCTTGGCAACAGCAGTTATGGCTGGCACACAATTAACTGTTAAAGAAAGACTTTTTCTACTTACAAGGCCTTGAGAAGCACATAAGCTGCAAAAATAGAGATGGGCACAAAACAATTTTGTGTTTCATTTTTGTTTTTCATTGAGTTCCCTTATTTAAAAAAAGCGACAACCAGCAGGTCCCCGTGAGCCAGCTGGTCGGCGGTAAAAAAAAAACAAAGCGTCAACCGGCAGGGGCCCATGAGCCAGTTGGTCAGTGGTAAAGAAAAAAGTGCCGACCCTCCAGCAGGGCCCCAAAACAGTAGTAAAAAAGAGTAAAAATGAAAAATGAAACAAATTAAAAAATGAAATGTTTTTTTGAATTCATTTCAAATGAAACAAAATGAATTGACCTGAAAAATGAAATGAAATTCCATTTTGTGCCCATCTCTATGCACAAACAATTCATGCCATAGAAGTGCATTTGTTTCCTTGGGAATTGGGAACTGAACATAAACTAAATCTCTGAGAGGCTCTTATTTGAACTAAAGATGATTTGGAATTGCATGCTTATTAAAGACACTATGTATTCCCTACTCAAAGACTGTAAATACTATTCCCTCTAGCTAATTATGCAGGATATTACGTATTTCACTTAGGGAAAGTTTAGAATTGCTCAGGATCTGAGGAGATTATGAGTGCCTCACGGAAATTTCCTGTAAAGAAAAAATGGGCCTTCATCTTCAACTGATCTTTTTCAGCAAGATCCCTAAAGGCCTCACTGTAGCTCACACATGAATGCATGTTATCAAGCTCTCCAGTCTCCTCTTTTCTACTTTTCACACCAGAGGAGACACTCAGAAGAGATTCCATTTTGCTTCCTATAGTCAGCCAGTTTTCTGTTTTCATTATGTATAGTCTTGAATGATTTTTTTTTTTTTTGTGGATTGCCCCTGTTCCCCTAGATGGTTCTCTACCTCTCCAAATGTTGAGAGGGAGAGAAGTCTGTAAATCTGCTGATACCTCCCCTTTGGCTGTGGAGGATGCTGTTTTGACCACTTATTGACTCAGTTATAAAATGTCAGGGATAAGGAAGTCCTATTTTCCTGGTGTTGCTTGACTCGCAAGTCCCATCAGCGTTGCCCAATGCCCAGAGAAAGTGATGAAGGATCCTGGAATCTGCAGCCACATAACATCTGGAAGGACATTTGTTTCCTGCTCCTAATACACAGGATATATGCTTATTTCAGTTGTGGGAGGGGTGCTTTGATGCATTAAATTAATTAATTAGTATTTCTTGCAATGAACAGAGATGCAATGCTGGAGGAGGGAGTGAAGAGTGGAGTGGAGATCAGTTTTGTCCCTAGCTACTTTGAGGTGAGTTTCAGAGAATTTAATAGGCTTTCATCCAAGTAAATGTACATAGGATCACAGCCTTAAAATGGAGAAGCAACAGGCACAGAATGGGTTAGCATCCCATCATGTCCACTTTTTCTTTGCTCCATACAGCCTCTTCCTAAAGTAAGGTTTCCTATAGAAAATGGGGCATTTGTTTGGGGTGTCACATAAATGTTAGTTAGACCCCTCTCCAACTGCATACTGTGGTATCTACCTAGACTGGGAGCCCACTGGCCTTTTGTGAGTGGCCCTGCCATCCCCTCCATAATGAGACACTTAAAGGTGGTGCAAGTTGGCCCTTTATTAGGTTTACTGGAGTTCAGAACAGAAAAACAAACATTTCAGCCATGCCCCACCCGATCAGGATTCAGAGAAGGCTGGTTCCTCTCTGGAGACAACCCTGCTGGATCTCAGCCCATCTGGTGGGAGCACCTGGTTCTTTATCCCCCAGCCCAAGGTCTCTGGGGTCCCCCAAAGTCACAGCACATAAACCCAGGCTCTCACTTCTCAGTCTTTCTCCTGGGTCTTCCTCAGTGCCAGTGAGGTTTTCCGAAGGGCAGGGAGTTACCTCACTCCCTCACTCTGGAGGCTTAAGCATGTCCTTGTAGGTGAAACAAAACAGTCTTTATAAGGCTTGCCTGAGGCATCTCCCTTTATCCTCAGTCCCAAACGCCGAGCTGCCTCAGGGAGGAACTGGGCCCAGGAGCTGGCTTATGCCTCTCAGCTCCCTGGCTCCCCAGAACAGGCTGAACTCCTGGCAGATATGCCCCTTTGCCTGGCCTCAGCTTTACTCCTCACCTCCTCAGTGTTTCCCGACCGGCCAGGCTTCCTCCCCCAGGCTTTCCACGGCATCAACCCAAACATCAATCTCCGTCCCCTACTCTTCCTTCCAGACATTCTTTTCCCCTCTTATTTCTAGCCCTGCCAGAGCTCTCCCCCCCCCCCCCGCGAGGTGTCTCATCTTTCCCTAATTGCCTTGCTGCCTCGGGAGGCTGACCACTCCCACAGCTGCCTTCAGCTGTCTTACACAGTTTTACTTGATAATGAGAAAGAAAAATATCCAATTGTACATTACATATTCCACATACAGTATTGGATGAAATCCAATTGCTACTCGCAAATACAGGAGTCCCTCTCAGTTGATGTGTCTTTGGTAAATGCTGGTGACTCGGTTAGTGGGGCTAGCTGTTGTGTTTTCCTGTTTTACTTTAGCTGTCAGAAGCAGAGGCAAAGGTCATGTGGGGAGATCCTCACAGGGTCCTTTAAGGCAGTATGGCATCTTTGAGGCGCTCAACAGAAATGTGTACAGCAAATATACTCACATGTAATTCACTCATTATGCTCACAGTTTACCAAAATGAACAAGCTTTGAGTGTGAGAACAAGCAAAGCTGATAGTTGCCAATCCTGTAGTGACGAATGATAATTTCAATTAGAAATTTCTCCCCTTTGTGAATCCGAGAGACAATTTTTTATTTTATTTTGAGTATTTTTACCTCACCCTTCTCCTTGGAAAAAGGACCCAAGTTGGCTAACATTAATGAGGGACAATGTACCATTCAGTACAATTAAGACATGTTCAAGCATTGAGAACAAGGAATTTAGGAACATCTTACAGCATTAAAAGACAACATTAAAGCTACAAGAAAATGCAAGCAGTTAAAGAGAGAGCAACAATTCCATGTAGTCATGCATGGTAGACCATCCAAATGTTATGGGGGATGGAGACTAACATTGAAACATAGTGTCAATGCAATCACACAAAGTTATGAGTGGTTATAAACACAAAGTCCATGTAATCATGTATGGTAGATTCATATAAAGACACATAATAGGTAGTCCATCATTCTGGGAAAGCTTGCCTGAAGTGGCCTTTGTCTGTTTCCAAAAAGATAGCAGAGATGGGGCAATGTTGGCCTCTAGTGGGATGGAGTTCCAGAGTATTCCCATGTAGAGATGGGCACGACTCAGAAAAAATTTTTCGTTTTCGTTTTCGTTTTCGGCTAGGGTCCGTTTCGTTTCGTTTCCGTTTTCGTGAGCTAATTTCAAAATTTTTCGTTTTCATTTCGTTACGTAACAAAAATGAAAAAACAAAAACGAAAACGAAAATTTTTTCGTTTCTCCCCATTTAGCTCCATTATGTGTTTTTCCAGTAACGAAAAACGAAAATTGGCTCAAAATTAGTTGTTTCGTTTCCGTTTTTGGTCCATTTTTGAACCGTTTTTCATTTTCGTTTCATTACATAATGAAAACGAAAAAACGAAAACGAAAATTCCGCTAAGTCGTGCCCATCTCTATTCCCATGAGATGTACCTGTGAGGGTGGTGGGATGGAAAGGCCTCTCCTGATGACCTTAAAACCTGAGCTGGTTCATACTGTGAGATTCGATCTTCGAGGTAGCTAGGACCCAGGTTGTACAGTGCTAATCTCTAATATCACTCTGTAGAAATACCTTGATCCATGGATTAAAGGGATGATCAGATTCTTGGGTTATATAAATTTTAGAGTTACATTGTAATAGGGTGGGGTTTTTTTGGGGGAAATAAGGCACAGATAGTCTGCAAGGAAGTTTTAAAAACAAAAGGTCTAGATCGAATTACTAGTCCAAGCTAGAGCTGACCTACAGAATCAGCAGTCAATATCTAACATTGTCATTATGTTTACACAGCCCCTAGATGCACAAGTGTTTTGATCTTTTCAAATCTTGTACAAAGTGGCATCCACTATTTCCTTGTCTAAATTGTTGTTTATTATGGTAGCTGAAGCTTTTCCAGCTTGCTGAGCCAAGAGGGTTACAAGTTGATCAAGGGGTGCTGGAAGCTTCTGCCAGCTTTGCAGATGATGGGAAAACTCACCCCTCTTTTGACTGTCACTGGAAACACCATTGCCCCCTGTGGGCCCAATCTGTATACCAGTTAGTAGACATGGGCACGACTCGGCGAAATTTTCGTTTCCATTTCCGTTTTTCATTTCCATTACGTAACGGAAACAGTAACGATAATTAAGCCGTCAGAACTCGAACTTGAACCAAAAAAAGAAAAATTTGGTTGGGTTTTTCGTTTTCGTTTGTGGCATCGTGGCGATCGCGCGATGCGAAGCACAGAAAAAGTTTTTAAAAGTTTTTTTTAAAAAACCCGACTCCCGGCCAAAAAAGCAGGCGAAAATATGCCTGCCTGAGGCTTTGCCACCTACCAGAGGGGTGGTTTCTGGGGGGTCCACGGCCTTTCCCCCCCTCTTCTCCTGTCCTGGGCTGCTTGCACCAGGCTGGGGGGGGGTCATCCTCATTGTCTCACCATTCCATGCGGTGGGGGGGATCCAAAATGGCGACCACAATTTTTCTTTTGAAATCGTGGTCAAAAAACACACCAAATCACCACAGAAACATGTGAAATTGTTTTATTTTAAATGCCTGAATTTTAATAGTAGCAACAGTGGGTTTTTTTAAAGCAATAAAACATCGTATTTGTTTTATTTTATTTTATTTTATTATTTTTTTAGACCTGCCCATTTGGGCTGGACATGGGATGGGACCATGCAATTTTTTTGAACCATTCCACTAATGGCATCGCCAGGTTTTTGACTGACACTTCTGGATGTCTCGTAGGGCATAAAAAGCCGAGGCACCTTCCAGAAGTCGCAGTCAGGTCTTGGATGTGGAGGGTGGAGGGCTGTGTGGCTGGCTGCTCTGGGTATTCGAATCGAGATTGGAGGGAGGCTGGAGGCTTTAGGATTTAAGTTAGGCAGGGAGGGAGGGAATTGAATTTAGAAAATAATTTCTTTGATTCCCTGCAGCTTTGTCTGCTGAAGGGAATAGCAGTTTATTCTTTCTTTCTTCTCTGGCAGTTTGTGAGGATTTTTTTCTGATATTGGATCGACTGGGAGTGGGAGGTGTGGATTTATTTTAAATATATATTATATACTACCATTTATTTTCTATTTTCCCATCTTCAATTTGCTTGCACACACACACATTTGGGGTGCAAGCCAAGAACAGAACCTCTATCCTAAGTGATATCCTAACTGCCCACTCGCCCGCCCACCTGTGCCGCCACCCGCCTGCGGCCCACACCGCCGCCTGCCCACTAGCCCGCCCGCGCCTCCCCCCTTCCGCTGTCACTGCCCGCCCATGGTCCCCCGCCACCTCTGCCCGCCCGCACCTCCCCCTGCCGCCTGCCCCCCCACCCCGCCCGCCGTCTAGTGTGCAAAAACACCTAGCGCCGGCCCTGATTGTGGGACGCCCCTATGCTCTAAATCGCGCTAATTCGCAGTGGAAACGACAAACGACAAACCAAACGAGAAATTTTTGAAAAATTTCACGACAAACGGAAATGACCTGCAATGGACCCGTTCCGACAAATGAAAACTCGAAACGCCATTTTTTTATGGTCGTGCCCATGTCTACCAGTTAGGTTTCTCCTCCCCCCCATCAGCATTATATACGTATGATCCTAGATGATGAAACCTGCACACATTTTGACTTATTCACTTGATCCACTCCAGTTGATATCAGTAACTGGAATCAGCTTATTGACTCTTCTACCTGAAAAATTGTGAACACTGTGGTACCAAAGTCACCATTCATGTTTTCAGAGATTTGAGAGTAGTATCTTTTCAAAGGTAAAGTGGATTTGGCACAAAAGGATTGAAAGAAGATGAAAAGGGGCTTGAATGTCTCCACTAGATATAGGTCATGTTTTCAGATCTTTCTGTTTCCCCCTCCTTCTGCTTAAATCCAAACTTGATCTGTGTGGAAGTAAAGGTCATTTATGTTAGCTTCTAATACTACTGTCAACTCGCATCTCCTGCCTAAGGAAGTAACTTGCTTAGACATAGACTCAGCAGTGCCGAACAGTACACTAGAAAGAATCGGTTTCTGTTTCCAGTGTCTAAAGCCAAACAACAAGGTTTTGATTGTCTAGAGCAGATTTTATGAACAGAATTTTAATTATGGTACTGTAATCAGACCCATTCCTATCATGTTTTCATGTAATAAACAACAATGTAATAATTAGGGTTAGACTTGAGACCAGCCAGCAAACATAATTTGTGGTTTTGAAGAGTGAGCTGCATTTTTTTTTCATCAGGGAACAAAGCATCTCTGCATTCTTTATCACATTCCATTAATAGTCAAATGTGTAATTGGCTTGCTACTAAGCAGGAAGGATGCAAAAATCAGTGTATATCTCATTTGAGCAATGTCTATCTCCAGAAAGAGTAAGGGAGATAGAGGTTCATTTGTAGTGAGAAAAGGAAGCTCCCAAATATCTCTGAAAAGCTCCATGTTTCTTTTGCTTCCAAGCCTTTTACTTTTCTTTGGACTGCACACCACTCTATCAGTTGCAGTTCACCTCTGGTGTCCTGACAGATTCATATTAATTCAGTTGAATCAATTCTACATCATTCTGCACATTGCAAAATTCAGAGAAGGGCAGAATCTGAAAAATAGCTATACAGTATTCAAATATGTAGTTGCATATTTAAAATAGCTGTTAGGTTTCTAAGCATACGATCACCCTCACTCATTCAATGAGTTTTTTCACAGGGGCTGCAAACACACTGTGTCCTTTCTTTCTGTTTTCCCATTGCGTTCTCTATCTTTTCCCAGACTGTGCAAAAGCCATTTAGGAATACAAGACAGAATAGGTGGATGGCCTTCTTCTAATTGAAAACATGAAGAGTAATTCATCTGGAAATGTTATTTGTGAAGGACTTATTTATTTATTTATTTATTCATTCATTCATTCATTTATATTTGTCAATGCCCAGCACCGTAGAGGGGGCTCTATTTAATTTACAGTATAAAAAGTTATAAAAAACTAAAAAGCATCTGACACTAACAAAATGTATAAATCAGGTGAGCATGCTTTAAAATGTGGCCCAAATAAATTTACCCCCATTCCTCCTTGTCAAGGTAGTTTCCGATCTGTATTTCAAGTAGAGATGGGCACGACTCAGCGAAATTTTCGTTTTCATTTTTGTTTTTTTGTTATGTAACAAAAACAAAAAATTTTCAAAACAAAACGGAAATGAAAACGAAAACGAAAAATTTTGCCGTGTTTTTCGTTTTCGTTGCGGCAAATGCATTGAACTGAAAAGAATGCTAACGAAACAGCAATTTTTCGTTTTTGTTTTTTCGTTTCATTACGTAACGAAAACAAAAACGAAAAATTTGCGGGAAAAACCCAACGAAAATGAAAACGAACCAAAACGGACCCCTAAACGACCAAACGACAAACGAAACACCATTTTTTTGAGTCGTGCCCATTTCTAATTTCAAGTAATCTTGTCCCAAGAGTTTGCAGGGTGAGATGCCTCTCCCATTTCCCTTTTCCCGTGCCTGCAGGAGCTTAGTGGGGCCTGTTACCTTTATACAGTAGATATAGATACAGGTATAGATATAACTAATTTTACTCAGTTCTGGAAATTCAAAAAGCTAAAATCTTATTTTCTCATTATGCCCCAAACAATGTTGTCTCAGAATGTTGTGGGTTATTTCTGCCTAATGCTCTCAGAGGAACTCTACCATCACCACCAATGGAGCATCCCACTGGGAATCACCAAAGAAACTGAGTGCCCCCACAATGTGGGTCAGGCCTCCTTTTACTGCAGGGTTTTGTTTTTTGTGTTTTGGTAGGTTGGCGAGGCAGCAACTCTCCTGACTTACCTAGGGACCATCTGGTCACAGAAACACATATACTGCAAATTGGAGGAAGAAGAGTAAGATCAAAATGTAATTTGCCTGCAGTCCTCCTCAGCTCCAACACAGAGCAATAAGCAATTGAGCTATATAAAAATTATTGAAATGGTTCCCATCATCTGCTCAGTGGAAAGAAGAAAGCTGGATTCAATTTCTACTCCCAGTCTTTCCCTTGTCTGCCAAACAGTTGATATTTCAGCAGCTTCAAAGGGATCCCCACATCCTGCCAAGCAACATTAAGCATACTCTTTTGGAGCCAAACAACCATACAGATAATATATACAATATTCAGTGATCATTTAAAACCAGGCAACTATTTATCTTATCCAATTCTTTAGAAATTCTTTTTTTTCCTAAACAATATGTCACATATCCAGTTTCGCCACCATCTATCTGAAGCCCTCCTGTCCTGAGTGTTCATTTTCAAAGGATGAAGATCGAGCAACTGTGTTTTTTGGGGGGTGGGGGTGGGGGTGGAACATGAAACAGAACCAGGAAAAATACCAGCAGTCAACTGACCCAAGAAAGTAGTCTGACCATACCAAAGGTGACAGGATGTAAAAGTTAACAGACCAGCTTTGAGTTTTGTTTATCCCTTTAAGCTGAATTTGAACTTTTATTCAAGGCTTTTTAAACACCATTTTACGCCGCCCGCCCCCCCAAATCTATATCTTACTACTCACAGTGCAACATCACATGTCTGCATGGTTGTATATAATGGCTTCCACAAAGCTCACCCATGGAGCCTCCTCTGATGGGCCTACTTCCATCCGTGGTACTGGGGAAGAATGATCTCCCCTGCGCACAGCAGATGTCTGTTTTTCTGGAAAGGCTTTCCAGGGGGTTTCAAAACCACCATCAGCCCTCCAAGCAGATGGCAAAGTGACTGCTGTGTGGAACCCTGTTGTCTTCTCATAGAACTGTAATTTGTTGCTATTTGGGAAGGGGGGGGGCAATGACAAGACATACCAGTGATCTGACAAGAATATTATCTCTAGTTTTCATCCATGACAAAATGAAGTAATCTCAGTCACTCCAATTTTATATACTTCTGCCACACTAGCAATGGGCCTGATGATTCATGGTCCCCATGCAACAACTTAGCCAGGTAGGTTTGTGTGAAAGACGTGGCTAGTCCATGACCATCCACTTTTGTGGCCCAGCAGGGCTTTGAATCTAGGTTTCCCTGATTCAAGTCCTGCACTCTAACCATTTAGCCATACTGGCCATTTCAGAGCAGTGGTTACTGTAGTGCAGGGCTGTTCAACTTTGAACAGGCCAAGGTCTACTTTTTCCGGACCAAAGTGCCTGAGGGCTACTACACTAAAAACTCTACTTATGTATTTTATCCATTCCGAGCACATGCTCATAAGTAAAAACTTTTGTAAGTAGAGCAGCGGTTTCCCATAGGAATGCCTTGAAAAGCAATTAATCCATTCTGGAAGGAACAGATTTCAATGTGCCATGGCCCTTGAACTGCCCTGCTTAGACAGTGGGCTGGCAGACCCAGAACTTTGCTGGGACAGTGGTGGTCCTTGGGATGAGGGAGGGAGGGGTGGAAAACTTATCACCTCACTTTTTATTGATGGTTGGCGGGCTACTTTTGAATCCTTTGCGGGCTACCAGTAGCCCACGGTCTACCTATTGGGCAGGCCTGCTGTAGTGCTATCTCTAAAGATAATATATAGCACAGAAAACAATGCATTGAATGCTAGATGTACAATTTCCACAATGTATCCAATTTGCTTAGTATGAACATTTAGCCCCCTGGGTTTCTGTTTTGTACAAGATGCCGCCTCTCTTTTCTCAAACAGCTTTCCAAGGCTGTCACATAGAAACAGATTATCATTTAGCAATATTGTCTGCTAACATGGGCATTCCCAGACATACTGCTAGTTTACAAACTTGTTTGAAAGGGATCCCCGCCTTGCAATGAAACTGGATTGGGCTTTGGTCAGTCTCCAATCCAGCTGCATTTCAGCAAGTGGATTGCATCCTACGTCATCAGACCATGCACGCTTTCGTGCAATAAATTGTGACGTACTATTAACATTTTAAAGGGTCAAAGGCTAGATGGGCTGAAGGGGCAGATGTACAGAGATAAACAGAAACTCCCTTATGAAAGACAGGCCTCTGCTGCACTCCAGCCTGAACATAACTGCAGTGCTATTGTTTAACATCTGATGTGGAGTAGGAAATAAAAGTCTCCAAGCAAAATTAATACAAGGGCTTGTCACACTGGAGAATTCTATAGGCATCTGTTAACACTCCATACATGGCGATTTAAAATGTCTGGCATCTTTTAATGGGCTTAAAAATATGTCTAGCATGCAGTTGTAAAAAGAAAAGAATGCATTTCTGTTCCCTTTTGTTATAAAAAATAGCCTTTTTAAAAAGGATACATCCATGTACTAGATAGATAGATAGATAGATAGATAGATAGATAGATAGATAGATAG
>JAHTLZ010000330.1:32914223-32945568 GCA_023846285.1 Phrynocephalus versicolor
TAGATAGATAGATAGATAGATAGATAGATAGATAGATAGATAGATAGATAGATAGATAGATAGATAGATAGATAGATAGATATTTCCAAAACTGTCTTACAGAGGAATTGTGTGTGAATTAAAAACAACCACTAGACAACTAAATGGCTTTGAAATATAGTTATTCCTTGTAAAAATTATAAAATATTTTGAATAAATCTGCTTCATGCTAAAAACAACAGGAGCCCTCCCTTACATTCTAATGTTTATTTCTCTAGGCCATGCCTAGAGGCATAAAGAACACAGCTAGATTTTCAAGAGAAAGTATCTTCTTGGTGAATGACAAGTTGTCAGATTGACTATTACCTCAGACATGCTGTCTGTATGGAGATTGAAGAGGGGAGGTCACATCCTGTCAGCAGAGGGAGGGGGGAATGAAACTTTAGATGCTTGTCATTCATATAAATATATATGCCAAGCACAGCCTTGATTAGAGAGATTCACTATGGTCCATCAAGTCAACGACCAGATGTGATAAAGCATCTCATTTACTGGTGAAAAGATTCAACAGGATGTAAGCTGCCCCAACTAGACATGTAAAGAAACGTTCCAAAGAATGGGGGGAAGTTACTTATTTCTTTTCACACACACAAATCCAGAATCTTTTATGGAAAAGATCATTTAAATATCAAATACTTTTTTTGTTATCCCATCTCTCAAATTAACAGGTGGAAAGACAGCATAATACACTTCTTGCTCCCAGACTTTTTAATTCTATAAGCAGGCAATTATTAGAAATGAAAAGATTAGCTGAGCTTTTGATATTTCAACCCAGTGACAGACAACATGTGAGCACAGACTGCATATATCTGTAAAGCTTTCTTGTTTGTCTGAAAAGAAGAAGATTGCTAGAATCCTCAGTTAAAGGAAATGTTATAAAATGAATAGTATGTGGAACATAGGCTAAACATCAGAAGCAGAAGCAGAAAACAAAACCTTCTGTCTCATTATTGAGAAAGGGGCTGAAGGTAATCTGAGCTCTAATGATGCTACCTTATGCCCTCAATAATTATGTCAGACGCTGAAACATCTTTTAATAATAAAAATGAGAGAACACCTCTCCCACACACACCATAGCTTCAGACAACTAGCTAGGATGGGAAGTGTAGGGCAAGATATGGGATTTACCAGCATATGTAGTCAGAGGTGTTTGCCTCCCTCTGCCGAATTATTTGTTTGCCTTTTCTATTTTTTAATTTACCGTAAACTGCCCAGAGGAGTGGCTTGTCACTAGATGGGAAGGAAGGAAGGAAGGAAGGAAGGAAGGAAGGAAGGAAGGAACAAACAAACAAACAAACAAACAAACAAACAAACAAACAAACAAACAAACAAACAAACAAACAAAGATGAGGACACCCCGTCAGTGCCTGAGACTTTATTTCTTTAGGACTGTAAAAGCAAGTTGGGAAGCTGCACATGAATTGAGTAGATTTTTCTCTTCTAACATTGTTGAATGATACAAATGGCCACTGATGTGAATGTATATCCCCACAGTTGTTCAGTATCCTTTGCAGTACTTGTAAGGGAGTGGTGGCTCAGTGGACTAAGGCTTCAGAAAACTGTCGGCTGCAAAATCAGCAGCTTGGTGGTTCGAATCCCGGGTGCCACGCAGTGGAGTGAGCTCCCGCTGATAACAGCAGCTCCTGCCAACCTAGCAGTTCGAAAGCATGTAAATGCAAGTAGATAAATAGGTACTGCTGTAAAAAGCACGAAGGTAACACAGTGTTTCCTTGTATCCATGCCGGCCACATGGCCATGGACTTGCACAACACGGGCTCTTTGGCTTGAATACAGAGATGAGCACCACCCCTAGAGTCAGACGAGACTAGCATGCATGTGTGTGTGGGAACCTTTACCTTTAAGGCCCAAATGCTAATATATATGCCTTTCATACAATGCATATGGCCTCTGTCTTGAGAAAAAAATGTCATTGATATAGAGTGTAATCAGAATGAAAGGGAATGTTAAACTTTCCTTAGCCAGCCCAAGGTCTTTTCAAAAATCTTAAAGAGAGCTCTGAAAGATGAATAACCTCAGACCATGGTTTGTTTTGACCATCTTCTTTCACATAGTGCACAAATGAACTTCCCTTGAGCAAGATCGTGAAATAAATATACCCCCTGATGCATAACCTTAGGGAGCAGTCATCCTTTAAAAACCATTATATTACACCTCCTTACACCTGGCATCCTCTGAAGTTTTATTTTTATTCAGCTTATTTTAAAGAGCCAGGAAAGTGTTCCACAAAGGTACAATAAGAGTGTGGCTTTTGAATACGGGTGTGCCAGGATTCTGTTCCTTGCTCAGTATCTCATTGATGAGGTACAAATGAGCTCAGAGCTCTCCTGGACACTCAGGATTCCCATTCCTCTTACAACATTAAATGAGTTGAGACAGTTCCAGTAAATACAAGAGGCTAAAATGCAGGTTAACAGATTGAAAAGGTCTGACATTTAGTCTCACGTGACCTTTACAAGGAGAGCAGAGAGCACAGTTTTCATCTTAATGAAGTGCATGATCCATGAGTTGGTGACTTTGATAAAGGTCATTTCAGTCCCCAACACTGGATGTTTTGCAGTTGTCTTCCTAAAGAAAAGGAAAAATAGGGCCCCTTTTGGTACTATCAAGGGCATTCCAACTACAGAGGTTTAAATAATCTTTTCCACATTTCAGGGTGTACTGCCCTGATAAAGACTATCTGGATTAATGTTTGGATTGGAATGTATTCCAGATCTAGAATTTCACACTTTTCTAAACTTCAACACTTCACAATGCTATGTGATAGATAACTGAGCCCCTCCCCAAAGGCTGCATATGTTCCAAGTAGCTGGAAATTCCAGTTGCATCTACCACCGTCATGTGTACACACAACATGAGACTACCAGACTGCTGGATATTGATGTGATGTATTAAGGTGCCATCCCAGGGGGTTTGATGCACAGTCTCAGACATCGGTTATTTGAATGTAACAAGCAGGATGGAGACGGAATGGAGCTGCCTCAGGAGGGGAGTGGTTGGGTTGCTTGGACCCTGAATAGGAGCTTTCCACTGTACAACATTTTGTTGACATTTTCCCTGCCACTATTTGTAGCCCACTTTAATTATGTTCACGAAATCATGGCATCAGAGGATTCCCAGATAGTATGCCATCCAGGCATCAGGGTGGATGGGGGAATCCTGTATGTGCTTTGACTTTGACAAGGTTTTTATTTCAGAGAAACTCTAGTCAATGGCTTCTAGAAAAAGAAAGGAAACTTGCAGGATAGAACCAAATTTGGAGGCTTTGCCCTTCCCAATTTGGTACTATACTACAAGGCTGCCGCCATGACTTGGATTAAAGACTGGATCTTGATGACAAATAAAAGAATACTACAGCTTGAGAGTTATGGCCTTGATAAGGGCTGGCATCACTATTTGTGGTATAAGGGAAATTTACCTACCCTCTTTAAAAAGCATTGGATAAGGAATGCTTTAACCAAAATATGGTCATTGATTCAAAAACAATTTTATTTCAAAGCACCTATGTGGTTATCCCCACTGGGAGCAATTTATAGCTCCCAGGCAAGTGAAATTTCAAAAGTTATAACTTACAGACACCTTCTGAATGCTGACCTCTCATTGAAACCATTAGGGAAATTAGTATCAGAAGGTTATAATTTGGATTGGTGGAAATACCAACAAATACATTCACACTTCAAAGAGCTTTCCAAAGAGGGTGGCTTCATGACTACTGATACCCCATTTGATAAAATACTTTCTTCTGGTGATTCAAAGCTTCTTAGCAAATTTTATAATATACTGTTAAATGAAAAAATGATTGATACATTGGTTAAAGACTCTATGATTAGATGGGCTGAAAACTTTGGTTATACTATCCATTTAAATAAATGGGACTCTCTGTGGAATACAGTTAAAATCTTTAAATCTATCTCATTTAAGGAAAATTGCTACAAAATGTTTTATAGATGGCATTTTGCACCTCACCGTTTATCTAAGATGTATAACTGCTCACCTAAATGTTGGAAATGTAACTATGATTGTGGAACTTTTTATCATATGTGGTGGACTTGTAAAGAAGCAAAGGCGTATTGGAATATGGTAAAACTTTTCTTAGAAAGATCTTTGAAAATTAAGATAGAGTTTAGACCAGAACTATTTTTGTTAAATATAGTAGATGTAAATATTTCCTATGACCAGAGATATGTACTTCATCATGTAATTGTTGCTGCAAGAATACTGTATGCGAAATTTTGGAAACAACCAAACACGCCAACAGAGAAGGATTTCCACGGAAAGATAAGAGAATGTATCGAAATTGATAAACTCTCTGGTTATTTAAAGGGAGACTACGACGAGATCTCTCGGGAAAGATGGCAAGAAGTAACAAATTTATTAGTATTGTGACAACATTTGGCAATTTTAGTAATATGTTAAATTACTATATCTATTTTGCTTGATATACTCAATGAAATTTTAAAAATTGTACCCCTTCTTTTTCCCTTCCACCCATACTCTTTTTCCCTGTTCCCCCCTTAAAAATTCAATAAAAATCTATTAAAAAAAAAAAAAAGAAAAAGAAAGGAAACAAGTTAGGTCTCTGCTGAATTAAATGGTAGATGCCTAAAACTGAAAAGAGGCCAGTATGATGGAAATAATGGTTCTTTGGGCTTTTACTTAATACCCACACTGAATATTAGGAATAGTGAATGTGGTAGATTTCATGGATTGTTGCCATCATCATCATCATTACCGAGGAGCATTCAGAAATAAGGTCCTTCTTCTGTAAAGTCTGATATATTACAGTCAATTCTACCACCTCAGAACTTCACCACCTCTTTTCTACAACATCCTACAGCATGTGATGAACAAGTCAAAGATGCCATCATTAGCTCAACTTGCAGGAGTCAGTAAGACTAAAAAATAGAATGTACATGTCTACTCAGAAACAAGCCCTCTGCAGCTTAATTACGCATGCTCCAAAACAAATGGTTATAAGCCTGCTGCCTTAGGCTTCAGCTGTACTGTTGCACGATAAACCCTGATGGGAAAGTAGAGATCCAATCATGTGTTCTTCTAACCATACTGTAGTTACGATAATTAGGACCAGCTGTTGTTCTCGGCCATTTCCACAAAGTGTGCAGCAGTGCACGAGGCAAAAACAACGAGAGGACAGACTGTGGGGAAGAAAGCTGGAATATATTTGAAAAAGCCTCAGGAATTTGTAATGTGCTTCTTTTGGAAAACATCTGACTTTTGTCTAGGTGTAGTGATTTGAAAAATGAGGGCAATAAAAAATGTTCATTTGCTGATTTTCACAGTGCCAGTTTTGCAGATCGCTGCTCTTGGACTGTTCTTTTCCTTCACCAAGGCAGTCCCATTTAAGTATTTATTTAAGCAAGAAGACCAACTTGAATTAATTAGAAACTTCAGCAGAAGACATGAAACATGCCCAGTGTTTAATTTGTCACTGAAAGGGGAAATAATGTGTGCATTGTGTGAACCATTTCATGGTTTTGTTTCTTTGCGTAGCTCACTTCCTTCTTGCTGAAAGCTTAACTTGCAGTTTTGTGCACAAAATGTTTGTGTTTGTTTTTGCTAAAACATGAGGTGCTGCTCCATTTGGTTGCACTAAGGAATTGTGCAAAAGTACTTGTAAATGAAAGCAGGTGAGCAAAACTTTCTCAAGGATAAATAAGATGGAGAGAGAGAGAGTGAGTGAAAATATGGATTTGATGGGAAATGTCAGGAAATATAAATACTGTATATACTTGAATATAAGCTCCAGTTTTCCAGCCCTAATTTTGGGCTGAAAAAAGGGGCCCTCGACTTATATTCGGGTCAGTACTTTCAGCCACTGAGCCAAGTGCTTAAGTCGGTAGCTAAAAGTCATTTTAAACATTGTGTGCTGCTTCTCCTACCCCCCCCCCAACATCGCGGGGAAGCAGTGTGCAATGTTTAAAGTGACTTTTATCCACTGAGGCAAATGCTTGCCTCGGTGGCTAAAAGTCATTTTAAACATTGTGTGCCACTCCCCCAGTTCACAAAGTAGGAGCTGCCAGGCCCTGCTGCATTTCCCACCCTAGACTTATACTTGAGTCAATAAGTTTCCCCAGTTTTGGGGGGTTAAATTAGGGGCCTCGACTTATACTCGGGTCGACTTATACTCAAGTATATACGATATGTAGAATTCTGGGGTAGGACAGAGGGGATATGCCAGAGAAAACATTTAGGAAGTGGGCATAAGCACTATAGTTACAAGTTATACTGGCAAATTTCATGACAGACATACAATGCCCACATTCTCTTCTGTGGCCTCAGCAGTAAGGTAAAGGTAAAAGTCCCCCCTGCACATGTGTGCTAGTCGTGTCCAGCTCTAGGGGCAGTGCTCATCTCTTTTTCCAAGCCAAAGAGCCAGTGTTATGCAAGTCCGTGGCCATGTGGCCAACATGTCTGAATGTATTTCTGAGCACGGAACACTGCTTACCTTCCTACTTTTTTACAGTGGTACCTATTTATCTACTTGCATTTACACGCTTCCAAACTGCTAGGTTGGCAGGAGCTGTGGTTAACAGTGGCTACCTCTACTGAATGGCACCTGGGATTCAAACCGCCAAGCTGCCAACTTTGCATCCAAAATGTCAGCGCTCTAGCTTGCTAAACCACCACACCCTTGGTGGCATGGTACTTGGATTTAAAATGCAGAGCCTATGCATGTTAATTAGCAAAACGACAAACCCTCCCCAAGAAAATCATATGTTTATTTTCCAGCTTATTCTCCTGAAGAAGGATGCTTGTATCCTTTATGTGGAAGTTGACTCCAGAACCGGTAGCAATAAAATGTGGCTTTAAAAAATTACATATGTGTACTGTAAAACCAGGCTTTTACAATGTTGTTTATAGTACAGATTATGATAGGCCAACATCCTGCTCTTCATCACCACTACCCAATTTCTGACAAAAATAATAATAGTAGAAAACAGTAAAGATATATGCTTAGTCTTAGACCCCTACGCCTCCATATTGGAACTCAAAAAAGAAGGAATTTAAATTATTATTTCTTCTAAATTGTGATGTGCTGTCAAAAATAAAAGCAAAAAGAAGGCAGTTTTCCCCCCCCAGTTGTTTTCCATTATATGCATCAACAATACTACTTAATAGAGATGGGCATGAATCAAAAAAATGGTGTTTCGTTTGTTGTTTGTCATTTAGGGGTCCGTTTCAGTTCGTTTCCGTTTTTCGTGAATTTTTGCAAGAAAAATTCATTTTCGTTTTTGTTTGTTTCATTACCATTTTGTTACCATTTATTTCAATTTTTTGTGATTTTTTTTAGCATTTAAAGCAGATCACTTGTATTGTCGTAACGAAAATGAAATGCACGACAAAATTTCCGGTGTTTCTATTCGTTTTGTTTTATTTTAGGGACAAAATTCGTTTGTCGTTTTGTTACGTAACAAAACAAAAAACAAAAACAAAAACTTGTTCATTTCGTACCCATCTCTACTACTTAATCATTTGCTTTTTATTCAGAGTTCATATGTCCTAATCATGACCATAGTCTCAAATCCTGTTGAATATATTATGCCTATGTAAGAGTGATTATGTCACCAGCAGGCTGAGATTGACAGTAATCAGAGTTTTGGAGCTCATCAGCCTGGCTTGTAACTTACCCACAATCAGTCTCATTGCAGACAAGTCAGGCTACCCTTGGATCAAAGCGGGAATCTCTCCTTCCTGTGGGATTTTAACACCGATATGGATTGCTGGCATTCATTAACAATGAGTCAAGCTGGACTTAAGTCACACCAGTAACTCAACCTAGGATTTTTTTTTTCAATGACTCAACCCACCCAACCCTCTCTTTTGTTGGGGGAAGTGGGGAAAACTTATTTTTAATAGGGACTCAGGCTTGGAGCTTGGGACTCAGAACTAGTACCAAAGATTCAGACTTTGATTTGGAACCCAAAACCTGCCAACATCCGTGATTATTAAACATGTCACCCCATTTACCTACAATGAGATTGGCTTCAGGCAAGCTGCAGATGAATTGGATAAGATCTAATATTGAAGCAGGAATTATTTATGTATCAGTAATATCACCCCACTGTTGACAACATCGTCTATATACACCCTTATTAAATAGGATTTGGGCCATGAACTTAAAAGTAAATACCATACATTCTTATGCTCTTTCCTACCTTTAGGATAAAAAATGTAAATTTCATCAGAATTGCACCTCTTTTGATACAAGAATTCCACTTACCCTTTGGCAAATTTCATGTAAACCAAGTACTACTTTACTGACACACTTCAATGACGCAACAGACTCTTGAAAAGACAGAGTTGGCTAAAAAACATATTCTCCACTAGTTTTTTAAGATGACCTTTACCTCTAATTTTTAAGATGATTTTCTACGCAGCTTCCTAACTATTAGAGCAATGTGACAATGAAACCAACTACCTTGGGATTTGGGAAGTGATGAGTGCTGATAGATCTGCTTTGATTTCGTTTCTGTAATGAGCTGGGGGGGCGGTGGACTTGATAGCCTCATAGGCCCCTTCCAGCTCTAATTCCTTGATTCTACAGTAGAAAAATTAACTTTACCAAAATACTCCACTGCTCTTGATACAACACCTCTGAAATAGTAGTTTACAACACCAGTCACCTATCCTTTCAGAAATTTCCTACAAACCAAGCACTATTTAAGCAGATACACACAACCCTTAAGATTGTTCAGAGACTGAAGAAACTCTTTCTTTTTTATCATTAATTTTTTAAAGATGGTCAAATGCCTTCTCCTTCCTTCCTACTTTCCTCCCAGCCGTTACAACAACATTTCAAACATCCTGCTTGACTTCACAGATACAGTTCTTCTGCACACTTCCTTGATTTGTTAGCTGAGAAGGAACTTTTTTTCAAGAATCCAATTGTTTTTTATTTATTTATTTATTTCAGGTCAGAAAGGCATAGGAGCTTTAAAGAAAGTCTGGAGTCAGCCTTCAGCAAATGGCAAGATAATGGAAGCAGGCCCCCACAGGAAAAGCAAAGGTGCAGATGAACTAACAGCCAACAGTTTCTGTCTTGCCAGCTTGGAAGATTTTGCCGACAGCTAGTCCCCATATGGTTGGCGCCGAACTACAGAAGAGATAGGACAGGCTGAAATAACAGCAGTCATGGACTGCCTTTTGTTTTAAAGAGGGAGCATTTAAACATCACTAATGACACTACAGTGTTGTCATTTAATTTTCATGCCACTTGTGGCATTTCTCAGTCCTGTTCCACACAGAGGGCAGCAAGGCAAAAAGAGTTATACATTTCAAAACTCATCCATGCTCCCTTGTGAACATGCCATCGTTCTTGATATTTGTTCTTTCAGGACCAAGCAGGCATGTTTTTACTTGCAACCCTGTTGACTTATGAATGCAATCTTCTTTACCTATCCCACAACTTAAAGGAAAATTCAGGGGTGGCAGGCATGAATGATGGTGTTAATAAGTTGCTCAGTCCCCCATGGCAGGAATTAGATCATATTGACTAAAATCCTATTGTAGAGCTCCAAATGTGCAACCATCATGATTAGACATGGAGATGAATGAAAAAACAAATCATGATATTCACCAGAAACAGCTAATTCATCTAATATTCATTGCTTAGTATCCATCAAGTCTAGAGACCCTGCCAACACTTATTTACCTTTTTTATTAGTCCCTCTGACACAGGTTTGGATGCCAGATTTTGCCTATGGGCCCACCACAGGGTGGGTAAAATCCCCAATACTCAAGGATGCCCTTAATTGGCTGTGATTTACCAGTGATCTAAAAAGACCTGATCTAAAAAAAAAAAACCCAACTAACCCACAAACCAATTCATGGTTTTTCAGTTCAGGGCAGGGAAGTTTGTGGTTTGTTACCTTGCCCCATTTTAGCAGCTCACCCCTACCTCTAATCATAATGTCATCATCAGCAACAAATCGCAGGCAATTAAGGGCTTCCTTTGGGAAATGAGGACACAAGCAACTGTGTCCCATTGTTGTCTGCACCATGAATCACTGTTAATTGCAGTGATTTTCTGTTGCTGGTGCTGTTACATATGTGACCACTTACTCATGGTACCCTGTGAAAGGTTGATCTCCAAAATGCCCTGTCCTCATCTGCCCTGCTCAATTTTTGTAAAATCAAGGTTATGACTTCCTTTAGGGGGTCAATCCATTGTTTATTTGTCCTTCCCTATTTTCTGCTGCTGTCCACTTTCCCCAACATCACTGTCTTATCCAGAAAATCTTGCCTTCTCATGATGTGCCCAACATATTTCATCATCTTGCCTCCAGAGATACAGTACTCCCCTGTTTAGTGGGTGATGTTGCCTACTCGACCCACAATAATGGAAAATCTGTGGGTCAAGTCAGGACCAGTAGAGGGGGGACATTTGGGGCCTCCTGTACTTACTCCAGGCCGGGTGCTGCCTGGAACAGGCCTCTGACTGGCTTCCTAGGCCTGTACAGACCCCAGAAGTGGCTTCCAGCAAACCAGAAGTGGCTTCCAGCAAACCAGAAGTGACTTCTGAAAAACCAGAAGTGACTTTTGGGGCACCGGAAGCCACTTCTGGGGCTTGTACAGGTCCAGGAAGCCCAGCAGAGGCCTGTTTAGGGCAGTACCAGGCCTCTGGTAAGTAGAGGAGGCCACACACAGGCCCACCGGTCCTGACCTGCAGCTTGCTCTGGACCCAGAGCTCCCCGACTGCTTCCCCGCCACCCGCCTGCGCCTGTGGTCCCAGTAAATCTACAGTATACCAGGACCACAGTATATGAAGTGTGATATGATGGGGGAGTACTTTATTCAATGACAGATCATCATGATTGTTTATCTGGAAGGTTTTGGCCACTTCCAGCTTTGATGATCTATTTTTTCTATAGTATATTTTTGGTCCTGACAAGTTTTCATGATACCTGGACATGTTCTCAGGGGCTATGTAATCCAGAGATGCGGAAATAACTCTCTGAGACTTTCCTAGAACACTTAATGGGAACTGATATGATGGAAAAAGAAGTGGTATTTGAGTGATCAAAGAGAAATAGGTGACTTGACAGACAGGAGCCCTAAATATATTACTAGCACCTGAATCAGACGTTGATGAGAGGTTTATGCAGCAATTCCAGGTTACTTAATCCCTGCACACCTGAGAAATCCACTCTGTTAGACTGCTGGGTTTTGGGTTTTGCCCAATTCACACCTCCTGCACTGGAAATGACTGCAGTTTTCCAGATATTTTCTAGACCTCTAATGTGGTCTGCAAAACAAATGGGGAAAATACACATGCATCTGAAAAAATGAAAAAACAAACAAACTGGAAAATGGTATACAGTTCTAAAATGTGTACAGGCATGGTTTAGTCAATGGGTGCACAAATACAGAAAATCACACCTTTCAAACATGCGCTTAACTTGTATACATTTGAACTATGAACTCACAAGTGCTTTTGTATTTTCTAGACCTTCTAAAAATATGTGGCACAAGTATAAAATAGAGATGGGCACAGAATGAACATTTTTTCGTTTCCGTTACATAATGAAATGACAAACGAAAATTGTGATGAAAATGAAACGAAACGAACAGAACCACAAAAATTGTGGTTGTTACGTTTCATTTCCGTTAATGGTGACGCACAATGAAATGAGCTGTTTTAAATGTTAAAAAACGCCCTGGACATCCGTAAAAACACATCAATAATTATTTATATTGTCTGATAATACCTACCAGGGGGGTTGGGGTCCTTAAAACATTTGTTTTTGTCTTCTCCCATCGTGATGTATTTTTCTTTTCCCTTTAAAATGGATGTTGCCACCAGCCACAAAATGGAGGCAAGCCATGTGATGGGATCATGTTCAACCAATAGCATGCCCAGGTTGCAGACTGGGCGGGCAGGTCTGGCAGCCACAGAGGGCATAAAAAGCTCTGGCAGCCCCCGTCCTCCTTGCAGTCTCTGGTGGGAGTTAGGGTGGGATTGCTGTCTCTGCGACTCTAGCTTCAGTCCTGCAGCCTCCCTGTGTGTGTGCGTGCTGCGTACCTCTCGGTGAGTACCCTCCCTTGCCCCGCAGTCCAGTCACTCTGCGGCTGCCTTGCATCCTGGGCAACGCCCGCCGCTGCCTTTGCAGCCTCCCTGCATACCTAGTCTATACTGTGTCTCTGCCAGCATCCATTTTTTTAGTGTTTTCCCTCTGGTCTGGGGCGTTGGGGGATGCCTGCGCACAGAAATGCTTTAAAAATTGCGCAAAAAGTGGGTAGAAACGACAAACGAAAAAATGAAAAACGGTAATGAAATTTTTCAAAAAATTCACAACAAACGAAAACGAATCGAAACAGACCTCTCAACGACAAATGAAAAACCAAAACACCATTTTTCTGTTTCGTGCCCATCTCTAGTATAAAATGAAGAGGGTAGTGAGGGAACAATAGACCTGAAATGGATAATGCTTGACACACTGACACATTTCTACTCATTGTTGATGCTTGTATCGTAAGGGAAGATGAAGCTGCAGCCCTAATTTACTCAGTAAATATATCTCACTTCTTTCTTCCGGTGGGAATGCAACAATATGAAGATTCTGTTTGGAAATGTAATTAAAATGTTTTGGGCCAACGCTCTGTGCTAGAACTGAAATATACTTATGTAATGATTCAATAAAATGACCTTTAAACAGCAATCTACTTACATTTATCATAGCAAGCACTACCTAATACTGAACAGTTCAGGTATCATGGCAGATGTGTAGGTCTGCCATGATCATCTCAGGTTAAAGATTACAGGAACTCCAATGGTCTCTTGATATTTCAACTCAGCTTCTCAGTATCAACATCAAGGCACTATAGGAAAGCATAGGAATCTGCCTTATCCCAAGTCCTCATATAGTCGAGAGTATTGACTCACATATATTCTAAAGTGGTATCAGCTAACTGGCATGCATTTTAGACCCACTTGTTTCTTTGTTCTTCCTGGAGATCCATGCTAATTCTTGGTAGCTTCCCAGACAAGTATTATCCAACTCTGGCCCTATTTATGTTTTGAATTTGAATTTGAATATGGGAATGAGGATAGAGAAAGTTTTATTTACTTATTTATTTATTTATTTATTTATTTATTTATTTATTTATTTATTTATATAGCTTGTATGCTGCCACTACCCAAAGGTCTCTGGGCGGCTCACAATCAAAGTAAACAATTTAGACAATTAAAACATCAAATTGCAATAAAATTAAAACAATAAAACATTTAAATACAGTAAATACAATATATTAAAACACAGCAGCTACAGGGCTGCAGCAGTAGTTGAAGGAGACACTACACTAGCAAAGGAACTTGCACAGACAATAGCAGTACAATTCAAATTAGCCTTTTTTAGTACTATACAGAAGGAAGCAAAGGCAAACCACTGCTGGACCTCTTTTAGTTAGTGCTGGAAGATTAGAATCCCAAGTTGGAAAGCACTCAATCAGCTACAAGGGAAGAGCAAAGAACATGTCACTGAAGTACAAGGTCAAGATGGTTTCATTCACAATCAGTATGTACAGGTGTAACAGTGAAGAAAGCAGACAGGGAAAAATTAATTTGTTTGAAATGTGCTGGAGGAGAGTTTTGTGGAAACCCTGTCCTGCCAGAAAGACAAACAAGTGGATCCCAAAACAAATCAAGCCTGAACTATCTCTGAAAGCAAAAATGACAAAAAAGAATCTGTCCTCCTTTGGCCCACTGTGAGAAGGCAAGATTTTCTTGAAAAGACACTCTTTCTAGACAATGCTGAAGGAAGCAGGAAAAGAGGAAGACCCAATATGACCATGGATCAACTCCATGGAGGCAGTTATATCAGAGCTGAGCAGGGTTCATGAAGTCACTAATTCAGGGGTGATTTCATAGCACATAAGAACAACAACGTCTTCTCTAATCATGAGGGAATCTTGGTAGAGCCAGGTTCTCACACAAAAATCTTCCATCTATACACACCAGTATCCTGAGAGTCAATTTGAACGTGTGGCCACTGAGGGACATGACCAATCTAGCTCATATGCTGCCGTGCAAGGAACATGAGCCTCCGCTCCCCCCATTTAAAATATAGCTTTGGAAATATTTTATAGCCTTTTAAAAGATCAGGCCGTCCCAAGGCAATCCACAAAGTAACACATTAGAACAATAAAATATAAAATACTGTGCATTACAGAGATATAAAGCAATTAAAATAGCCACTGGAGCATGACACTAGTCCCGTCTCACCATAGTCACTGAAGTGATTTAGGGATATGAACCATATGGTCAGTCTTCCCAGAGTCAAGCCCAAAAAATAAAGGCAGCTGAAGATGAGGAGAAATACACAGAGAAGCTGTTGATTAGAAAATACAACCTACATCCCAGCAGCAATTCTTTGCTACACTGACATTTCTCCTGGAGTTTTTCACTCTAAAAGAACTCATCTATCATATTTACAAAACATTCCTTCCTCCCCTTCAACCAGGTTGTAACATAGTGAACTGTTGCAGGGCAAAAACACATATGTCAGATTACTGATTTGTGACCTTACATAATTTTTAATGCATTACATTGCAGCCAAGAGACAAAAGGGGGCTTTTGCCTGAAGCAGGCTGTCACTGGACTTCTGCTACCATTCAGAGGTCAACTCAAAGAACAGGCTGAGGTCAGCGAAAGGCAAGCAGAAACAGCAAGCGGAAGAATAAAAAAGACCAGTGACATATGCCTAGACTGCAGGAAGATGGCACAAATGGTCTTTCTCTGTTAGGAGTTTGACAGGAAAGTTTGGGGTACAGATGTTTAGGCAGGGGATCTTCCTGCCTGTTGCCCCTTGGCCCTCTGAGTCACTCCTGCTATGCCACCAACAGGGAATACATGACCTTAGCGCCATGAGCTGTTGAAATAAAGAACCATAGCACCATGAGCTGAACAGTAAACATGGAGTCATGAGGAGAATGATTCATTATTATTCATTATTATAAAGCTCCTGAAGATGGCGGGCGGCAGCAGCTTCCTTGCGTGGATGCACCCTTGCGCTCTTTTATTTTTTGGAAAAGCGCTGCCTTGCATGATGTTTTTTGATTAATTGTTTACGGGCCTGTCAGGGGAAGTTGCCAGGAACTGAGGGGTTTTTTAAGGGGGCTCAGCTTTGGCGGTTTCAATCTTGAAGCCAGAGTTTGTTGGGAGCGCGACTATCCCTCATGGAACCGCTGTACCCGCACACGCTGACCGGAATGACATTCAGCTGAGTGAGCCCTCCCCCTCTCTCCTCTTTCCCTCTCACTATGCCTACCTTTGCGGAGCCCCGTTGCTCGGCTCCGGTTCCATCTTTGGCTCCTTGCCGTGGCAAGGACCCAGCCAGCAGCATGGATCGTCCTCCACCGGCCGTCCTTGAGGACTCGGGGCTCCGATGGTCGCCACCGCCATCTTGGCTCTCCCCGGGCTGGAGCGAGACTGAGCTGAGGGCTTGAGCGCTGGATTTTCATCGTCCACCCGCTGGGGATTTTGCTCCATCTATGGACACGGGTGGTTCTTTCCAGCGCGCTAGTCTGTGGACTAGAGTTGGTGGCTGTCGGGCAGCATGCCGGCCACCGCCGGTGTGTCAGGCAGCATGTCAGCCGTCACCGCCTTTGATTTCCCGAGCAGCGGATTGGCTTTCCTCCATGGCTGCCTTGCGTATGCATGCACCGGTTTCGGGGTCCGGGCGACCAGCCGGCCGTGGGTGTCGGATCAGCGGTCAGCGTTGGAGATCGGGTGGTGCTTCAGCTTCGGGCGTCCTCCTCTTTCTCTTAACTGGGCAATTTCCCCCACTGGCCATCCTTTTGGTGATCCTTTTGTCTGGCTGCTGGTTCTGGTTGTTGGGCGGTGGACAGGCCGCCGGTGTCTGGCTGCGCACCGGCCTTGAAGCTTGGGCGATTGATCACCTGCCGCCTTCTTTCCGGACTTTGGGCAATGGCCTTATCTCCGGCGTTTCTACCTCTCTTCTCCCTTGGCTCGAGGGTTTATGCGGTGGCTTTTGCTATCTTTTTCTGCCGCTGCTCTTTGGGTTGGGCTCTCCTGCCTGAGACTTGGACGGGGGGCTCAAAATTGGGAGGACTCATCGGGATCTCTATGGGGGTTAGTCTGGTAGAGCGGACTCATGTCTCCCGCCTCGCACCCCACTCTACAAATTTCCATCTTTTTCCGACCTGCCTGTGTGGACCTGCTCGCCTACAACTGGAGAGGTCCAATCTGGACCCATACCATCGCTGCCAATTACCAGTTCTGCTTCTATTTCCACCTAGATCTCCTCTGCCGTTCCCCCCTTTTTCCTTAGGATTTCCATATGTCTCCTGGCTCATGTGCCCTTATTAGCCTATATTTAATTTTATTTATTTATTTATTTATTTATTTATTTATTTATTTATTTATTTACTTTATTTACTTTATTTTGATATTACTCGGTTGTGTAATTCATTTATTGTTGCTTATGTTTACGTTAAATTAGTGTTGTTATATGATCCTTTATGGTTTGTTTGTAGCGGTTTAGTTTAGCCTTTTTTTACCCCCCCGCCGGTCACCATGTTAGCAGGGACTCCAATTCTGACTGTGTGGGGCCGTGGACGATACGCTTGGAGTTGTCACGTAAGTCAGATAAGAAGAACTAGGGTCAGGCACCTTGCGCCTGTCCCACGTTCTGACCCCCCAACTCACTGCCACATGTCCAGGAGCCATCCCACCAGTGCCTCCAACCTGTCCTGCCTCCTTATGGATGCCAGGTCGGTCCATAATAAGATCCCTGTCGTTTATGATACCATCGTCGATGGGAGGGCCGACCTGGCCTGCATCACCGAGACCTGGGTGAGCACAGAGGGTGGGGCCTCGCTCACCCAGCTGTGCCCTCCTGGGTTCTCAGTCCAGGGAGTAGGCAGGTTGGAGGGTCAGAAGGGGGGAGGGGTTGCCGTTGTGTACAGGGACTCCCTTTTTGTCAGCAGGGCCTCGACATTAGTTAGGCCAGGGTTAGAATGCCTTCATCTGTTGGTGGGTCAGTGGGACAGATTTGGCATTGTGCTGGGCTACTGTGCTCCCCGCAACCCAGCCCAATCCCTACCAGAGCTCTCAGAGTTCATCGCCGCGGCGCTGTTGAAGTCCCCTCGCCTTTTGGTCGTTGGGGACTTCAACGTACAGGTCGGCAGTGGACTGTCTGGTGCTGCTCTGGAATTCATGCAGTCCATGACTTCCATGAGCCTGACCCAGTATATTTTATGCCCGACCCACAGGTCTGGGCATACCCTTGACCTGGTATTTACCTCCATGTCGGGGGATTCTACTCTGGAGGTGGGGGACATTGTCTCCCTTCCTGTGTCATGGTCAGAACACCACCTGTTGTCCTTCTCCCTGTCAATCGCAGCTCCTCCCCATGGGGACCCTCAGCCCCTTGTTTGGGCTCACCCCCGGAGTCTTATGGACCCGGCGCGGTTCCATGAGACGTTCGGGGAACTTCCTGGTGGGCTGGCTGACGATCTGGCAGAGACTGCGGTTGAACGATGGTTTGAAACAACTTCCCGCGTCATCGACCGGATCGCCCCCAAGCGTCTCCTCCGTCGCAGAGCTCGTTTTTCACCGTGGTTCACGGCGGAGCTTAGAGCGATGAAGCAGGAACGGAGGAGGCTTGAGAGCAGCTGGAGGAAGAGCCGGGCGGCATTCAATGAGACTGCAGTTATCATCCAGTCTAGGCGCTATTCTCGGGCGATCAGGGAGGCTAAAACATCTTACTACTCCCTGAAAATTGGTGAGGCCTCGAACCGCCAGGCAGAACTTTTCCGGGTGGTCCGGGACCTCACCAATCCTAGTCTGACCAGGCTTTGGATTGGCTCACCATCACTGCTACTTGTTAATATATGTCTACACCCTTGTCTAACCACCTTGAAAGTTTAACCAATATATTTTCCAGTTCTGTAATCCAGAACACCAATTAAAAACATGTCACAAGGCCACGAAAGTATGTTTTGAAATAGCATCAAATTTTCCTATGCGATGTCCAATAAAGAATGGTGAAAGTTGTAGTGAATGGAGAGGAATCCTCATTGCTTCCATGCTACATTTCCGGCTTTTGATCACATAGTCTCTTGTTCTACCTTCAGGCTTTTCTTCCCTTTAGCATGACTGTTTAAAGAGTAAATTAAGACCAAGGATAGACTATGACCCTCTGTCATCTGGGTTGCTATTTATAGCATGAAGACCACTAATGTGAGATGACAGTTTTTCCAGCAGTGCTGAGAGAACTCCATCAGGTTTAAATGGCTTTCACTTTCCCCAAAGCTGCAGCAAATCATATAAATGCCCAATTATCAGTTGATGGCCACCACTCTCTGGTACCCCAAGGGCCATGTCATTGGAGATAAGCTCTGTTTATCCTAGCAGTGTCTGGATGTACAGCATATGTCCATAAGGCGAGATAAGTGCCCTTTTGCCAGATGCCTTGCATGATCACGTTGTGCAGCAAATGGCCCTGAAGGTGTTGAAAGAGAAGAAAAGGCCTTTCATATAGGTTTAATCAAATTAAAGCACATTAATCAAGGTTAAGATCATCTGTCAAATTTTCCGGAGACTTTCTTTCATGCATCATCATCATCTGACTCTGGAGTTAGCAATTCATTTTCTCCCATTTCTTTCACCTAAAGAACATTCATGATTTTTGACCAAAGAATGGCATGCAAAATGTAACCTTTTATATATTGCAATAAGATATATTTTTCTTTAAAAAATGGAAGCACTGAACATGCTTCTTGATTGTAAACTGAGTTTCAGGGCCTCTGCAAAGGGAAAGTAGTAGTTCTCTAGTTGCTGTTTATATGGTGACCATGTTTGTGTCAGCTAAACCCCTGGAAAGATAACCTCTTCTCAAAATTAACCTTGATATATTTGTGAAAAGAGACTGATTGCAATGTTGTAAAAGTTACAATATATTTTGAGAATAACAAATGGGACAAAATGATGCTATTTTTGGAAATTATGTGTTAGCCAGTTTATATATATACTGCATTCCACAGATACATATAATTCATGCCAGACCAGTGAACCATAGTGCCAAATGCTAATGAATGGATATGGGTGCCTAGGATGGAAAGCCACCTCAACTCCCCTAGTGCTTCTCAACCTGAGAACTGACCACCCCCCTATAAACTAGAGGAACCCAGCAATTCTGTTTCATATGAGAGTGGTTAAGCATGTCTGTGTCTACATGCATACATGTGTACCCACAGTTGAAGCAAAACTCTCACCAGCCTCCCTGTAGATGTCTTACTAGTCAGAGTTCTCCAGGTATTTTCCAGTTGCCCTGTAAGGAATTCCTTCTTTTCACTGGGGAAGTGTTGTCATGAACAAATCATTTATGAGCACTATTTTCAACCATTTAAATTTTAACCCTTTTAAAAATTAAATTCAACTCAATTTCTTCCCTATTTTCTCTAAACAGTCTCATCCCAGAAGCTCCCAAATGAAGAGGCATGAAAATGAGAGAGAAAGGGAACGTAAATGCAAATACAAGAGCATCTGAGGGGGTGCCATGGTGCTCTTAGCAGCAGGCAATAGGTGGATGACTCTGTGGCTGGCCCTTGCTCAGCTTGGCCAGTAGCAGGGCTGGGATGTCCTTCCCCTCAATTGTGCAGTCACAGGATTACTAAGCTAAGCATTCTTTCAGGCACAAAGGAGACAGTTACACACCTTGCTATTCTTCCTTCTCTCCTTAAAGCCCTAAGTTACTCTGACTACGATTGGGGAGTTCAAATCCATCTTGGGACATATGGGATCAGTCTGATCCAGAAAAAGGCCTCCCAGTACAAGCATGGAGACTAGCTTTGTTTGTTCACTACCATTGTCATTATCATTGTCATTTTAATGATCTCCCCACCACCTTTCTGAAATGATACTGATCATGCATTATATCTATCTGACACTGACAGAAGACTACAGGCCACAATCTCCCAGAAGACAGAAATTTGTCATTAGGGAAGCACCCTACACACATACCGTTATTGATGTGTTGAGGGATCTTTTTCATTAATGTCAAGTGTGTGGCACTGGCAGACATGCCCAGCAGGCATACTGGTACAACATCTGAGGTGTGCATCCTAAGGAAGAATACTGTGCAGAAATTCAACACCCTCAAGTGATGAGGCAGGAATTGGTTTCCCATGTAGTCTGACAGAAACAGAAGGCTCCAGTGGAGGAACATCAATAGACTGGCTATTATTACAACTCTGTGTGCAAGAAACACAGATAAAGGCATTTCCTAGACCTTGAGAATTACAACACAAGCGCATATACATGCCAGTTAAGTAATTCTGGCATATATTTCGCAATTGGTCCTCTTTATTACTGCACATTTACGCTTGCTAAATCATGGGTTTATAAAAATGAAAAGGTAAAGTGCCTTTATTGTAGACATTAATTTTCATGAATCCAAGAGCAGGGAGTTTAACACAAATGATGTGTCCTGATTTTAATTCACGCCTTGTCTTTGCTGTGCATCAGATTCCAAAAATGCCTTGCTTTAAGCTTTATACTTGAAACAAATCTGTCAATAGCTTATATCCTTCCCCATTTCCCCCAGCCCTCTTTTTAAAGAACATTTAACATTTTTTATCACTTCACAACTTAATCCGTATAGAACTTCTGCACATTTATTAGAGTAGCAAATTTTTTCAACATTCTTTAAAATATCCAGTACACCTGCTGTGGAACAGGAATCACCTCTGGCTCAACCCTAGCTACTGAGAATAGCCTTGTTCATGAGATGTTTTGGGGGGCGGACGAGGAGGAGCCTCAAAGGCAAACAGGCTGTTTATTTCAGAATGTATTCATATTGAATATAAGAATGTAGGGAGATGATTTACACTGAATCAAACTACAGGCCTATGGGAGTTGAGCCACGGCAACTGGGCCTATCTTATGGCAGGGGTGTCCAAACTTTTTGCAAGGAGGGCCAGATTTGGTGAGGTGAAAATGTGTGGGGGCCAACCATTCAGCCGCATTTGGCCCCCAGGCTGGACTTTGGACAAGTCTCTATAACATGCAATGAGGAAGGGAGGATGCTACAGCAATGGAGCCAGGGGCAGGTAGGCTGGGAATGTGGACAGAGGTAGGGAGGGGAGGCAAAACATAAAACTGCAAGCTGATGCCTCCATCCAGTATGGGGTACAGTAAGCTGGTGGGGATGCATGACAAGCTGAGCCAGTGAGGAGAAGAGGCCACGGGCCACTCGAAATTTTCCAACGGTTCGCATTTGGCCCTCAGGCCTGACTTTGGACATGCCTGTCTTATGGTATCAAAATACTTTCCATCTAAATAGTGTATGTGTGTATATGTGTTACATTGTTACAGTCATGACTGACTCTTCATGACTCCATGTCCATGGAGTTTTCTTGGCAGGGATACTGGAGTGGTTTGCCAGTTCCTACTCCAGTTGCCTACAGCACCTAGTATGCCCTGGTGGTCTCCCATCCAAATACAGTGGTACCTTGCATAACGAATTTAATTTGTTCTCTGAGGCAATTCACTATCTGAAAAAAATCGCTATCCAAAAGGCGGTTTCCCATAGGAATGAATGGGAAAACGATGAATACGTTCCAGAGCCTAGGAAAAAGACACAGACACCTGTTTTGTTTTGTTTTTGCTCCAAACTCTTTTTTAAAGGTACAGATACTGTACCAAGACATTATCCATCAAGTATAAACATTCCCAACATTTCAAGCATTGTTATCCGAGGCAGCCCATAGAGAAAATTTGTTATCTGAGGCAGCCCTATACCCAGAATTGTGATTCGTTATCTTAAAATATTCATTATCAGTGGTGTTCTTTATCCGAGGTACCACTGTACTAACTAGGGCTGACCCTGCTTAGCTTCCGAAATCAGGCGAGATCGGATCTGCTTATGGCATCTAGGCAGCTGAGACTAAGTCTGCTATGATTGTGTTGTGATACAGATATAGATCACTAGGTGTAAATTCTGTTGCCATCTCAGCAATAGTCAAGTGTATTTTTTTTAAAAAAAACTGTGATGCAGCAACTTAAATCAAAGCAGGTGTTGAAAGTCCAAGTTTTTTTAATACCATTTGCTGCATCTTCTTGAAGAATCATCTCTTAGACAGACCAATAAGCAGAATGACAATTGTCCTGGTTTTCACACCCTGTGTTAAAACATTGATGGTTTCCATGACATACTTAAGAGTTAAAGTGAATTTCATATTCCAGAATATGTAGCCGGAACTGCATACCCCAGAGGCATATAAAACCAGTACAAGTTTTGCTTTTTAGAAGTACAAATGGAAACCAGGTTGTTTAATGCACTGTAGATTGCTTAAGTGCAAGATGAGAGAATGATGTTCATGATAATTCACCTCTCTGAAGTATGGAGAGGGGAGACACTCTCTTGCTGTTGATTCCATCTAGCAATCACAGCCTCCCTCCCACTCCCCATTTTTACAGATGACCTTTTCCCCCTGTTTTACTGATTTTGTGGGATATAGACCCCAATTTTAAACTTACAGTAATGGGGAAAAGTGCATTTCAGTGATTTTATGAATCTCCTACAGATTGCAGCCTTATTAAAACATCTATTTGAATGCAAAACAATGTAAACATTTTTTTCGGGTACCTAATCACAGATAAGTAGAGGGGGAGAAGAACAGAGAGGTGTTAGGGGTGTGGCATTACTAAATAGACTTGCCTAGGATGGGTTTATGAGACAAATTACCAGACATAAAATATACTGTTTATATACTTCCTCATAGAACTCAAAGCACTTTCTGATAGTTTAAAATTTAATTACTTAGGCTACACATGGCCTCCTCCCCATGACCCTGTGAATCATCCTCAGGTCAGCTACCTGAGCCTGTCAGGATCAAACTCAGGTCATGAGCAGCATCCTGACTGCAGTATTGCAGTTTAACCACTGTGCCAGGATGCTCCATAACAAAGATTATCAGGTAGACACACAAAAAGGTGCCATTAAATAAATAGATAAATGGAGAGATGGATAGTCAGACAGACATGCTAGTAAGATGCGCTTATGGGTATGAATTAGGAGTAATCACTCAGAATGGCTATAGTAAATTAAAAAGAGAGAAAAGTTTGTCACTGCAAGAAGTCCATTCGGAACAAAAGAGGATAAAACTTAGATTTCTGTACAGAAGCATCTAGGATGACTTCCAAATGTGTAAATTTGCTGAATCCCAACCGGATCACCATCCATTATAGATGGGGGATAACAAATAAATTAAATTTCCCAAAGAAGAAGGAGTGTCCTGTGCAGTAAGTGTTCAATGGCCAAAGTCATTATGGACAAAATCTTCCAAGCATTTCTGGCTGCCTATTGGTCTATCATCTCTTGTCCCATTGGCTCCTTGAAAAACAAATCCGCTGCACTTACTTTTAACACCTCTGGATCCAAGCAGCACCATCTTTCATGGTGTGGGTGTGGGTGTGATATCTGTGATGGCTACTTTTCCTTTTCCCTTCTCCCCCCACACTTTTTTCACCCAGAGAGATCATGAGTTTACACACATTTTCACAAAATGGACATGATGGGAGATAGTGGTGAAAATTTAATATGCTGTTGATTTTGTTTTGATATAGAGCTCTCCCGGTCAATAACTCTAGTGATGTTCAGATCTTTTGTAAACACTTGGTTGGGATAGCTAAGATCTGTGGTATTAAGGTTTGCAAACATGGAATTCAAAAAGACTGATCATGCAAAAAATGATAAGAACATAAGAACAGCCTTGCTGGAACAGGCCACAGCCCATCCAGTCCAGCATTCTGTCTCACTCTGTGGCTCACCATTTGCTTCAGGGTATTTCTTCATTTGCTTATGATTCCCTTGAAATGGCATTGAGAGATATCCTGCCTATCTCTCCAACCCAGAAGTTGTCCTTAGGCATCCATAATGATAGCCGTTGATACACTTGTTCTCCATGAACTTGCCTTCAAGGTCACCATTTCTTCTGGTGGGGAGTTCCACAGACCAGAGATCCTATGGGTGGAAAAGTACTTTCTCTTATTTGTTGGAGATCTAGCACCCAAAAGTTTCATGGAATGCCCCCTAGTTCTAGTGTTGAGAGGGAAAACAGTTTTCCTTATCTACTTTGTCCACACCATGTATGATTTTATAAACTTCAATCAGGTCACCTCTTAGGCACCGTCGTTCAATAGTGAAGAGGCCCAGCCATTGCAGCCTCAGCCATTGATTATCTAGAAGGGAGTCTATGGTTAGTCTTTAGTCATGGTGTGCTCTCATTGTCTTCCACAGCCCCCTTCAATGAGCAGAGTGATATTACTTTGAAGATAGATTGGGTTCCAAGAGGCATCCCTCAGAAACTGAGAGTTATTGCTCTTGGCCCAAGTGCAGAGAGGCACATAGCTGTATCCCACTTCTGTCCCAATAATTAATGGCTCCTTTATTCAGAGATTCCTCTTGTGATAAGGTTCTCAATGATGTTCTAAACACACATAAAACCTACCCCCATGTTACTGCAAAAGCAAAACCAACCATTTAACATCTCGCACTGGAACAGGGGTTAGTGCCTTGTCATACTCTTTGTCTGCAATGAGTGTGAAACATAAGGAATCTAAGACATAAGCCACACAACCTACAGAAGGCACAATTTTAATTGAAAAGGGTAGGAAGTTAGATTTACCACTGCCAGGTCAAATACATCCCCTAACAAATGGCCGACAAGATGGCAGGCAGAGTCTTGTTTATTTATTTTTATTTGTTCTTTTCTTTTCTATTATTTTGTTTCTTTTGATTTTACTTTTCAGTTTGCTCATTTGTGCTGGCCCTATGCCACTGCCTTCGGGGGTTGGGGGGGCTATTTCCCTCACTGTCTCCTTGCTTTTTCTGTCTGCAGGCTCGGAGACCCACCACCACCAAGGTGGTTTGTTTTACCGCTGTTTGGTCCGTCGCTGAGTTCTGCCTTAGGCTGACTGGAATTTTGGGCTCTGCTGCCAAGACCTTGTCAGAGTTTGGTGGTGGTGGAGGTTGCGGGGGTGGAGAGAGCCTGGTCCCTGAAGCAGCTGAGAGGTATGTTGCCACGGGTGTTCATAGCAGTGGTGGCGGCGTGTTACAGCAGTGTGGCTGTGGTCCGGATGGCGTGAGAAGCGGAGGATCTGAGGCGGTGCTGTTCTGATCCTTGGGCAGTGGCAGGTGATGGTGGAGGTGTGAAGGTGGTAGCGAGACCAATGGGGAAGGCGACAATGGTGTGGTGAGGGCAGCACCCTCAGAGGGGTTGCTGCCCTGCTCTTGGTCAGAGCGTCCTCATAGAGTGTCATGAAGATGCTGCCAAGGTAGACTGTGCCGAGGGGGAGCTGCTGGTTCTTCCATCCTGCTCCCCTGGAGGACTGAAGACCTTGTCAGTGTGCCTGTTGGCAGATGTGGGCACCCAACTGGTGCCTGGAGTGGCCACAGGGCTGAACTGTGTTCTTGTGCGGGGGGGGGGGAGGCTGTCATATTTCAACCCTGCCTTTCTGGGGGACCAGGGGGCCATTGTGCCTGCTAGCAGCTGGAGCCACCTATGTTGTGCCTGGTGTGGCCACTGGAATATATGGGTCATCATTGCCTGGGATGCTGCCTGGTTTACATCTGGCTGCAGAGCTCATGCTGGCCTCAGTTGGACTTTAAGCCTGGGAGGAGGCCCTTTTCCCCCTTTAATCATCTTACCTTTCAAGGCAAAGTGAAGGCTAGATGGCTGTTGGGACTGGCACATTACTATTATTATTTTTATTATTATTTGTATTAATAATATTATTATTTTCATTATTATTTTGTATATTACTTATGTTGGTATTATTTCATTTACATAATACTATTTATTATTGTTTCTATTTCTATTTTTTGTTTGTGGGGGTGGGTGAGGGGGTTGTTTTATTTGTATTTTGTGTTGTGTTGGAGTTTTGTTTTCTTTCCTTTGTCTGTCTCCCTAGTGCTTGCCTATGCATGTGGGTTACTCTGTCTTGGTGGTATCTGGCTTTGGGAGGTTCGCTTTGGTCCAGGGGGTCAATTGGGTAAGGAGAACTCGGGTCAGGCACTTGGTGCCTGTCCACTGTTCTGACCCTCTGGCTCACTGCCACATATCAGGGAACCATTCCGTCTGCGCCTCTGCCCTGTCCTGCCTGCTGATTAACATCAGGTCAGTTCATAATAAGATCTCCATCATCCATGATCTGATTGTGGATGAGCGGGTTGACCTGGCCTTCCTTACGGAGACCTGGGTGGGCACAGAGTGGGGGCAGTTCCCTCTCCCAGATGTGCCCCCCAGGGTTCTGCGTTTAGCACCTGGGCAGGTCGGAGGGTAGGGGGTGGCCGATGTTTACAGGCAATCCTTTCACATTCACAGATCCACAATGTTGGTATGCCCGGGGTTGGAGCGTCTATACCTTGTGGTGGGCCAGAGGGGTAGGTTTGGGATTGTGTTTATGTACCGTGCTCCCTGCGACCCTTCACTTTCTGTTCCAGAGCTCTCAGCAGCACTGTTGAGGTCCCTGCCTTCTGGTGATTGGGGATTTCAATGTGCATGTTTGTCATTGTCCCATTCACAAGGGTGGACATACCCTGGACTTGGTGTTTACCTTCACATCCGTGGGCTTTGATTTGGCAGTTGGGAGCCTGTGTTCCTGGCCTGTGTCATGGTCAGATTATCATCTGCTGACCTTTTCCCTGTCAATTGCCACCCCACCCCACAGGGAGCCTGGACCTATCATTTGGACCCATCCCCAAAGTCTTCTGGAACCCTGGGTGGTTTTCAGAAGCTTGGGGGGGGGTGTCGACCGGATGGTCTGGTTGACAATCCGGTCGACTCCCTGGTGGACCGGATGGTTTGAGGATGTCATGGAGTTGTTGACCAAATTGCCCCCAAGCACCTCATCCAATGCCAAGCCCATTGTGGTTTATGGTGGAGTTGAGGGCAATGAGGCAAGAGTGGAGGAGGCTAGAGTGCAGATGGATGAAGGATCAGATGGCATTGAGTTGGGCTGTGGTTATGGCATTGACCAGATGCTATGTCAGAGTGATCAGGGATGCAAAAAGATCTTACACGTCTCTGACAATTGGTGAGGCCTTGAATTGCCAGGCAGAATTGTTCCAGATGGTTCGAGACCTCAGTAATCCTGGTCCTCCGGGGCCCCCTCCTAGTGATTTCACTTGTGAGTCATTCACAGCCTTTTAAAAATCCAAAATAGAGGGTTAGGGTTAGGGTTAGGGTTAGGGTTAGGGTTTAGGCCACGCTACGGGACTGAGGCTGCTTTGGTCACATTGCATGATGACCTACTGAGGGGGCTGACAGGGGTTGCTCTACCCTGTCGGTCCTTCTTGATCAGTCAGCAGCCTTTGATACCGTCAACCATGGTATCCTCCTGGGCAGGCTTTCTGAGGTGAGGATTGGGGGTCCAGCCTTGAGCTGGCTCCAGTCCTTCCTTGGGGGCCGAGCCCAGTGAGTGAGCTTGATGGGAGAATTGTCGTCTCCCTGGGCACTCTCCTGTGGGGTGCCTCAGGGGCCAGCAATCTCCACCATGCTCTTCAATATCTATATGAGGCCACTGACTGAGATCATTCAGAGTTTTGGAATCTGCTGTCATCAATACACTGATGACACACAGCTCTATCTCTCCTTTTCCACCTCTGCAATGGCAGTCCAGACCCTGGATTGCCGCCTGGCCATGGTCCTGGAATGGACCAGGACCAACAGGCTCAAGCTCAACCCTGAGAAGACTGAGGTACTGTTTTTTATTTTTTTTGGGGGGGTGGATACAGTGGCCCTCTTCCCAGCTGAAGGGTCCACCCTTCAGCTGGCTGATAGAGCGACGAGTTTGGGTGTCATCCTGGATCTGGAACTGTCCCTGGAACCCTAGGTGGCAGCCATGACTAGGTCAGCCTTTTACCATCTTAGGCTTATTGCCCTGAGTCACCCGTACCTTGATGGAAACTCTCTGAGGACGGTTGTGCAGGTGCTGGTCATGTCAAGGATAGATTATTGCAACACACTTTACTTGGGGCTTCCCTTGTACCTTGTTTGGCAATTGCAGTGGGTACAGAATGAGGCGGCCAGATTGGTGGTTGGTGTGGGCAGATTTGACTGCATCACCCCAATTCTGGCTCGTCTGCATCCTTAATAAGGTACAAGGTTTTGGTTTTGGTTTGCAAAACTCTCCATGGCTTGGGACCTGAATATCTGACAGAGTGAATCTCCCAAAGGTCAGAGCTGGCCAGACCCAACAGACCCTCACTGGCCTTCTCTCTTCAGGTGGCCACCCCCAGGGAGGTCCGTAAGGTCAAGACCGGTAATTGGGCCTTCTCGGTGGTTGCCCCCTCCTTATGGAACAAACTGCCTAGCTAATTGCGCCCAGCTCTTACAGCCTTCAAGAAAGGACTGAAAAATTGGCTGTTTTTGGAAGCTTATGGCAATCGCTAATGTTTGTTGTGTGTTCCTTGTCACTTATTAGTTTTGTTAGTTCTGGTATGCCTCTTGCCGGATTCTCCGCTTTTCTTTTTCCTCCCCTTTCTTTGTTGAGTATTACCTGTTGTGGTGGTTTTAATTGTTTGAAATGCCCTGTTTGTAAGCTGCCCAGAATTCCCTATGGAAAAATAGGTGCGGTATATAAACTTAAATAAATAAATAAATAATACATTCTGGAAACAAATCTTTTAAAATTGAATCAAGGAGGTCAGCATGTCTAATGAAGGGGTTCTTTGAGGGGAGCTGCAAAGTGACCAAATGTTCTGGGAAAGGTAAAAGCCTGATGGAATTCTCAATGTTTAGACAGAGGTGGAAGGTTAAAAGGAAAGAAGATAGTGGATTTTTTTAAAGTACTGGATGGATATTAAAAGAGGGAAACCGAACTAAATGGAAAAAGACGGTACTTCAACCAACTATACTCTCTCAACTTCTCCTACCTCCGAAGGTTGACTTCACTGAAGGAAAGGTAGAATATAAAAGTAATTCTTAAGGGCCAGAATGAAGACTACCAAGAAGCTGGGGAGGAGCTACATTTCTTAACAAGAAGCTAGGTCATGAAATCCTTCCATTCCAGGCAAGCCACCTTTGGCTGTTTATAGGTATAGGTCCTTTTAGAAGCTGAACTGAAACCAAAAACTGAATGACACATCCCTGGTTGCCGTAGCTCAGATGTGACCCAACAGCACATGATGTAGAAAGCAAATTAATAAGATATGGGCTTAAAGAGAGAGATTGCAAAGCAACCACCTGGTTTTTCTTTTCTTTTCTTTCTTTAATGCGCAGCTCTCCATTCTATATGGGGACCTGCACAGTATTCCCTGTCAACAGCATCTCCTATCAACAATTCTGTTCAAGGAGAACCATTTGTCATTGGTTCTCCTGTACTTTGTTGGAAAATATAATAGGTCCTGCAAGAGTGGTTTGACCATTCTCAGGACATGATGTACCACCTACTTTGCTCTTTCCCATCTGTCCCTCAGCTATATTTCCAGCCACTTTATACTTTGAAGCAAGGTAGCATTTATATTGCCTAGAAAAATTATCACAGCTCATCTAAATTTTTTAAAAAATAGTTAGACTATGGAAAAATCTATGAGGCAGTAGCAATCAGGTTGTCACAGAATAGGATGAAACTAGGTGTTTAGAGAATATACCGTATATACTTGAGTATAAGTCGACCCGAGTATAAATCGGGGCCCCTAATTTAAACCCAAAAAACTGGAAAAAATTATTGACTCAAGTATAAGCCTAGGGTGCGAAATGCAGCAGGGCCTGGCAACTCCTCCTTTGTGAGCTGGGTGTGTGTGTGATGTTTAAAATGACTTTTAGCCACCGAGGCAAGTGCTTGAGTTGGTGGCTAAAAGTCATTTTAAACATGGGGGGGGGTCAGGAGAAGTGGTGCACAATGTTTAAAATGACTTTTAGCCACCAACCCAAACTTGCCTCAGTGGCTAAAAGTATTGACCCGAATATCAGCCGAGGACCCCTTTTTTCAGCCCATAATTAGGGCTGAAAAACTAGGCTCATATTCGAGTATATACAGTGCATATTCCTAATAATTACCTCAGTTTTCTTCCCACAGTGGCATTTTCTTGAAGATACATACATCAACAATCAGATTTGAATAGGAAGTCCATTTTAGCCTTCCAATAACCAATCATAAAACAAAGCGTTGAATGTCAGATATCTGGTTAAGAGCACACACTGTAGCAAACCAACTTCTTTCATTATTTGAAGAGCCCTTTACTTCTTTCATTATTTCATTATTTCATTATTTGATCAGCCACACAGCAGATCACAAAAGAACAAACGAACCTACAATCAGCAACAGAGCAAGCAAACCACACCCCCCAGCAGTATTTATAGAAGGACTTCAACTGAGATCACGCTTTGCTTCAAGAAGAAAGAAGCCAGAACACCAGCCTGAAGATGACGAGTGAGACCTCGTCGAAACGTCGCCAAAACAACCAGATTTCTACACGGGAAGAAACCCGAATCCACCCTAACATGCACGTCCCTTCCTGGACGTCCTAATCTACAAAAAACCCGACGGCTCCTTAGGACATACCATCTACCAGAAAAAAACACATACAAACCGCTACTTAAATGCACAATCACACCACCACCCTGCACAGATCAACTCCGTAGCAAAAACCCTCATCTCCAGAACCAAACGCCTCGCTGACAAAGACCACCTAAAAACTGAATTACACACTCTCTCGAATGTTTTAATTGCGAACGGATTCCAAAAAAACACCATCACCAAACTAATCCAAAAGGAAACACCCCCCAAGAACCAAGAAACAGAAGAGAACAACGGCACTGCCCTCCTCCCTTACATCAAAGGCACCACGGACAAAATCAGCAAAATTCTCCACAAACACAATATCAAGACAGCCTTTTGCACCGACCAAAAAATAGCCAACATTTTAAGAAACCCCAAAGACAAGATTGAGCTAGAACACCAAGGAGTCTACGAAATACCATGCAAAGTCTGCCCAGCCACATACATCGGACAGACAAACAGGAGAATAAGCGCACGCATCGCAGAACACAAGAACGCAGTCAAAAAAGAAGAAAGATCTTCCTCTCTCTTCCAGCACATAAAAACAACAGGTCATGAAATTGATTTTGAAAGAACCAAACTCATCTCCAAAACTGAACACTTCAACAGTCGAATAATCATGGAAGCCATTGAAATAGAAAAACACCCAAACAACATGAATAAACGTGATGACACCTCCCGCTTGCCAGACATCTGGAAACTAGCCCTGGTCAACAGACGAGCCTCTGTCACAAAGAC